>OX638205.1:9533981-10133981 GCA_951805265.1 Schizotus pectinicornis | reverse complement strand
TTGGCAAAGAAAGAAGTGCAGAGGATAATAATGATCAATAATCCCCACTTTGTCTCCTTTTTTCCTAACTTTTCTTCAATCGTCATCTCTAATACTGTGGTCTATACAGTTTCTTGACTGATGTCTTGCCTGCTTTATCATTCTTCTTTTGAAAAAGATTAGGGTTAAATAGGTACTCGCATCATTAACTCTTGACAAAAAAAGCCCTTACCTTCAGTATCTGATCTGATGCAAGCATCCAGCACTATACATCACTGTACCATTACCGCCAGGTTTTTGGAAAAAAATAAGTTTGCAATTGCAAAAAACATAAAAAGCTAAACCTTACCCATATTTCTTTATACAGGGTGTTTCAACGAGAACCGCCGGTGCCAAATTGCGTATTTCCAATGAAGTTAAAAATTTGAAATTTGACAGAAATAGACTAGAAATAATGCACTACAAGATGACATTATCGTCTTTTTTTTTTAAACGGTGTGAGTTTTCAATTTCGATCGCGATTTCATATCGAAATATTTACTTCATCTCTTTGATTTTCTTCAAGCTCATGATCACGACCTTCAAGATTGATAACGAGTAATTGAAATATTTTTTTATCAAACCGTTATTGAATTACATGGATTTTTAAATTTCAGCCTTGAGGGGATTTTTTGATTGACAGCATGACACTTTTGTGGCCCCAGCTTTGCGGGGAACCGCATTAGATTTTATGATGGTCTCTGCACTGCCAAGATCTTTGAGTAGGTACCGCTTTTAAGTCATAAATAACCAAACCGTTTAGGCGGTCTTTGTCACGAAATTTGACTGCTTCAATAAAGCAGTCGTGTCACAAATTCGTAAAAATCCCGCGAACTTCTTAAAAACACAATTAGGGATACTTCAACAACAAATTTCAAATTTTTAACAACAGTATTACGAACATAATAATAATAAAAAAAAATTATTGAAAATTTCTGCAAAAGCACATTATGGCGTCCTTACGGCGCATGGAATTAATTATGGGCCAACTAACAACGCCACATTGTAGCGCATTCATTAAAGTTTATTTCAGTCAAATTTTTAATTTTTAACTCCATTAGAAATACGCAATTTGGCACCGGCGGTTCTCGTTGAAACACCCGGTTTTTGGGTCCAGTTTGTTCTCAGACTTATTTCAAAAGATATGAATTTTGTCTTAATAAAAGACAAAAGACAGTACTTTCACAATTATTTGAACTAAAAAAGATTACTAGGTAATCTTAGGTCTAATTGGCGTCCTTAGCTTTTGCTGTCTGCATGCAGGGCATTCACTGCGTAGCCGCCAGAAATGGGCCTGAGTCATAGTACATTCCAAAATCTTCCCGCTTTAAAACTGAAAGAGAGTGGAAAGTTACAAAACTGATCCTGCATGTCGATTAACACTTTCTCCACGTTAGGTACCACCACCACTTACACGTATAACAAGAATTGTGTGGTTTCTGACTCTATAGTATATTGTCAGAAACCACACTTGAAGCAATTCTTGTAAGTACGTTGGTTGGTATCTCTGAATCCTTAATCATCAATAGTCTACAGAAACAAAGTCGAAAGTAGGTATTACTTTTCAAAAAAAAAAAGCAAGATGGCACTAAGCAAGTAAAACCACAGGTAAAACCCTAAAACTTGACCAAAAGATGAGATATATTAGATAGTAACATAGATTTAAAAAAAAATTAGTAAGTTATGTGTTAGAAAGAAGAAATTTTAAGTCAAATTGTTTGCTCTATTGAATATTTTCTGCTGCATCTCCAATGGACCAAATAGAAATTACAAAAAATTTGTTAAACTTTTCTTTATATTTTTTTTTAACGTTGACCAACAAAAAAAGCTATAGATTAGATTAGATTAGAGTTTTTATACTTGGCCATTGCACATGGAGGATAAGAATATCGCTATAAAAAATTAGGAAGCAATGGCATAAGCAGAAGAAGAGCTTTTTGAGACCACTGAAACTTTGAAATCTCCAGAGCTTCGCAACTCAAATTTGTTTCTCCTGCTTGGTGGCTAGTTCTAGGTGACAAGTTCTATAGTGTGAAAAAAATGTCAAGCGATTCTTTGACACCCACAAAAGAAATTTATCGTACTTCTGCGTTATTTCTCAATACTCGGTTGATTGATAACCTTTTGACTTTTCTCGTTGTCGCCTCTTTATCGGACCAAATTAAAACTTTTCTCTCTTCTCTTCGTTGTCGGAGTAAAATTGTTTTTCTCTTAATGGCGGCGAGCAAGATTTGCTGCCGCGTCTCTTGCATCTGCATAATCGGAGGCGAATCCGGTGGGTGGTTCATAACTTCCAGTTCGCGCCAGAAGCTAACATCAGATCAAGCCAGCTCTTATACGGCCATAGACAGTTCAGCTTTTTATTGAATAAACTATTAAAAACCTAGTAGCGGCTACCAAATTGCGAATTCCGATCTGGCCGGTGTCCTACGGGGCCCGGTAGCAAACCTGTTCGATTTTATGAACAATAACCAGGCAAATTGCAAGGCAGTTAATATGTAAAACACACCTTAGCCAGTGGTTGTGCTTATGCCCGATATCTCGACTTGGAAGCGATTATCTCGTGAAATACGGGCGACATAGCGTGCCCTGTCCATACTTGTCACACCCGGTTATTACGTTTATTATTTACCGAGCATCTTGCCCGAATTTTGCATTGAACCAAGACATGTTTATCGGACGCATCGGAAACCGCCCATAAATCCTGTCAATTAATTAATAATCCGCGTCGCGACACCCAACAAAACGTTCGCCCCGCTTTATGGCGAGAAAATTTGCATAATTAATCGACGTACCTGAACGTGGAAGTGCCGGTCACTGCCGGTAATTAATGGGATCACTCGCCCTGGTCGCGTAGCGAAAGCTCCGCGGCAGTCGGTGGTGGCGAGCTTTTCGATGTTGTCGCCGCAACTTTCGTTGTAATTTCGTGAAATACGGTCGAATTGACAGTGTGTCGCGGGATAATTTACAAGGAGAGGTCCATGGCTCCATAAGTCAGGCCGGCTGCCGTTAACGTCGTTACGTAACGTTGTTAATATCGAAACGAGCGGTTTTCGTGAATTAATCACTCGCCTCCGTGTCGTCCGTCCGGATAATATGTTTATTAATGCCGCAGACAAATGTAAACATTGAGGTGTGTAATTTAGTTTGAGTATCATTAATATTTCGACTGCGGCCGTAATGTAGTCACCATTGTGGAGAACAAATGTTCAGTTGGCATCCATGGCAAAACGATCCATTATACGTTTGTGTCGGTGCGTGCCTGCTATAATTTATAACAGTGAAAGCACGCGAGGTCATTTTCAACGCTGAAATATTATTCGGCCAGATCTGGCCTGTTAGATACAAAAAATACTTCTAATCCTGACTAACGGCCGGGGGAATTGTCCGGAATGACGAAACTCCAGGAAACAAATACGATTCGGACACAATACCTATGCTGCAGTTACTTAATCGGCAATAACGAGAACCTTTTATGTGATATCTGACCAAGACAAATTTTGAATATAAGTTTTGTGATTTCTTGGTGGCCCGTTTGCTTAATATTCTTTTGTCGCTAATGGTATCGTGTTGCGAAACGTCATGCAATAATTATCGAGCTCAAAGTTATAATTGCCGAAATATTCCGGAGAAGTGAGTAATTTTGTGTTAATAACGTTGTCGGATAGATTCGCGATTTCATGCTTTTCGCCATCGAGGTCTCCTTCCACAGCCGATTTGGGTCAATAAAGCAGCCCGTCGACGATTTCGAACTTTTGTCATTTCTTCAGCAACTCAGATGGCAAAGACCTTTCCTGTGGCTCAACCTTTGATCGCTAATGAGTTAGCGGCCGAAGTTGTCAAAATTTAATTTAAAGCAAAATTGGTATCAAGTTGTATTTCAATAATTTTTTCATAATTTTTAAAAAATCATCAAATGACCATTTTGAACTTCATATTGTTTTGGAAAGCAGTAAACTAAAGCAGAAGAATAAGTATTTAATATGAAATTTGCTGCTCTTCAATGCCCGTTCAACAGCACCAACATGATGGAATTTTGACTTGCAGCCTTACAAGAGTCTATTTAATTCTCTTCTTCTGTATCGTCTTCAGATTCTTTCGTCTTGTAATTAGAACGTTCCTTCTTGGTGCAAACAAAATGTTTTTGAAGCCATAAATGATACGGTTCAATATTGAAGTTGTTCTAACAAATTTATTTGATTGACTTAAGAATAAAAATATTATTCTGATTAAAGCTTGAAATTTCCATTCTAATCGCTTGTCAACTATACAACCTTCGACTTTCTGTATGTGTACTCGCTAATTAAATAAAAAAACGCGGAAGTTGCAAACTGAAGACTCAAATTTTACTTATACAATTTTAATAAAATTTTCTTCAAAGAGCCCATAAGGCTTCAAACAAAATTTTAAGCTTTATACAGTTTTTTTGCTTGCTACGCAAGTTTTATTGAAAAATATAAAGCTTGAAGTATCATGTCGAACACAAGAGTCAAGAGGAAGTTATAATAACGTGCTAAAATTGATGCCAAAATTCTTAGAGATAGAAGAAAATTTAGGCATTGATGGAACTGATGTATCAAATGTTTGGAGAAAGTGGACACTGCCATAATAGTATGGCAGTGAGTGCCAGACGGAAATTCGATAACCTTATAAATTTTTTTGGGTATATTTAGAACAAACCTGGACCTGGAAGCAAGCATAATCTCTGATGGCTGACATGTAATGCATTGCTGCAAAAACTTAAGCTCTGTCTTGGAAAACTTTATTGACGTTATTAACGTTAGCACAGAACAAATTGCGTCTCTTTGTTGATCAGATGGCGGCACCTGACACGGCAATTACTCTCGATGCTAATTTCGCTCCCATCCACCGGTCCGATGTCCCGGACCGGCGGAATTGATGGGTCCGTCCTCTAATACCGGCCGTCCACACAGTCCATTTTGTCGTGTACATAATCAGGCAAACACGTCGGAAAACATTAAAATTTAAATCCTTACAAATCGCCGTCGTTAAATCATCCGTAACGCGATCGGTAACGATGTTAAATCGATACAAAAAGACACGGCGGATCCGGCTGGCCGGGTGTGATTCATGATAGAAAATAAGACCTTTCGTTGAACACATGGTGCTTTCTGGACATCAACGAACGGTGTCCAGTCTAGTGTGATGTTACAACACCTGGACCGAGAGGTGTGAGATCCCGCGGTCGGAACACTGGGACCCCGCCAGGGTATCACTCGGACCCCCGCTTTTTACATACATACTTAAAATTCCGATGACCGGATCCCGTCGCTGCAGAGCGGCAAACCCGCTGGATTCGCAGGAATCTCAGCCTCAACCATCCTCGGAATTAAATTTCAACGGTAATAAAATTGGGCTAAGAAATGTTTTTGGTTTTTAGTAATCGGCGGTGATTGCTCGATGTCTTGTGACTGGGCGAAATTTCCATAATCACTCGGTGACATGTCAGCCAATTAGCATTTTGTTACCATTGACATACGCCGGTCCAGAAGAATAGTGGTCCATCATCGCTGTGTGGACCCGCCTTTATGCAAAATCGTCCGAGGCGATAATTATCGTTAACACGATCGGCGCGGTCTCTTTCAAACTTGCGCCGGTGGCAAACAAGGAGGTAGCCATCCTCGCAGCGTCGTTAACAATTGAATCAATAAGGTGTTTTTTCTCTTAAATCATATGATTATTGTCTAAAAGCCTGTCAACGCGTCAGTAAACACGTCCGCTCTCAGAAAAATTACAATAATTAATGACCATCATCACCAGCAACAATAATAATATGGGCGACCGTGAACTATTGTTTAAACAGTTGCATCATGTGAGTGCCGCTTTAGGTGGACGATGGAGCGCGAGGAATTTGGTGTCTTGATAGCGCCCCTTGACGCCTCCTGGGGGGCAAACCCATCACTTCTCGTTGCCGAATTAAACACGTGCTTTGACAACGTGCCGTTTTCGCGAGAGAATGTTTTATGACGACGATAAATTGTCGATATTTAATAAATTGAGCGGGGGGCCAGTGGCGGCGGCAAAGAGGTCGCGACCCCCAGCTATAATTTCCGTTTATTGCCGTCATTAAAATTACCGGAGATTTATTTTATTGGGAGGGATCTGGCGGCGCGACTAAATTTCGAGGTGCCATCGGAGATTTCGAAATAACTGAGAAAATCTCTGGGTCTTCATCAAAAACCCCGTCGAGGCACTTTTGTAAACAAGTTTCTATTGATTGAGGCGATTCGGGGCTGATGGGAAACTAATTTCCATCTAATTCAACAACATCGATTTATCGCCTCGACGGAAGAAAGTCGTCTCGTTGCCAGATTTGGAACTTGAAAAGTTTAAACAACAACGTGATGGAAAATGCGTTCGTCGCGTTATAATCTTCGAAACTCGACCCATTTATAGAAGCCAGACGGCTATGGAGGTTTTAGTGCCGAAATTAAGTTGAAACGTCAATTTAGACAAATAGTCTAAGTCTAAGTTTGTGATGGTTGAAGAAAACATAATGAGACTTGAGGTAGCCGCGTATGCTTACATGTTTAAAATTGTAACTACAGCAAGATGTAAAGAACTCTGTAAAACTTTTTCTGGACAATCTTGAATAAGCTCAATATTTTAATTTGGGTCGTATTTAACAGTCTACCAAATTTACCCAATATTTTCATACAAAAAAATACTTTAATTTCCCAAAAGTACTAAATGCTCACCAAAATTAAGAAAATACATAATCTTAAAGCGACAACCAAATATTGACATAATGGTGGCCTCTTATATATTTTGTTCGCCAAAATAACTTTTGTTGACCATAAATACTAAATGTTCACCAAATTTTATTCCGCATTTAATTCTAACATAATACCAAGATATTTAATATTCGACAGTGTTGTATATTATTTAGCAGTTAAAAACACTATTTGTTGATCAAAAATACACAAGCAATAAAATGTTGTGCAAATGGTAAATAATTTTATGAAAAATTATAGATGTAGATGTGCTAGGGCAAGGAAAATAAGAGTAGAAATAGAAGTGGTTTTGCACAAAAAAAGATATTGATTTCCGTAATATATAAATGCTTTGCTGTAATTCGCTTGCATTATGTAAAACGTAAAACTTTTTTTAGTGGTAATTTCTAATCGTGCTTTTAAAAAAAAATACAGGGCCCTGAACTGACCTTGTACAAAACTTTTTTCGCGTGCCTCTTGTCTGGAAGGGCAAGCGGCAAGGAGAGATGCGCGAGCATATTTCATTTTTGGATTAATAGAATAATTATTTGACGCACAAATACTTTTTTTAAGAAACACTAAATATAAATGGATAGCGCGAATATTTATTATGTACAGCACGGACGCGTAACTTGAGCGTTCTAAATTTGGTGAACATTTAGTAAAATTGATAGACATATAGAATTTAAAATGTAAGAAATGGTAAAACAATACGTAGCATAGTTATTTTAGTAGTGAAGTTCTCATTTTTTGATGTATAATAATTTGGGTTTTATTTAGATTTTTTGATGGTCATTAAATTTTCTGGTGGACAGTGCAAGGGATGTATGGTTTAATTTGGTGTATATTATATTTGTTCCCTTTTAATTTTAACTATCAAGACAATAGATGTCGAGCAAAGACGAAGCTGTCTCACGGAACCAATTATGTAAAAGAACGCAATAGCAGAACATGTTATTGCTGCCTATTTCTAGATTTCATGAAATAAGTAAAAGTTAATTTAAATTGTTCGCGGTGAAAGACCGATCTTGCAATTAGATATAAGTAGATGTACTTACCTATATAAAAAAATTGGCATATCTACAAATTTTTTTATTATTTCCAAAAAAGACAAATTATTATTAGATTTAAACAATAAAGCATGGATATTTTTGATGATTAAATCTTTTCGAAGGCAATGAAGCAAGTCGAGGAGATCGAGGAAGATCCGATAGACTGAAGAAATGTTTCGTGAACTATTAAAAATTTAAAAAAAGTCGTTATTTGCTAAAAAGCTTGACGGTTGTGGGGCGGGGACGAAGAATTGCGGTTTGAAAGGATATATCGCTTCATCAAAGTCCAATTATGTGTGTACACCAATCTAGGCGACGGGGCTTAATGAAATCGTGCCTGTTTGCTGAATTTAGCGTCAGCGCTAACGCCAACTTATGGCGTTGGAAAGTCTTAGCCCATTAGTCCATTTTCCATCGTCATGTTGCCAATAATCAAATATAGCTTGAAAGACGGCCACAATGGTGTCGGCGGGCCTCGAACGCGCCAACACAATGCAATTACTCCATGCCAAAACCAACATTCCGCTACCTTTGATTAAAACTATCACGCCAACAATTGCATTAATTACGCCATCTCGGCCAGGTGTTATTTGTAACGTCGAAATCCGCCATCCAGTACAGTTCCTTAATCTCCTGATTTTGAATGAGAATGGCACAACAACAATGCGAAGAATACAATCCCACCATTGTGCTTTTCAATCAATAGTATTGAAATTTGATTTCGTCTGTTTTCTTGTAATATCCAGGTAGCGACCGGATTTGTTCGCATTGTGTTTAATGGGAAAGTAGAACTGAACCGAAAACTGTGTAAATATTTAACTGACCCGCCATCACCGATGCCCGACCGAATTTAAATTCGCCATTTCGCTACAAAAACTCTTTGTTGAAAAATTGAATTTTTCCATTCACCTGTGCACGCCGTGCAGTTATAGAAATTTCAGGGTAACATCGAGAGAATTTGTTAGAGTCGCATTGTTTTCCAGTCATTGAAGCAAAAATTCGAATCGGCGCCGATATTGTTAATTAAAGCGTTGTTGTGAAAATTCAATTGACTGACCTGCCCTCAACGCGTCCATGGGTACCGAAGGGTACGGTATCGAATAGGGGTAGCCTTCTTTGCGGAGCGTTTTGGGCTTACGCCTCGGTCGATATTTGTAGTCGGGATGCTCCTTCATATGCATTGCACGCAACCGTTTCGCTTCATCGATGAAAGGCCTCTTCTCGTCTTCTGTGAGCAGCTTCCATTCAGCACCTGCAACCAACCAATCTTTAATTGGAACAATTCGACTCGGAAAGAAATGGGAAAACGACACTCGACAGACGTGAAATCGCAATCACGTTGGGAATAACGCATTTTACTCCTCCGGTACCGTCTCAGGCCCAAGAGCACAGAAGAAGCCGAGGGAACTAACAAATGCTTCCAACAACTATTGATACACCTATACCGGTACAATAATAGCAATAATATAATACTGATCTTATGAAATATTATAGGCAGGTATGTGCGAAGTGATAATTATCTAATTAATACAGCTATTAGGTAACCTAACAGCTAGTAACTAGTAACAGCTAGTAACAGTAGTAGCCTAATTTACAGCTAGTTGGTCAGCTGATCTTGATCCTAATCAAAACTTTGGACTAAGGGATGGTTAGATACAAGAATTTTTTAATTAATATAAAGCATGATTTCACTGACACAATGCTTCTAGACATCAGCATTCCACATGTCGTCTAGTGTCGCACTGAAGTTGCGCGCAAAACTTGTTCTCCTATTATTCCTCATCCGCGTTATCGCTTGTAGCATGCGATTAATCTAATTTCTGATTTTTTGGCAACAATATTTTAACAGTATTTTAACATTTGTGTCATGCGCTTGAAAGGTGCTGCTTCTTAGCAATTATAAGAAATAGAAGGAAAGGAGGAAAAGAATTAAAATAGCGGTAAAGAAAAATTCCAAAAGACTTTTTCTATAAATTGTAAATTTAGAAATCTGAAGTACAAGAAATAATAATAATAAAAAAATTTAAAACATAGAATTTGAAAAACAGCGAGAAAAACAGTATTTCCAAATCGAAATCACTATCGAGAAGATATCCTTCTCTTTGTAGAAAACAATTATGGAATCAATTGAAAGAAAAAACTAAATAAAGCATTAAAAAAAACATTTTAATCATTGACGAGATCAGTGACTTACATGACAAACAAAATTCACAAATTTGGAAAAGAGATTCAAGGAACCATGAAAGCACCAAATTGCAAATGAAGGAACTGACAGCAAGAAATTGCCGAAAATTGCGAAATGTTTTTGGAAGAACACATTTTATGGGAAATCATAAGCACCATTTGTAAGCTATCATTATGAGGACTTTTTTATGAATGTTTGAAGAGCAATTAGCAAAATGAACACCAATAGTTTGTGGTTTATCAAAAAAAATTATTTATTTTGGTGGAAGACGTATATTGAAACAAGTGAATGAGCCAAATGGACAAAACATTCAGAAAAAATTGAATAAACATGATAAAGCATTTGATAGATTTGCTTTTACAAGACCAGAATGAGGGCTGTACATTTTTATTAAGTCACAAAGAACTACAAATGAAACTAAGAGCAAATTTAGCCAAAAGATGGTCATTAGACCAGGGAGGCAGCAAAGGTTGTAGCCCCAAAATGCGCAAACAAGTAAAATGCAGCGCACTAAGAAGCGCGTACCACTGATAGCTCAAAACTCTTATGCGACGGAACTAAGATCTGCATCTATCTTTAGCGTCCACGGACAAGAGTCCCTATCAATTCCACGCTTCATGAGTTAATACAAATTTATTTGGGTGGTGGAAGATCAGCTTCTCTTCATTTTGCGACTCTTAAGGTCTTTAAGAATCTAGGACTATGGCAAACTTAACGTTTTGCTGCAACTTTTGTTTGATTTTTTCCGCTCTTGCGGTTGATTGTCATTTGATGCTGTTCGGAGCTTCAAAAGAAGCTCTAGCGGCGCACTCGGTGGATGATGACATTAGTAAAATTGCTTGGTTTCGAGAAATTGGCGGATGGAAAAATCCGGCAGGTATAGAGTCGCCTCTTGAATCCCCATCAACAACGCCCTTAGCAGCGCGTTTGTTTCGTTCCTACAGGCGCTAGACGTCGCCGTCGCTTTGTTGCGGATGCTGCACCTGTTCAGCCATTGGATGAACAATGAAGCAGCCGATTGGCTCGTCCAATAAAGGAGCTATATTACATTACACTGGTTTTTGTTCAGTGTTTTGTCATTTTGTGTCTAGAACTTTGTATAGCGCTACTGTCGGCTCTTTGTGTCTGTCTTCTGGAGCGAGATAAGAATTAATTACAAGCCACGATGGTAGCTTTGTTCCCGGGCTGATTCCCATTTTCCCTCAAAGATAATTTAATGCCTCCACCCGGCGACAGGGGCCGTTCCCGGCAACTTTTTCGCCGATAATAAATTTATAAGTGACTCGACAGATTCCTGGCGGGGGCTGTTGTACGATAACATCGAAGAACGCGAAAACACCTGCTTCTGTTGTAATGACGAAATTATCATTTAGGTTCTAATTGGACAGGCACCCTGTTGGGTGTTTGCCCCGGAGGAGCGCCGCGGTCTAAAAAATTTGTTTGTCCAAGGGCGCCACTGCCTGGTTCAATCGGAAATTTCGACCGCACCACCGACATTGTGGACAACAGTAAGATAAAGCAATCAGAGACAATCTCTTTGCGATGATGTAACTTGAAGTATCCATTCTGCGAACAATACAGCCGAACAATGCCAACTAAAGAGACATCGCTGGCGCTTTTGTCTCATTCAAAGTGTTTGTTGCGCATAAAAGGACAGTTTGAACTTCAAATCTATAGGAAAATATATAAACGCGCCTATTCTCCTAATATCTTTGGTTGAAGCGTGCCTTTGCTATTGTTGCCGAATAATCACCAAGTGGGCCTTTCTGGTTCTGGTCACCCAAACAACGGGCCGAACCAGGTGTCAAATTTTGTTGTTTAATGGGGAATTTTTGTAACGAGCCGCGGTGGGCAAAGTAAGAAAACACGAGCTGAATACGAAAACACTTGAACACCCAAACCGCCGAGAAACAGCAGCTGTGGACTGTCACTTGTCGATCAGAACGGTCCTAGATGAGTGAATAATAAAAATGAATAATGCAACAACTCCCCACTACAACAACGTGTTATGATATGTCCTCTCACATCGCCATTTAGGGTGGAAAACCCATTTAAACTGTGACGTTTACAGGATACATACGTGGAGCTGGCCCCTTTCATATGCTAAACCCGTTTTTTATGTCAAGTTTTAAAATTCATACGATGGGCATTATTAAAGCGCGAGGGGTCCGCGATGTTATTTCATCCAAAACAAACATTTTCACAGCCTCACCTAACCGCTTCGAGATTTCGGAGTTGTGCATTTTTGGGTTTTCTTGGGCGATTTTTCTACGTTGCAATCGCGACCAAACCATGAACGCGTTCATCGGCCGCTTTATGTGGTCCTCTTGCTTTTTGGCTTGCGGATTCTGCAGACCTTGCGGAACGCCTAACGTCGCCCCTCCAAGCGAGGCCATCCTGGAGAGGCCCTCGGCGGCGCTGAAGCCGCCCTCGCACATTTGCCCAACAGATCTGGAAAAAATAAACAACTCCATCATATCAATTTATTATTATCGACAATGACGTTGGCGGTCATTTTGTTAATGCGCCACTCCTTGCCGGAGAATAGGTCTCAATTTCGTTACCGATTTAAGTGGGCATTAAACGTATAACGTAGAGGTGATTTTTTCTGAATAAATTACGAGCAGTTGTCATTAAAGTAATAGCTCAAGCATTAAGCAGTTAAAGACGCCATTGTGTCTAACCCAATAGATGTGAATATGAGTGCCTATTGTGCTCATTATTATTGATCTAAGCATCGTTGCTCAGCACAGAATTTCTAGGCAATAATCCCATACAAGAATATTAATCCCATATGGAGCACCAACAAAAAAGACATTTCAATAAAGCAACCGGCCAGAAATTGAGTTCCTCCTTCCCCAACCGACGCATCAAGACGCCCAGAAATAGGGTCAAGGCACTAGAGTCAATAGGTAATTTCAATTTCCAAAACTAGACACTATTAGTCGAGAAATAGAAGTTGGGGTGTAATATATCGGGTTCTGGGCCGCCATCCCAATTTGGGCCTAATTGAGGCCGACGCGATAAAAATAAAACAACGAAGCTGCGACACCTGTCGCGGTAATCCTCCAGCTTCTGGATCGGGACGTTTACAAAAAACGAAATTTCTAAAACAGTGCTGCAAGAGTGACAGAACTGAGAGGTGATCGGCGGAATCGCGGCGATAAATCTCGGGAATCCTGCTGGTGGGTAATAATCCCCCGGCCAGACGGCGGTCCTGGTTGGATCCTGCGGGGGTTGTTTGCCGGCCGCCGGCGCGTTCCGTACCTGACCTGGACTTAATCCGTCTCAATTACCGGCCCCCAACGCGAAACAATTACGGCTCGTTAAAAACAATAATTAATTAGTGAAGCTGCCGGTTTTTCGGCAGCCATCATCGGCGAACCAACGAGTTCTACCTGTAATCTGCCGACGGCAACCGGCATAGAGGTGTCCCTATCTCAGCCGCCATCAACTGACAGCTCTATTACTTATTTAAATTATTCGACGTTTTAACTCATCCCGGACTTTACGATCTGTTCGAGGAATTGCTCGGTTTTATTGTGTGTCGCGACAAATGGCGCGATTTGAAAACCATTAGCGCGAAAACAATTAGCGAAACGGTCGGTTCTATTTTTAGTGGCCGTCGGTAGAAAGGTGATTGAATTGCGATGTCCGGTGTTGTGTTTGGGTAATTTCGCGTTGTTAATTTTTAGTGTGATGGGGGCTTTGAATAATCGCCGTAGTAAATTGAACGATCGGGCTCTGAATAATGCAGACGGGATCATTCCATATTCATAAAGAGAGATACAAAAGGCGCGCAGGTCTTGAATATGATTACTTTTATGTTTGCTTTTTCAAACATTTTATTTACTCGTTTATGGGCGCTTTCTTGTTTGCACGGGTATGGGTTTAAAACGCGTGGGAGATGCTTAAGCTGTTTCCACAGCGTTTTGGTACACTAACACGCATTTTTCTCTATTTAACTCATTAGCACGCTTATTTAAGGCACCGTTGGGAACTCCATATTTCGGAACCCCGCAGTTAATAATCACTTGGAAGGTCTAGTGGAGATCTTTATTAACGTCTCTGCAGGACAGACAAGTTTTATAAAAACCACAAAAAGTTACACGTATTTGCGACATGTAAATCCAGCAATAACTTGTAAATTAACCGAATACCACAATATATTTGCTATATAGGTATTAGGTAGGTATAGGTACCTAATTAATTGTAGTTTTTAGTAAATAAATGTAAATTCATATTTCCAGTCTATTGTTATTAATTGTAAGTAATTTGGTATTTGTAATTGATTCCCAACTTTGCCAGCACATACATTTTTTGAGCTTTGTAGCCGGCTTTGACAACAAAAAATATATTGTATCTGGCGTCAGTGCTGTAGATAACTATTCATAGGTATGTTCTATAAGATTTTTCAAACATTTTGAGTCTTATTAATTTACAGGTGTTCCGTAATTAGACCAACAAACTTTGGGTTGTTTATTATGAAGGACACAAGTCCACTTTTGTTAATAAATGACACGTTTTGATTAAACAGGAAGCTATAGCGCCCTACTCTGAATTTTTTGAGGTAGATTAAATTTACCACTTAAGGACCATTTGTCTCTGTCTGCAAGTGCAAATGGTCCTGAATAAGATTTTTAAATGATTTTCATCGTCGGTATAAAATATCAAATACACCACAAAAAAATTCTTACTATGTAGTATCATTGAATTTAGAAAATCATGTAATTTTCAAACTGTAATATTCTAGATGATTTCAGTCAAACATCTAAAGTGGTTTTGGTTGACTGTATTTTGACTAAAATGTTGCACTTTTCTTTACATTGCGTTTATTTTTGAAAAATGTAATACCTACCCTACACAAGCAACTTTTGTCAATAAAATAGTGTCTACAAATGAGCAAATGGCTATACAAGATGATATGCTGTCAAACGCCACTTCTTGACATACACAACAAGAACAACAATCAATTCCTTTTCACTTAATAATTACTTATAACAGTGCAAATGATACGTTTAATTAAAATATTGAGGTTCAAATTTGTTCTGAAAGTTCCAGGTATAGCTTATAAGTTTTACCTGATGGTTACGCGCGCGAGGTCTTTAAAATTAAAGCAAATAAATAATAGATACTTTTTCTACACTGATCCTTAATTTATTTCTATAATATTTAATAAGAATATTAATGCAATTAGTGTCATTTTAAGTTTATAGAGCATATCTATTTGCGCCCTACAAAAATGAAACATTTTTTCAATCCAGTAGATTCTCATAGATCATATTATTGCAAGACGTTCTCCAGAAGATCAAAACATTGAAGACAAGAGATTTATGAAATCAAGTTAAAAAAGCACTCAAGTGTAGCACCTACAGTTTGAACAATTAAGATATTGCAATTGGTATTTAGCAGATATAAGTATATTATGTCTTCCTATTAAAGCAACTATGTATAAGTAGGTACACTTGCGAGCAATATTTAAGGCACGACTCGTGAAGCAAAATCGGCGATTTTGAAGTTGTAGGAGTTGTTGTGGCAGCAGACCTGACGGTCTGCCCTATTGGACTCCAGCGATTTCTTATCGTCCAATGTTGCTATGGGTAATAAATATTAATTTTCTTTGCTACCCCAACGGTTATCTACCTCCCTTGCCCGGCCGGCAAATCACCTGGAAGTGGGTGGGCCGCAATGCCCTTTCCATCTCACCGAATAGAGCTGGTTTACACTGGGAAAAAACCCCGTGCCTTAAATATTGCTCGCGAGGGTACATATTTATATTAAAATTGAAAATGGTTTTGTGATCTAGCAATTATTATCCACCTTTGGTCAAGGTACTGAATTTGATGATGGTAAGAAAGACAAATTAACTGTTTTTAACTAAGCCTATTTATCCGTAATAGTTTATTTTCAGAAGTTTTAACAAGTCCTCTGTTTGAATATTTTTATATTAAATAGTAATAATTAAATCAACTGAAACAATTGAATTTCACATTAAAGAAAAGTTGATGGATTCAATCGTAGATTTTTTATTAAAAATATAAATGTTTCTCTTATTACAAGCTTTTGAATTTTTTCTTTAGTAAATTCAATAATTTTTAAACGCTTTTAGTAATTTTCTTACGTAATTTACCAACTCGAATTTGCATAATGTCAATGCATCGATAATTTTCAAAATAACTAAGATTTTTCTACAGAATATGAATTAGTAACTTGTGTCTTCTTTAAATTTTCTAGAAAAAGAAACTTTATAGTATCGTTTCAATAATATCTATAAGATCGATAAAATTTGTACAATCGCCGCAAAAATAAAATGTCCCATTGGCAATTTTCAAATAGAATGGAATGGATCTTGCAGAAGGTTAGTTCACTTGAATCTTGTCAAATAAGATCCGGGCAAGTATTTTCCGGTAAATTGTGTGTCTTTCATTAAAACTTGTTGAAATTCTTTAAATAAAAAAATTTAAAATGGCATTTTAATTTGTTGCGTTCTATAATAGCTGTCCAAAATAGGCTAAAAAGGCTACTTACTGGTCTTAATTTACTTTCTGACAATAGCATAACATACCTACATAATTAGATATGTTCCTACTATAGGAATGATACCTACTAAAATTAGGCAGTAATTGCTGTTAATTTTAAAGTTTTTCTTGAGATAAATACAATAAATGGGTAAAGAGACTGCAGTGCTTTTTGACATCTTTTTAAGTTACCTAAATTGGTCAATTACAACTTTTAACCTGAGGAAGTAGGTAAAAGGCTACTGATTGTATTTAAGATTTAGCCAGTAGCCAGTAGGTATCTAGATAGGTACCTATACTTTTAAAATTAGTTAGCTTTCAAAACCGGCACTAAAAAATTTTACTTATAATTAGAAATTGGGCCATTCTGTTCTATTTGAAAGTTGAAAGCATAATTTGCGGTCCAGTAATAATATATTATCTATTCTAGAAAAAATATCGTGCAATCTTTGCATTGTTAATTCTCTACAATTATATTGCTAATTTTGCAGCATCATAAGATTAGAGTAGGTACTTAGGTACCTAATTAACCTCCTAAAATTTTTAATATTTATTTTTCTTAGCGTGTTTTTTTCCGCAATGAAAAAAATGTATACTGATATTTACGGTGGTTGTAAAATTTAGATTCAATTTTATCTAACTCTTAACTACAATATATAAAAATTAAATCGCAGACTCTATTTGATGATGATAATTTTAATTTGAAGCGATGGATGTAGGTTAGGACTGAAGCGCCGGCTAGCTATTGTTTTTGCTCCGAAAACCTTATCTCTCCGTCGGTATTTACACGTACGCAGATAAGAAATTGTGCCGTCAAGTTAAAAAACACAACAAAAATCTGAAAATTTTTAAAAAGCGTTATCAACACATTTACCAAACTAATTAACAGTTCTTTTCGATGCTATGATGGGCAATAACGTCACGAATCGGTCATCGTGTCGTCAATATTTACCAAATTTTTATGACGTGTTTCTGACACATGTGAGGTAATTTCGAAATCACGTAATTTCGCCGCCCCCAACAATTCGCTCGAATCCCGTCAATCCTCGAAAGATCAACGATATGTTTACCAAGACCTACCTGATAAAGTGGCCGTTGGAGGCCTGTCTCTGTAGGTCCAGATCAATTTTGAAGCAGTTTCTCCACCAGTCAAAACAATCACAAAAAAACCACTTAAGGCCGCCGACGACAACAACGAGATCTCACACAAACCACAATCGCACAATTGTCAATTATTGTCTTATTGTTCCATTAATGGCGACATTGGCTGTTATTTGTACAGGTACGTGTACCTCACAGAATAGTGCCGGACTGTTATGCAGCCGCCTGCCGACGTTAAGGTGATCCTTCAGAGGGCATGCGCATCCTGTTCCAGGCCACAGCGACCAATGGAGGCGGCGGGCGGAGTTTCCTCTTTATCCTTACACACGTTGCGGTTCGAATGGTGAATGGGGACCGCCTATTCATTGTTATGTTAATTTTTTGTCTCTTATTCTTTTATGTACAGGTGTTTTTGAATTGTACCGTGTTGCGTATACATGCTATTTTTTTCGAACCGACTGTTGACAAAAGCGATGGAAGGATGCGAAAGCTTGGCTCTTGGCCGCGACCGGTCAGTACCCATCAATGGTAAGTGAGTCGATAGCATTGAGCCAATTTTAAGGAGCTCTTCAGCCACCGCAGGGCGGAGGGCGCCGTGGGAAAAGGAGGCTCGGGGTTTTTGAAGTTTTTTAGGCTTACATGCAGGATTAAATTGTTAGAACAAACTAAGGAGTTTTGGATGGTGTAGGTACACTTTTTTAATCTTGCCAGGTAGTTTGAGTGAGTGCCATAAGATTAATCGAAATCGCACAAAACTTTTTGAACTTAAATTTTTAATCTAATTTTGACAGTTTATTTGTGGAGTTGCAGAGATCTTTAATGTTTGTCAAAGTTTACCCAAAAATTAAAAGTTTTTAGATTTTCAGGATGTGTCAAGTAATTTGTTCTCAAATTGTTAGAATTTTCAAATTTATTCAGAAACGCACCTTAATTTTTAATTAACTTCAAAAGTTACTACCAGAGGTCTACAAATTTTTAATTGGTTTAAAAATTGGAATATTTTGCATTTGCAGGACGGGTCAAGTCAAGCAATTTTGCTTCTTGTTAGACATTTTTTAGAACACGCCCTGATTTTTATAGATTTTTTTTTATTTTAGCAGGAGCAGCCGCGTCATTTGGAACTCATTGATTTATGATCCTTCAGCTTGTGTCATTTTGTTTGGGTAATTTCGGGGATGTGAGGAGCCGCCAAGGATTGGGGGCTGTAGAAGGTGAAATAATCGCAACCCCTTCGGCCGCAGGTTCGGTGACTGCACAATGCAACCCGCTACCCGGCAAACATAACAAATTGCAACAATATCAATAACAAGGACTTACTATTTACAGAATACTGGCTTAACTGAAAGGTCTTTGAAACCACCAACATTGTATACACACAGTATCCGTACCAAAAGGGCATTATGCGTGTGGAAGTGGGCTTGAAAAATCCGATTTCCTCCCTAAAACCCACCCTCGCAAGAATGAACAGTTATTGTAGGCAATACTGGCCCGTACACCCGACGGGATTCGTTCCATTTTTCATCTAACCGAGTGCAAGTGGTATTGTGCCATTGTCGACTGCAGATGTTATGCATTCTGACGTTCCTTCCACTATTTCCAGGAGCAAATGGGCACTTGGTGATTGCACGAAAACAGCGTTGACGCGGTCGGAACTATGTGATTAAATCCATTGATGAATTCGAGACCGATCAAACAACCGCCCCTCTAATGAACGAGAAACTGCTTAGGTAAAGCCGGTATTACACCGAATTTGCGTTTTGATCTCGGCTAATTTCGCAACTAAAAGGTTAATTACTTACAACTAAATTTAATCGCTAATTACTCGAGAGCGCTTCGAGTTTCCTGGAAATTTCTGGCGAAATTTGCGCGTTTTCCCGGATTGATTGCCGTCCCCGGGGGCCAGCTGTGATATTGCCCGGGACGTTTCCAGACGCCTCCAACTCGAGACCACTTCGAATAGCGATCATTGCGGTGTGGTTTTCGATAGGATTTATTTTTAATTAATGTCTATTTGCTTGGTCGTTGAGCTGTCGCGTTGGTGGCGCTATTAAATTTGTTCAAGAAGTGGAAGCCGGCGACGGAAGGGGTCAATATCGATCGGTTTTTCTTAATTTCCACCCCTAACCCAACGTTTCATAACCACTCGGGATAATCAAAATCACAAACAGGGAGAGAGCAAAACCCTTCACTTAATCTCTTTACCAACACATCATAAGCAAGAAGACAACAAACATCTCGTGGTGATTACACATCTCTCTTCCAGGCCTCCCCTGAACCCCAGCGCTCTATTCAAATAAATCCACTTCCAGACACTTACGGCATAGTAAAAATTCCCATTATCGCTTTGCAGGTCCTTTATGCATGTAAATAACGGAGCAAAGTGTGGCGTGGATGCAAGTGACATGGCGCACGCCCTGAGGACGGTCATTAGCACGCGGAACCCCGTCGAGCAACAACCGCACTGACGTGACACCCACTAGGCACTCAGATCCGTCCAAAATTTTAAGAAATCGACCACCACAAAAATATCGTTAAATTTCAAGTTCCCACCATATGGAAATGGTGATGGACGTTTTATGGACAGGTATCTGTGATTTATTGATAAGCGAACTGGACGGCGTGTTTTTCCTTTGGTTGATATATTTCAATCAAATCTAACGGTCGCAAACAATGATTTGCAGGAAAAAACCACTCTCGGCCAGTGGTCAATAACGCCGTCATTGGACGGCTATTCAACGCTAATGCACTAATGCACCCGATCCGCACCTGCTGAAGGGGCCGCAGGGGTCAGGCGCGACCCCAAAGTTCACCGGGGTTTCTCGTAAAACTTGCGCGTCATCCGGAAATTAGCCAATACCGCGGTCAATTACGCAAGTCTCAATGTGACCAAGAGCAACTAATCGTTTCAGATACAATTACGTATAAGGAGCTGCTTTAGTTGCACAGAGATCAGCATTTCTAGTACAATTTTCCAAATATGTACTTTGCTTCTTTAAATAAATATAGGTATGTAGGTATGCGTATACCTAAGACATAATACACTTTTTGCAATTTTTTTCAAATTTTTGGCATCTCGAAAAATCTTTGAGACTTGCTTCAAAATTGTTATTGAATTTGTTGGAAATCTTTGGAATGCATACTTAAATTGTCTTTTAAAATACATCATGCTGAATAGAAATTTTTAATATTTGCTTCAGCAGATTTTTCAGCAAATCTTTTTTTAAAATTTAAATCTTTCCTATTGTTCTGGAAGTTATAGAAATCGTCAACGAGTCTTCAATTATCATTGATTAATTATTTACAAAATAACACAGAATTGAAAATATTCTTTCATCATTAGTAATCACTGAAGAAGAAAATGAAATACCTACATATTCATACTGATCTGTAGGATAGATGCACCATTTGTGGCATTTTGGTCTGTTCAAATTTCTTCAATAAGATCAAATAAAAATAGTAGTAGAAGGAGATGAGGGCTTCTAGAACACCCCTCACTTCTATTTTGGTCTCTGTATATTGTGTTGCCTACCAGTTTGCTCAACTTACTATTTTTCATGTTCTAAACAACTTCACACAGGTTCTAAACAACTTTAAAAGTTGTTTAAATTTGTTTAGAACATGTTTAAAGTTGTTTAGAACATGTTTAAAGTTGTTTAGAACCTGTGTAAAGTTGTTTAGAATATGAAAAATAGTAAGTTGAGCAAACAGGTAGGCAACACAATATACAAAAATTAAAATAGTGGTGGGGGGTGTTCCAGAAGTTCTTATCTTTTTCTACTTCTAGTAAATTAATTACAGTTTTAAAATTTTGAGTTGGTTTCATTAAAAATTCTAAAACTGCATAGGGCGAGAGGGTCGACCCTCTCGCTTTAAGACGATCGGTTGCGGGTGTTGCGGGGAGCGATGGAGGTACTGTCGGTAGGGGATGATACCAAATTGTGGCTCCAAAGCGACAATTCTGCGTGACGCCATCAAAACAAAATTATCCCTAGAACTTTCCTAAAATGACGGCAAAAACTTTAAAATGACGCAAAATTCCCTAAAATACATCTATAATTTTGGAACGGATAGTTACCTTTCGAAGTCGTCCGAGGATCGAAACGACAAATTTTGGGACGTCAGCAAAATAGAATTCTATCCATCGTCATCCCACCCCTGCTGCCACAACCACTCCTGCTGCTCGATTTACACAACTTTAAAATCGTCGATTTTGCTTCACGAGTAGTGCCTTAAATATTGCTTGCGAGTGTACCTACTATTGTCCAAATGTATGAAACACACCTAAACTGAAAATGTTGCAAAATTATATTTGAGATTTCTTGTCTTTATTGTATCAAACTTAGTTGGTATACCTAATAAGGAAAACTATTCTAGTATTAATGATAAATTTTTGGTAGTGAAGATATTATCATCATTACTTATAGATCAATGCTTATAGGTATGAGTGACAGTAGATTAGCACCGTGGTGGCAAATACAGAGAATCAGCTAAAATTGTGGAACCAAGCTTTTCCTGCGTAATATAAGAGATGCACAATAGATATTTGACGATTGCAACGTTTTTGATGTCACGATTTTAATCTATTTTTCTTCTAATCTATTAACAATAATATTAGTAGGTACGATAATTGCTTTAGAAAATGTTGGTCACCACTTTTTTCCAGTAGATATAAGAATAATGCAACACTATGAAATTCTATTGACTTTTGCTTAATTTCACTGCCTCAAATTTTATCTTCTATGGCAATTTGGTTTAAAAAACTGTGTGAAGGTAGCTAGTAGGTATATTTACCGAAGAGCTTTAAAAATATTTTTCAGGTGAGGGTTTGGGCAGTTTTTAGATCCATTTTGTACTGACCACCCTGTTGTCTTAAACTCTCACTTACGCCTACGTTATTATCTCTACTTACCTTTACCTTTACCCCCACCCTTATTTTCTAATTTTTGTTACCGTCTCGGAGTATCATAAGAAACAATGGGGTATTTGCTTCATGTTTGGAAAATATAATATTTAGAAAATGTAGTCGATTTCATTAGATCAGTATTTTCTTATTTGGTTTTAGTGTTAATATTACGCCCAGAATTAATTTTTTGATTTTTGGAGTGGGAGATTTGTGACGTAGCCGGCCCCTGCACGGCGTAGTTCTAAAAGAAATCATATGATGGCGCTTTACTCAGATCGCTTACGTTCTATTTATAAATCGAATGCCAATCCGCTGTACACATGTCGCGCATTCTGGTAGCAGCGCAACATAGTAGTCAAAAACAAGAGTCCATTCAATATAGGTGTGAGTCTTGAATACGCGGGGTCAATGCGTCAACAAATACAAAAATTGCAAATATTTACGAAAATATGATATAATAAAAAAATGGGAAAGAAAATATTTAAGCCTCTATTAGTTATTTCCATGCATCTAGAGAATAAAAAGTGCAATATTTTTTTTAGGCAAGTACCCCATTTTGTCGCTCGTTAAAAATGTATAGGTACTACTCCAGAGGAGAAGCACGTCCAACTCTACTTTAGTCACATAGTGGATTCCCTCAAATCACAATATAAGTCAAAATTTTGTTTGGTGTCTTTCCTATAAACAACACATTGACTTTCCTGCAGAAATTATTTTAAATTATTGTTTTTTCTTCAGTCCTGTTTATATCTTTTTTAATACCTACCAAAGCGTTTTAGTTTTTCATCTTTTGTGCAGTCATTGGGATTTATCATACTCCAGGACTTTTTTTTGTTGTGTCATTTGTGTCTATAAGGCAAGTAATAGTAGTTTTCGAAAATATGTTTGTTTTAATAATAATTGTCCCATAAATTTGTTTTGTTTTGTGAGATACTTTGCATAATCGACTTGAATCCGATTGTGTATGTGACTTTACTATCATCAAATTATTTTATTCTATAGTATAAATAGATATAAAATAGAATAGATACCTATAGTACGTACAAGTGGATAGGTAAGTTACAAATCTTAGCAAATGTTTTTCTAATCTTCATAGGTAAGTATACACATTTATTTGTGGTGGTTTGTTCACAGTTCGTAGAAGGCGACCGCGAAGTTGGTGCTGTGAGGCTGGGCCGTTATGTCCTATTGTCGCGGCTTCGTCAATAAATCCGAAACAGCATCGCACGAAAATGTTAACGTCTCAATCTACCATTAGCACTACATTCAGTCTTGCCGACGACAATAGCTTCAAATCGTATATTAAAAATGTACGCCCAACACCTTTCGGAAGGATTTCGCCATATCCCCACAAAAACTGTTGAATGGCGCTGGCACGAAAAGCCTCTATTGTCCGAAAAAAAAAATCGTCGATATAGTCATAACCCTAAAGGGTGCACGGGACAAAAGTATTGTAAAAAATATTTCGCGCTGCTCCAATTTTATATTCATTTGGGGCACCTAACCCCTTATGATTTATAAGAACGGATTCCCATAAACGATACCGTACATAACAAATCGCGATTACCATAACAGTGATCGATACACATTTGCGATTGAATTGCGAATCAGGCCGTTTCGATTTGGTTTAAAACATGAAACGAGTTAGGGGCGTGCGCGGATACATGGCGACGTTCTGTGTAATGCGAATTAGATGGTTCCGGGGCGTTTGACTTTTCGGGTGCATTACGTATTCATTTATGCCCCGTTCCGGAATTATCGACAAATAAAGTATCAATTACGATTTAACCGAATGTCGCTGGAATCGAGACCGATATGCTGACGAATTTTTATGTTAATTTTCCGAAACCGTTACGAGACATTCAATTGCCTTAATTAAATCAAACGTTTTGTGTTAAGATTCGAAGCGAAATTGCCTCGCGAGATGTTTATACAACGCCTAAAACGCAATGATATGGTTCGTCATCAGCTTCATTCACGCGTCTGCCACTTACGTCGATTTTCATTCAGCCGAGTAAATTTGTATGAAATTAAGCATTGTGGACAGGTGTTCTGACAAAAGAGGCTGTTGATTTTTCGAAGATGACGCCAATCACCGGAAGGTGCCAACGCAAATTGCCTGTGCCACATCGGAGATTGGGTGCCGTCTCCGAGAGAACCCGGCACCAAGCACCGTCATCTGGAGCTGGGGCACTCAACTTGGACACCCATAATGTTTAAATCGTTTTTATTCATTTTTTTAGATAATTAATTATCGGTGAATAGAAATCGGGAGGAACTACGGAAGGTTCCACGTTATGGCGATTTCAAAGAAGTTGACTAGAATGCCATAAAAAGTGGCACAATTTTTTAAAATAAATTGTTAAAGTTCTTGGTCAATTCGTCATTCAAAAAATACCGTAGCTGACAACTCAGACAATCGTTTTCGCCGGCCTGAGCCTTTAGCACCTCGGCTCCGAGAAAGCCACGTTCAATTTGTTAATAATTTAAGCCGCTCCTAAGCTTTCAAAGCTCATTTCGTGATCCCGAGTGTCGTAACGGGTGGGAAACAGGGGCTGGCGACACGTTGTCTGGGTGAAGCGGGTATTCCCCAAATGATGTTTACGGCCGTACTCCAGGTGCTATTGATTGGACACCTGCACCAGAACAATTGACTCCACGTTGCTAGGGAACCGGCCATTGCACGCCAAGTCCTCAGATTCGAAATAATCTGCATGCGCGTCGCAAATTCCGCATTCATCCATTTAAACCGTCAAGCAAATAGCCCCGATAACAGTTGGCAATTTTTTGGAAATTCGGGGCTGATCGCGTTAGCCGCTCGATTGCCGGAGCCGGTCAGATGTGGAAAAGGTCCGGCGTGATTAGGGACTTTCATCCCAGGTGGTTCTTTGGCAGCGTCCACTTGGAGCAGCACCGCGACAATGGCCCGAAATATAGGGCTTCCTCGTACGCTTTGTGCCAAGACATTGTCGAGTGCGAATAGGCGACACAGTTCAGTTGTCGTGAAAAGGGATCCTCCACATTAGCATGGGCCAGCCGAGTGCCTTTCGATTCCTTCGAGTCCGCTCCCGAAGAAGCAGCGCTATCTCGCCCCAAATCGGACACTTAATATCGTCAACAGAGACAAACTGCAATAATACAGGAGCGTTTTTTGGGGACCCTTGCTGTTTCTTGAAATTGCTTATCAGATCAGGGATATAATGGTAACTTAATCTGCGAAACCTCGAGGGCCTTTGATGTCTAATCGGAAATAAATATCGGGATCGATAAAACAGGGAGTTTTGTATGCGGAAACCTTTATTATTTTTTATTGTGCTCGGTTAATAGGATTTTACACGTATTGGGCAATTTCGGGGCAAACCGACACAAGAACAAGTTTGTGTGCGAGTCCTCGGAGCGGAAGCAACGGCCAGATCGCCAGATTTAAGGACCCTTTGTGGCCTCTTCGAACCCCGCACAATCTCCGAAAACAGAAAAACTCGAAGGACCCGTACCTAATAAGATATCAATCTTTACTACAAACGGTTGTCTTTGTACCATATTAACTTTATACATTAGGTACTTCAATTTGAAGCCCCTTTTAAAAAAAATATTTTTTTAATAATTATTTTTTAAATAACGTAGATACCTACTTTTCCGTTAATTTGTAATCTTTAAAAAATAATTTTGAACTATTGCTTCTGAAGAAACTTTTTTTTGCTTTCCGGAAAATTTAAATTGCACCTTCGTGCCGTGAAATTGTGGCGGTGATGGTGGAGGCGGCGGAGCTTTTGGCTTTTGGCCGACGATGTTGGTTGGCGAAATTGCCGTGAGTGAATCTGCCCTTAGTGGCGCGCGGCCGTAATGGGCTTTGCACAATGGAAAAAATGAATAATAAAACAGCAATAATCTCCAGTGCCCTCGAGAGCCCCACCGCGGGTCCGGAGGGTGCTCCACCACCATTAGCATAGTTCCAATGCGGATTTAATAATTACCTTATAATGCTCATTGTGATTATAATAACAATAATGTAATGATAATAGCGAGTATGCGACACGCTTCAGTCTCCGTCAATGATGGTAATGCAACAATAAGTTTGTCTCGACTCCGGCCGCTGGGTTGGAAAGAAACAGTCGGAGCTTTTGTCGGATGAAATATCGAGAAGTTTAATGATGCGATCTAATGGACGCGTGTAAGTAATATGTTTTGCTAATTTAATCATCGCCGAGGGATGGCGACATGAGGCCAGGATGTAATGACAGAGGAATTTTTGAACCAGCGACAATCAGTTTAATTTATTGGAAGGAAGCAATTTATCTCGACCAACTGATAATAAGTCGTAAGTCATTGTATGTAAATACGGGGATTATTGCGGCGATTCCCAAAAAAATTGATTATTTTTGGGAGACCCACGCGAATAATTTGTAAGTGTCTAGTCGAGACCCGTAGCGTAGGTGTGGTGAAACCGTGAAATTTTTGACGAATACCCCGGGTTTTACGTGATTAAGCCACTATACGGGCTCAATTGGGCGGTTTGGGCCGTAATTGCCGGTCACGGCCACGATTACCTGAATTTTCCGAAAACATCCTCTCCACCGCCGCTTATTTCGTACTTCCTTCTCAACAAAAACACTGAATGGGTCCAACACTGTCGGACAAAAGGACAAAACCTTTCGGCATTCGCAACGCGTGTATATTTTAGCAGAACCATTGTTGAAAATATTGAATAGAATAAAACTGTGCAGCGGATTCAATACGCCGTTGAATAGCTGATATAATACATTGTCATATGGTCTTTTCGGAGTGACAATACGTTTGTGTGTGGCATTAGAGAATAGGGTATTACTCGGACAATGGGTTAGCACCTTCCAATTCCTGGACGACCTTTTATCTACCTGGCGTACGGTCCAGATTCCGGTGCCAGAAACCCAACCACCAGACCGGTGCTTTTAATTATTTTAATTGAAGAACAGTTTTGGTCAAGATCAACACCGCCAGATGCTCGAAATGTGAGAAAAGGACCGTGGACTTTATGACTAATATAAAATGTTGGCAAGGTCGTAAAAACGCGGGCTGTAAAGGCGTTAAACTCCGGTGCAACACAAGATGAAAAAAGACACGTCATAAAATTTCGCCAACAGCCCAAGATCCGAACCACCGAAGAAGAAAACAAATTTTTGGTAGATTACCCATTTAACGGAACTGGGAGGCTAAAAATTCACAAAATTACAAAAATTAACGGAAAGTCGTTTTGTTATTGATTGAATAGTTATACCTAGTATATTTTCAAAATATAAACAAGTCTAGGAATAAGAAGTTAGGTATATTTATCATAGACGGCATTAATGTCAAGGTAGGTGAAAGTACAAATATATGAAGTAGTAAAAGTTTCCCAGCATAGATCACGTCCCGATACCTGATGCCCGTTGGCCTGGTTTTCAGCAACCCTTCTTTGCCGGGAGGTCTTTTAAATAGCACGAAGTTTGCGTGAACTTGAGTAAAAAAGTATCTATTTATGTAATGACTATAGGTAACCAAAACGATCTATCGTCTGTCATTATTAAAGAACTCTAATCTACCTATACTACTATACTAACTTGATGCACACAACCATTTATTTTTCTTACAGATTTCTGGAAAATAGCTGAAAATACTATGCAACAAAAGCTTTCAGTATTGTGCCTATATTAATTGTTAACAGATTAACAGTTATTATAAAGGCAAGATTCATATAAATAAAATTACATCTTTACAAATAAATTAATAAAAGTGTTAAAAAATAGATTAAATTTAATGGAATTGATAGAAATTTAGCGTTAAAGGAAAATCATGTCTTAAGAATTTTCTTAAAACACATAAAAATGAGAAATAAATTAATAAATTTAAGAAAATATACTTATTGATATTTTTGGATCAATGGTGAGAACACTTTTATTGATCCAACAGGGTATAAACTGATAGACCTCTCTCGCTTCCAAATCTGGGAAAAAGGAGGGTACATGCAGAAATATTGGAAAAGTAGAAAAAGTGTTAAAACTGTAGTCTTAAAAAATAATAATTTTGCTTTTTGCTGTTTTGAAAAAAAAGCAAAAACAAAAGAATTGATAGTAACTTCGGAAAATAAAATTAAATAGTTTTATAACTTTTTTATTATTAAACTGGATAAGATTTTATTAGAAATTGTTATCCCAGATGAGAAATTATGTAATGCACAGGGAGTGTGCAAATACTCTACTTTTACCATATTACTTCTAGTAAGATCACGCAAGAAAAAGAAGTTGACGATTTGTAATCCGACTGTGCTTGTCTAATGCCTCCAACAATTTTTTCTACGTTACACTTGATGATAACTTGGGAAAAGCAAACTATTTGCGTACCTATGTGCATTTCTTAATTCCTCGGCTGTACACTGGCGAGCAATAAATAAGACACGACTCTTGAAGCAAAATCGGCGATTTTGAACTTGTGTAAAGCGGGCTGTAGGAGTGGTTGTGTCAGCGTAGGCATCTTCAGCGCTATTCTGATAGTTCAGAATTGTATTACTTAATTCTATCACAACGCAATACTCATGTAAATTTATATAAAATAAATAAAATATACAAAAAACTGAAGCAATTATAATTAAATATGAACTAAATACATAAATCTAAAGCAAAAAATATCATAAATATTAATTTAAAACTATATCTAAACAAAAAATGTTATTTTTACTTACAATATCCCTAGTGCATTGATTATTTTCGGAAATTTTTTCGAATGCATTTCCAAAACGTATAAATTACGTTTTGGAAATGCATGAGAACAAAATTTTCGGATATTAATCAATGCACGAGGGCATATTCGGTAAGAAAAACGCAACGACACGCACATTGGTCCCTTATGTCATTATGATGTTATTATTAATAAATAAATGATTTTGATTAGCTAAAATAATTTCCATTTATTAATTTTATGCTAAGTGCAAAAATTTTCAGGAAATTTTTACATTGTCAAAAAAACGACACCGAATTCTATTTTTCTATTGACTACTTTTCACTGTCGTGCGATTTTCCCTGTAATTGAGTTTCATTACATTTAGAGTTTCAGATGTAGACCGTAGTAAAACACTCATTGAATAAAAAAATTAACTGCGTACAAAAATTGTAGAAAATGTGAAGCTAAATAATTATAAGAGAACAATATTATTGTTTGTTGTCCTTAAATTAAGAAAAGCTTTTAAGTGAATTAGACTTCTTTTCAATAAATTTATATAATCTGGATCAAGTGAAACTAGACTCTAAAGAACAGAAATAAAGTATTATAAGAGAGAGAAAGAACAGGAAAGCGAATGTACTAATTGGGTTGAAAAATTAAGAAAATATGGTAATTCTCAATAAATTTAAGAAATGGAACGCATGTTCAAACACTTGAAATATAATCACCTAAATCCACATTTGATCATTAATTTATGATCCTTATAAATTAATTCATGTGGAAAAATTCCTTAAGTAAAACTGTCGCTGTAACTTAGATTTAGCTTCATCAGCGCTTCATGATTAGGCTAGAACATAGTCTGAATAATAAAATTGTTACATTTCAAGTTCAGCTGCCATTCTTAATGTTATTTAAAATAATGGTAGATTGACGTACGGTCAGCAGTCAGCCTTGTCCAGTAATTTTCTTGTGGCTGTAAGGTCGGTTCTGTTGGAGCGAAATCTTGATTACGAAGTTGGTGGCATTTCAGGAGCTTTTTTGGTCTCAGTTTGCACATTTGACTTGAGTACTCGGCGGACGTGCCGGGAGGCCCCAGTCGTTTTTGTGCCCAAAGCTGTCCATCTCAATAAAACGGGCCAGCCGGTATTGTCGTCGCAAAAAGCCGCCACGTCCGTCCCTAACAATCAACGACAATAAGCTTGTTTGGGCACAACGAGAAAACAACACTGTATGATGGTATAAAAGTAAAATACAGTAATAAAAATGGCTGTTTACAAAAAATCAAACCCTAAAATGCATGCAACGACAAGGGGCCGCGCAGTCTGCGACCCGATGGTCCTTTCTCACATCATCCAGGCCCGGCCGTACGGCCGAAATTCGCCCGGAACCGGCCTCGATCAATCATAACTAATGTGACGTGACAGTAAGCATGGTACTTTGTCTATTGTAATCTGCCCATTGTTGTTTGACTAACCGGCGCTCTTTCAGCCGTTTTTTCGGAATTATGGCCGGGTTCGTTAATTGTTTATTGTGGATGGGCGATTTATGGGTTTCGGGCCTAATTGCGCAATAATGACGCCGAATCGGGCATTATTCGAGGTGTACGGGTCCGATGAATGGACTACCACGTTACTCCCATGAATGAAGGATTAACACAAAAACTCGTTGTTACATAAGAGCGCTTCAAAGGCGATCTGTGAGTGTTATCTGCGCGGAACAAATGGGCTGTGTTGTTGGGCCATTCTACATAAATAAAAAGTGGAGTAAATTATCGGGACGTCACTCGGACCAAAGGAATAAACAGGTTGTGGTTGAGCACAATATTTTAGATTTTATTCGAATTATATATGCACATACATTTAGTCTTTGTGTGCTGCCGCTTTTAAAATTGGGCACACCATTCAAGACTAATGGAGAAATGGTAAGCGCGATAAAGCCGCGCTGGCACCGACTCACGTAAATAAATAACCCTCCACACCATCAGACCGCGAGTTTCTCGCCACACCTCAATCCGCGCTATACCCACCTAATTAATATCGTGGCAAAATTTGGAAAATTAGTTTTCTTCGGGTCGGGGGATGAATGAAGCGGCTTCGGTGGTGGGTGCGGTCCGGGTCGTCCACGGCAGACTCGCTGGCGACCGGCTCCCACATCGTCAAGCCGGCGGTAGGTGCAACACCTGAGAATGTCCCGGCACCCCCATGGCGCGAATCTGTAATTCACAGGACCCGCAGCCGTTAAAGCAACGAACCACGCCACGAAATCCCAAAAAGTCGACCTTTTAATTGTAAAATAACACACAACCCTTATACCTGGCGTTCAAAGAAAGAAAATTATTAGGTCATCCCCCTAGCAATCGTAACGAAACGAATCGAATGTGGTGCAAACATTCCCATCAGCGTCCCGCCATTGACAAGCTGGGAAATCTTTCGGCTGATGGCTCAAGAATCGATCGACGATTTAATTAAAACGCACTCTTTCTCTTTCTGGTCGAGGAAATTTCGAAAATAATTTATAGCGATGCAAACGGCGCGCAATAAAGTACCAACGAAAGCATCAGGGATACGCATGTATGACAGCAACTATAACCATTAGAGTCGTTATAAATGCCAACAGTTACGGGTTTATCTGCACAAAAGCTCCACAAAAGAAAGCAAATTCGTGATTTGCCGCGTCAAGCGGTGGGCTATAAATGTCCGTATGTATTAAGGCCATTGAGAGGAGCCTGTTTGAAAGCGGTGCAGGGGATGCATTCTTCTTGGACAATCGGTGCGTTTCAGGACGAGAATGGTAAAATAAACTGCAACCAATTTACATTGTGGACGATGACAAGAAGATGCACGCAAACATGGGGAACTAATTACGGCAGGACGGCCAGTCTTCAATCTTGCGCAATCCTTCAATTATATTTATAGAGCGCATTAAAGTTCTTTTGCAAAGTTCCTGCAAAAATTTTGTCTTCATAATGCAGGTTTTCTGGGGTCTCGCAACATCGATTGACTTTTGTGTTATAAAGATGAAAGCTTGAAATTTTGCAAAAGGTCAATAAATGGATGGGAAAAATTACCCGATTGCAAAATTTTCGTTCAACGTTGTCTAACATAATCGGCATTTATATATTGAGCAACATTTTAGCTATCGGCGCATAAAGGATAATAAAATTAATCGTTTTCTACTGTGAACTGTTATAGCGTGAACAATGCGCTAATAGTAAAATTAAAAAGTTATAAAATCTCTAATCGTGGCTAATTCTTTACTCAGAGTAATGAAATCTCGTTCAGATATTTCATAACGTAGCAGTAAATTCTGAGGTAAAGGTCGAAGTAGTCGGAAAATCAATTTTTCTTTTATTTAACAAGGTTTTTTGCTAGGATCTAGAAAAAAGACGGTTACAAGTTTTGAGTGTGAAGTTTAATTTAGGACTAACAATTTTTTACCTCTTTATAACGGACAAACTTTGAGAGAGTTTAGCAAAGAATCAAACTTTTTTTTGCTAGTAGGTACTTTTTAAAGCAATTTTTATAACAAATGTTTAACAATTTGCACAAAATTAGCAGAGGTAAAGGAGTCAAACGTAGATCACAATATAATTTTTTTATAACCGTTGCGGGTAGGTTATTAACTCCATTCAGGTGACTGGAAATTATTTTAGTACAGATGCGACACGTTCTAGATCAGAATTTATGGATTCTTTATCTACCTTTATCTACTCTAAATTTGAGGAAATCCATCAGTCAAACTTTGTTTCTACATAAACCATAAACCCTTAAGTAGAAAGAAGTCCAAATAGAAAGACAAAATGTTGTTACATTAAGAAAGTAACAAATAAAATTGGAAAGTTGGTAATTTTTTTCAAAAGGTTTCCTTTTTGAATCAGTTAGAAACTATTGGTGAGTGTTGCAATACCTAAATTGAGAACACCTAAATTTTAAAACACCATTAATAAATCAAGAAAATGTATACCATTTTTTAATAGCAATTGACTTCAATTACTAATCTCGTTTATTTTTCTCTCAGATTTCTTAAAAGATTTGGAACAACTCCAAATGCCAATTCCAGTAAAAACTGAGAACCGGTGAAAGTTTTTCAGGTGAACATTGTAACGAAAAAATCATTAATAATTATCAAGCAAAACAATGAACATGATGAGCTCTTTTCAGGAAGATAATTTATAAGCGATCTCTAGTTCAGAGCTTATGATTTTTTCTTTCTCCTATTATACACAAATGTGTGAGAGCCCGACCACAAAAAGTCTACAATCTTACGACACAATTTTCTAGATAGAATATAAACCCATATTATAAACAAATACAAAAATTTTATCAACTTTTTTAAAAATTTAAAAACAAATGAGACAAATTGCTGAAACATGATAAATGGTAGAGGAGACACGAGAGAAATCGTACAAAGTGTTTCAACGAGAACCGCCGGTGCCAAATTACGTATTTCCAATGGAGTTAAAAATTTGAAATTTGACAGAAGTAAATTATAATTAATGCACTACAAGATGACATTATCGTTTGTTCTTTTTTAAACGGTGTGAGTTTTTACTTTCAATCGCGATTTTTTTCAAGCTCATGATCACGACTTCCAAGATTGATAACGAGTAATTAAATTATTCTTATATCAAACCGTTATTGAATTACATGGATTTTTAAATTTCAGCGCTGAAGGGATTTTTGATGACAGCATGACAGCTTTGTGGCTCTTTACTTAGCGGTTATCCACATTAGATTTTATCTAATCCTTGTACTGCAAAGATCTTTGAGTAGGTACCGCTTTTAAGTCATAAATAACCGGGCCGTTTAGGCGGTCTTTGTCATGAAATTTGACTGCTTGAATAAAACAGTCAAGTTATAAATTTGTCAAAATCTCGCAAAATTTTTAAAAACACAATTAGCCACACTTTAACTAAAAATTTCAAATTTTTAATAACAGGAATGTATATCTGGCGGTATTACGAACATAATAATAATAAAAAAATATATTGAAAATTTTTGAAAAAGCACTTTATGGCGTCCCGACGGCGCATAGAATTAATTATAGACCAAACGATGACGTCACATTGTAGCGTATTTATTAAAGTTTATTTCTGCCAAGTTTCAAATTTTTAACTCCATTGGAAATACGCAATTTGGCACCTACGGTTCTTGTTGAAACACGCAGTAGAAACCATTTGAGGACGCTACCTATATAATTTATAACTTATCTATTATTTAAAAAAAAAACTTAATTTTGGAAAAGTTTATTAATAAATCAAAACATTGCTTCTACCTACATAAAGGTCTCAAATTACTGTCAAAGATGTGCTCTGGTCTAATTTTTAAGCAGAGTTCCTAAGTAATTTTTAACAAATTCTGCCAACAAGTTTAGACAATTAGCAAATGTTAGAGAGGTCAGGGCAAGATGGTAATTTAAATAATTGTAAAATTAGAAAAATTATATTTTTAATATCTACTTAAAAGAAACTATGATTTCTAGGCAGCGAAAAAATATTTTAACGCAGCACCTAGAAAGTTGAAGAAGACAACTACCTAAACTAAATTCATGTAGGTTTCTGTTTTACTGAACTAAAATAAATTAACAAACTGTATAAAATAAAAGCTTCAAAATCTATCAAAGATCAAAAAATATATCGCACTGATTGAAGTCCGGTTCAGTAAAATAATTCCAGAAAATTGACGATTTAATTATGAGATATCAAAGAACAGTGAAAAAGATTGAAAGAAAAATTTTGCGGAAGAACTTTTGGACCGCTTTATTGATCATTATATTAGTTGCTTGCTGGCATAAGAAGAATCTTACATAAAATGTAATTAATTGTTCTTCGCCGGTAGTGGCGTCCACCTTGAAGCGTTGCCATCAGTAATAGTTGTTTATGTCGGAGATGTTGAGAAATTAGCGGCGTTTAAATTAATGATATAAATAAAATAGCAAAACTGACACTCGTATAATTTGCCTAGTGAGTTGAGTTTGAGTTTTCGACAGCTCAACACTATTAGTAGGTATCAGCTTTGCGCCGTCCAGAATTAATCACGTCTGGTAATAAAGCGTGAAAGACCGGATTCGGCGATAAATTCTTCGCGACCGTTCCGAAATCTCGCCATAAACATGTAAAAAGCAGCATTTAGAAATGAGCGTTCTCTTGTTCTGCCAGTCCGATATTTACGCCGGTTGTGGTCATTGTGACCGCTGTCTAAAAACATTTAAACGAATGATAATCCGAAAATTACGATCGTACATAAATAGGAGGTAAATATGCGTGTGTCAGGTCTGGCAGTAGATCAGGCCGTATTGGTAGTTGGACAAAGAGCCAAGAACATGTGTAAGTTAGTGGGCCCGTAGAATGTAAAATGTCCACTCTCGAGAGTCATTGTAGTCGCTTTGGAATGTAAATTGAACAAGTCTTATCTGACTGGCAGCAGCACTTCACTAATAAACCATTGTTGGTTCAGTAACCGAAACCCCATTGTTCTGTCATAAATGCCAACTTACATGTGTCGGTTTTAAGTAATGGTGCACGTGGCCTCGCCCAAATTAAACGCGAATAGTTTGGGTAGTGCGAGAAAATAATTAATCCGTCTTCTGCACCTTCTTTACACGGGACATTACACAATTCCACGCCTGTTCAGCTTCGATCCATCATGGCGCGTCCGCGTAGATAATAAATGAGGCGAGAGAACCATGAATGAATCTCAAAAAAACATTCGGGGAATTTGGGGGAAATTATTCATAATGGCCACCTGCACGTCGTAAAAGAAAAAGTTAAGGGTGTAGGACCGGCCAGACTTGTCGGCGCCCACAAATTCTCGCTAGACGTGCCGGCACCAGAAAACCCATCTCAAGAAATGGTTTTATGGAGGACCATCGCCGTAATCGGCCCAGCCCGGGCCCAGATGTCGGAGGTGCTATGGGAAAATATGGTAATCTCGTCCAGCGCCGGCGGCTAATGAAGCACCTTAATTCAAAAATTCCCAATTTAGTCTTAGCAATAATGTCCATTATTGGCGATGTTGCTGAATCACGCCACATTAGACACGCAAAGAATACAAGTTGAGCATCAGCATTTATAAGCTAAACAATCCAGAGTAACAATGTTGTCGGAGAAGAATGCGCCAACAATGAACCGGAAACCCTTAAAACGTGTGAGAGAAACCATTCGATCTGACAAAAGGTGTGGTCAGTTTTCACAGAAAACAAAATATCTCTTCAAAGCGCGTCTCCTACCTGCTGGAACATTCCGTTGGGAGTTGCCATTGATACAGAATGTTCTTTTCGATTCAATGCCATTCTTCTTACACAGGCCGCCTCAGTATTTGTCACAGGTTGTAAGAGACCCCCATTCATGCAACTATCTGATTGTGCACGCGGCTTTATTTCTATTTTTCGGTACTTGGCGGGCTTCCCGGTTCCGCGGCCAGGGAATTTCTCGAACAGCAGACCACTCGACGCGGACGACCGCCGCTCCATAACGGACGAATCATAAAATTAATGCTTTCCGACCACGGAATTCAGGGAACCGAAGAGTTCGCCCAAAAAGTCTAAAACCTTCGCCAGAAGACAAGCTACAGGTCCACACAATATGCACCTCGATAACAGGAGAGGATTAGACACCTCGAAAGTGTGCAGGCACGCCTGCACCATTAATCACGCCTCTTGATGGATCATCTTCTTTGACCAAAGTCCTACACGCAACTTTAATCAACTATTGTCTACTTCCTATTTTTAAAACTGCTCTGACACAGTTGAAGCTTTCTGAATAGATTTCTGACTCAGAATTACACAGAATTGACAAACATTCTGAGTCATTGTTTACTTTACCCACTCTTCAATTTTCAAAAAAACTAATTACACCAACGTATTCCTCACCATGTGTACATTACAAAAATCAATATCTTTTTTTGTGCAAACCACTTCTATTTTTACTCTTATTTTCCTTGCCCTAGCAGATCTACTTCTATAAATTTTGTATAAAATTATTTATCGTTTGCACAACATTTTATTGCTTAAAATGGCATTATAATGATGTTTCACGATAGTTTCCAAAAAAAACACCGTAAAAAGCGAAAAGTGGGCATTGTAAACAATTACCAAATTCTGAACCACAAATTACACTTTTTACCAAAATTGGGAATATTACCGACGTGCCTAACAATAACGTTTCAAAAACTCCATCAAAATCCTCAGTATCCTCAATCAGGTTTTCTGTAGGGATTGCCCGTTCTGTTGAAAACTGTTCAGGTGATCAAGATAATTTATTTTTCTATTTTCAAAAAGCCTTCTCTTCATACAACAACAATTTAAAGCTTTATCATCCAAAATAGTTGCCAAAGTGTACCACAGAAATTAAATTCTTTTCATTGAAGAGAAACTAAACTAAAAAACTAAAAAAGAAACTAAAACGAAAGTCCTCAATATTAACTTTTCAAAAATTTGTGAAATTTAAAAATTCTGTTAGCGTTTTAGCAGTTTCATTCAACAACTTCGCTGAAACTTCTAAACAAACTGTTCCAAAGCTCTCTGACAGGTCCAAAGGTCCATCTTCCCTCTATTACCCCCGGCATTGGTGCCTTCTTTCTTCCCTTGTTTTCTGTTTTTTAAAAGATCTTCATTACCTTTGCTTCTTAGTGATGGTTAAATTTTCTTTCGGCAATTAAGAATTTGGCGTGGATTGTCCAGGTTGTGGGCGCAGTCCGAGGTATGCGGTCCGGGAGTGGTGCATGTCTTGCAGCAGTAACGGCCCCGTCCAAAAAGAATCCTATCAAGAAGCAATATCAAGAGCCCCATTGTAAAAAATACAACTGTCATCGTGTTAATTGAAAATATAATATGCGGCAATTAGTGAGCATGATGATATCGGTTCGAGGAATGCGTAGACAATGGGGGCCCCATGCCGAGGCGGTGATTGCTACCGTGTGCTTCGCTCCTCACCGCCCATCGCCACCATCACCTGCGAATATGACGATTCGCGATGCATCCACCACCAGAAACCTCCACCACCAGCACCGTGACTTCGTAACTTCTGAATTTGTTATTATGACTACTGTTGCTGGATAGTTGTCTTTTGGAAGTGTCATTTGGAAGATGTGCTTTGTTAGGACAAATCCTGAAGTGAGGTGTTTCAAAAAATTTAATGAATTTATGGAAGATGACGCGGCCGCAGCAATTAACGTCGGGGTGGCGACGACAAAGGCCTGATTGAACCCCACTTGAACCGGTCCTGCGGTGGGTCTCGCCTCGCTTAATCAATTCGCATTCATATTATATTAATCACATTAGAGCGCAATAAGAGGGGTGGCCGTCACCGCGGACACTTCTAACCTATCCAAGATGTCACATTTTCCACGAATTTAATCAAAATAAATTTAAATATCATCACCCAGGGAACTGGGAAACAAATCGCATTTCACGCACTCACCGGGTAAAGGGTGGGCTTTGTGGAGGCTGAATCGTGGCGTCATTGGACTTGTTACAGACCCTTCAACCCTGTATGTAACTGTATAATAGTGTATAAGTTTTTAGTCGTCGGGTCCGTTTTTGTACGCCGTCAGATTAAATTAAATCTGACCATTGTGATGTTAAAACGTGTTTGCGCCATTGTGGTTATTGTAGTCGGCTATAACCCCGTCCTTTATCAGCTCTACATACGCGGACGCTTTGTTTTCCCTCGTAAACGCACGGTCCATTGAAGAGTATGAATAATTTTAAATGAATTATTGGAGGTTTCACGGGCATCGGCCTTAATTGCGCCGCCAACGGGAAACTGCCCCCAATTTCACCGACTCGCGACGTCAGAAGAACAGACCACACCAACCAAAGCGCGAGCCACCCTGGAAGCTCAAGAACAACGCAGGAGACAGGATCGCCTTCCTTTTTCAGATGAGTGAAGAAAATCCTACAACTTAGGGATTACACTGAAAAAAGTCCTACAACAAATATTCGTCAGGAGAAGAATAAAGAAAGTTGGCAGGAAGAAATAGGTTTGTATGTATGTATAAACAAATTTTGGGAATTTATAATTCATAGGTGGACTACAGGCTTCAGCCTGGCGAGGCTCAGGAATTAACTAGCGGCTAATGTGAGGTGTGCTTTATGGGCCGGCGGAGCGGCCTTAAAGGGCGGCTTAAAGGCTGCCCTTAATCCGTCCGAAAAAACCCATGAATGTATTCGGCTTACTAAAATAAATACCAAACAAAAGGAGCTACTTGCACATTGCCAACCTAACAAAAGTAGACAACAAATACCAACAATGAAATAAAACACGCTCAATAGACACTATTAATCCGACCGGCAAACATCCGACACGTCCCACAGCGGCGGAAATTCGCCCCTAAGCCCGTCCCTGCGTAGGGTCGTCGAGATTGAAGCGTTATAATTCCGGACCATATGCAGTTGGGTTGAAGTTTAATTCGTTCGGACAGCGATATTACACCCTTGTGCTAAATTGACCCTTATGTGGGGTGGAATTTGGGAGCCGGTGGGGTTCGACGTGCTGCGCAGATGATAGTGCATGGTGTTTGCATGGCTATAGAATTAATGTGCCATCACTAATTTGGGGTGCTCGTCGATGAAACTTGCAATATGTATGGGAAAGATTAATTGTGTTTACTAAGCGCGGTTGTTACGCATTTTGTTCCGACATTTTTCAATCGCCCTCCAGAATTTTTAATTTCGCTTTATGGACAGCCGGGACAAACGGCGAAACATCTATTATGGAGGCTCCTCCCTGCTCCCTGTCTTGAACGGCTCACGCTAACAAATACCTGACAGTTCGTGGATGCAGCAGATAATTTTTTTTAATTATTACCAAATATTATTAAACTTCCAAACAACTTTTCTCATCAAAATGAGTGTTTTATTAAATCTGCATTATAGACGATTCTCAACCTAAAAATTTTCTCTTAATTTTTTCTCCCACTTAACTTTTTTCCACTAATAATTTTCCCTATTCTATATTGTTCATTTTTAAGATCGTCGAATAAATTGCAAATTGAATGTGATACTAACAAGTAAGAAAATATACCACATTGACAATGATTAAAAAAAAAATAGTTTTTTTAACATTTTTTATTGTAGCTGGGCCTTATCTTTTGACATGTACTGTACCTACACCTACCTGTATTAGTTGTGACGCTCTACACACTTGGAGAGTAAATTATGATGGGCCACGATTAGATGCTTTACCAGGACACTTGATGACAGAGCGTATTGCGAGTATTTTAGTTAGCAAATAGGTACCGTGGCTAGCAAAAAATAAGGCACGATGTTTCTTTCTAGTGTGAACCCAACTCCATTTGGTAGGATGAGCAGGGCATTGCAACCCGCTCTTTTCCAAGTGATTTGCTGCCGGGCGAGCGAGGTGGGTGACCTTTGGGGTAGGTATAGACTCCAAGCAAAATAATTTTTTATTACCCGTAGCACCATTGGGCGATAAAAGATTTCTGGGCCCAATACCGCAGCCCGGTAGGTTTGTCTTATTTTATGCTAGCAACTGTACCAGGACCGACCAATAAACGTTTTTGTTTGTGAAAGAGAGATACGTATAGACCTATACGCTTTTTCAGTGAGTCAAATAGAAACAAAAATGTGTTGCGCACGCAATACATGTCTTTCTCCGTCGGACTGACAAAGTTACATTGAAGTTCCAGAGTCTCCTCGTGTGTAACGCTGTTGGTAACGGCGAAGAATCTCCATATAATAGACTAAAACTGCTAAATATTTTTTTTATGGATAAATCCACCGCGGCATTTGTAAACTGTCTCGTGGACACACACACACACACACACACCCAATACCCAACGCCAAGTGAAAAAGAACAGTCAGCACTAACATCTATTAGGTACTTTTAGGTTAGCGAATAAGAAAGTTACATATTCAAGCAATATAGATATGTATTTATTATTAATTTGTTAGATTGATTTAAATTCTTCTTTTTGCGGTCTCACTTCCTATTTATCGTTTATCTCTATCTTTTCCGACTTAGAGCCGGTTTTACGAAAGGGAAATTTACCTGGAATAACGCTATTCCGGAATAACCCGAGATAAATGCGCTTTTACGAAAGTTGTACAGGACAAAACCTAGGTATAAACTGTGGACCGAGGGAGGGTATGTAAACCGGCTCTTAGTCATTTAGTCCAAAATAGTTATTCCAATGCTTATCCGACTTTCGTAAAACTGGCCGTTAGTATTGCTATATTTTTCAGACTTGCCTTCTATTTTGCAAGGAAGTTTGTTACTATTTTTCGAAGCAATCAAAAACGTCATGAACTACTTTTTATAGGTTTTTACTGTATAAAAATAAATTTTTGCCATGTTTGGTAGTGGTTACCAAGAGTTTTTGTAAAGATAGCAAAAATCTAAAGACACCGTTAGAAAGACCACAGATAAATACCTACAGGTGATATAATATCTTACATTTCAAAAATTTATAACTCAACAAATCTAGAGGCATTAAATGTTTGTAATAAATAAATTTCTTGGACAGTTCATATAGGAAAAGGGAGCTAAAACTAAATATGTTATTACTTGTTTTATCTTTTACCTATTCAACGGTATCTTTAGATTCTTGTTGCGTTTATTAGAAAAACAACACCATCCCAGACAAAGTGTCGGACTTGATATTTAAAAACGAGGGGGAAACTACACCCAATATTTTGTACACCAGACTTCTTTTTTTGTCGTGACTTCCTCTAGGTTTATAGTAATTTTCTCTAGACTTCCTACTATTTCCAGTGACTTCTCTTGACTTCCTGTGACTTCTCTTAGCTTCCTGTGACTTCTATTGACTTCCTGTGACTTCCCTTGACTTCCTGTTTTTAATACCAAACTTTCTGGAGCTCCTATTATTTTATTACTTGTTTTGCTTCTGTATTTATTGTAACAACTTAGAAAAAAATTATATAATTGAACCCAATCACACAAATTTGGAGAATCGGTTCTTAGTAATGAATAGGAGAAATTTTATTTACAATTTTTCGAATTACACCTTGACAAATTAAGTTCTTTTTTATTCAAGGTTAAGTAAGTATTGGTCTCGTTTTTGGTCAAAGACAAACATTAGCCAAAATGTTATAAACTTTATTAAAAAAATAACACTTGATTACAAACTAAATAATTAAAAATTCAACACGAAATAAAGAAGTAAATATTATAAAAACAGAAATATAAAAACTCAAACATTATTCAAATTATAAACTCAAAACTCAAATTACTGAAAACAAACCAACGGTAAGCTTTATTGCTTTTTGCCGAGCTTCTTGTAAATTTTCTGAATATTGAAACGAACTTGTTCTTCCAAACAAAAGGGTTCCGAACCTATAAATTTGATTCGGCCATGAAATATATACATATCTCAGTTCAACGTCATCTATATCATCCTGCTTCGGCCAAACAAAACTTCCTCCCTTTTCCCTTAAAAATCGCATTTGAAACAATTTTTCTTTTCTCGGAGTTGAGTTGCATGAATCCACGACGGGATCTATTATTTCCTCTACTTTGCCGATGTACCATTTTTGAGCATAATAGACAGTATAAAATTGTTGAACTTTTGGTTCCTGGCTTTCGTTGTATGTTTTATTTTGTCATACATTCGATGGGGACTCAAGAGGAGAAGTATCATTGGAACTGAAGATCTCACTATCAGTACTGTCTTCATATTGGACATCTTCTTCTTCACTTTCCGTTGAAGTTTCTTTGTTGTCTTCTAAGTGCATTTTATTAAAGTTTCTTTTACGTTTAGAGCCAAAACCTGAAAGTTTTGTTTCAGTTTTTAATTTGTCCTGTTTACAACTTGTATCGGATATAATTTTTCTAAGAGCCAGTTTTACGAAAGTCAGATAAGCTTTGGAATAACTATTTCGAACTAAGGGCCGATTTACATACCCTTGGTCTACAGTTTATACTTGGATTTATCCTATTCGACTTTCGTAAAAGCGCATTTATCTCGAGTTATTCTGGAATGGCGTTATATCCGGTACATTCTCCTTTTGTAAAACCGGCCCTATAAATAGATTTAAATATTAATATAAAAATTATCTAAGTGTTTTTTTTTATCAATTTTTTTTCGATCACTTTTGCTCTGAGGCAGCAGGCAGCAGTGACGTCAGTAAGTGTTATGTTGAAGGTTTGATGGTATAGCGACTGAAACGTTGAAGGTATAAGAAGTAATAATCAAAATTGAAATCGGCTTATCCTTCAAAAGCTCGTCGTATTTTCTGTATTTCGGTCAGTGTACTACTGTCATGCTCGAGCTTCCACATCAGGTGAGATGGATCCGATAGGATATTGGCGGTGCCTTGATCAAACACTTGACACAACTTTGACAAGTGGTCTGGACGATTTTGACGGATTGTGGGAACTCCCAAGAATTGTGACTTTTCAAGTTCAGTTTTTCCATAAAAAATAATTGTTGTTTTGGGCTCGAAAATGAGGTCGCGGAAGAGGAATAATGGTGATAAACCTCTCTGGAAGGAGTCAAAAATTCGGTGAATTTATTGGGCAGCGGCTCTGTTCGGGTCTCGGAATTGAATTATTCCCTCTTTGTATAAATCAAAAATTGAAATATTAAAGTTGTTCTGAATTGGCCGTCCATAAATCGGGAAGCTCGCAATCGGTGAGGAGTCGCAACGTAACCTAAGCCCATTAATATCGGCTGGTGAAATGCGGATCGGTCGTAATTTACGTTCCGGTGTGGACACTGGCAAAAACTTCGTCTCGGGAGGAATTTTACGGCCGCCCCGAAAAAAAGAGATTAAAGCGCCGGTAAGTGGCCATCGCGAGGAGATAAATAAAATTAACACCCCGATGTAAATGGACAATAGAAAAATGAGTGATAAATTAAAAGGTAATTTCCATACGTGGAATTCCTATTGTGCAGGACCGCGGGGCGGGGTAAAAGAGAGGGCAGTAGCCGTAAAAGCGCTCCCCGGGGCTCCAAACGAGTCATAATAAATATTAATATTCGAGGTGTGAGAGTCGCGAGCCCCGTTCGGCTTTACGGCCCAGCACACTCACCTGCTGCAATAAAACCATAAATATTTGTACAGAATTAATGCGTTTTGTGTCGAAGCAGCGTATTTATCGCGGTTTTCCGTCGCGAAAGCTCGCTCCGCGCTCGAATCCGGAATCCGGGCGAGCTTTCGGCATTCCACCGGGCCAGATACCCAGGTGGCATCCTCTGGATGAAGACAGTTGACATTTAAGGCGTTCCCCGACATCCTATTTCAAACAAAAAACACACAATTACATAACAATGGCCCATCTACGCCTACTAACAGGGGATACCGATGTCCCTAACACGGTTCTGAGATACCATCTCTTCTATCTGGAGGCCCGGATCTCGCTTTGAGCGCCGAAACGAACACCTGAGCTATGCGCGGTTGATGCACGGAAAAGAAATCAGATATGTTTAAAGTCAATCCACCATTATGCGCCGTGAATTGATAGACAGGGTTCTTAGTTTCGATCTAAAGATTGCCTGTTCATTTAGCGAGCTACTAAAAAACTTCCTGACGTTTAATAAAGAGCTCGGACTCTGGACGGATTTTAATCGAGCCTTTCGGGACACCACCTGTGGATCGCGGCCGTTTGTGGCCGGCCGTTGCGGCCTTGAACGCTGCCGTGGACCCACGAGCCAAATATTTTACCATCATAACATGTGACGGGAATAATGGTGCCCGAAAAATTAGCCAGACCTGGTTTGGCTACTTCGCGAATCTCGCAAACTGCCGCATAATTAATCAATTTTTTCCAAACGCCGGCTCTCAACTTATGATGTCCACTGTTAAATTTGAAAATACCAATTCCACACTTTCCAAGTCTCTCGCGAGTCGCGAAAAGAGTTTTTCCGGCTTGGGTACTTTATCTATAGGGTAAGTCAGGGAGAGATGGCCCACTTTATTTAAAAAAAATCAGTAAAACTCAATTCAGAAGTCTACAAATGTGAAATTTTTTATTCGGAACGAAAACAAGTGCAGAATTTAAGTTATAACACTAAAAACTAAAACAAAGGTAAACTTTTCTGGAAAAAAAGTATTTTATAAATTGCGGTGTTGGGCCATCTCTCGCATAGTATCCGGGTGAGATGGCCCATTCACTATGGGTGATATGGCCCTCCAACGTATAAGTTGTTTTAGCTTAGTTTTCACATTTTTTTGCGTAAAACTTTGCCACATTCATCGCACAAGCTCAAGTACTTTGAGCAGCCCTCATGATACCACTTCTTACAATTGAGGCACTCAATCCAATCGTTCTTTTTCAAAGTCTGGCTGTACGTTTCTCCACAACCCGGGCATTCAGTGTTACTATCTTCTTGCGAACTGTCAGAGGATTTTTGTGTTTCAAAATCGGAAAGGGACTTATATTCAGTGGGCATGCCTGAAAATGCACAAAACTTTAGTCATAAGTGGTGGGCCATCTCTCCCGATTAAAACTGGGCCATCTCACCCAAATGTGCGGGAGAGATGGCCCACTGATTTTTTCTTAAATAAAATGCAGGGCGCGTCAACTGAAGACGATAACATAACTTCAAAAATGTAATGAAATAATTATGGATTACTAAAAGGTCCTAGAACCGTTATTTCATGCAAAAAGGAGCGCATGAAGTAACCGTCCAAAAACTTCAGGCATGAGTGAAATTGATTATTTTGTATAACTTATATATTTGCTGTTTTCACACACGCTAACAAGCCTCAATCTTGTTTACTGCTGTCAACACTTTGCTCACAATGGCCGACGGGCGCGTAATTTGAATAATAAGGAAAATATCCCAATGGGCCATCTCACCCAGTGGGCCATCTCTCCCTGACTTACCCTATACCTACTTACCTCATCATATACTGTTAAATGGGTCCTTTCAAATGTAAGGTGTACTCTGTAGTAAATTTAAAGAAAATTTGCATAAGAATCTAGTAAAAAAATAAAATCATTATCTGCCATACGTCTTTAAGATAATAATGATTGGGCATTGTAACCAACCAAAGTTTGGCTCAATATTGATATTGAACATTTCCACTACGGTAAACTGCTGATTTTCTTGTGAGTGATGGATGAACAAAACTGATTTTGGAAATTTGTGTATTGGGGCAGAATCGTTTTCACAAAATTTGAAATGTTCTATGTATGTAGATGTCGTGGAACTGATTTGTCTCATATAAATTTAATAGCAAAATGTTGAGCCTCGACTAATCTAAAAATAAATGCCAATTCTTATTCAATGTTTTTAGATTCAGAGCATTTAAAACCTTTAGCTGTTAAATTTGTACTAGACAAATTAGTTTCACGACATCTAGCGGTTATGGTCCAATTTGTTGAAACTGTTTGAAACTGGCTACAGCGCTCATTGGTTCTGCCCATCTACGTGCCTTGTGGGAGGAGCTTACCTAATTCAGTTGGCTGAACAGATTATAGTAATTTTAAAATGGCAAACTTCTATTTAAAAAGGTCCTAAAAAGAAAAAAAGTATAGAGTACTTGTTCATAAGACAATTATAACGACCTTGTTCATTATAAAACTCGCAGCTTTGCCGCTTGTTTTCTAAGCTTAGACTTGTGCCATGAAATGTGCCTTGTGTCACTCGTTCTTTAATATAGGTACTTACTTAGTATATTACGCAGTTTTAATTTAGTTTGATAGTTTATAATTATAGTTTAGTTAGTTTAGTTCTTTAACAATTCTATTTGCCAAGTGTTTGCGTTTCTAACATTCATAATTTTTATCTAGTGCTACCAATGTTATTTAGGATTATAAGTTTTTGCATTAGATTCAAACCGCCACTTCCAACATTTTTCCTTCAATTTTTTTTTTTTTTTGGTAATTGCCTTGATATTTTTTTGCCAATTGCTGTACAAGATTTTACGTTAGTGACAATTTTTACCACTTCTTTACTTTTTCAGGTTTTTACATTTTATTATAAAGATAATCTTTGTGTTATTTGTTATTTTTTATAAAAAACTGAAATTGTTTATTTTTATTGACTTTCTGTTAGAGTAAGTTCCAAATAAAATGATAAAGCTAGAATATACAAACCATTTGATGATCTGGTGAGTCATGAAATTTTTGCGATCATCACCTTAATATTAGTACAGCCGAAGAATTAAGTAATGCACAGGGGGTGCGCAAATAGTTTACTTTTTCACGTTATCAGCAAGTGTAACGTGGAAAAACTTGTGGAAGACATTAGGAAAGCACAGAGGAATCATGAATCGTCAACTTTTTTCACGTCATACTTTATGATAATGTGGCAAAAGTAGATTATTTGTGCAACCTCTGTGCATTACTTAATTCCCTGGCTGTACCTAGGCCTGTCTGAAAAATGGATACAGTTTTTTTTTGTTGAGAGATATTATTGTATTGAGATACTTGACCTCCATCCTCTCTAATGCACAGTGCATACTTGCAACTGTTTTAGTGCAGATATGTCTAATAAAGTATCCAATATTATATTGAAGAGTAAAAGCTCGTTCACAACCACTTAGCATACGTAACATAACATTAAAACATAACGTAAGAAACATACAAAGTTATTTTCAATTTACAATGACGTAGAAGACATGGGAAACATAAGATTTGCACATGCGCATAGTGTGGATTAATCTCAAATATGACTTGTGGACGTAGAAACGTATGAAACGAGACTGAGTAGACTGGACCAGACTGAACTGACACTGATACCATAGATAAGGACACGACATGACTATCGGGGACCAGACGGCTAGACACGACATTGCACGACATCGCACTCAAGACCGCATTTCATTGGTCAAACATGGGAGACATAGCACAGGAGACATAGAAAGTTAAAGCTCGTTCACAACCACTTAGCATACGTAACGTAACATTAAAACATAACGTAAGAAAAGTTAAAATGCACGGTTTTAGATGTATCCATTTACAATAACATAAAACATGGCAGACATAACATAACGCACGAAAAAGTTGAGCCAACTTTAACTTTCTATGTCTTTTGTGCTATGTCTCCCATGTTTGGCCAATGAAATGCGGTCTTGAGTGCGATGTCGTGCAATGTCGTGTCTAGCCGTCTGGACCGCGATAGTCATGTCGTGTCCTTGTCTATAGTGTCAGCTGAATAATAGCAAAACGTTCTTCTCTCTGCATATTTTACAAAATTTTTCTTTTATCCAAATGATAAAACTTTTAGCTTTAACCTCAAATCACGCTCACACTGACAGCTACTGTCACTGTCCTGTCACACATCTGTCATATTTGAGGTTAATCCACACTATGCGCATGTGCAAGTCTTATGTTACCCATGTCTTCTACGTCATTGTGAATTGAAAATAACTTTGTATGTTTCTTATGTTATGTTTTAATGTTACGTTACGTATGCTAAGTGGTTGTGAACGGGCTTTTAAAGTTGGCTCAACTTTTCCGTGCGTTACGTTATGTCTGCCATGTCTTATGTTATTGTGAATGGATACATCTAAAACCGTGCATTTTAACTTTTCTTACGTTATGTTTTAATGTTATGTTACGTATGCTAAGTGGTTGTGAACGGGCTTTAATAGTTCTAGAAAGAGAAATACTATTCATAATGAAGCAAGAATGGGGTTACATTTCAAGTCTCCATTTTTTGAATGCCATTCTACTGTTTACCGCAACGGAACTTGTTTGGTGCAACTTTATCGAAATTTGCTTCCTCTAGATACTCTCTTTTAAAGTTAAGTATTTTAATAAAGTTTTATTTGGTCCTTTTTCCATTTACCCCCTGCGGGCCGTCCAACCCTAAATCAGTTGTCCAACTGAAGCGTGTCGGCGTCCGTTTTAATTGCAAGTGCAGTTTCTGGCATTTGTGGCCTTTCCTCTTCCAATAATTCGTTTTATTGTGGCAGACAACAGTGTTGTGACTGCGCGGCCCTATCGCGGCCCACCGTGTCAAATTTGGGAATGGCAAAAGGCAAAATGCCTTCGTTCCATTTAACAACGCTACAAAATATTTCTTTCAACTTTCTCTATGTCCACAATGAAGCAATAAACCATTGTCCGGTCTCTACCGCCCCAAGTTGACTTTAAACGGGCGCTGAAAAGAATTTACTGTTTCCAAGATCGGACCCAGTTTGGGACGGGCTTTGTTCTCGAAATTTGTTTATGCCACCCTACAACTTTATTATGACAGATTTTATTTCGGCTCCGGTTTTATTGACCGGAGTCCAACGAGCGCCGCGACAACCCTTTCTTTTGGTGCATCTCGCAGCCTTTTATCGATCACCAATAAAATTGATTGCGCATCGCCATACTTTTACGGCCAAAAGCTCACGACCTCACATTTACAACATCCATATAACCAACATTTTCCAGATAGTTTTCATGCAGGTTTGCTTCCAGATTTCACCTCCACCCCTTATGGACCGACTCTTGAACTAGCTATGGAAGTTAGCCCTTTAATGGATTGAACTTTATTGTACAGTATCAATATACCCACTTAATCCTAGTTGTTTATATTAATTTGCGCCAAAGTTTCAAAAGGTGTATAATAATCTTTAGTTTTGGAGCTAACTGTACCGGAACAAAAAGTCTAATGACCATGACCATTAAAATCTGGGTCTGGCGAAGCGGTGACAATTTTATTGGAGCTACCCAAAATTGCCGGAGTAAAATATGAAATATTGCCCCTAAACGGTTGAAGACCGTTAAAAATTTGAAGGCACTACAGCTATTGAGGCCAGACCAAAAATCGCCGAATTTCAAAGAGAACGTTTCGACGTTTGGTGGCGTAATTAATTGCGGGTATCCATCCATAATTAAATTATTCGCCGCAATTAAACTGAAAACAAAAAGCGCATATTTCCACACCTCTTGCCGTGTCGGCTTCCGAACCCCATTCAGGCCGTCTCTTTGATCCTCGGAAGTTAAAACAGATTACTTAATTACCGACCAAGTCTTGATAATTAGCGACGGCGAGTTGAACGGCGGCCATTTTCTAATTACACCGTTATTGTCGGCTAAATGACTACGCTACACATGGCTTTAGCCTGCCAGCAATTACGTCATTCAATGGGAAATTATGTTTAACCCGAGCTTTGGCGCTCACCTACCACCAAAATGTCAACGCGAGCTCCTCTTAATAATAATTCCACAACCATCGACTTTAGGGTAATGATCAAATTTTGTTCTTGTTATTTGTAACAAAGTGCGACTTGGCCGTTTTCGCTGTTGTCTTGTAGGTAACGAAACTGTTGGGGACTGCTGGAAAATTAGCGAAACACGGCGTGATTTAAAATCAAAGCTGCGGAATAAATTGGCATAAAGAGAAGGTGGTGAAGTCGACGCTCGTTAATTAACGAGGAAGAATAAGTAAGTTTTTAATGAATTCGGCTAAAGCTCTGCAAAAACGTTTGATGGAAACAAGCATCGAAAAGCTTTCAGTTCGCTTTATATAAATCTTTTTGATCTGGCTGGGCAATGGCGGGACCAACGCGATTGAACTCTCAATACCAACGCTGAAGAATGGCGGAGACGCACTCGGGAGAATTTTCAGGACACTGCATAACTAATAATGATGCTTCATTTTTGGGACTTTCTAAGTGCGGTCTGGTCATGATCATTGTAGGTGTTATAATCCCTTTGGGTCACGCGTTTTGAGAAATTAACTTGTTTGAGTCGGTTGTTTAGGTACCTAAATATGTTTTGTCAATAGAACTTTGTAAAGTGAAGATGATTTTGGCACGAATCATTACCCTTAACATTGCATTGTATGACAACAGTATTATGTACAACTCATTTGGTAAAGAACTCGACATTGCTCATTTCTCAGAAGGTTAGAGAGATTATAAATAAACAGGATTACTAAGTCAGTGTCTCTTGAGCGTCGGCTACCGACGTCTTTGTTGAAAACAAAGGTTACATCTTGACGCCGGCTCCTTGGGGGCTAAACGTCAATGTCTCCCGGAAGTCCTGTCAGAAGAACAGTCCCAATAATAATAGCAAAATTGAAAAGCTCTTGCACCCCAGATTTAGTTCTTATTCAAAATTCCCGTCTCTTGAAGCTTGGCTCGTCTTCGATCACCTGTTTTGTCCGAAATTAACAGCAAAATTGAAAAGCTTTTGCACCTCAAATTTATTTCTTATTTCCGTCTCTTGATGCTTCGCTCGTCTTCGATCACCTGTTTTGTCCGAAATTAACACGTGCAGGATCCACTTTTTCCAAACTTCAGACAAGCAATTACTCGCCTGTTATCGATATTCGCCGTCCACTTTTGGCACAAAGGCCAAGTCCAGTGCCCAAAACGTTACACGCCAATCACTTTACCGTAAAAAAGCGGAAATCGCAAGATTGGGGTACGGTGACTTGCGTTCGTTTGTTTGCGTAATGGCGGGCCAAACAAAAAATTCATTACCCACCGCGGCGATTGTGTGAAATTAAATTAAGGCTCCCCGGCCGTAATATCGGTCGGATAAATTCAAGAGTGTGTGAAATGTTATCTGTGCGACAATCAATCGATTGGGGACCGATTTGCTTTCGACGTACGCTATTAATGTCGCGCCAACAACCCTATGGCTGAAGACTTTAAGGGTGAGTTTGCAGCTCAACTATTAGTTATACGACCAGATGTGCTGCGTTGGTTAGCAAACACTCATTGTGTATTTTAACAATGAAAGTTAAATGTGCGATCGAACGATTAGGTTACGATTGTATTGACACACCGGAGTAATTTGTAAGGGCTATTCTGCAGACTGGGCCCTGATAAGTAGTGCATGTAGTCGGCGATAACATCGGCGAGCTTGCGGTCCGTTTGTTTATTAAATCCTTTAACAATAATTATTACAAGCAGTAAGCTGATTAGGCGGCTGGGAACTGGAAACGGGCCCCACTCTAGGACTGCATTTACAACAAGAGCCGACAAAGCGCTTCTTTTACCCAAATCACGACTGGATGCACCCATCCAAAAATGTAACACACACCCATTAATAATTGTATAGAATATCCATTTTTTCTCACACACGCTCCGGGATAATAGCGACTTCGATTCTCGAACACAATAGATTATCCAGGATATTATTTCGACAGTTTACCATAATATTTTAGGCAATCGGGCAAACTTCCTGTTGCCATAAGTGAATGCCCGGGTAAATACAGTCTGACGTTGTTGTAGGTATTGCATGTAGGGTGAAAGATGAGTTAATGAACCAGAAGCATCTTCGGCCATACAAATTGATTTCCTCGACAAATTATGTTATGGTTAAAAAAAATTTAGTAACGGTGCAAAAGTTTGATTAAATTGCGCCATGCACGTTGTGTAATCGAACGGGTTGTCCCCGACGCAATTGTAGAAGTGAAGGGTGCTCTGCCATAATCTGGAAGTAGTTTCCCGGTTGTTGTAAGCAAAAATTGCACAGTAGCCGAGTTCAATTAAATCGAAGCTGAGTTGATGTCGGAATGAAATTCTTGACTTTTGTGTTGGGTACGGGAGCCAAATGAAGTCTTTTCAAAGGCCGGACAATGCTGTTACAATGGCCTCTCGACAGGGGCGGCTCGTCGACGGGTCGGTCTCGACGGCCACATCAACACAATCTTTGCACAGGCCTTTACTTTTCTTGCAAAAACTTATTAATTAAATCAACTTTGCAACAAAACTTTGATCACTTATACCTACTTTTTTTTGAAAAATTACGATTTGTGTAACGATTATTTCTATATTTTTTTTGAAAACTAACAATTGAAGTGGCAATGATAAAAGGGAACAAAAAATATAAATCTAAACTTCAATTTAAAATTCAACGATGTTTACAGCCGGTCTTTCGAACTCCTCATAAGATTGATCAGCATTCAGCATGATTTAACAGTAAAAGTGATATTGAAACAAATTATCTGAAGCATTTTTTCCATCTTTTCTTTTTCTTGCTGTATTTTTATATTTTTCTCATTACAAACAAATTTGTATTAATAAAATCTGGTTGTTGGTCTATAGTCCTTTGCTTTAGACGGTAGTTTAAACGTGGTCCAAAATTGTGATCGTTTACATGAGTCTTAGAATTCTTAGATGGTCTGTAGTCTTTATGAATTTGACTAATCAAATTTAAATTTTGAACGTGACTGACATTTTATCACTACTGAGAGTAATAGTAATTTTAGTTATTTTTATTTTTTTTCCCAAAAGTTAAATGTGCTCACCTTTATCAAAGTGAAAGTCAAAAAGTAAAAAAAAAAATAGGTTTTCTAACCTCACTTTCTCATTTACAAGCAACGACCTCAGACGTCATACCGGATGTAGAAGAGCCTTCAGACTTCGTTTGACTCGACCCTTCTAAAAGGCAAAAATATTTTCTGCATCACTGAATTATTATTAAAAACCTAAAATATCCTATATTTAAGAGAAGTCCGAGAAAAAATTATTTGCCTAATCCATATTTACGACCAATCTAAACACAATAGATGGTGAGATGTCCATGTACTTGGGAAGACTTTCAAATTAAAAGAAGATTTTGCTAATCTGTTTGGTTGTATAAGTAAGTATACCTTAACATTATCCTGTTTTCCAGCCATTCGACGCATGCGTGTTGTCTTGTCAAACCACGAGGCCAATTAAATGTAAATAAACATCAGTCAGTTATCAAGTTATCATCACGTCACTGATTGAATTGAAACTGAACTTTCACATCAATAACGTGAGTTTGAATAAGTAGCAGCCTCTCTGACTACCTTTTTTTAATTTTGACAACTAATTATTTAGCACTAGAGTTGACACCATCTGTCTTTGTCAAATGTCAAATACAAAGTCTATCGAAACTCAGATGAAAAATCATATAGTGTATTGTATAAGCACTAAGCGTGCTTCATTGGAATTATTGGTAATTTGATATCGCATCTTTATAATTTTTTTTGATTTTTTGAATTTTGAATTACTGAATTTACATTTCCACTGGTTTTCAGCAACTTTTTATTTTAATCTAAGAACTTTAGCTTGTATTGCTTAAAATGTCGAGCACCTACTTTGTTCTTCTAGTGTAGATTTCAGACAGCGTTGCACAAAGTATAACAAACATACCTACCAATAAAAGTGTTAAATGAATGCTCAGTGAAATAATTACATATGACAAAATTGACCCTTTTTGAGGAGATTTTTTAACGGTGGATGGTGGTAGTTTAATTGAAATAATATTAGCTTACTTTTTGGAAATAGTTTAATTTTTCCATTTTTTAGTAGCTATTTATCTATTTATTTTCCGTAGTTTTTGTCTCTCTTACTCCCAGCATCTACCTATTTCTATATCATTCTCAGTTTTTCTTTCTATTTTTATAGTTTTTATTTATTATTTTTGCGGATCGCCATTTTTCAAAGCTAGTACCTAATAAAGTCAGTTAACTATAGTGATTGATGTAATAGACATAATTTTATTTCTACGTGAATGGTTGTAATATCCACCAGTGTTTCTTCATAGCAAAATTTATATTTATTTTTGAGGATGGTCTTTTCCTAGCCATCTGATGGATGATATGAAACTTCTGTTGGTATTTAAAGAACTTCGTATAAGAAAAGCTACCTTTTTAAACTAATCTTTGAGTACCTACATAGTTGTGGTGGTGCGGGTGAGGAGTCTTGACGAGTCGCCCCTGAATGGTGGAGATTCCACCAGTCATCGACTATTCACCTGCACTAATCCACGTTATAAACAACGCCTTGTAGCCCCTTGTACTTTTCGAGAATGTTATTGTGAACTATTGAAATAATTTACTTTCCAAATTGATAGGTACGGCTCAATCGGTGTCAAAATGTTGCCAGCATTGTTCATCGCGGCCTATTGTTGTCTGCTTCTGTGCAATAACGAGCTTCTTTCCTAGACATTAGTGGATATTAAATAAATTAAGCGATGAAACTTGTTTTGATAATCAGTCTCATTATCGTCGTCGTCCCAATTATCGGGGATTGCAGCGGCGGGGGTGTTTATCGGCATGGCGGGTTGGCTGAATCGGGGCCGGTTTGTCGAGCTAATTTCCTCAGCGGACAATCGCGTCATTAATCTTTGCACGACGTCAATGCAGTATTTTGTTGGGTTTTCGGTTTAAACACACGTACGCAGCGAAAACAACCGGTGACAAGAGTGACAAGCGATAGATTGGTTTTTTAGATTCCGTTTAATGATTACCAGAGGTTTTTGTAACCAGCGCTCTCCTTGCCGCCTGCCATTCTCATTCAGAATATTGGATCTGTTCAGAATCACTCTAAAGCAATCTACGCCCACAATAGAGCCCTGCCACGCATTATTTATTGAAAATATAATACTTATTCAAATTCGGATTTACACACTATTTTCTTTATTGTCCGTCGAAATTTTTTCAAACGCCCCCCAAACAAACGTCCGAACTCCCCCAGAATCCTCCAAATGGTCAACTCCTTCGCCGTCGCCGTATTTCATAATCACCACGTCCAACAAACCAAACTGTTAAATGTTATCACTTAATTATTCCACCAACATAAATTTCAGCGGCTTAAGGCTCTAAATCATCAAGTTTACCTCAACCGCAAATGTCGACCCGTCTCGGTAATATTTCACATTGAGAAAACGCAATTTGCAGTCAATCACCCCCGAAAATTGTCCATAAACTAAAAAATCGTTGACCCGGCCGGAATTTTTTTTAACTTAGCACACCGCCATAAACAACAATTTTGCTTTATTGGAACTTGCTGCATCGCGCATGATGTGATGTGGAAGTTTTATGGCCAATTATGACGTTCTCGCTGCTTAGCGGTCGTGTGTGAAAAGGATTGTAAGTAGTTGGCAACAATGTCCGTTGCACAATTGGAAATTAAAAGTTTGTATTGTTTTTCGTAGTGGTTAGTGTATAGTTTCGTGATCAGTGTAAATTGGGCGGAATGACTGTGAAAACGGTCCTCAAAATGTGATGGCTGTGTTAGGTAGCTGGTGTGAAATGTTTCGTTTGTTTAGGAGAATGGAGACACTGACGCTAAATATTGCTCAAATGTCACACTATAGAAAAATTGTTGTTAGGCGCCTGGTAATAATCACCGAGCATACACCTGTAAGTCAATACGCACAAATGTGTAACATAAGGGTTTGTTTAACTCTTCATTAAACCGAGTTTCGGTTGTTTATGGCGATTAGAGCTGACAATTTAGCCGGGACGTCGAAGATCTCGACAACTTCCGGAAAAGCCGGTTCTTGGTGTGCTTTAGATCAGAAAATTTTCTTGAGCTCGCAGGTCCAGCGTATGATGGGTAGGTACTCCACGTAATTTCTATTAGACGTTGGTCGGAAACAAGGGAAGAATTAATTTACCCCAAATGAACCTAACAATTTTGGCCTTTCCAAAGAGAGTAAAATTTTAATGGAAATGTAAAGATTGATTGAAACTGAGAGGATTTAACGCTTTCAAATTCACTTTTTTTGTTGCAAATTTTATTGGAAATTCGAGCCGCGATGGCTTCTGCCTAAAACGCTATGGAAATTCGAAACTTTTGAAGACACCAAACTCGCCGACACAGGCTCATTTCCGCATGATTTATGCCGTGCGTACCGACGTCCCGGACTTGTTTAAAAATTATTATAAATAAACTGTGTGTGACGCCTCCGCAAAATTTGCATATTTAATTCACAGCGGTGGCACAATATTGATGCTGCGCGTTAAAGCTGATTTGGAAAATTTTTCCATATTTCTTTATAATCACGTTAAGGCGACAAAGTAATTCATCAGATTACCAACAATGCATCTTGTAAACTTGCGCAAACACGTGAGAATTACTTGTCAAAACTGACCCAAGGTCCTTCCTACGAATCAGATCGATTTTTCCGAAACGACATAATTATTGCGGCAACGGAATTGTTGCGGTTATCACAGACTCGTTAATGGTTATTGTTTGGCGGACTAGTCACCAGTTGATATTGTCAATAAGGAATTGAACAATTTCGCTCGGCTTTCATCCAGACGTCACAGCGATTATGAAATTCTTAGTCAATGCAAACTGCAATTTATATTTGCCGATTCACTGAACACACCACACGGCCTGTTGAGGGTTCTTGTGATGTATAGGCGGGGCATTTAATCAAACGTAATTGTGGTTAAGAATCGCGCCACGACTAGGGGAGTTAAACTGTGTTTCACCACGATAATATTTGAAAGGTAGATATATTCCTGCCACACGACGAAAAACAATTTTGGAAATTTTAGAACCAATCAAACTTCCAATTTTGTTAAGTAGGTACTTGGAAAGAGCTTAATAAAACTATCACACCTGCTTTTTAAATCCTTGATTGACAACATGTATTAGTGTCCTCGTGCAGTCCTCTTAGTTAAAAAAATTTAAAAACGCTCCAAGTAGGTAAGTTTTTGTGTTTTAATTGTTGGTGTAAAATCCCTGTTGAAATCAGTGTTGCCATTAGCAAACTTCAAAGGATTTTTGGAATATTGAAATCTCATGAAGCTAAGCTATACGGTTCTTGCGCGTTAAGCTAATAACATTTTTGTCGTTTGTCAATTCGTTTCGGGGAACAAAACCCTTGCGCCGCCACCAATCGCGCGTATAGACGGGGATTATAAAACGATCGGGAAAGCCGGCAGGAATTAGTCTGTGGAGAAACAAAAGTGGGATTAACGACAACGTAATACATTATGGCAGACACAGCGACATCAAAACGGTCTGTTTTCTCAGTCTCGAGCTGACAAGTTAGCGCCATTCTGCCAACCGACGTCTTATTATTTCACTCGAGCCTCGCGACGTGTTTTGTTACCGAATTTATCTCGAGCCAACATACAATTATCAACAACAAAGATGACAGAATGTTATTATATCGAAATTGAAAGCATACATTCGCATAAACTGGAATTATGACGAGTGTGTCTGAAACTCGTATGGGGCTCTGTTGTGACTCGCGTCGCATTATTCAGGACCGTATTTTGTGCGACAATGTCTGGATGACGGCGATGGGGATCAGACTCGACATCAGCGGGTCTTTAATTGGCTCTACAAGCTGGATTTATGGATTTTTATTTGATCCCATCGTCTCGCCACTTAGTTCATAAACCCCATGAATGTAAATATAACTATAAACATGGTGTCTCTCTAGATTAGGTTGGTACAGTTTGCCTTTTGCTCTTCCTAATCTGAACTCGACGACACTACTGACCAGCTACACGAAACAGGTCACAAGATATACGGGTGTTTCAAAGCGAACGGCCGGTGCCAAATTGCGTATTTCCAATGGTGTTAAAAATTTGAAATTTGGCAGAAATAAACTTTAATAAATGCGCTACAATGAGGCGTCATTGTTTGGTCCAAAATTAATTCCATGCGCCGTCGGGACGCCATAAAGTGCTTTTTCAGAAATTTTTAATATTTTTTTATTATTATTATGTTCGTAATAACGCCAGGTATACGTTCCTGTTGTTAAAGATTTGAAATTTGTAGTTGAAGTATCGCTAATTGTGTTTTTAAGAAGTTCGCGGAATTTTGACAAATTTATGACACGACTGCTTTATTGAAGCAGTCAAATTTTATGACAAAGACCGCCTAAACGGCTTGCTTATTTACGACTTAAAAGCGGTACCTACTCAAAGATCTTTGCAGTACAGAGACCATCATAAAATCTAATGTGGTTAACCGCTAGGTAAAGAGCCACAAAACTGTCATGTTGTCAATCAAAAATCTCTTCAGGACTGAAATTTAAAAATCCATGTAATTCAATAACGGTTTGATATAAAAGTATTTCAATTACTCGTTATCAATCTTGGAGGTCGTGATCATGATCTTGAAGAAAATCAAAGAAATGAAGTGAATAATTCTATATGAAATCGCGATTGAAAGTGAAAACTCACACCGTTTAAAAAAAGAAAAAAACGATAATGTTATCTTGTACTGCATGAATTATAGTTTATTTCTGCCAAATTTCGAATTTTTAGCTCCATTGAAAATACACAATTTGGCACCGGCGGTTTTTGTTGAAACACACTGTATAGGACAGTAAAAACTCTATTTGGGGTAATTTTCCATAGAAGTGAGCTGTTGCCAGAAAAAAAATTATTTTTATTTTTTATAATACAGTGAAACCTCCCTTTACGGACATCTCCTTTGAGCGGACATCTCTCTTAAGCGGACACTTCTTGCGTGACGGATAAAATTCCCTAATTCACATGTAACCAAACCTCCCTTGGCCGGACCTTCTCTTGGACGGACGCGGACACTCAATTTTGTCCTCAAACGAAAGAAAAACTTCTTTTGAACGGACGCGAGCATTACGTGTCCAGACGAGTGAATACGAAGAATGTCGAAACAAACATCTTGCCATTACATAGCATCATAAAACTTGCTGAAGAATACAATATCAAGACCTACGCTGAAGCGCAAAAATGCATTGAAGATCTGAAAGTGTTTTCAACAAATAAAAACGATGGAAAAAGTTTCGAAATTTTAATCTCGTTGCAAAAACACTTTTCAGAGAATGCTCATAGCTTAGTTACGACGAAACAGATGCAAATTCCTGTTTTTTTTTAAATAGCGTAGGTACTTGTAAGTTACATAAATGCACATTGTACATATACAGGGTGTAAGCAAAATTAGTGCATTAATTTTAACTGGTAATAGAACTCTTCAAGACCAACAGCTTTTCCTAATATATTTTTTGTAAGAACGTTTTAGTTTTTGTGTTAAAATTATTTTAATAAATTCGATTTCAAAAAATTGGTACATAGAATTTTTTTTTTGTCTTGATGAGTTCTACCACTGGTTAAAATTAATGTACTTATTTCGCTTACACCCTGTATGTACCTTATTATTAAAATTAATGTATTTTAAGTTATGTTGTTGCACTATTTTATTAAACCTTTAGTTTCATTCGGTATCAAATAAATGTTTTCTCCCTATGTGCATATAAGTACGGAGTAAATTTTTTTTTGATTCTCTCATAAACGGACATCTCTCTTGACCGGACAAATTTTCGATGACCGTCGCTGCCGCCTAAGGGAGGTTTCACTGTACCTATATTACATCTGATCTGTTTCGTCGCTTTCGTCCCCCGGCTCATATTATTAGGTCTGTTTGAATAAATTAATTATAGGTGGCCGTTCAAAAGGGTTAATGCGAAGCAATTTTACAAAAACCTTGTTCGTACAAACTGACTCTCCCCGATCCCGGATGTAATGAAGGAAATGTGAAAATACCCCAAGAAATGGAAAGAGAAGAAAAATGCGACGCTATCAGAAAATTTGTTTCAATATCATGTGTATGCTACCGTTAAATCATAAAAATTTTTTTAAAATGGGCAAATTTCAGTGTCACATATTTTACGTCTTATTCTCTGGAATATTGGAATATTTTTTTCAAAGTAAATTGCTTTAACACTAAGCAATCATGTTTCAAATATGTTAAACGAGCCGCGTAGCGGCGAGTTTTGTAACAGACGATTGGCATACTTAATTGTTTCTTAAACCAGTTTTTTATACTATGTTTCTACTTTGGACCAATTTTAAATAAAAGTTGGCGATTTTAAAATTAGAGATTTAATCGTGGTGGGTGCTACTAATAAGGTTAGTTAGGTGTCAGATTCAAAATTACTAGTAAATCGATACATTTTAACGTTCATTTAATGTTTAAATAACACTTAAAGTTACAACTACCAACCTGAAAAAACAAATTTATTAAGCATTAAGTATTGTACTTACTTATATTTTTTTTTTTAAATACCAGATCGTCATTAATATAGAAACCACTTTTTCTTGACTCTTGGGAAGGTGAGAACCATCAACAGTCTGAGGGTGCCAAATCTTGAATAGTGGTTCTACCATTCTTTGTTAAGTAAGATATGTAGGCATACTACTTGTCTTGTTATAATTAACATATTATCAAATACTAAGTTAAGTGACCGCTTTTCCTGGAGCTTTATGGATTTAAAACAATCACATATTTTAGATTCGTTCTCATTATCATCATAATTATCATTTCTTCAACTGCAATGTGGGTCGGCATCACTGTTTTGGTGAAACCAATCTTTCAACCATTTACAGATCTTTTCTTCTGAACACTCTCTAATGTATCTTTTGCAAATTTTGTGTAATAACATGTCCAAAATGCTCTATACCTACATAAAAATATTTCTTTCAGAAGTTTCAGAATGATTCAAATTCCAGGGTAGGCCCTGATGGCCATTCGATATGTACCTGCTGCTGGTCCCCTTCTCGACACATTATGATTAGATATTTGCGGAGATACAAGAAAACAGGCTATTTTCATTTCCCATACCAACTACGGTCCCTACAATGGCACTCGATCCTGGATTGGGGCGAGTACAATGGCCAACAATCGATCGGCCGTCCGATAAACATGAGTTCATTACTTGATAACGTTACCTATGAGCCCTGCACTTATTCTCAACAGATCGCCTAAAGAAGCCGTCCATGTACACGACCCCCGAATCAAATTTTCATTGTTCCGCCAATGAACAAGCAGTCGCACTTAAGATTGAATAATATAGCCGGGGGACAATAGCCAAGTCGAAAGCCACAGTATTCATTGAATTAATTTTTCAATTACTCTTGTCCAATAGGGAGCAAATTCATTAGGAGCAAAAGGGTTGAAAGGAACAATTGCAGAGTTTTTACTTTTGTCCCTTGAAATTTCTTTGTTTTAATTGGAGGTTCGTTGGTGGGGAAATAAAATTCAAAAATTTGACGGTCGATTTTTTTTAATGCAAATGCAATCATTAAAGCTCTGATGTATGAACTTCAGGAATAACAATCATAAATTAATAAAAATTAAAAAAGTATAACATAAGGCCAGTACGCATCAGAGTCGATAACCAAAATGTTATCAAAAGTCGCCTCTGGAATACTGGCCGTAACCTCAGCCGCTTCTCAACCAGATAACGGTTGTTTTGACGTTTTGAATATCATCCCAACAACTACAGTCAATTAGTGCGATTGTTTGAAAATGTTTAACTTAGCAATGTTGCTATATAGCACTTTGTTAGTTAGCAAGGTTCTAGCTATAGCAATTTCCAAACAATCGCATCACCAATAATTAATGTTATAAACAAATTTCACTAACAGAAAAATTGAGTTATTTGGATGACAAAAATGACTAATAAATAATAGCTTAATGCCAATTCTACATCTATCTAAAAAAATCAGTCGATCACTAATCATCACAGGAAACCATTGAAAAATAAATATTCGCTGACCACTAACTACCTATATACAATATCGTCCAGCAATGTTTGTACGGTAGGAGGCAGCAAAACGCTCGCAATCTCTCCAAGCACCTGAAAGAACGTCAGAAATAATTTGTTGAAATTACAGCACCGTGACGAGGCTTACCTTTCATTGCTAGTAGGGAGCAACGGGCCTGATGCGGTGGTCCAGGTCCGTACTCGAGCCCGGACTTGACGCCGGACTCGTCGACGTCGAGTACATCAAGGCATTGGAGGGGATCGGAGCAAACATTCCCATGGACGTCACGGGAAATTGTTTCGGCGACGATTGGTAAAGTGGAGGATAGAACGGGCTAAACTGAGAATGTAACGTAGTTACTACAGCTGGTTGATGATGAGGGTGATGTTGCGTCGGCATACTGGGAATTCTTTCGGTCATTCTCGAAATATCGAAACTACTAGGCCCGAAATATTGGTAAGGCGACTGCAGATCCATCGACGAAAAATAAGGAAGTGGTAGACAATTAGGAAACGAAACTGCCGATTTGAGAGAAGTTCCTAGCGGCCCTTTAGGTTTCCTCCTGGGTCTGTATTTGTAATCGGGATGGTTCTTCATGTGTTCTGTTCGTAATCTTTTCGCTTCATCGATAAAAGGGCGTTTGTCGACGTCTGAGAGTAATTTCCATTCGGCGCCTAGTCGTTTCGAGATTTCGGAATTGTGCATTTTGGGGTTGTCGAGGGCGATTTTCCGGCGTTGTATCCGAGACCAGACCATGAAGGCGTTCATAGGTCGTTTGATGTGGCTCTCGGGTGAAGGGGCGCCAGGTGGATGTTGATGTTGGTAGTCTTCGATCATATTGTTGAATGGATATAAGTTTGACATCACTAAGTTTCGCGCACGTGAACTATTTGAACGTTCCTAAACGACTGGCTGCAACTGGGTTGTGTGTGTGAAAGACGGTTGTTTCAGGAAGAGGCGGAGCAAATATAAGAGAAACTGGAAAGGGGAGCTCCGCCTGCTTTTTTCCTCTATTGGCTGGAAGCACCCTGCTATCCCATGCAACGTTACCACATACAAAGTTGATTATTTTTTTATTATGTTGTCGTTTTGTTCTTTTTTAGCGTTACGTATTGTACCTGCCGAGCTCGTAATACTCTTGTGAAGAGGATATTTCGCAATTTGCTAATTTCAAAGGCTTATCAAGCATTTCTTTGATCTCTTGATTTGGACCTGAAAGAAAATTTAATATTTCAATATTTTTATATGGGGGCGACAATACAAGTTGCCTATCAATTACCTTCCTCACCGCCTGTGCATTTTTAATTTCTACGACGGTTTTTACAAGGGTTGTCAGGAAATAACTTTTACTGAAGGATACAGTTTTGTAGAAAGATAATGAGTAGATATTGTACTTTAACACAAACTTAGATAAATTATTAGGCATTGCAAATTTAGGCCGGAAATAGCGTTTGTCAAGGGTTGTGGTTAACTTTAAATTTGAATCTTAATAACAAAATATTCATTTGTAACTTTGCAAACCAAAATCATACAAAAAGAGTAGGTATGCTTTACTGACGATTAAGAAAAAATTTATTATACATCCTATGTATAATATTTGATTTGTACATAATTTTTTTTTTTAAATTGATAGCAGGTAATCTAGAGCTCTTAATTTCTTTTCAACTAGATGTAGGGGAGAGTGAGACACAGAGGAGCATCTAAGCTAAAAAAAATTGAATCTTTTTTATTTTAATTGATAATGAAGTGCTTTCATGGTATGATGAGCAATAACTATCTGGTTATCGACTGAACTTGGCAGTTTTAGTCAAATCTATTTTTTTCAAATTCTATTACTAAAAGTGTGCACTATTGCACTCGGTCCTGTGTACCTCGGGGCACATCGAACCACCATGCTCAACATTATTGGAAAAAATTTTGACAAGCTTAAATGGAAAAATAACTATTTTATTGAAAGTAATAAACTTTAAACAATATAAAAATAATTGAAAACATTATATAAACTTTGTAAGTAATACAAAAATAATTGACAAACATTAGTATTTAGAATTTTATTTGTAATACAGATTTTCAGCCTCATCGCTATCGGCATTACAGTTAATACACAGTAAATTGTCATCTTTCTCTGAGGCCCCTGCACACTTGTCGTGGGCTCACTTGCGACATTGTTGACATTGAATCCACAGCCAGTCCTCTCTGCCCCAAGTGCACGTTTTTTGTAGAAAAAATAGGTTAGGATATCAAAACATTTTATAATGCCAGACTCTCACGTAATTTTGAGGCTTCATTTATGGCACTTTCAAATGAGTGTAATAAATCAACTCAGGTTAAACTTTTTCAGTTTTTTCAGATGCAATCAAAATTGGAAAATATTGTAAGACTTGCCATAAAAATCACTTTTCTTCCCGACTCTGTTACAGCTGTGATCTAAATGGCAAAATTTCACTAACGAGCGATGCAGGTCTTTTCTGAGTTGCAGATGTAATATACGTCATACAGATGGCAACGCATATACTACCATAATTCACAAAAACCTCTGTGCCCCGCCGGGCCCCTGTGCCCCACGCTCCCCTATGTAGGACCTATCTACTCACATACCTATGTATTACTAAGTATACCTAATGGCGGAGGTAAAGTTGAGTTATATAAAGGAACTTGAGCTCTTGCCAGTGCACTTTGTTGGCATGCCATCTTTTGCAACTTTTACAGATCTTTTACACTTGCATAAAACTTTTGTTTCTTGTCTTGATGACTTTGGTACGCTTAGTTGCCACAAAACCACAAAGTGAGTACAAGTGAGTCTGTTTTTTTTTGCAACTAGCAACACGTAGGTACAGTGGTGGTGAAAATGGAAGGAACGATATTTTGACCCAATGTAGAACCAACTTGGGATGGGATGCTGATGCACGTGCGACTTGCGGACAATTAGTTTCTACCCCGACAACTTGCTGTAACCATTGTAAACGTTGCCCTAACCCCCGCGTGGATGCAAACCCTAAACACAAGGGGTAAATTTTCCAGTGTTCGCTTCAGGAATCTTTCTTTCCATTTTGGTCACCACTGTAGGTATACCTAAATAAAATAAAAAAAAGTCGAGTCGCTTTGCTTCAAAATATTGCAAAAGTAATTCGAGGAATGTGCGTCGATTAATAATTCTGTAATCAGTGGCGGCGTTTAGTTTTGTTGCGGTGGGCGCGAAACAAGGCGGCACGCCGTTAATTGGCAGCTTAATTAACTTCTTATCCGCATAGCTTACGCGCAATATTATCAGTCTATGACGGTCGCGTTTTGGGTGAATTGCCCCGGTGCGTGTGACTGGGGGCATTGTGGGCCCGGCCCTGTTTACAATAAACCCGAACTGTGCGAAAACAAAGCGCATTGTGACCGTTACAGTTAACAATATAATGGGCACATTGGGGTCACAAAGCCCTGTGTCCTTGCCACACCAACCGTCCACTCATCAACAAGAAATAAGTATATAGGGTGGGTGGGGGCGTTTGGGGTGCAATTAGATGGGGGGGGCGGGGGCCTCGTCGCCTGATTTCGTGTGAAAACCTTTAATCCAACAAATGTAACCCATTTCCTGCGCGTAAGGAACGCGGACTGCTGCAAATAAAATACACAAATAGGGCATTGTGCGGTTTGAATTTACAAAGCAATTGAAAAGATTTCAATATATCCACTGTGGGCGCTTGTATGTTGCAGATATTTGTGTACGGAATTCGATTGAAAAGCCGCCGATTCACCATTATGATCAAAATTTACACTTGTGCACTCCAAGGCGCACTCGCCTCACTGGATGTGTGTGTGCGTTAGAAAGCGTTTTGTTGGAGTTGGGAAGTTTACATTTTCGGGTGAATTTAATTCGTTTTTAGTCCGCGGCTTTTCACCGGGGTTCGATTTATTCAAATTATCGGCTGAAACGCCCGCCTTTCACGATAAAGAGCGCATTCGCTCCGGGGACAAATTCAAATTATTATATACCGGCAGGCATGCATGGACAAAAAGAAATTTTCAGAACACCGTGCAGGCGGAGCAGGAATATTAATCATGCACCATGTCTTTTCTCTAAAACTCCAGAATAAAAATCTTAACTCGCTTATTGGAAGAGGGGTGATTTTGGTCAAATTACAAGAAAGTTACCCCAGCTAGAGCCTACTTCAATAGAATCTCAACTGGTAGGAAAGGTATACCATTCAAATTGTATATCATTAAGATACTTTATTAAGAGCAACTTAAGCATTATGCTCTTAAAATTTGTCTACACCTTCAATTTCCTGCCAAAGTTATCTAAACTTTTGTTTTCCTTATGGATCGTGATAAGTTTATTAGTGAATTCTGAAAGCATTTTAATTCCTGTTTACAGTAATGCATTACACATAGGTAATGCGCGTTTAAATAAAATAAAATCAATTTTATGTAATACTTATCAAGGTAAACTGGTAGGTAAGCAGTGGCAAGTATGTCAAATGTTATTATCCTATTGAAATAAACCCTAGTTAACTTTCTTGTAATTTGATCAAAGTCCCACTTTTCAAAAATAAGAGAAATTCCCATTATGCTTAACATTCTTATTCTGGACATAATATACCTACAAGATGATTCACGTAGACCATAGAGCAAAAGTTTTTCAACTTCCAGTTGGATTAGAAATTTGAAATTTGGTACCTACGCAGTCATAATCAATCATGTTTGTTTCTTCTAAAATATTTTAAGTCTGCCAATTATACAGAGTGTGCTAAAAGTCAATACCAACTTTCTTATTTTAAATGAAACATAAGACAATTTTTTTAAAAGAATTAATTATTCCTCCAATTCTGAATTTCGACAACGCATGTTAACCTATGTAAACTTATCTGACAGTTTTTGACATAATGCCATTTTTTTTTGTAAAAAGTGGCCGATGTAGTAGTTTACGAACAAATTTTCATTTTGTAGACCGTTCACAATTATGAATTTAAATTTTTGTTGCAATTGCTGGAGGTTTACACTTTCTCCTAATATCTCAATTGTAGTCCCATGTTGTATGCACCAAATGGGTACAAGAAATTTTCAAATATCGTAACCAAAAATGGTCAAAAAATCATGTTTTTCAAATGACAGCTAAGCATATCCTGTAGGTAGGTACCTAACTTTATTCTCTGTCGAATTATTATTCAAAATTGAAAATTTCGTCATAAGTACCTATTGCCAAGAGATTTTTTGATTTTTCAAGCATGATGCCATGAAAACAAAACACAGTTGCGATTAAGTAAGTGACATTCAGTTACATTTATATTATTTATTTGATCATTTTATTATTCTATTTTCAACAGATTTTGTTACTATTTTGATTTCATTGAAGATTGAGAAAGTTCGTGTTTTTTGACATGGATTACAAACAGGTCTAGAACAACTTCGTTTGGTTTATTTCCCACTCAATTTTACTTAAGAATTATCTAACACAACTTGTTATTGTAATAATCAAGATGGTAAACATATTAAACATTATTAAAGTTTTGTCAAAATGGTTCCTGATTGATCATTAGTTATTCGTTGTTATTCTCTTTCTAATGGTGTAGCTGCTATTTGAAAAAAATTACTTACTAACCATTTTAGTTAAGCCTACTTTTACTTATTTACCTACTTATATTGACTATATTTGAAAATTGCTTATGCGGTACAACATGCAAGTATCAAGATATTGCAGTATCAGTACTCAGGAGTTAGCATGGACTTCCAACTAACGGTTTCAAAAAATTTATTTATAATTCTGAACGGTCTAGCAAGATGAAAAATTTTTTGTAAACTACATACCTACCACATCCACCATTTTTATCAAAAAAATTAACATTATGTTTAAAATGGTCGTAAGTAACATGGATTGTCAAAATTTATAATTGAAATACTAATTAAACCATTTAAAAAAAATTGTGTAAGTAATAAGACAGTTGGTACCGACTATTGGCACACTCTGTATTATACCTGGAGAACTTTAAATTTCTAATCAAGCTGCCAGTTGAAAGACTTCTAATGCAGGGTCTACGTGAATCACCTGGAAAAAGCGATTGCGATCGAGTCGCTATCTTTACGATTTCGATCGCTTTGGAAGGAAGGGGTTTAGGGGAGGATCTTTTCAAAAATGCGAAACCAATCATTTTTCAGCAATTTGTTGAAGGTGAAAAGTTTTCAAACTACCTAACCTAAGTATCGTGAACGTAAACCTCGTGGACTTTAATACACTAAACAATTGTCACTTATAATATTCCTAGTGCATTGATTATTTCCGGAATTTTTTTCGAATGCATTTCTAAAACGTATTAATTAGCCCGAGTGGAACATGCATGAAAATAAAATTTCCGGAAAAAAAAAATTTCAGGAAATTTTTACATTGTCATAGAAACGACATCGAATTCTATTTTGCTATTGGCTACTTTTCGGTGTCGTGCGATTTTCATCAAAATGGATACCAACGATACCTACATGATAACTTAACATGTGCAAACATTCGGAAAAATTGATCATAAGAGTCAAGAGTTACGACAATTTTCAAGAACTCTTCCTCCGTTATCAACCGTTTTCGCGAACATGTTTATTAAGAAAAGCCGTTTAATTTTTTGATTTTATATCCGCCTCAAGTTTGTAACAGTTATTCCGGGACACTATGTATACAAAAATTGAGATTTGCGTATGGATTCAAACTTGCGTTTCAATCTGACAGAGTTAGAATATAAGCTACTGTATATTACGAGGTATATTATGAATCCAACAAATTATTATAAATGTAACAAAATTTGTAGAGGGTATTATTTTGGTATAAAAACATACTTTATTCTACAATTGTACCTAGGGCTTTTGTTTACAGATATTTTTTCTGAATGTAATTACAAATGTCCAAGTTGACTGGGATATAACGTTTATTCAAGGAAATAATTAAAATGTTTGTCGAGATTAAGATTTTGTAAAATTTGCAAGCACGTTTTGAAGAAGAAATTCAAATAATCTAGAGATCATTTAAAAGTGGTTTCGGAAATGAAAATTGTTATTTTTTACAAAAGTAATAATATTGGTACATATTATGAACAACAAGATAAAGATTATTTAAAAACCCTTTGTTAATTTCCAAATAACGATAAATATGCAATATCCGAAGAATCGATTTTAAAGCAGCACCTTCGGAGTTGTAGAAACGGTTTCTACCAAAAACAGGTAAACTTGGGTGCCGGAAGCTATAACCCTTCCACTTGTACCTGAAAATATCTGAAAACCCAGCCCCTAAGCCGTCATCTACCAATGCCATTCATAGGGATGCACCTTCGGAACACCAAAAAAAGCGATAGCCTTTTGGAACTCTCTGTTTAACCGATGGAAATCCATTGCGACTCGGCTGATATCTATCTAAAGCAACCGTTTTCGGTTGCTTAGAAGCGACTCGGTCGCAATCGCTTTTTCCAGGATCCCACTACAGTTGTTTCAAATAACATTTTTTCTAAAGTTTGGTTTGTATGTAGGTAATAATATAATAAGGGGAATGGAACTTAAATTCGACATGCTTTTTTCCTAAAATTATAATCCCTAAAATTTCTATAAGTTGTAAATCACTGTCAGATTTCAAAATTGTCATTATTGGATTTTACTAAGAACTACGAGTTTCGTTTTCCAAGACCATAATACGTGTTGAAAGTATACTTATAGTATACCCCTAGTTCCTGCAAAGTACTTATACCGGATTTAGCTTAAACTTTGTTTTCCCCAAGTCAACAGCAAAAGAAATGTAAGGTACAAAAAAATCGATTCTGAGAAAAACACCGACAACATTTTTAGTCTCCAATTTAACGTTGATTTTCAACATCTCTCTTTCCTCTCCAAAAATATAGACCTGATTGACAGGTCGGTTTCTAGATTATTAATACTGAGATATCAGATTGATAGCGAAGTGGTGCTTATAGGCTTGTCTTGCTCATTTTAGTGAATAAGAATGAGACAACAACGGAGGCGTACCGGTCGACCACAAGCTTCCATCCACTAAAGACTAGAGTAAGCCGCATTGATACTTAACTTGCCAAGCTTGTTATTTTGTGTTAGCAAGAGAAACAGTCGATACAATACTCTTGTTGCAGTTGATTGTAGTCGGCATTTCGACAGTTATATGAGGTTGTGGAGTTGCTAGGGCATATTGGCTGTTGAGCAAATTTAATTGATAATAATAATAACAATAAATTGGCAAATAAAATTAATTTTTATTCGCGTTGGTTTAAATGAGCCAAGAATTTAATTTTTCGTCTACGGTTGAATATTTTTTATTTTTGTCGTTTACATTTTGTTGCGCTTGTCCTGATTCGTGACCCGCCAACCGAATTAGGTTATCTAACAGTTACGTAATCGAACGTGGTCATATGGACCGGTGCCGTTGTGGAAAAAATCTAGATCGTAGAGGGTCCCACAATGGCTCGATTGAAAAAAACGAGAGGTAAAGTAGTGAACCGCGACCATCAGGCTCTATTGAGTAGTTGGCGCCAACAATCAACCCCTGACACCACCATCAGCGTCCCATTCAACCGCGATTTAATTGATTAAAAAAGGATTACCGAACTTATAAAAATAATTAATCATTAACCCTTGACAAAAATGTCTCGGGATTTCGTCTCGCATGCACACAATGCGATCTAATGACTCGTACAGGCCACAATGATATTAGAGAATGCAAACTAACGATCCGTTTCATCGCTTAAAACATCATAAATCCAGTGGCGCGCCCTCAGATTTTATCCAGCATCTCGACCAACCCTCAATTCAACAATATTTTTCCGAACGCACTTTCAATTTTCCTGGGGTTCTTACGGGTACTGTCAAAAAGTTTCGTTGTTACGGCGGGTTAATTGCGTTTTTGGAAGATGCTGCGAAAATTAGCGGTGTTTGAGGCGACGCCAATGAGGAGGGAGCGTGAGACCCTTTTTTACCGCGCCATCAGGATGAGTAGCGAAAGGATAATGGAAAGTGTCATCACTCGAAAATGTCGCCTATATAGCAATTTATCTTATTAGCTTTCATTACTCACACTCAGTTTCTTATTCTTGACGTGAATGGGTTATTATTTAGGTTTAGCCGCACACAAACAGCGTTGCACCCATTGAGGGGTTCGCCATGGAGAATAATTATTAATTTCGCTTTAAGCAATTAAAAAGTGTGTATTGACGCGCGTTTTTTTTTGTGACGTGAGACCAGCGGGGTTCCCACAGTCCACTCAAACTCGAGGACCTCGTTGAAAGCCCAGTTTACCATTGTTAATTCGGTCGAAGTCGAGCTTTCAGCGACGCTTACACTTGCATCAATGAAGCTGGTTCTTAACTGGCATGATATGTTTCATTAGAGCTTTTATGATGAATTAAAGAGTGAGTCGTTTGAAAAAACTCCTCGACGGAAATCCACGTGGCCATCGATTGGTTTGTGGAAATTTATTAATTTTTGTATGTGGACGGTTGGGTGGAACGTAAATTCGCGCACCTAATTTAAATTTCAATAACGACAGAAAGCAACAATGGACCGTGAGTGATACAGAGAGCGGGCGCGGGCGTGTCACAATGGGCGCTTTTGTGGACATCTCAATCTACAGCCGTGGTGGAAGTGTGTCTAGTTACAATGATACACATCTGCATTTGAAAGAGTGTCAGCCAGCGACGAGTTGGAAATGATATGGAAATTGATTTGTGTCGACAGTTTGCATAAGATACGAAGCGCTGTTTTCAGCGATAATAATCCAAGAGGAAAAACATATTTTTCACTTGGTAGGTGCTTGTGTCGGTGCGATTTTGTTGCGAGAAAGCGTGAGCGCTATTTTCAATTCGAAAACCCTCCCAATTTCTAGCCACCGCCACCACTACATCCCGACACCAAATGTTATCTTGATTTGCATTACCATCAAGCGCATCCAACTTTTTCAATAAAACGTTTTTATCTACGTATATTTTGAAGTAGGTATCGCAAAAACCCAAATAATATTAAAGTGGAGTTGCCTAGTTTTACAAAATGCTGGTAATTAATTACTAACAAACTTTTAAATTTCAATCGAAACCGAAGAAATAAGTAGGTAAAACGTAACTAATTGAAGTATTTTTGTCTGTTTGTTTTCCATTCATTGTAAGTATTGCTTTATAATCTAGTACCTTCTCATATATACTTATTTGTTATGTTTTTTTTTAAATCTCAGCTATTTTGTGGATAATATTTATATCATTTTTAAACATTTTTTGGCATTTTATATATTTTTTAATATATTGATGGAACTTGGCTTGATGCCCCAAATCTTTCTCCTTTCACTACACTTTGTTCTTTTTTAGCAATTTAGAGCCGTATGACACGTTGCTTATTTTAGTACTAATTTTAGTACTAAAATTGCGCGCGCAGCTTCCACGCAGTTTTAGTTCCGAATTTAAGACAAGTTTGAGAATTTTAACAAAAACAAAATGCATCATTAAGCGCCAATTTAGTCAATTTGCATACAAGAAAATAGAACAGGCTCAAATTTCTTGGATTTAATATTGCTAAAAGTGCGCGCGCATTTTCAGTACTGAAATTAGTACTAAAATCAGTATCGTGTCATACGGCTTTTAGTCAATATTGATGATTATTTTAAGAAATTTTTTTTATGTTACAGTCTTACATATTTTTTTTTTGTTTATTAGCCAATCGTTTGAAAAGTATACTCTTTCGTGTTTTGTAGTCCAGCTTCATCATCATGCATGACACAATTTTATATTCTTCTTATCTCACCAAGTGTTATTTTGTTGTTTTTTGTTTCAACTTCTCATCATCTCTTTTTCTATCTATAATTCTATCTACATATTCATTACCTTTATACTGTTATGTATTTTACAAAAGTTTTCTTTCTTCAGAATTTATAATTTTTTTTTGGCAAACAAATTCTGCAAAAAGTCGAGTCATACCTAGGTAGGTAGGTACTATAAAATTTAATATAAAATTAGCAATTATCCCTAATATTAGGATAGTGAAAAAAAATTCTTGAACAGACAGGCAGCTATAAACCATTTCAATATGACTTTTAGTTCAAAATTAACAATTTTTTTGTTAATTCTTATTTCAGGTCTACTCTAAAATGGCTTTATAAATTCGAAAATTAGACATAAATAAAATGATAGTTCACATTATTAACAGTAACATAAATTATGGTTATTTTGTATTTATAAACTCTTTTATGAGAAATTTTAGAAATTATTTATTTATCTGAAATGGTGGTGGAAAATAGAAATATGTGAGGATTTTTATAATATAAAAGTTTATAAAAAATTTACAAATATATAAACATAAACTACATAAGAAATGGGAATTTGTTTCTAAGATTTAATGATTAACTCTTTTTAGACAGCTGGAAATCATTTCAGGGCGCCACCTATTTTAAAATTTATAATTTTTTTGTATCTTTGTGTAAGAAACTTTTAGAGGATTCATATTTCATAAATAAGTCAAAAATTTTTTCCTACATAAATTTTTAATTTAAAAATAACTCAAGTTGTTGTCGTATCGTAAGCTTGGCTTATAATGGCTTCTGAGCTTCTTTTCGAGAATAATAAAATCATAACAAACGGTGAAGAATCCATATGAAAATCATAATACCTACTTATAAAAATTTATGAAGCAATGAATGAAAGTGGGAAAATGATAAATATCTTTTTAAAGAAAATATGATTAGCTCTTTCTAAGCATTTATAAAATATTTCTACTTCAGATCGCGTAATGTAAGTATAGATTTTCTTATATCTTCTTTTATAAACTAAAACTGTGAATAAAGTCCTCCTATAAACCAACATTTTTTTTTCACATAAGTTTCTAGATAGAAAATAATTGTTATTATTAACAATAACATGAGAAAATGGTAATTTTTGAAAGACTATTATTAACCCTTTCCGGAAAGCTGGAATCTCTTCCAGTCTGTTCCAAATAATCTGCGTTATTTGCCAGGTAAAAATTATTGTAGATTAGTTAAATTTTTTTATTTTATCACATTTTTAAAAATCATACTTTAAACAAGATTGTATAAGGGGGGGGGGGGGGTGAGGTGGGTCTGATTATGTCCAATGTAAATCCTGAAAAGTTTTGTGATTTATTGCACCTGTGCTGTGGCGCTATGACATTATATCCTATACAGCACGCCCCGGCATAGTTTTTATTTATCTGACTCTTTACATTTCTTGGAATTAACAGGTGCACTTGGCACGTGCAAGGTCCAGCATTAGAAAGTAAAAAATAGCGCGTGTCAACTTGGGTGGTTCAATTTACAGACGCCTATCTACTGAAATTTAATATCGGATAATATTAAAGGTGATGTATTTGTTTGTCATTGCTATAAAATCCCGTCAGTTGCACAAGCGATTATTAAATGTTAACGAATTTTTTATTTAACCCAACTCTGAGTGATTTAATTTCTAGGTAACTATGTATGGAAAAAACAATTTTAATCTTTTAAGCGAAAATAGATTGAGTGGTTTCTAAACAGTTGCTTATTGTCATGATTTTTCAAAAGTCCTGTGAAAACTACCTTAATTTTACACGTTTACACTCACTTACACCTTCTTTTTAAAAGCATCCTATTGATTTCCAATCTTTGTTTATCACACTTATAAATGATTCACATACATTTCGTATCAACATTTTATTCCTCTTGTTTTACCTTTGATAGTTGTAGAAACACTATTTTACACAGAATGGTATTTAGGTACAGTGGTGACCAAAATAAAAACAACAATATTCTTAGCCAATGTGAAACCAACTTGGATAAGTTGCAGCATGAGCGAATTCCGGACATTCAGTTTCTACAACAGGGACAACTCAAATAGTTTACAACTAACCATTAAGTAAATACTTTGCTGCTACTGTAACCATTATAAAAGTTGTTAGGCACCCCGCCAGACTAAGTGGATGCTTTAGAAGTCGTTTTTTCAATTTTGCTATCACCTGCATACCTATATAATATGTAGGTATAGAGAATATGGTCATAATGTTTTATTTCTTCTCTTTTTTCCTTCTTTCTTGACAGTAGGTAGATATGTACAGTGGCGAGCAAAACATTAGGCACAATGTTTCTTTCCTTTGTAAACCTACTCCATTCGGTAGGATGGCCAGGGCATTGCGACCTACCCATTTCCAAGTGATTCGCTGCCGGACGAAGGAGGTGGGTAACCTTCGATGTAGGTATACACTCTAAACGGAATAAATATTTATTACTCGTAGCATCATTGGACGATAAGATTTTCCTGAAGACTGGCAGGTCTCGTTGACACAGTCACTCCTACAGCTCGTTTTACACAACTTTAAAATTGCCAATTTTGCTTCACAAGTCTTGCCTAATTTTTTGCTTGCCACTGTACCTGCGACAGTTCAGACATATTCTTTTTAAACTTTTCTCTTCCAATCATGCACATGCTATTCAATTTTCGGGTCAATAGTTTTGCGGTCTGTTCGATGCACCCGATCTAGGTTGTACTACTTGGATTAACTGCTTCTTTAAATCTCCGATGTTAGACGACCTCTCCGGCTCTTGTAGTTTGTCGGAGAAGACTTAATTGACGTCCAACGACCGGTGTTGTTGCGAGTGGTGCAGCGTCCAATAATGATGGAAGAACAGAAGGCTGCCGTCGAGGGCGAAGAATCCGTGAGCCGGCCCCGCCTTCAACGCCATCTTGCGGTCGGCGAACACATCAATCTAATTGATAAAGATCATTACTCATTGGAAGCATCTGCTCGTTCCTCTTCAATAGTCAATCAGCGATAGGCACGTTAATGGTGGAAGAGTCTCCTCGGACCCGATAAAAAATTACAGCCCCGACCGTGACACGCCAACACGATGATTAGTGCACTACGTGTTTGCCAACACCTCGACCATAATTATATGTGCCTTTGGTTTTGTTTGAGACGCGCCTCCTTTCACTTGTTATTTTCTGTTATTTGTCGATGTTATCGGACGTGATTGCGTTCGCAAAGGGCGTTTGATTGATCTAACGAGGAAATTTTGACTGACACGCCGAAAAATAAATCGTATTTAACATTACTTAGGTACAAGATTTTTTGGTTTCGACGATTGTTGAAGTTTGTTTAATGTTATCGAGGAGGGTCGTGGAAATAGTCGAGAGCAACAAACAACTTAGCGCGGCATAATGGACATTATATTCGCTTCGCTGCAAATCCACTTAGGTTTCCCTTAAATCGAACATTTGACCGGCACACAAACAAATCGGCGAACGTCCCGCCCTTTGATAATGCGGCTAATAGCCGCCGGAAACGGGTGGCGTTCGGATATAGCTCGCGGCCCTGCGCGGCGGCCATTTAGAAAAGTTCCGGAGGTACCGGAAACATTAGCCGTTTTGTTGTTAGGTTATGTCGGCCCATTAATCATATCTTGTTCTCGACCATAAAGCTCCATTGTTGCCAATATTATTATTGATATTCTTGTTTGCTGTTTCGGTCCCATTTTCGTGTTATAAATGATATTTGTTGGCACGAAATAGAGATATGCTTCTTTCCGGAGCCTTTGTCGACGCATAACTGTTGGAAAAGTTTTGCCATAATGCTTCTCGCTCCACAAAATAATGGCAGCCAAGCACACCACGGGTCACAATTGGCGTTTTTACTTCAACCAACTAAATAATAATACATATGTCAAAATGGAGCAAATACCCTTTTCATCTTACCGTATAGATCTGGTTTACACTGGGAAGAAACACCGTGCCTTAAATATTGCTCGCGAAGGTTCCCGGTTTTATCCTCTTTCCATTACCTTATGGCATGCTTTAACTGGCAAGCATTTCAATATCCGAACCGATGGTAATTTATTCAAGTGTCAGCGTATAATTTTCGGTGGGCGCTTGAAGACTCGTGGATTAGCCGATGTCGAAAGCTCGAATAAGTTGAGCCGGCGGACCGTCTCGGGATTAAAAAAGCAAAACCAATTTTAGACTCAATCAATCACAAATACATCTATCGACAAAGCACCACTCTTGATTAGACGGACCTGCTCGAAGCAGGGCCGGCGCAGGGGAAGGCGCTCCATTGTTGCCGGCCCGGTCCGTGATTTTAATCAAGGGTGCCTCTTCTCTCGATATGTGGAATTAAACGTCATTCAGACGATATTGTCCGTTCACGACCAGAATTGCAGTATATGATGCGTTTGCTTTTTTTCTCTATTCTTTTTTAATTTTTTTTTTTGCACCGGGGATGCGAAATTTCCAGAGCTTTTGTGCGGTTGCAACTCGATGATTGACGCGTAGTCGATTTTCTTGTTTCAGGTCCGAATAACAAGCGAAATTTACCGGTCCCGTCTTTGTGTCCAACTAAACCGTGTCGAATAAATCGGAGATACCTATAACTATGTTGACGGAATGGCGTTTCGACAATGAAATCAATTAAAGTTCGATCTGATCGACGAGGCTCACGGACGCTTTGTTTTCCGGCTTTATTAAGCGCCAAAACTAATTTCAGCAATGTCAGATGTTTTAATTATAAAGATGATTACCGCGGCTTTATTTCGGAAAGCAGTCGCTATTGTTGTTTTTTTTTTTCGTACCTTTTATTCAAAATTACAATACCACTTAGCGTTTCACCCTCACACATAAGGGTTAAATCTTCGATTAAACCATAGAAGGCGTCAGAAATCGGGGAGCGTTCGCAGCCCCTGACGCGGCCTTTGTTGCCGCCATTCAAACAGCAGCGGGCTCGAGGCGCAATTTTGGGAGCTCCTCGTTCGGCCGAACATTCATCGTTTCATTATAATAACCCGGTTAAGCTTTTCTTGAAAGCGCAATTTGCTTTTTCGTTTATCAACATGTAATTGTTCTGTTTCGCCAAGATGCGGACGCCCCGTTATTCCGATATTTTGGTTTGAGTGTCTGCTGAATGTTTCCTTTAAATAAGTTATAAGCACTTTTGCCTTTGTGTTCCACGTTCTACTTTCAGTCAGCAAACAAGAAGTCTTGGATTTCTGTACAATTCTATCTATACATCAAAGGTTTAGTGTTGACTTCAACACTAATTTCTTTGTAAAAAACTTTTGGTTATTACTTTTGGTACAGGAGCTTTATTTTCATATATCACTTTTCAGACTATACAGGTTGAGGCAATAGTGCGTCCTCACTTTGATAGCTCGCGTTCTATGATAGGTAAAAATTTGATTTAAAAGCTAGTAAGTAAACTAGTAAGTAGTAGGGGAGACCGAGGAGAGTTGTGACAATTTTTATTTTTATTAATATATTTCACTCAAGAAACTTTTTATATCTATGATTTAATGTAGCTCAATCTATACTCTTTAAGAAATAATCATCAGTATTAAGTATCAGTATTAAGGTTTCTGAGAAAATCTACGAAAATAGAAATTACTCACTGTGTCACAACTCTCCTCATACCAAGGTAAGTTGTGACAGATACCAAGGTGAGTTGTGACACCTATGTATTTAAATTATTTGTTAAATAAAAAATACCATTATAAATAAATAACACATTTCTTTCGAACGAAGTACTTTAATTATGATTTGGTATGCATGTACGTACTAAAATAACATATATCTAATATTCAGTCAAAAATTAAAATTTAATTGGATAAACAATTATGGCACACGTATTGAAGCTCGCCCCTAGTGCAAGCTTTGTGAGACCAGCCTTTGCATTTGAGACACTGTACCCACTTCTCTTTTGTTTTACTATTGACAAAGGTCTCAAGGCAACACAAGCAAAAACAATCATTTTCTGCATCTTCTTCGGCTTCATTCTCTTCATCATCAACTTTACTTTTCTTATTAGTCTTCTTAATTTTTTTAAGTTTCTTTTTTTTATCGCTTAAAACACGTTTTTTACAGTTTTTATCTTTCGACTAGCTTCTATGGCAGCAATTTCATCCTTGGTAGGTGTATCAGTAAGCACAGCAGCTTTGATCTTGCGTCTATTCGGTTGGTCCCTTTTTCTTGGCGGAGCTTTTCGTTTATATTTATTTGGCATTCTGAAACAAAAAAATAGCAATATACCATGCAATATTACACCAAAAGACAAATAAAAGAACCTTGCCAGAAAAATAAACAAAAATAGGAGAGTTGTGACAAGCTGTCACAACTCGCTTAGGTGCCAAAAATAGTGAGCCGGTCAGAATAATAATTCTTATTGCCGAAATAAGATGTTAATACAAAAAAAAGCAATACTACGCTAAGAAACTTGAAAGACTAAAGCATATGAGAAAAAATATCTTAACAATGCAAACATAATACATAACGATATATATGTAATCAAAATTTTGGTAAAATACTTACTTTTGGCAATTTTTTGTACACTAATGTCGTATATTCACAACCGCTTTCCGCGCACTGTTATCGCGTACTGCGTCAAATAGCGAGTTTCAAAAACAACACACTCGCGCTGTTGCGAGTTTGCTAATAGTTATAGGTTCCGAGAAATCGACGATGTCACAACTCTCCGCTGTCACAACTCTCCTCGGTCTCCCCTAAGTAAACTAGAGAAAGAAGTCTATAACCAAAAATTATTTTTGAACGCATACAGGATGAGCCAAAAAATCATTCAGGGGCAAGTGACATTTTTATAAATGGAATGTTGTGTGTAAAAGAAGATTGTTTAGAGCTTTTTTCTAGACTGCTTCAATATTATTACTGACTATTTCCAAACCACTTGGTTGTAGCGATTTTTTTTGTTTAAATAATGAAATCTGCAGATGCATGTTAAAAAAATCACTATATACAGTCACAATTACGAGTTCTAAGAAATAATTATGTAAAGACTAGTTTAGGAAACATCTGTGCAATGTCTTTGAATCGTCTTCTTTTTTTAAAATTATACAGGGTGGCTGAATTTAATTTTTCAATTTAGAGCTTTTTGAATTTAATTTCTTCCATTTCTTTTAAATAAAACACCCTGTATATTGCTTTACGGTGTTATGTAGAAACTAAAAACAAACATTTCTTGTATGTACACATCTATGGCTATTTGTAACAATTTTTGATTTATCGACTAATAATTACAAAATTCAAGAATAATCCTTAAAAGTTAGATCGTGTTCCAAACGTCTTGGCTCACTCTGTATGTTCAGAAATACCTTGTATAATGGAGACAACCGTACAGCTGTGGCGACTGCAGCGGGGTAAATGCATTTATATTATTTCATTCTTCTATAAACTATCGAAAAAGTGTCGAATTGTTATCGGTCGTGTGGTGGGAGCCAAGATAACTTGTGTTGTGTTTGGCAGTAAGATTCAAGTGAGGTTAATTTCTCAATATTATTATTAAACGAAACAATCACCGTCAAATGTTACCCTCAACAGGGAGGCACCGTTGACAGGTTGTATCTAATAAAACATAATTTTAAACAAATTTACATTTTTAATTTAGATGCTTCTCTCTTCCTTTTTCTTTTTATTTATATTTTTTACTTTCATTTTTCTTTAATCCTACTTTGTCTTTTTTTCAATTTAATTTTTTTTAAATTATTTTTTCTCTGTGTGTCTCTTTGCTTTCTTTCTTCTTTTCAGTTTATTTGACTTCCTTTTTCCTTTTCTGTCTCACCATGTCAACCTATTCCTTATTTAATATTGATCAATTTATACCTTTTTTGTTAGTTTGAGACTGTAAATTGGTGGAATTTGACTTGTAGACAATCTGTAAGGTTAATTTGATTCAAAATAAGGTCATCAATTATTGAATTTAGGATCACTGGACCACAGTAGTTTTTAGTTTAGTAAAGCAGACATTTAAAAAATTTATAAAGATAATGCAAAATGTTACTAATATGAAGACTAACATAATAACACAAACAGAAATAGTTTTTGAGAATTATTAGTGCAACCTTATTTATCATTGAAATAATATTGTTGCATAAGTAAATGTTAGAGGAGTTCTTCTAAAGAAAAGTTTATCGAATAATAATTGTTATTACTAAAACAAGACTGTAGGTAAATATGTATTATTATTCGCACTTTTTTTCTCTTGGTTAAAAATGGGCCCATTTTAAAAAATAAAAGATTGCAAATAAAACAGTATACAAACCTCGGTGGAAATTTCTTTCTGTCTCAAGCATTAGCTCACCTCGGCCCTACGGGCCTCGGTAAGCTATCGTAGCTCTTGGCAGAAAGGAAACATTTTCCACCTAGGTGTGTAATCTACTAATTTATGTGTAAGAAAATATAAAAAAATAATAAATTTAGTTGCAACTTATCAATGAAAAATTTAAGGAATTAAAAATAATTAGAAAAACAATTATGTACTCAAAGAGACTTTAGAAATAGAAAAATAAAGAAATTGCATAAAAATTAAGGAGAAATAAGAATGATAAGCAATTCTTGTATTTGCTTGATTTGATATACCTACCTACCTACCTAGATACCTATAGCAAATTTTATAAATACTATCCTGCAATTTGGAATTGTGAACCAGAATCTCTTTAATTCAGAAGTACGCAGAAGCAACCGAGTCACTTGACATATTTATTTTTAAATTTTTGAACTTTATTTTTAAATTTTTTGTCGCTTTATCGTACTTAATTTCAAATTGCCAAATTGCAATATAGTCCGCTACCTTGCCCGTTTACATACTTCACAGTCGACCCACTGGACAAACTCGTATTCTTTTTAAAAGCTGTCAAACGCACGGCAACCAGCTCTTATCGGGGTGTCTCGCCGAAGCCATTGTTGGCGTCATCGCAGCTTTCATTATGTAAGTTGGAAAAGCTCCAAAAATAATGCAGATATTGGTAATGGATTTTTCTCGCTTTCAACTTTTGTGGTTTAGATGCAATGGCTTTCAGATTTGACAACGCCCTTGTCCTAATTGTGAACAAGCAAGACGCATCATTCTCGACCGTCGCCACAAAAATTTTAACTTTTTACAGTTTGTTATAGATGAGGACGAGATTCTGCTTGATTTGTTAAAAAAGTCACAACAATTTCAAGTGGTCACAGTTTGTTATTGATGAGAACGAGATTCTGGTTGATTTGTGAATAATTACCGGTTGGTGCGGGATCGAAGGGTTGGGCGATGTAAGATTGAGTCGTGCGCTAAATAATTGAAGAGGGTGACCGCCGAACCACCCCGTTTCTAATTCCTGTCCTCGCCGCCCCCTCTCGTCGCTCTGTTTTCATTGGGACCGATTCAATTTACCGAAACGAATTGTGTTGAAAACTCATCATTTGCATTAACGTTATTTTTGCCAGCCCTATCACCGAGAGATATTCCGTCGCAACACAATAACCCAACTCCTGTGCATTTCAATCAACACAATTTCCCCGGCTTAAGTTTATTTGTCATTGTGTGAAGTTTTATGCTGCACTCACAGATGGCCCTGGCTCCATTAGACGGCACAATGAGGCTTTCATCTGGATTAGCGCAACTCTCCAGGGACGCGAGTCTTCGACTATTTGTTTTAAAGAGCATTCGTGTTATAGTGCGAATTAATTATTTTTGCGGCGTGTGTGGATATGCCATTTTGAAATGAGAAAGCGAACTGGGAAAATAAAACAGCGGATTTCAATGCGGCCATAATATAAAACGGCCATTATTGTCGTCAGTATCGGAACTGAATAACGTAAAAGCTCCGAGAATGAGCTTTGTTCTTTGCAGCTATAGGAAGAAACGTAAAAGTCATACAACGGGAGCTTTCGATAGAAAAGCTCCATTGTGACGAGCGCGCGTTCTCCAGAGATTCAGAATAAGAAAGAACTGTGGCTGCTATTTTCTGAAAAGAATGTCGACGCATTCACGACGACCATTTGTCCCGGTCTTGATAGAAAGAAAATTATTCTGGAAACAACACCAGCCACTATCATCAGCGTTAGATACGCGACCATACTATTTTAGGCACCTACCTACGGGTACCTACTTTTCAATTAATTCCTGCGACAAAGACAGGACCGGCCTCTGAAGCGCGCCGACGTGTCGGCAGGATAAAGCCTCTCCTGCTAATAACAATCAATTTACATAGGTAATGGGTGTATCGTTTACTGAATAGTTAATCTATAGTTGTTACACCCTGAGTGTATCAATAGTTCGATTGTGTATACCCGAATAGGCACAATAGAGAACAAAGCTGCCACACATGCAATTGTACGCATTGTTGGTCGCGCCATCTATCTACAACAATGCAGGGAAATGACAACCTGCTGCAGGAAATGGCACTGGCTCGTCGAAATATCGATATAGTGTTCATAATTATCTGATGAATCCCGCAGGGCCGAATTCTGCGCAGTGGGTAAGTACGGCTTCTGCAATTATAAATTAAATCGGTTCTTTGCAGGGAATCGTTAGATTTAATCTGAGTCGTTTGATCTCGACTGCCGTTGATCACCTGAAAGGTTTCCGATTTAACCTCAGCAATTGAGCAATTTCTTAATTTCCTGCGGCAATTAATTGTCGTATCCAGACGATTTTTTAGGCCCTCCGCCCCTGGTGATTGGCGCGGGGTTGTTGGAAATTTTCTACAACACTTTATGCCAACAATAAAACTCACCCGAGTTTAATATCTTAATGAAAAGCCATTATATTTTATTGTGGCCGGAATTGTGTGCGTTGTTAAACAAACAACGCGTTAAATCCGTGATCAAGAACACATATTTGCCCACTGATTAAACGGAGCGATATGATAAGTTTACGGCCGATTTTTACGGCCCGAAACCGCCATGCAATTAAGACGAATTTTCCCGTCGAATTTTCCTAAATAATTGCATAAATAAGGTCGCGTGACCCCCGAGACACGGCTAAGTCTTAATTAATTTGAGCAGTGCGTGCTCGCTTGCTGTTCCAACGGATGAATAAATTTAAATCTGGAACTATGTTTTCGACCATTATGAATAGAAATGGGGGCTCTTATTAAATAAATCAGGTTCAAGTCGAGGTTTTGCACCGTCGTTCGGTGCGTTTAATAAAACAATTTACTGCCTAAACCGCCCTTTAAGTCGAAATTATTGTCGATTAATGTTTTGAATATTCTCGCAAGGGTTTTGTCAACCACGCCATTCGGGAATTAAACGCTTCTTGCGACATGGAAATTGACGGAAAAGTAGCTCGAAATAGAGCTCATAAAGAGAGGTAATCAGGGTAATGCATTTGCGGGTAATAAACGCATAATTGAAGAGGTTTATCGCGTTTATGCAAATGCTGCAGCCTCCTTGCTCCAGGATTACGACCATCCGTCACAATGTAAGTTAGTAAGTTTATTCCGGACACTCTCAGCTCTTATCCTCAAAAATAGAAAAGACGGTTTTTGCCACTACATAGATACTGCGTCAAGTAGTACCGCCAATTCTTAATTTTAGAATCAGCTCTGAAATAATTAGAGTCCGGTTGTAACATAACACACCATATTAAGGCGCTGGTCGAAGTTTGGAAAGTTTGACAAGTGATGCCATAATTGTCTTATGAGCGAGTTGTTTATATTATTTTTTCTACTCTGGAACTTTCTTAAATTAAGATTTGCAATTTGGAACATTTGGTAGTGATTCGTGGGTAAGTATATCGGGTGATTCATAGTGAGTAGTATCTTAAAAGTATTTCGAGAAGGAAATAGGGTCAGCAGTAGGTCAGTATAGTAGGTTTTTCCTTTCTCGAAATACTTCTAAGGTACCACTCACTATGAATCACCTTGTATTCTAATTACTAAAATTTGTTAAATGTCAGATTTGAAATTAGTAGTGTATCGTTATGTTTTGACGTTTATTTGATGTCTTAATGACATTTAAAATCACAACCACCAACTTGAAATAGCTATTTATGTAGTAAGTTGCAAAATCAAAGTGTTTTTCGCACCAAGACGTGAATATTAGTAAACGAGCGAAGCGAGTTTGGTAACACGTCGCGTGCGAAAAATACGAATTTTGCAACGTACTACAATACAAGATTTTTTATACAATCGTCGCCAAAATTGTTAAAAATGTAAAAAGAAAGAATAAAATTGCACATACTTACTGCATAATCTAGTTGCACAATTTTTTGTTTCCTAGGAAATGCGACATAACACAATCAACATTTCATTGATAATTGAGGGTGTGTGTCCGTTAATTTTACATTTTGTATCTAGTGCGAAAAAGTGACAGTATAGTGAAAAAAAACACGTCATTTCAACATAAGAATGACATTCGAAATGGTACTATTTTGATACGATTGTATAAAAAACAAATTACACTAGCGCTATTACGAAACTTAATAAGCTATTACTCCTTTCAGGTTATCAGTTGTAGTTGTAATTTTAAATGTCATTAAAACAGCAAATAAACGTCAAAACGAAACAATACAGTAGTAATATTGAATTGGTCATTTAACTAACCTTGATAGGTAGTACCAACCATGACCAAATTCCCCAAATTTAAAAATTGGAAATTATTTTTATTTGAAATTTAGTCCAAGATAAAAGAATAGTACCTATAAAGAATTTGTTCATAAAGCAATCATAGCACTTGCCCATTACAAAACTCATCACTGTGCGACTGGTTTTCTAAATTTGAACTTGCGCCATAAAATGTGCTTTATGTCGCTCGTTCTTTAATGTATTATTATTATAGAACTAAAGTAAAGAAAAAAGATATTAGGTAACAGAGTGGATTGTCGTGTCTATACAGTGCGCAATGTGTACGATATAGAGAACGCAGCACCAACTTTTGATCTCGTACATTTTTAAGTTTAATAGTCGATTCCTTTTCTTTCAAAATTTTGTTTCTGCATTTTTTGATATGATCAGCATTGACAATAACAGATAAAGCTTAAACAATATCGACTTAGGGTAAAAAACCGGTCATTTCATTAACATAATGTAAGTCTATCAGTTCAAAAGTTACATACATGAGTTTAAAAATTGGACGAAATAAAATTTTTGTGATTTTTGAATATTTACAAGAAACCTATCGATTTTAGGACCAAACTGAAACCCAACTTGAATTAAGGGGTGTCGATTACACAAATAACGCCTATTTTCAGTATTTTGTAACATCTATTGTTGATTTTGGGATTTTTTAAATTTTTATCGATTTGGGTAAGAGACAGAAATAAAAATATTAAACTTCTTGACATCGATTTTATGACTGGTCGATCTTAGATTGCTTAACACAAATCTGCAACGACTTGTAGGTTTCAATCGACAAAATCGTCAAAATTGGTAAAATCGAAAACTTCAAAGTTTTTACTACAAACTTAACATTTTTCATTTTTCCAGCATTCGATAGTCTTTGAAATGCGGATAAATTTAATGTATTTTGATATCGACGAATTAAAAATATTCGAAACTGTGAGCAAATTTGCAACTAACAAAAATTACAAGACGGCATGCGCAATATTTAAACTTCAACAATTTTTTTAATTTACCTCCGACACAAGTATGCAGTTGTCATTAAATTAATTAAATAGAATAGTTTTGCTTATATTGTCAGAGAGTTGCCCAATTTTGCATTGTGGCTAGTTTTCACAGGAACTTGCTGCAATTCGCCCGGCGCATCCACCAATTCGCACGACTTCCCACGTAATCGCTTCTAACTCAAAAGTAAGTTAGTTATATTGAGTTTTCTCAATTGGTGCTTCATATACAGTTTCAAAACTTATCTCTCATTTGTTTCGTAACTAGTTGAGGACCGAGTCACTACTAGTGCCAAAACTGAGAGAACGAACCATTTTAGAATTTGTCTTGATAGTATTGTTGAAAGCATATTGGAAGCGATGAACATATTTTCACCCCTCCTTAGTCAAATTTACATATTTTTTACGTCTTTTAAAGTAATTATTGTCATTCGCAACTTTCCGCGGTCTTCACTATAGGTCGATTTTGGTCCTCAACAAAACAGGAAAGCCCTCGCGCGACAATGCTCGTTTCCCTTCCAACCCGCCCTGTCGTCGAGCTTCTAAATTCATTACACCGCCATACATTACAACGGTACACATTCACCATCCACCTATACCAACATAATTCCAACGTCTCGTACGCGTCACGCGCATTCATTTGCATGATAAATTCCCCACTAGAACTCGAAATGATAATACGATTTTAGTTCTGAAAGGTGAAAATAAATTGATTTCGCGTTTCTGGTGACATATTAATGCACGTATTAAGATTTGTGACGTGCCTCGCCTGTCATCCAGACAAGTTTTCAACGGCACCCGCACAATTTGAAAGTTCCCATTCACCTGGCGCGCTTTCCGTCATAATGGGATTGTGATGAATTGGCATAGCACCTCGTAATTGCGTTGTGACGGTAATAGGTGGATCATGCTTTCTCAGAGATCGAGAAGAATCGAGGACCCTAACGAGTCCTCCACCTTACGCACGCAGAATGAATAGAATGGGCCTTTGTGCGCGGGGGCTCCATCCGCCACTATCCAACTTTTTTCCAAAAGTTCAATTTTCTTAAGTTTTTATTAATTTTTTTGTTGTTGTCATTAATTATATTTGTTTCTGAAAATATAGAATATAAAAAATTTCGATGTCATTTTGGGGTCAAAAAGGAAGTGCGGAGCGATTACCGACCAATTTGTCTTTACCACAAAAATTTAACAATGGTGCTATACCAGTTGTCATAAATACGTTTTTTGACTAATGTGTTTATAATTTTTCGCACATAATAAAAGTTTTCCCGCCTCCGCCCGGCTTCCGGTTTGGACAAAAGCTCGACATTGACAGCGATACACTTTATAAACCATAAATCGTGAAAATTATCCCAATTACAATAGAAACGCACAATAATTCGAAAATAAACAAATAATTACAAACTTGGGAATGTAGCGCGTCCAAATGCAGTCACCGTGAAAAAATCACCATTTCACATCCAAACAAAGAGCACACTCAATTTTTTTCACCCATGCGACAATACCACACTTACAATGCAATATTGTCGATCGAACAAAGAGATTTAAATCAATGTTTACACAGCGTTGAGCATGTTCAATCAGTGGGTTCCCGATCGCCATGGGCGATGGTAGTGCACACATCAAGAGACCCATGAACGCTTTCATGGTGTGGTCGAGAATTAGACGCAAGCAAATCTCCAGCGACTACCCGAGACTCCACAATTCGGAAATTTCGAAACTATTAGGGGCAGAGTGGAAATTGTTGACGGAAGTGGCGAAGCGGCCGTTCATCGATGAAGCGAAGAGATTGAGAAATCAACACATGGTCGACCATCCCGATTACAAGTACAAACCTCGAAGGAAGCAGAAAGGAGATGAGACCAAAGAGAAATTAACTTTGCCCTACCCAGATCCAGTTCAAGAAGCTCTCACCAAAGCCTTTTACGCCACTCATCCGGCCGGTAAGAGTAAATGTTGTAAAAACACGTTTAAAAAAAATTCTTTTTTCAGAAAATGTTACTTTAGTTAGTTATAGCGCGCACCCCCAACAGTTGCTGGATATGAAAACCAATTTTTCTCTACCATTGCGAGGGTTTTCGGCAAGTTTTGGGGATAGTTACCAAGAGGTGAAAACGCTCCCTCCTTACGCGACCTTGCCTCAAAGTGTCCACCATCAAGCCTTATTGAGAGCCGCTTCAATCTACGCTTACCAGGATTTAGGCTGCAGTCCAATATACTTTCCGCCATTGTAACTAGAAACAACGTTGATCCAGGTGTTTTAATAAAACCGGAACATGGTACTTAATTAGTCTAATTTTCGCCCACACAATTGTTGCGACGCTCCTTAATTAACTAAGCGCATTACCCTTGACGATAATGAAAAAGTCTGGCAACTTCAATATTGTTATTGGCCTTTCGAATAGATGGGGATGTCACGTGTCTGGTTGGGCGCGATAAGAAATTACCCCTGAGACTGTTGATTTGCATTTTTGGGGTGTCATCGCGCTTGGGCGGGATTTCTCTCGTTGGTGGTGGACGTGTTGTTGACCATGGAGTGGCTAATCTTTCGCGTCGGTCGGTGCATAGTCGCTGCACAACGCCGACAACTAAGTTATTAACTGGAGTGTGCAACAATGCAATTCTGTAATGAATACAGCGTATTCACCGTGCACCTGCGATACTCTAAATTGGTAATTAGCGGGTGAAGTCGGTGTGAAATCCGCCGCAGTTCTCACACTCGAATGGACAATAATATAATCACGGTGTGGATGGGGAAGCGACAACGCCTACAAATGTCAGGGAAACGGTGCAAGCCGGGCAAAGTCATTGCAAGAACAGAACGGTTCGATTTCTTTTATTTGACGAATTGAGATTTATTGCGGAAAAAAAAATGTGCGGGTGCAGCAGGATGCGGAACTTGTCTGCAACTATTATGGTAGCGTCAATGACAACTCGCTTTCGCGTGATGAGTCACAAGGCTTGTTAAGCGCGTATCCTCTTTTGTTGCAAATAGGGAGTTGCAACTACACAAAACTCTATTGCGCCGTAGCTTTTGGCACAAAAGTGGCAAAATTATAACTTGAAATTCGTCGCAAACACTTTTTTTAGTACTTATTTCTACTTTTCCGTCAGTTACAAAGTTTGTCGCATTCAGCAGACGAAAATGGAAAATGAATTGGAGAAGTATTTAGCGATGCGGTTCAGTCAACTGTGATGCTCAAATAGAGTTGTAGAGCAGATGATCACCGGAGATTAACCAAGCTTTGAGCTAAACTTCTAACGCGCTCGTTTGAACTCGGACGCATTTATGATTTCTATCAAGCATTGTGTTATATTGGTAGCCTTTCTAGTTCTACGGATTTTAGTTACAGGAGAAATATTATTTTATTTATGAAAATAAAAGTTTTTCTGCTTATTCAAATTATAAATTTATTTAAAGAGAATTTAACAGATACTACCTATACGAGTTAAAATACCATAATAATGAGTAAAGTTGAATAGTTTTGTGGAAACTAATAGTTTTAGCTTTTTTGGCAAATTGGAGACAAATTTTGCTTTCAAGGCGTCATGTTTTAATAAAATTTAGTTCCAAATTAAAAGTATTCTTTATATTTCAGGCCCAGGCCTTTTATACTTGGAGTTCACAACACCGCTCAAATACTGTGTATAGTTTGATTTATTTTGATTCAATATAACCTAGTCGATAGCAAAGTTGTCTTTTAGAAGCGGTTTCTGTAAATAATTCGACTGTACTTCAACCAACCCGGTCCAACCTAAGTTCAAATTTGAAATAAGAAAATTTGAATCCATCCAGTCCAAATGAACGGTAGTGATTTTTTGAGATCCTATCGCTTGAGGCGCACTTTTTTTTTAGAAAATCGAGCAGTTTAACATATATCTGGCGGTCGCTTTAATACAATATTTTGTTCAAAATTTTACATTACATTTTGATTTGAACCTTCAAGCTTCTCAAGCTTATAGCTTTTAATGATAACTGAAAGAGTAATTAATTTAGGAAAATTTGATGTAATTTAAGTTTTTCCATTTAAAAGTTGCAAGAATTTAAAAATTGTTAAAAATGGTAATTTGTGGTTTGTGGAAATGTATCGACTTTATGACCAAATTGAGTTTAGATAAGCGATAGCGGTTTTAGACATTTTTTAAATTTTTTTAGGCAGATTTTGGGCCACTAAAATGAATTCAGCGGTAGTTCTTGTGTGGAGGACGTACTTTTTCAGTTGTGATTATTTGAACATTATGACATAAAATGCTCTATTTCTACCTTTTTATTTCAATACTTAGATTTTTTATTCTTGCAAATTCTAGTCATTGAAGCGCTGATTAACTTGGTGTATTTTGATTCAATATAACTTTGATCACTAAAAGAGTTGAAAAATGGGAAAAAATTGCAATTTTTTGCTTTTTGGAAATTTACAGCAAATCTATCAATTCTGAATTCTAAAACCAAATTTGATTCAAATTCGAACTCAGGAGAGTCGGGTTCATAATAAAACGTCGATTTAATTGCTCTTGTAGCAACAATGTTGATTTTGAAATTTTTTTGCATATCTGTGTTTTGAGGTAAAGTAAAAAAAATCGAAATTTTTGTTATCAAAATTTTCAACATCGATTTTATTACTTCTTTTTTTAGATTTTGGACCGCTTCACACGAATCTCGCTTTAGTATTTATAAGATATGATCATTTGAACTTTTTCACCGAAAAAGATTGCTGAATTTAGAAATATTCTATTTTTTTATTTGAGAAGTTAGGCTCTTTATTATTGCGCCTTTCAATACCCATTGAAGCACTAATTAATTTGATATACTTTGATTCAATATAACTTTGTTCATTAAAATGTTACGAAATTGGAAAAAAAATCATTGTAATTTTGTGGTTTTTAGCAATTTACAAGATATCAATTATTGTATGACCAAATTGAGTTTAAGTTCCAAATCAGGTCAAATCGATAATAGAACATTAATTTTCTTACGTCTGGATACCTAAGCAATAGCGGTTTTGGATTTTTTTTTATAAATTGAAGTAAATTTTTTTTTTCTAAAATATTGAAAGATTTATTCTTATAGATTTTGGGTCGTTTAACACGAATCTGGTGGTAGTTTCTATGTGCAACACGTAATTCTTGAGATGTCGGTACCTAATGATTTAAATATTTTGACCACATCAAAGTTTTCCTACTCAAAATTGAAAATTAATTCTTTTTTACTTTAAGTTGCAGAGTTTTTATTTTTTACCTTTCAATATTAAATATTGATTAATTTGATGCAATTTAATTTTATATCTTATTAGGTAGAAGTTTTTGAATATAGACCCACCCATTGGGACAACTTGTACATTTGAGATTGCGTCCAAAATGAGTTCTAGTTTCAAATCAAGATGATCAAATTTATGGTAAAATATAGTTTCTTTTTGCTTTTGGATACACGACAGCAATTTTGGAGTTTCATCGAATTCTTGTAGATTGACAGTTTACTTCAAATTTTTGGACTTTCTAACATGGATTTTATGATTACTTGGAGTCTTTATTTTGCTCTCCTGATGCTAATCTTACTAATTTTACCATTATCTATGTCGTCTATAAATGACCTCTTTTCACTCGAGACAATCAAATAAAAACCTGTCAACTCTATTTACACCATTTCTATTGCTTGTTCAATCTTTAGAGCGACGTAACGACAGATTTGATCACCTTATACTTCTTTTATAAGGTTATTTTTTTGTCGTTTGTCGTCAAATTTTACTTTGGCGACAATTAAATTAATAGTGTGTAGACCAATTCCTCTAAACTTTTTCCGCTGTAGCCCAGCTTGAGCAGGCAGCTTCTTGTAGATTCATAAATAAATATCCAAATGGAAAAAGGTCAATTATTGCCGGGCTTGTAGCGGCGAAACTTTTGAATTATTCCGGCAGACTGGCGGATTTAACGATCCCGCGCGAAATTAAGTTGACATTTTCAGCGTTTTGTAGGCCCATTATGACACCTGAGGGTGGCCCCCACGCCGGCGGAGGGGTTTGAAAACGGGATGCTGCAGGCTCGTCGTCGCCATTGTCGACGAATAAAACAATTATTGTGGCGGAAAGCATTTTCCCTTCCTGGATTGGCCACGGTGCTCGCACAATCACAAGCGATTTTCTCTTTCCGGGACTCATATATGAGAGATATCTTGTTTAGCTCCTTTGATATTAAATACGATATGGAATTTAATATGTTTAACAGTAGGTGCTTAGGAACGGTAGGTTTTTCATTGTTGGCCGATTTTAATGGGTGGACGAACTCGTCATCGCAGTTGTTGTCGTTGTGTCACTACAAGTGCCGCGGTGCTGTCCCTCCACTAGAGCAGTTTTAGAAATTCTATGATACCCGCTTGGCGATGATAATTCCACTTTTGTGTTGCACAAACATAAAACGTAAAAACCTCATTCTTACTGAATATAAATAAATCAAATAGCTATGCCCACATAATTTCGAAGCGAGTACTTACTTACACACCTGTCTTAGGTTTGTGCTTTTTGAAAGAAGCTCTCCCACGTCTGGGTTATTTCAGTTGAAAAATTTAAGTTTTTCAACCTTTTTTTCAAATCCGAAATTACATGAAAAAGCCAACGTAGTCCAAATAATTATACCGACATCTGAGCAGGCACAATGGGGTACTTGCCTAAAAAAAATATTGCACTTTTTATTCTCTAGATGCATGCAAATAACTAAAAGAGGCTTAAATATTTTTTTCCCATTTTTCTATTTCATATTTTTGTAAATATTTGTAATTTTTGTTTTTGATGACGTATTGGATCCCCGTATCCAAGACTCACACCTATATTGAATAGACTCTGGTTTTTGGCTACTATGCTGCGCTGCTAGCAGAGGGCGCCACATGTGTACAGCGGTTTTTCATTTGATTTATAAGGAATACCTTATAAGGAATTTGAGTAAAGCGCCATCATACGATTTTTACGTCACAAATCTTCTACTCCAAAAATTAAAAAAATAATTTTGGGCGTAATATTGACTCTATAACCAAATAAAAAAATACGAGTCTAATGAAATCGCCTACATTTTTTAAATATTCTATTTCCCAAACATGAGGCAAGTACCCCATTGTAGTTTGAATTGTATACGTGGCGGATGAGACAGAATCTACATTATCCTTCTACAAAATCGTTCTTTCTTATAGAAACTAAACACGAGAATATATAGGTATAATTATAGAACAATTAATTATTCTACAGGTGTCAGCTAAAGTGAATCCATGGAAATATCTTTGTTATCAGTAAAAATACAGCTTTAATGCATGATGCAATTAAATAGCTAAAATTATTCCTAGTACGTAGGTACCTTCAAACGTCACTTATTCTGCTTAGAAATATTTAATGAAATGTATCAAATTATTTTTTTAATTTCTCAAATTTAACTATTTTTTTAGCTATCATGTAAAGGGGAAAAGCCTTGACTATGATACTGGCGATAAAATTAATTAAAAGATGCAATTTGTGTTATAAATCAGATCAAGAACTACGACTGTCGAATGAGGCCCGACGACGTATGTCGCAGCTTCTTTTAAGAAATTAATTGTCTAATAATAATTATAAAAATATATCACCGAAGAAGGATTGAGAGTGATCACTTAGAAACATTTATTAATTGTTTTTTTTTCATTTTTTTTCTTGCTTATGTTATACAGAGTTGCTCAATACGATTTAAGTACAGAAATTTTGTCTATTTGGTAATTAAACGTATTTATTACTTTATATTACGACATTTGTAATATGATGCAAGAACAAACAAGCAACACAGTAATCTGTTGCGTAATGAGGTAAATATTTAAATTTTAACACAGCATAAAAGAATTTCTAATAACTATTATCTAAAATAGATCTCACGTTATATACTTTCTGCTGAAACAGTGAAATATGTAGACCGTGTGGCCTAATGGATAAGGCGTCGGACTTCGGATCCGAAGATTGCAGGTTCGAGTCCTGTCACGGTCGATATCTTTTTTTCATTAATTTTGCAATAATTTTTAACGTTATTTTACCAAGAAATTTAATTTACAAACAAAATTTTTGTTGCTATTAACAATAACATAAATAATTAAACAAAACCAACTACAATCATAAAATTATTTGACCAAGTTAGAGCGGAGCGCCCTCTCTCACTCAATAGTGGAACTTAATAGCAGCAGTAGAGCTTCAAATCAGTTTATACAAATTGAATAACAATAACAACACTATAATAGTCAATAGTGTTAACAAATACATATGCAATATTGCTTATTGAGCTGTATTGTTTTAATAAAAATTAGAAATTTTGTTAATAATTGTTAATTTTTAAAATTACCTTTTGGCAATGCAGTTGAATCAAACCTGTAATTTTGCAATTTGGCGGTTAGAAGTAAGTTATAAAAATCGCGTCGGTAGTAGGAAAATAGTCTCCTGTTTTAGATTTGCACGCAATTCATTTCTGAAAGAAATCTGCCGTAAGTTTTTGCTTACAGGTTTCTTTAATAGCGCTTAGTGTGCTGCGTTAGACCCCTCGGCGCTAGGGGGCGCCCCGAGACGTGCAGTTTTAACACATCAAAATCCTATTTTCATGAAAAACTAGCAATAAATGTATTTTCTTTATCAATTTGTTGAGAGCTTTAAAGTACTTACTAGCGCTTTTCTTATTGAATTGATAACAAAGTTTGAAATTTGATTGCTGTAGATATTTCAAGTTTAAAGTATTTACTATTGGGTCCTTCTAGATAGGTCGACGTTTGTTAAGATAGGTTTAGCAGCTTCGAATTTAGCGAAGCAACTACAGCGCCACGGACTTCACCTTCTCTTTCTCTAGTAAATTAAATTCAAAATTTTTCTCTTTTCTATCAATGGAGTTAGATGCTAGTTCTGGATCTAGAGAGTCTGATTGCATAAAAGTTGTGAGGTTACCGAATAAATAAAGATGTGTTGACGTAACATTGTTGTGAACTGAGGCGTTGGCACAGCACCAGGTTTTCCAAGTGTCGGAAGTCTGTCGACTTTATCTACTTACATGCCATATTCGTGATTACGACTAGATGAATAGCGCCCCTTGGTTTTATTGGGCACGCTTTATGTCTGATGTTACTGTCAGGTTTATCGTCGGTAGTAAAATTTTAACGCGTTGCACTCCTCGGTTTCATTAGACGTGCATAATTTGAAAAAATCGTGGATGACAGAGCGAGTTTTCTTTATTTTTTTCTGTCGATAATGTCGCGCTTTATAGCGACAGAAGGAAGAGGAAGGAACCCGCGACGGCCATTACTCGAAGCCAGAACTCAGAACATGAAACCGACTCCCGAAAGGATACAAAAGCAATTTACTCTATGAAAACGACGCTGAGATATGAACTTTGGACGTTGTCATTAAATATGTAATAACCGCCCGATGGCTTTGTGTTGTTGCGTCTATTTATTCCGTTGTGTTTTCGGGAATTTGCGAAACTCGGGGTAATGGAGTGATTACTCGTTCCTTATTTCGTTTGGAAAAATGCCGGTTTTTATCGCCGTTTCCTCAATCCATTACAAATTTTTTGCTCCAGACGCCCGACTAACATCCAGTCCATGGGGATTCGAGCTTAATTAAATTCGAATCTTGCGGAAGGGCCGTCGAACAAGTTGCGTCGCCTCTGATACACATAATTCTTACTTTCTTCTTAATGAGTTGGGCCATTACCGCCACGCGACGTTTCGCCACAGTTGCCAGCAATGCGGGGCACTTTTCATCTGAGCATTTCGGGAATGTGTCACTTCTTGCAACTTATCATTTCAACATTCGGGTTTTGTCGGATCCTTTTTATATCGTTTCCATTATGTGATGTGATGAGCATTTTTGCGGATTCTTTTTTGCCAGTTCCTCGTTATTGCAGCGTTAAAGGAATTATTTTCGTGATAAATCGTTTCCTCCACCCCAGACGGTTTTTGCGTCAAATCCCTTATTTCCACGTATTTTTATTTACAATTGCGGACTTCCGGCTACGAAATTACTCTGCGGCAGCCCGACCAATTTTCTAATTCACTTAGAACGCCCGCGCCTCCCCAAAATAATTTCCTCCGAAAACTATTCATCTTCAGAATGACAAAGAAAACGGCCAAAAACTAACTTCCTCGCAAATCGACCCAACCACCATCAACCACTGACGCGTCTTCTCACAAAGCCAACAACGGCGCACGACGCCATTATCACCAAATTGCAGAAAGATTAAAGACTTGTTAAATAATAAGATAAGGCTTCTATCGCAAAGTTCCATGAGAAATTAGGACAAATCCAAAATGCAAAATTGTAGTTGTGGACCATTTTGGAAAGATGGCGCTTTGTTTCTGGCCCCGAGTTAATCCCATTTTCGAGCTTCATTAAAATTGCTTGCAAAATTCAGCGACGCTTCCCCGGCTGTAAATAACGCGGGCAAGTGCAATTCGGCCTTTCCATCTGACAGATCCATATTTCTGTGTTTTCAAAAGAACAGCAATACTTTAGTCCCGGTGTAAATAACAGTCGGTTACGTGCCCGGAATGCGGCAGCTCTCAAACTCAGGACGCTCCCGGAAACGGAACCAACAATTATGCCGACGTTTCTCCCCCTCCTTACACTTGTTATTTATCACAATATTAAACAAACAGGTGCAGTCGCTTTCACGTTAATTATAATATAATTAAATAAAGTGGGCCGTTGTCCGGGAATAATATAATGACGGGACCTCGCCTTTGATTCCCGGGAACTGGCGAGGTACGTGGACGAGTGCACTGCACACAACAATCAGACCCGGCGTCATTAGCTACTTCTTTAATTACTTCCTTGAATAAACACTCCAGATTCCCGGTTGCCTCCTGAAAAACGCTAATACGACGTCGGCGTTCATAATTAGTCCTGTTCCACGACTTATCTGCTGTTTACAGGAGGGGTGATTTTTTATTAGGGCCGCTACACGTACAGGCGATTTCTCAAGAGTTTGGGGATCTAGAACCACTCTATCCGCTGCGTGTGAACTGCAATTAACTAGTAGTTGAAGACTTGCAACGCAGGCGATAATTGGTCCTTAAATGACTAATTACTTTATTATGTAGTAAAATTATATTGACGTATTGATGGACTCTTTATGGTGTGTGTGTGAGTACTGAATAATCAGCTAGAGAAAAAATTTTTAGTTTTGAAATAGACGTTACACTCACGTCATTTCTAGCTCTTTGTAAAAAGTTTTTGTTAAATTCTTTTAAAAAAAAGATATAATTTTGTCACTTAATTTGTTAATTTTTTACGAATTTGTAGTTAAAAAATTTTTTCTTAGGCATTATTTGTTCGTCCTTTTTGGCGATTTTTTCTGTTTTCTCTGGGGCGCGAGTTCTGGGACACCCTGTATGTAAAACTAAAATAGTCTTAATCAGCATGGAAAGAGCTCCTTTAGAAGATAATTAACACTTTGAAATTTTGTAAAATAATTTTTTATAAATATGTATTGATATTATAATCTCTATTAAAATTATCAAAATTCTTTGGGAACAAATATAATGTATACCAAATTAAACCATACATCCCTTGCACTGTCTACCAGAAATGTTAATGAGCATCAAAAAATCTAAGTAAAACCCAAATTATTATACATCAGAAAATGAGAACACTACTAAAATAACTATGCTGCGTATTGTTTTACCATTGCTTACATTTTAAATTCCATGTGTCTATCAATATAAATATAATAAATATTTGCGCTATCCATTTATATTTAGTGTTTCTCAAAAAAACTATTTTTGCGTCAAATAATTATTCTATACTCTAAAAATGAAATATGCTCGCGCAATTCTCCTTGCCGCTTACGCTTCCAGACAAGAGGCACGCGAAAAAACTTTTGTACAAGGTCAGTTCAGGGCCCTGTAACTTTTTTTTCTAAAAGCACAATTAGAATTCACCACTAAAAGAAATTTTACGTTTTACATAATGCAAGCCAATTACAGCAAAGCATCAGGGGCGTTTTTAAAGATTTACAAAGGGGGGGGGGGGGCAACCTTCGCATGATGTGACAAGAAATTAAAATTTTCTGAATCGACTAGTTCATTATTTACAACTTTTATGTTCTTATTACCTACGTAACATAGGTTCCCATTCGATATTTATTAAAATTAAAATGTAAAAGTAAACAAAAAAAATATAAAAAAACATTAAATATAAATAAACCATAAATTATATAACAAATTCCAAATTTCGACTGCAAGAATGTCTTACAGGGAAATTGGGCACCACCACCACCCCACCACTTCCATCAGCATACAATCGATAATTATTATTACAATTTTTCTCTGTTCTTTATAAATAAATGAATAGATAGCGTAGATAACCGCGGGGATGCTTTGAGATTTTGCCGCTCATCTTAAAATTCAATAGATCTTCCGGAAACTGCAAGGTCGCACGATATGGCCCTTCTTTTCTGTTCCGTTATCTGTCCCCTCCATTTTTCGTATAATAGTCAATAATCATAAACTAATTCGACCATAGTAATAAACTATTCCTAGCAACTTTTCAACACGGGTAATCGGTATTTAAAATTAACCAGTATTTTTTTAAATAAATTTTAGGGGCGTCTAGGGGGGGAAGGGGCAATTGCCCTGTCGCCCCCCCCCCCTTAAATATGCCCTTGCAAAGCATTTATATATTACGGAAATCAATATATTTTTTTGTGCAAACCACTTTTATTTTTACTTTTATTTTCCTTGCCCTAGCACATCTACATCTATAATTTTGCATAAAATTATTTACCATTTCCATCACATTTTATTGCTTGTGTATTTTTGAGCAACAAATAGTATTTTTAACTGCTAAATAATATTAAACACTGTCGAAAATTAAATATCTGGATATTATGTTAGAATTAAATGCGGAATAAAATTTCGTGAACATTTAGTATTTATGGTCAACAAAAGTTATTTTGGCGAACAATATATATAAGAGACCAGCATTATGTCAATATTTGGTTGTTGTTTTAACATTATGTATTTTCTTAATTTTGGTGAGCATTTAGTATTTTTGGGAAATAAAAGTATTTTTTTGTATGAAAATATTGAGTAAATTTGGTAGACTGTTAAATACGACCCAAATTCTTTTAAGAATAAAATTACAAACTGATCAATAACACGAGATTAAAAATTAACGTTGATTAAATTTTTAGCACAACGTTTTAAACTAGAATGGTGAAACTGCTGAGAATTAGCTGAATAATGCAAATAATAAAGCACACAAGATACATCGGTAGCAACTTCTGAAAACCCTCTTTCTAATGGTGAGTCTAATTAATGGCGCAAGTCTGAGATTGAAAGCCGCTTCATTTAAATGATGAAATCTGCAGGTCAGAGGTAGAATCGAATTTTCTTCGTTGCTCGCGAGGACGCCGTGCAATTCGCCCGGCGCATCCGCCATTTGTTAACGTTCCGAAAGAATCGAATTGGTGTCGCTCAACAGCCGCAAACTTAATTGAAAATGCAGTCTTGTCATCAATAACGTTGAGAATGATAAATCTCTAATTCACCGGCATTGTCAAATCGTTTGTCGCTCGCTGCCGTCAAGAACCATGTGATTATTACCGTTGCAGAATCGTTGGTGTTCAACGGAGCCGTAGTCGGGCAGATCCAGTTGCGGAATTATCCTTCATCTCGCATCAGTTACAGTTAGAGCATTGTGGTCAGAGAAGTAGTCTCCGCGAATAGATTACAACGTCACCATTCTGCACGTTGCATAATTGAAGTCATAAGTGATTCGAGATATAACGCTCCCGTATACATTCATAACTGAGGACAATATCCCAACTAGTTTATGTTCCGTTGTTGCAAGCCATTCACTATTTCACTCCATTCTGACCCGCTCCCACTAAATTTCTATGCGGCAATAAAGAGCCGCCCAGCCCAGGTGTCTATATTTACAACTAAAACATAACTCCGTTTTTAATTTCCCTTGATAATCCCTTGTCCCAGCGATTTTCCGCGTAAAAAGAAAATTGCCGTCGTAAATTTCGGATTTATCGCGAGACGATATCTCAATTTTTCTGATGCTCGACGCGAAAACCTAATTTCGTCGTGCCGCAGATGACGTCGTCTTCGGAGGTGACGGCCCGTCACGTCGGTGATTAATTCGGGCGTGTTTTTAATAAAACGTGTTCTCGCGAAAGAGTGCGAAACATCATCTCGGAGTTAATTAAACGCGAGCACGTCGCTCCTCCTTGTCGGAGTGTTTATAAAATATTCGAATGCCGGGCGCATTCTACAACTTTATATCACGACGAAGTAGATATTTATGTTGGATGTGACGATGTCAGTCAAAAACGTGCCCGGTATGCTAATGTCGGTTCGTTTTTAACGAAACCGCCGAAAAACGGATCGCGAATCGAGCGGCTCGACTCGATCGGCTTGGAAACGCGTTATTGGACTCTGATGCGCCTTCATTAATCATGGGGATTTATCTCGGCGCCGCTCTTGCTCGTATTTCATCATGATAGACAAGGGCGATAGCGCAAACGTAATTACGCCCCATTTAGATTTAATGCGGCTTTTAATATTTACATGAATACCTCACACGGTTAAAGCAAATTTGAATTCCGTAGAACTAACGAATTAATTTCTAATTATACGCGCAAATAAACCAGTTATGCACGTGTGTTCGGCTATTCCATTCAAATTGTTGATTTAGCCGATAAATTACGTTCATTTGTCCACTTACTCGGGACGTTTTGTGAAGGATATGACGCCCGTCATGGAGATTGCGACCACAAACTCACAATTCACCAGATTTTGTTCACCATATCACACAAATAGTATTAATCACGTGACTTATTACAGTTCAAGCCCAATACTTATCTAAAACCGTCTCCACTGCGAGGAAATTTGGATTTCAAACATCAACTCTTTACTAGCCTCTATTATGGCACTTTCATCAATTTGAAGACTTTTCCAAATGACAGCTTCAAGTCCTTCGTATTGAGTCTTATTGCCTATTACGGATGTGATGATGCCCGACAACAGCATTAGAATGTGACTTTCACTTCAAATGTAGGCCCAACCGGTCACATTCTAATTGCGTTGTTGTGGGAACACCTATGTTAGACCAAACATCCGTAAGGCCAAATATCTACTCACGCCTTAAGGGTTTTTCCAAGTTGGAAGGGCATATTTAGTCTCCTTGCTATTTTATATTTAAAAACTCCTTTTAACATAATCTAAATAGTTTTCATATCCTTAGAAAATTCTCTGGCACTTTAGGAAAATAAGTATTCTTTAACAGTAAGTACCTTTTTATTTACCTTAAATGTTTCTTAAAATTTTTGAATAATAGAGAACTCGACAGTCCTAGGTCAAAGCTAACATTCTATATAAGTCCTGAGGTATTTGGTAAATTGTATAGCTTTTTAAATTTTGAATGATGGTTTTGCAGTAATCTTCTTTTATCGTGGGATAATCGTTATGGATAAGACACTAAATTATAACACAAAGAGGTGGACTCCCATGGCGCAGTGTGAGTAGCGTCGTCGGAAGTGGATCTGTTCGAGATGGGTTCCAATTACATTAAGGGTAACTCGGCGGTGTAAATGTGAACAATTTCTTTCGACTTTTAGTAAACAATTTTTACATATTTAACAGAAAGCTTCTGCAACTTTTCAAAAATCTTGTGATTTAACCTTTGTAGGCGGAGGCCCCTTTATGAGCCCACTGCTTGAATGCTTGGTTAGTGGGAAGATTCATTGAAACGTTGCAGCCAAATTTGTTATTCACTGTCTTTGTACAGAGATAAGCAATCTGGAAATACATCTTTTCTGTAGGTACAACCTTAATTATCACGGAAAAAGTTCAAACAATTACTTGGACGAGGGATGTTTACTTTACTGTTCATTACAATAGTATAATAAAGACCGAGTGACATAAGTCTTATAGCGCGAGTTTAAGTTGGAAAAACAAGCGGAAAAGCCGCGAGTCTTATAATGGACAAGTTCTTGCTATTATTATTTTTTTAAATTTTCAAAACTAAAAATTCAAAACTTTAAAATTTGAGGAACTGGTCGTGGTTGGTACTGGGTACCAAGGGGAGGTGCCACATCCAACATTACTATTTTGACGTTTATCTGATGTTTTAATGACATTTAAAATTACTACTACCAACCTAAAAAGCGCTATTTGAAAATCCAAAAAGCTACTGCAGCACTGTTTTGGGGGTCGTAATAGCTTTTTTATACAATTGTATCAAAATGGTACTATTTCGAATGTCATTTTCATGTTGAAATAACGTGTTTTTTTCACTATACTGTCACTTTTTCGCACTAGATACAAAATGTAAAATTAACTGACAAACACCTCAATTATCAATAAAATGTTGATTCTGTTATGTCGCATTTTCTAAGAAACGAAAAATTGTGCAACTAGATTATGCAGTAAGTATGTGCAATTTTATTCTTTTTTTACATTTTTAACAATTCTGGCGACGATTGTATAAAAAATCTTGTATGTAGTACGTTGCAAAATTCGTGTTTTTCGCACGCGACGTGTTTCCGTCTTGGTGCGAAAAACACTTTCATTTTGCAACTTACTACATAAATAGCTATTCTTCCCACCCGGGAATAAAGTGGCACTTTATTACCGGGGAATAAAGTAAAAAAAATGCCGATATAACATAAAGAAACTCGTTTCCATAATAACCGTCAGCCAACTTCATTTCGGTATCTGTCAATTGTAACAATTATTTCTTTTCTAATTTATTATTCTTCACTTAAACGGTTGGGAAGAAAGTTTTGTATGCATCTCTGGAATAATCATCGTTAATCCCTCGAATGAAAATGTCCTTGGCTTTACCTCGTGCAATACTTACATTCTTGGGATTAAAATCGGTGTTGATTCCCTTGATACATAAATAACTATATTACAAAACCAAAGTAAAGAACCCTTTACCCGTCAGTTTAGATTTGTCACTTTTACTGCCATGTCCTTATTTCTATCTCCGGAATCGTTCGAGCTCCTTTCGTTTCATCTCTAGATAGAAATAAAAATACGTCTTTGTACTTTAGTTTCTCATTATCACTATTTGCTTTACAACAAATAAAAAAGTCACCTTCTTTCGAGGTAAATTCGGTGAAGAGATAGACCTGGGAGGGAGAGAATCCCGATGTGGTCGAACGTTATGTAAAGTTGTACCAACGCCCAACACCTGAAGCCATTTGCTCCACCACGGAACACCGATATCTATCATTAGCCTCGGGCAGTTGATTCATGGAACAAACGTGATTGCAACCGATCATCTCTATTAATTATTCAGGGACGTGATTTATTCGGTCCACTAGCTTTGTTATCCAAACGTAAGTTGATTGGAATCGGCAATTATTTCATGCGGCAACGCCACAGCCATCGGGCGAAAAATTTCCTACGACCCAAAACAAATGAAGTTGTATAAAATTTTGACAATACCATGAATTATTCTCGAGCTTCACGTTCGGAGATTCGCGACTGTAAAATTTCAATGAACACCTTAGCTGAATTTGACAAACTTTAGACAACATTTCTTTTTAAATGAAATTCTCTATCTAAGGGTAGGACTTCGCATATTGTGCCCGGAACCGTAACTCGGGAATAAATTTTATAAGAACAATTAAAAATGTATTGTTGATGATAATAAAGTTTGGGAAGTCATAAAAATTTCAGGCGTAGCGCGTTGCAATCAGCTGCAACGCAACTTGTGTAAACTCGTCTCTCGCACTCGCTGAAAGTGACAAGGACTTCCGAGTTAATCAGTCAATAGCGAATGTTAGCATTGTCCGATAGACATTAATTAACGTTGTTGGTAACATTCTTCCTGTAATAATAATTGCTAACTTTATGCTCTTTAACAAATTAAAAATATTAATTCTAAAGTAATAAATTTTTGTTTGAGCTAGTTCAACACAACTTCTCTGTTTCAAAATGGAAAACATTAGCATTAGTATGGCAGCCAAGTGGACCCTTCTGCATCTACTGGGGTTAGCCGGTGCGACTGTTGAGCCCACTTAGTGCTGAAACGATATTGTATCGCAACTTGTTGAAATTTTCGTCGGTGCCTGGTTGCAAATTGACCTACATTTTCTCAAACATTGTTTGGTGCTGTACATACTTCTGTTACTCTAGCTTTCGGCCGGCCGTTCCCCGAAGTGGTGCCCCTGGAGCGTCTGGAATGATTCCGACCCTGCCGCAAACCACATAATGACAGGATTCAAAATAAAAACATCGACTTTGCATTCCTGAAACGGCAGGACGTAATTTGCGTAATGTTGTATACAGAGTCCCTAAACAGGGTCGCAATGGAGATTTATTGTAACTCCCAATTAGCACTAGAAAGCTCGCATGTACCGCTGTTTGCATAATATCGCGGTAACACGTGCCTCCATCCCCATAAATTTAAGGCGAGACGAGAACTCAGTTGTGTTTAGATAACTGGCGGTCATCGATCATGGTAAAGAAGCGAATTCTGGACTACCAGTTGATATCGTCTTCTTATTACGAATATCCCGCGGCTAACGTGGATCATAGGAGGCAAACCGGCATTTGTCATCTCGCAGCCTCCTCGCCTGTCTCCAATCAGCATTTTACGAGCGCCACAGCACACTAGAGCACCATAAACCGATTTCAGCTCTCCCGTTTTCTTTCAGCGTTACATAAAACCGGGAGATTTATACAGAATTTCGTTTACCTTATTCCATACGCACCGAAATAAACAAGTGCGGTAGATTTTCGGGAGAGCGATCGTTGCGATTCGCTCAGAGTGACCTAAGATGGGCAGGGTTTCGGGGGCGGAATTTTAACGCGGCTGTGACACAAATAAAAGTGGTAAATCTCCGGATTTCAGTAAGCGCGATTTTTACTTGTCGCCGTAAATCACGAATTTTCCGTAATTGGGGTTAATGGAAACGATAAATACAGCGCGGGTCCGAATAATGACGGTATCTGGCCTGCGCATTTTTCCCTTCGGTGTTAATTGCGGCGGGCAGCTCGTGTTTATCAAGATCGGTCCGGGTTTTTACAATCTCGCCTCTCCGTGGCCCGTCTTAAGAGGGATCTGCAGGAAATTGGCTTCGGACAGAGAAATATAAGTTTGTTTTAGGCAGATAACGTCGAGATTATACCAAAGTTTTCAGGTCGACCTTTTCTCGCCAACTCCCGAGGATAGTACAAGATGTTGCGAGAAGTTTTGTATGTAAAAAATTCCGAACACAACTCCTGAATTTCAAACGTTGACACGGCCGGAATGGCGCCTTTTTGTCGGTACAAGAAACTATTTGCAGCTCCGTTCGGCAACAATCCGCCAACGTTAACTCGATAGGCACCTCACAATCGCGCCCTTAAATTCAACCGCTCAATCCCCGGAACCTAGAAATTTAAACTGCACAACTTTGCTTTTATCACCGGCAATAAAAAGTTTTTCCTACTCAACCTGCTTTATGGCGCTTGCCTCCGGAATCCCGATAATTTCCAGCCTAATCTGCGCCTGACACGCTGCAGAAAACAAGAAACGAATTGCGGTAGGCCGGCCCTATACGCGGATTTATGGCGATCAATACGGTTTACTGTCAGTAAACACGTCCACAATCGGCATTAATAATCAGGGAGTAGAAGATTGGCCTATTATCCGGTGGCCATGTTAGCGTTCCTGTAATAGTGATGATCCATCACCGCGGGGAACCGAACCAATCATTGTTCGGTTAACAATTAGAGAATGCGATTTTAATCTGTGGTTTTATCAGGTTAAATTATGGTTCATCGTAAATAACCGGATCGACCATACTCCACGCCCAACAGGACACCCGAATTTAACTACATATTCCTACATTTATTAATTGCTGTAATATTTTGATATTTCCGTTCCAATAGGAGCGCTTCATCACAGTTACATAAATAACACAAGAACGCACTTGCCTGATTTATTATTTGATGCGGGCAAAATTCGAGATAAATCTAAACAAATGCAGTTTCGGGCTCGTGCATTGTTCTCCTCGGATCAACGCGGCCCCCGATTATCCATTGAAATCAAATTGCTTGATTGACAATTTTATCGAAGTTGTTATCCAAGTACGCAATATTTATGGAAATTTGGCGAATTACAGTCAAAATCATTAGCGATTTGTTGAGTGGAAAATTCGGTTCGGGAGCATCGCGTGAAAATACGAACGATAAACAAAGATCGATAGAGTAAGCAGAGTGCTAAACAAAAGTGGACATTTTTATACTCTCTCCCACGAGCAAAGTGTTCCGACTGCATCCATGCAGGTTCCCGTGATTATCCCGGCGCATCCGCCATTTGTTACGATTCTACCGAGACTTGCGGCTCATTCCTTGTTTGTTCGGGTAGGACGACGCAATTTCGAGTTCTCGGAGATTTTTCAAGAGAATTTATTTTTACAATAAAGCAGTAAGTAGCTTGACATGTAAGCTTCGATATTTTTCAAATCAGGAACGTAAACTACAGAATTTACATCAGAGCCATATTTGTTTCAAGCGAGCACAGGGAAAGTGTGTCAACGTTACTCATTCCAGATGCACGGTTTTTCGCTGAAATGTCATTTCGAGTGGCCTTTGAAAACACCCCGATTGGGGTGCAACAAGATTTAAGCACCCTGCTTTGCATTCTACCAAATTACACAAACTAAATTGAAACAAAAACTCAAAAATTTTATTGTTTTGTTTAGAAACACATATTTGATTTTCAACACTGCGATAAAGTCAAACACCTCTCAGCTAAATATGACCAATTTTTTTAGCAAGCAAATTTGTAACCATCAGCACCTTGAAATAACCGAAATAAGTACATGAATTTTAAATGGTAATAGAACTCTACAAGATGAAAAACTTTTCTTTATAAATTTTTTAAAAAACGTTTTAATTTTTGTGTTAAAATTATTTTAAAATCTTACACAATTTTCTTACACGCCACTGGAAGCAACGTGACCTAGTCAACAAGATTACCTTATAAATTAATTGTATTATTATTTATTATTGTTCTTTGTTGTAGCATTTCATAAGAGGCTCGTCAATTTGTAGGGAAAAAAATGATTTAAAAAAATTTGATTTCGAAAAAATGGTACATAGAAAAAAATTTTGTTTTGATGAGTTTCTACCACTGGTTCAAATTAATATACTTATTTCGGTTACACCCTGTATAACTGTTTGATATTTTTAATATTGTCTTATGGTGATGTATTAACAAGGTGCCATTCTACTCTTGAGACACCTTCTAAATTTTTTCTTAACAACTTATTGGTATTTTCAATATTGTCTCATTATGCCATAGACACAAAAAGTTGCGTTATTCTTGAGACACGTTTGTATAAAAATGTGAAGAGAAAGTCGAAAATTTTAAAAGGTACAACTTTTAAATTAAGAAAACTTTATGTTATTTTCATCCCAATGATTGTTGGTGATTCTCTTGAGAAAGCATGGAAATCTTAAATAATGTGATCCCTGTTTATGACACGGTGAGGGCTGAGGGCTCTTTTCCCTTTTTGCGTCAAGGGAGCTGAATGAATTAGTTATTTATTCGAACTTACTGAGGTAAATTTTTAAAAATGTATTATGAATGTGTTACGTAGAAACAGGCAGCTTCATTTTGAATACATGCCTAGTTTAGGTTGAGTATTAGCGTAGCTTATATTTTGAATATAATATACAGAATGTCTTGCTAATGTGTAAATATAGACTAAACACAGATTTCTTAGATCAAAATAAGATGATTTGATGCAATTTACTTAGTTTTAAAATTCTAAACTTTTTCAAAAGAGAAAAAATGATATTTTTTATAACTTTAAAATCCATACAGGAATTTAATTGAGATTTGTTGCAAGCGTATAAGAAATATTTATCACGTTACTTGCCTAGCAATAGCTAATGTAAGATAAAACACGTGATAATTTTTTAACTGTATCCACGTTCAAATGCCTTATTCTTCAACCATTTCTCCATCAAAGTAAAGTTATTGATCTGCTATTAAACATCAACAAAATATTTTTTATTTTTTTTAATTCAGGATTTTATTTCTTTCACTAGTAGGTGTACATACATAGGTACCTGCTTAAAATCTCGTTGGTATTTACTTTCAACAAGTCGTTTCCTTTCTGGTGTCGCTGAAGCCACGTTCGTTTTGAGTGTCATTTTGTGTTTAATCTTTTGCGTTTTTTTTATGCTCTCTATTGTCACGGAGATAAAATAGTTATCCTTTTTTCAGTTTCTAGAACTGACATCTTGTAAACTTCTGACGTTTCTTGGACATCTAGCAGTAGTTAATTGAGACTTGCTTTCTTAGTGAAAGAGGGAGATGTTTGATGTTTGTTTCATTTATGCATTCTACACACTAGAATCAAATTGATTATTAACTCAAAATAGTAAGTGGTTTATTTATATTTCTGAAGTTAGTAAATCCAGTTTAAAAATTTCTTAAAGTTGAACCAAATCCTTCATAGAGCTAAAGATCTAAACTATTTATTGAAAGCATTAAAAAAAATATTTTTATGATTCCAAAAGTGTATTTATTACTTTATTTTTTCTTATAGTATTAATGGTTCAAATTTTGTTGGTAGGGTTTGACAAATCATTTCTCCTCTTGGATCGAGTTTTTCTTTAGTGTCATGTTGTATCCACAACCTTCTGCTTCTCTCGTTTCTGGAACTGATATCTCATCAACTGCTGAAGTTCTTGAACATCTTCAGCAGCGCCCAGCTATAAAATTCAATTTGTTACAAGTAGCACCACTTGCTTATTTGTGTCATCTTTTTAACCCTTTACCTTTACTTTTTAAACCTTTACCATTTTCCACGTTTCACACTACCACAAGCTCCAAACTAAACTGTCTTCTTTCTTAGAAATTATATCACATCTCTCAGATAAATTTTACTTTTATTTGTGACTATTTATTGCCTTTGACAGAGTTCGTAATGCAGCCGGGAGAGACAAAAGTAACATCGTGTTTCTCAACGTCTGGACTTGTCTTTGCCGCCTGCGAAGAATGTAAATCGATTTGGACATTTTGCAACCCTTTATTCTCGGTTGATTTATCGCCGATCCCACCTCTTCTGCTTGAGGATGCACGTGTAATCGCTGCATGCATAACTGAATATTTTTGATCGCTAACCATAAACAACGATGGGGCAGTTAGCGTCAATTCGAATTGTTCGAAAATTGGCCGAGGGAACGATGCAGCTGCGTCAGACCGCTACACCGATGCATAATGCGATTTGGATGCACCGTTCGATTGCTCCACTTGTCCGAATAATACATAGCATAGACCCATTGAAAAGTAAATTGTGTTGGCTCAAGAGTGCGCAACAGTTCCAACAATAGAAGCAATCTGACTTTTTTCTTGTCAAATCGAAATTTTAATAGAGTTTGGTCAGCAATTTCTAAAGTTGTTGGTTGTTGAAGGTTGCGGCAACGAGTTGAAAGTCGTAATGAATCGTTGGAATAGGAATTGGGTTCGGGTTATTATGGATATCTAACTGAATTTCTTTTGTTGGTGGTTTGTGGAAATAAATTCGGGGTAACTTAGTTTTCGGTTTATCTGCTATAAAATTATTCATTTGGTCGTTTGGTGATTTTTTTGCGGCCTTTGCCCCGTTCCGAGCGATGTCACGTCGAAATCCGGCCGTAAAGCGGTAATCCTTTTAGTTTTTGTGGGTTTCGAACTTCTCTTATAAGCATTAGTGTAATAAATTCAGCACTATTATAAGGGTGGCTTTCCAGAGGAAATCTATATAGGTATAGGAGAGACGTCGGCCATAGGGTATTGGATTAAGGGATTACGGCATTGTCAAATGGCATTAGCCTGGATAACAAAGATTGCGGCTCGCTACCGAGGAGTCTAGACTGACAGCTCAAGCTTGATCCTTGCAACGGACACCGATCCTGAAAGACTGATGGCCGACTAGAAACGTAACGCTATCATTCTCATTTCTGCACTGCGTTTGTGTTCATATCATGCCGGATTTGTATCCCATTCAGGGAACTGCGGCTGAAAAATTGCTGAATTTATAAAGGTGAGATTTATGTGGAATTATTTCCATAAAATCCGACGCTTTCGGCGACGCGCTCTGAAAGAACTGGGGACGGCACGCCATAGCAGTGGCACTAATTAAAATATCATGGTAGGGCGGGTATGGAGAGTGCACGCCGCATTTTCTGATTGCGTGAATACTGAGGCCGGAGCTTTAATTCCATTGTCGGTGCCTTTGTTTACGTCGAGTTTATTCAGTTTATTAAGTCCGCCACACACGCCGGAAATCCGCCGTTGCACGCTCTCAAAACCGACCATCCAACCAAGAAAACGACCCATTATGCCCCTGAGCAGAAAAATACTCGCTACGCTCACAGACGCCATAACAACAATTATTGTAGAAAAGTTCCGCTGGCATTCAAACAATTCTTAGCGTAAAGTTTGCATACTTGACAGGCACGCCAACGCCAAGCACCAAGCGAGGCAAATACTGGGGCAACTTGGTGATTGACAGCATAAGTGGCATGTGAATAGCAGAACTAGGTGTAGGTATAAACAAAATTCTCTACCAGACAATTTTAACTTGGCAAATGTCAAATTTCAATTCGGATGACCCACAAAGCAGCCGTGAATGATTTTTGTAACTAATGTGTTGGTTAGTGACGTATTAAATTTTACTAAACAAAAGTAGACACCTAACGAAAGATCTGAGTTAACTCAGTTTTTTGGCGTATTTTTAAGTTTGTTTAAAACCAATCATAAATTCTAAATTTGCGCGCAATCTGCCATAGCTGTAAAGCCAAGGACCAAACAATGTATTCCTAATGTGTGATAAGTATAATTACGAATATTATGAAGAAACAATAGCTATTTTTACTACTAAATTTAGCTATAAAAAGCGACCATAATCACTAGATTTATCTTTTTCCTATTTTAATGTACTTATTTTTAATACTCAAAAGTTGATGATTTCGATGAAAAAGAAATTTCTTAATAGTGACATAATTGATACTATGAATGGCAAATGTTTTGAGAATCTTTAAACATCTATAAACGTACCGTGTGTTTGCTTATATATAGTATATAATTAGTATATATATATTAGTATATATATATTAGTATTAGTATATAATTTGAATAAGTGACAATAAATTGAGAAAAATCTCGTTATTATTGTGATACTCTAAGTTATCTGGTTACCTGGATTTGAAAGAGTAATTTTAGCTGCTCCTTATATGTATAGTGAAGAATTGAAACGACTCACCGCGAATCTTTAATCGACTGCAGCAGTAAAGGGTGTTATGCTCACCATCCATCCTTCTCCTTCGCCATTGTAGTTGGGACTTACTGAAATCAACATTTGACAAGTTAGTTTCAATCCCCAATTTTTTTAAATAAATTAGATGATAAAACTTAAACTCAATCAATAAATACCTATATTACCCTTAGTGGCAACACTTGTAGCAGTCGTCTACCATTAGTCACTTCACTACACAGCACTTTTACTAAGTACATTGCAAGTTCTTTATTCCTGCAATAATAGAGCAAAGATGCTCAAGTACGCGATGACAATCCTTTATTTGTAATGTACCTACTGTTGTAACGCCGAGTTCGAACTAACACTTTTAACCGTAAAACCTTATCGCTAAATTGTAAAAAAGTGATTACATTTCTTTATGAAACCAATACGTAACATTATCGAGTGAGGTCCGTGTGCAGGACCGGTCTCCACAATTTCTAACAAAACTAAGCAATCCAAAAATACGTTATACACTTTTAGTCGACACAAAAAATGATAACATTTTTTTTAAACCAACTTTTGTGTTTTTACTTGTTTAAATGGTTATTTAGGACATTATATCTAATTTATTCTTATTTCATGTAAGAACTGTTGTGAGTAACAAAGTTCCAATTTTTTTTTTATTATGTCAATACCGGGAGCACCTAATTATGCCTTTAAATTTAAGAAATGTTTATTTCGTGTCGTCGAAATTAACTGAATCTGTGAATGGACACCTTTAAATTTCAAGAAATCGGTTACTCGTGGTCCGTGTCTTTCTTTAGCTCAATTATTATCGATATAGGTAGATAAGGAAATAGTTTTTTTCTTAGTTTCTTTTGTACAAACAATTTCTTCTACGTGAATCATTGAATTGATTATGTAATGCGTTAAGTTTAGTCAGTTTACCTTCAAGCCTTCAAATAAATGCATCCGGATTTACACGCGATTTAACTACTTTGTTTGTTTAAATAAAAATTCGGGAATAATGGGACGTGTTAGCGTAGTGAAGTGTTGTGTATGTACTTACCAAACAATAATTTTGATAAAGCCCAACTTTCTACTAAATATTTCTAAATTCTCCAATAACGTGTCAAAGAATCTGCAACTAATATATGCATAAAATGAACAATTGACGAGCTTTAAGGATTCATAAAGCATCGTGTTAATTTCCCCAGTTACACCTTATAAACCTACAGAAGAACAATTAGCTAACATGTTTACAAAATCTTTGTCTAATAAAAGGTTTATTGATATGAGAAAGTTTTTGAATATTTATTTGTGAAATGTAACCAAATTTTCAATTTTCTTGATTTGGTTTTTATTGAAGGTTTAATTTTAAGAGGAAGTGTTAAGATATTAAAATAAAATTTGTTTATTTACGTTCAATGATTATTATGGTTCTTTACGTATTTTTTTGCGACAGGTGGCAAGTTTTATAATCGGAGCTCGCGCTTTATTAATAAAATTTATTTGCTAATGACATTAATTACAAGTGTTGGATTAATTGAGCTTAATTAGTTAATTGGAAGCACAGATTTGTACTTTTTGCAAATGTATTTAAACTTTTTAGTTTTATCTTCCAGTTTCTTAAACTGGTTTTGCACGTTTTTTTTCTTTTCACTCATCTAATCTTTTTCAAATAAATTTTCTTTATTTATTTAAACATTTTTAAACATCTAGGTATAAACGCCACAGTGCATAACCTAAAAAATATTAATAAATAAATAATAATAAATAGAAAAAAAATCCGATTTCCAATACAATACAATAAGTTTTAATTATTGCTATCTAACCTAAGCTTTACAAATTAAAAATAGAGAATTATTATTATGTACTTGTGCATCTTGGCTTTATTGTTGCAGAAATAAAAAACTTACAATGAAGTAAGAGTGCAGTGTAGTGAAGTGACTAATGGTAGACGACTGTGACAGGTGTTGCCACTAAAGGGTAATATATTTATTTATAAATTTTTGAGTTCTATCATGCAATTTAATTCAAAAAATTGGGGATTGAAACTTGTCAAATGTTGATTTCAGTAAGTCCCAACCACAATGGCGAAGGAGAAGGATGGATGGTGAGCATAACACATTTTACTTCTGCAGTCGATTGAAGATTCGCGGTGAGTCGTTTCAATTCATCACTATACACATAAAGGGCAGCTAAAATTACTCTTTCAAAGATTAGATAATGTAGGTAGGATGCAATTGGTCTCGATCATTTTTGTTTCGCAAAAGATGCTAGAAAAGTATGTCAAGTATAAAACACAAGTTGACGGGTTTCAAAAATTTATTAAGAAAAATTCCAACCAAATCTTCATACAAAACTTTACCTACCAAAAAGGATTTCTGTTCTCAGAACTATTAAAGTCTTAATATTAGTGTAATTTTACTCATTTGAGTTTGTCTTTTTAATTGAATTGATGCTCATTACTACTAAATTTTCATTAAATTTTCTTTTATTTCTTTTCAAAGCAACTCGTTACCAAAACTTTTATAAATGGGCTATTGTTTAAATAAATGTTCTTTTTAAATTTAACTTCTGTTTGTTTGTTAATTTGTACTCGCAATTTCTGTTTATATTTAGTCATTATTTAAATATTACTGTCGATTGTTCATTAAGAAGAACTTTTTCTTTTGTTTTCATGAGATACACATACTCTTTATCAAGAAAATTCTTTCCTAGTCCTTGTTTTGCTGAATTTTCATCTGCTTTAAAAATTTATTGTTTCTCTAATTGGTGTTAACCTAAAGACCTCCGTTTTAACTTTTAATCTAAATTATATTTGTTTTTGCAAATTGTTGCTATTTTCACACTACCATTATGGTTCAAATTTAACATGTTGATATTTTCCGTTTCTGACTAATCATTGTCTTTATTTAACACTCAATCATTACTGAGCACGGTCTATTTTGCTGCATATCTACAAGTATCTCATATACTTACTCGTTAATATTACATAAAATGTAATCAACCACCGCCAAGAAACGTTTTTGTCTGATGAGCGAAAGCCGCGTTGTTTTCCTGAAGGGCTGTTAAATTTCGACGGCAGCGAGGGACGTCGTCGTCGAAATGCAATTACTAGTGTAGAAACACGTTCGTGCAAAATTAGAAACAATGTCCAAGTTTTTTAATATAACAAGATTAAAGCGGCTGGGGCCGTAATGGGAATACTTTTCGCTGTCAACCGGGTCGTTTGAATTACCCAAGAATTAAATTTCTTATCATTACCGGGGAATATCTGGGTGTGGGGCTGAGCCGGCGAGATTAGGGCGGATTTTATTTAAAAATTCCGGTAATAATTCAGGCTTGTACAAACAATTTCCTGGATTTGTCGCGAAATTTCCCGGGAACATGTTCTATCTTCGCGACTGCTCCCGAAATAAAATCGTCGAAAATTAAGTAATGGTTGCGGCGGGTCGTATTTATTTAGAGCGGCGGTCTAAATTAATTTTCGTTTCGAATAAAATAGGTCCTGGAAAAATATTTACTCGCTTTTCGGCTGTCGGGCGACGTCGAGGAGGCAGTGTCAATATTGGTTGCCTGAATCCTACCCACACAAGGAAAGACACTGATTCCAGTCGATAAGCAATTTAAAAGGGATATTTATGAAAATGAAAGTAGGTGTTCGGGATAACAGGCTTTGATATTCCAAACACGTCAGCAGGGATGCAGGGGTGGCCCGGGATTCGCAGATACAAACTGTGCCACTCGATATATTCTCGCTATTTGTGAACCTCGTTCATGGAAATCAGATCTTTCGGACCATTCCAGCTGAATCAGTTAAATTGTTCTGTTTAGAAACGCTGCCTTGCAAGGTCCCCGGAAACATCCCCTTAGCCGTACCGTTATGTTATTTTCTTCCAGGCATTCCGGACCCGGATTATATTATTACGCTGATATGTAGGTGGCTTGGCTACGTTTTATGAATACCTACGTCCCCGCCTCGGGCCAAAGAAAAACTTGAGCACGCAACCCGCCTACCAATGGCACCGGCAAAACCGCGAAACTTTCAACCATACCTACCCCGCAATTAATATCAATCTGAGCAACTTTAAAACGGCTTTCATCGCAACTTTGTCCCGATCGCCGGCAACTTAGCGATCGTGGAAAAACTTGGCTACCTCAATTCCCTTTTAAATTAATTCGCCGCGCAAAAACTATGCAACTAACGCAATTACCGAGATAAAAGGACGCCGGCCGATGCATTCATTACATTTTCATTAAACAGCGGATTCGTCGGACGTTTACCAACTGCCAACGTCACAGTGTAATTAGTTAAATCTACACAAATTATTTGCGACCGTGTCTGTGTAGATTCAGGCACGAACTGGCCGCTGAGGACTTTTTGCGACCGCAAGGCAACTTGTCCACGCAATTTGGCCCGGAATTTGCGCAAATTTGCACAGGCAACCTAATTAAATCAAAATTATCGTGGCAGGACCTTCTGCCACTTATTCAACATCGAAATGAAGGAATTAAACTAAACCGCCGGTTTTCGTAGCGCCATTGATGATCTCTCATCGCAGCCACCATTTGCTGAAGGAGTAAAAGTAATGAGTCACTTTAAGTTGGTGCGGATCTGGGAAATAGTCGGGCATCCATTTGGTTCTTGTACGAGTCACTTAAGCGGTCTTGCGAGCCACTTTTCTTAAAATATCTGCTGGCGGGCGCCCTTCGGGACGCCACTTCCACTCCCGATACGTGTGTAAGTGCAGCGATTGCACCGGTCCGGCTCTGGAACGGAGTCTGCTAAATAATGTTGTCGTAAATCAGGACGGTTATGTCGGCCATATCTGGGTTTTTGCGCGATGTTGCCGTCTCCTGTAAACATGAGTGCTGATTCACGGCTTTTGGACCGAAACAGACTCCCAACGTACATCATGCCATTGTCAACGGCGGCTAGGAGGGTCGTTAAGAAGTGTTAATAAATCAAGGAACGACCTCAGGTGTTGGATAAGCGAGCGGTTTGCCACTCTCTCCATACACCTGCAATTCACCAACGTAAATATTTAAGAACGCGCATTTACCCGAAAGGCTTGAGCCGTTAATGATGCATGGGGGATGGAGGTTAATTTTCTCGGTAAAGCAACCTGCGAGCTACCGGTCAAGACCTTCCAAAATACAGTTTTGTCACCTGAACTACGAAGTAGTTGGTGAGAAGTTAGTTTCTGCAAAAATTCTTGCGCGACTGGCTGAATGATTGAATCAAGTCGTAGCTGTAGCTGGGGTGTGAACGCAATAGTTGTTAATCTAGTTTCCACGTCGAATTATAACAGAAATGTCCGCTCGAATGCGGCTTCAAAGTCCGTCCGTCGCCTACGATTATCGGCTTTGAGCCGAGTTAAGGACAATGTCACTGTCTGTTCTGTGCGTTCTATCATCTTGGCGAGTGAAGACATTAGACTGAACATTGTCTCGCCCCAACTCATGCTCGAACGAGTCTTTGATGATATGTTCGTGTTGTGTAAGGAACCGCCTCCTTGACAGTTACGTAATTTTCCTTCGGATAAGCTCCCCATCCGGTTGATTTCTTATTGTGCCAGACAATTTCCACCCTCCCGCGCTGATGGTTAATGTACGACTTATCTACTAAGCGTTGGCACGCGACTCCGGGGAGAGTCTGTGGCGCGACGTTTTCATCCATTCTTCAGGTGGAGAATTGCAATTTTTGACACGTCGCGAGCTCAATGCTAAAATTTCCGCAACTTTAATTAGGCGCTGCGCCACTTTTGTATGAGGAAGGACTACAAATGGAGTTACCTACCTATCAAGCAGTTTATGAGTTCGGTAACTTTGAACAGTTTCTTTTGAGAATTGGGTCCCAAATCTATGTATAATAAACTAGAAACTCGACAAGTAGCGGAACGCCCTTAAAGAAAAATTTATAAAAAAAATTAACAACTAACAATAGCAACGGCCATTTTTTTTCGACAAAAAGATAGCATGTTTTAGATAAAATGATATAAAATGCTTTGATTCAATATTTTGTTGAAGAGCTACGAATTTTTCTCAAGCACCTGAACTTCACAAATTTATGACAAGTTCCAAAACTACCTCCATGAGTTTTGTTAAAACTGAACAATTTTTCTTAAGAATTGGGTTCCTACTTTAATGAACTAGAAAGATAGCAAAATTGCTGTAATCGCTAATCAAAGAAAAATTGTAAAAATTGGAAGAATAACATTTGGATAACAAAAATTTTCACTTATAATATCTCTAGTGCATTGATTATTTCCGGAAATTTTTTTGAATGCATTTCTAAAACGTATTAACGTTTTGGAAATGCATGAGAATAAAATTTCCGGACATTAATCAATGCACGAGGGCATATTCGGTAAGAAAATCGCAACGACACAGACATTGGTCCATTATGTCATTATGATGTCATTATTAATAAATAAATGATTTTGATTGGCTGAAATAATTTCCACTTATTAATTTTATGCAAGGTGCAAAAATTTCCAGAAAATTTTTACATTGTCATAGAAATGACACCAAATTCTATTTTTCTATTGGCTACTTTTCAGTGTCGTGCGATTTTCACTTATAATATCTCATATTAATCAATGCACGAGGCCATATTCGGTAAGAAAATCGCAACGACATGAACATTGGTCCATTATGTCATTATGATGTTATTTTTAATAAATAAATGATTTTGATTGACTGAAATAATTTTCACTTATTAATTTCATGTAAGGTTAGCTAGGTACAAAAAATTTTCAGGAAATTTGTATATTGTCATAGAAACGACCCCGAATTCTGTTTTTCTATTGGCTACTTTTCAGTGTCGTGCGATTTTCCTCTTATACAAATTTTCAGGATTTTTTTTGTTTTGTTTGAAAGATAGTGCTATTGGCTCAGACATTTGATCTGTACATAATGATCTTCTTTGAAGTGGCTTCAGAATAAAATAAAATTTAGATAGAATCTTGGTGATAAATTGAAGATCAAATTCAAATGACCGTATTTTCAAAGGTATTTGACCGATCGACTTCAAAAATAAAACACCTTTGAGGCTGATGTTTACAAATTCTAAAAATCGAACAAAATTCTGAAAATTTGTCTTAGTTTCGGAACCTGAATCGACGCAATCATGGGCTGATATCGGTATACCACCCACTGGGAGCGACAAGGATGCGCCTATCTTCATCCTTGTCTTTAAAATCCAAACCTAAATAAAGAATAATATGCGGTACTTGTAATGATACAAAACATTTTAATTCAGCATTTTATTAGAGTGTTTAAACCTTTTTTTTTCTATTTTATAATCTTCAAAACTACCTGCATCAATAAAGGTTTGTTCACAAACACTTGTATATGATAGAAATACAATAGTTCATAAGTTTACTAAAAAAAAATAATAATATTTACCACTTGCAATAGTAGGTACGAAACTTTTTAATTCGATGAATTGTTTAAAAGTTGCGAATTTTTTTCTTACACTCAAACTTCGTAAAGTTTTGACAACTTTCAAAACTACCTCCATCAATAGCGTTTGGTTCGCAAACTCACGTAAATAATCGGAAATAATATCAAGTTATGACGTTCGGTAGCTTTCATCATTATCTCTTAAGAATTGTGCTCAAATCTTTGACAAACTAAAAAGTTGACAAAACTGACAAAAGCCATATTAAAAATTCTAAAAAAAAACGGGAAGATAAAAGACATCTTATTTTTTAGTTGAGCATTTTTTTTAACTCAGAAATCCGGGAACTCGGCTGCTGCATGCTGCCCTGCTTCCGATATATTTCTTTCCTAGTGCGAGAAATTTATTCCAGTGTTTCCGGCATTAATCTCGCCATTTTGACCCGGCAAATTTCATTGTTGCCATAATTAATATCCTTCAACTGCAATATTACGTGGTCTGCATTCGGCGAGTTCTATATACATATTTTTATCTCGACAGCGGTTTCTGAACACAACGAGTGATTTAATAGCAACAATTTTCTTTTTTTTCTTCCTTTTCAAGACCGGCGAAATTAAACCGGCGGCGAAACAAAAACATTTTAATCCTTCAAATTCCCCGATTTCGGCAAATGCATAATAAATCACGTTGAATGTGATGCAATTAAAGCCCAGCTATGCAACGAAGTTGTGAAGTTGGCGAAAGTTTTTAATCAAACAGCCGCTGATTCAATTCCGGGCCACAGAGGCGCTATTGTCCTTTCCTTGTGTTATGCAACGCCTTTGCACGCAAACTTAAAATTACGTTCTTATCGAGTTACTCTTTCTGATTTCTCCAGCCCTCATCTACTCACGTAACAAACTATCTAAGGATTTGATTAAATTTTAATTAATCCGGAAGTCTTTGCTTATCGGAATTTTTACACCGGAATGGTTTTGACGCGGTTAATAGGCGCCGGGTGGGGTTTATAACGAAACCGGGAGGCGATTAACCCGGTGACAAGTGGAACACTAATAACTCGAAGACTTACAAAGGGGCTCGACTATGTACACACTTTGGGGCGATTACGGCACTTCCTCCGACAGTTAACCCTTCGCCTTACGACGCCACGTAATAAAAATTAACGCGACGAAGAAATCAGCCTCATAACGCGATGAACACGAAAATTTATTTGTAATAGCTGGCCCCTTAGGTTAGGATAGCACTAATCAAAAAATCTATGTTAGAGAGGTGCACCCTTAAGTTAATTATTTTAAGCGCTCCATGTTGGAGAATGGCGGATGCGCCGGTCGTTATCGCCGTTATTAAGCGACTGGCGAGGCGAAATGTTAAGGTAGTTGATTTCTCGAGATCGTAGATTCCGGCCAGGAGGGTTTTAAAATCGTCGAGAGTGTCCGGACGAATATTGCCTTCCTCAAGTCGAGAGCACTCTCCAGCCCCAGCATGCATAAGAGATGTTCCTTCTTTATTTAACAACTCGTGTCGGCATGAACTATTTGTCACACTCCATCCCCCTGGAATATTTAATAGTCCTATATTTTATGTGACGGCATAAGTAGCCCAGGTAAACGGTCCTATTAACTATTTATAGGTTCTGGTTGCTCACCTTCCAGTAAATAATCCAGAACGCGCCTAATTTTGCCCGGCCTTTCAATTGGCCTAAGTTGGAATTGAGAGCTGGAAACTTTTATCGGGTTCAATACGCTTCTTGAAAGATACCAAAGTTACTTTCCGCAAACACGTCGTCCATAAAATAAGTGCAAATCCTTTCATTTGTCTTTATGAGGGAACAAAAGACTTAACTAACCAGTAAAAGATTGTCGGTTGGACTGACCCCGGACGTGTCTTCCTATGAAATCCGATGAAGGCGCGATCGACTAAAGACGGTCATAAATTTCGTCAAGTGACTCATCGAACCCCGCTAAATCCGTACGGCTAACTTCTGCTGAATGGACAGGGGACCGTCCAATCAGCGCCCCCAATGATTGCTGATTTTGTTAATCTTTGACTGGACAGGGGCAATGTTTGATCGGACAACGCCGGGGGTGGCAGGCAAGTTCTTACACAGAAGTTTCAAACTCCGGTCGTCCTGGACCGGGAATTGGCGTAAAACTAAATTTTAATATTTAACAAATTTTACCACGTAGAAGGATGCGCAACAAGAAATGAAACGTTCCACACTGCAAGTTTTGAGATTAATTTTCTATATTTTTTCATATGAGTTTAAAACATATTAACACCAAAAATGTATCTTTTAGCTTCGCGGCAACACTGTGGCGTCTTCTTTCATAACTTTCTAAGGTTTCGTAATTTATCGACCTTTTCGGCCTAATCGTCAGTGTCAAAACAAATAGCAATTTGCGCAATCTTCAAAACTTTGATACTGTAAAATTGGCAAGAATCCATTTAACTGAGTGTACGTTTGCCCAACATTGCATCCTCATTGGTCGTCGTCCAGTCTTATTTAAAAACTCCAGTTCTAGTTTGCATATTTTGTGAGTTCGGTGGCACTGTAGGTGGGGACCCCTAATAGTTAGCTGGGCCTGCCTCAATTTTGGCTTGGCGTCAATGTGGAACTCGATGGCGATTTGTCTGCAATTAGAAAAACGTTGAATTAGCCCCGATTTCGTTGACGCCGAGGTTTGTGGCTTTGTTTTCGCTGGCGGGCTCGTAATTCTTTATGTCAAACGCCGCCTGTTGTAGTGGAAGTTCGTGCACTCCGATAGTAGCTGGCTTGCATGCAGAATCTGTCGGATTCATGTGGACTTTTTCACATGACAATAATTTATGTAACTGTTTATTATCGAATCGCAAATAGCTCGCTGCCGTTCTATAATGATGAATTATTGCAGGACGCCGCCGCGCCCCGATAACTGCTGATGTATTAATAGAATTAATTATTAGGAGTCTTCTGGCGCTTGTTCCGTTGTCATTTCCCCGGTCTGCAATAGTCCCTTCAACATTAACCTACTTGCAAGTCGGTCACGTCCGCATCCAGAACAAGGCACGAAACCGAGTCATATGTGGGCCAAAAGCGCCGCACACTATTATGGCAGCAGGCAGCAGGAGAGTGATTCACTGCAGGATCCGGCAGGACTATATAATAGCCCGGCCTGCCGAGCATAAGGGGTGCCAACCGCGTCGTACAAATACAACCAGCACACCCAAGGGACCGGAAGAAAAAAAATACGCGCTGCCTCTTGCCGAATTTCGAGTTATTGCATCGTCGGCCGCAGACTTTAACGGAATTAAGGACGGGACCGGCATAAATTCAAGAGGGCGTCTTGTTTTAATTCTCGTTAAACCGTCGTAAACAAGCGCTTTGGGGTCAAACGAATAATTTGCTATGTACATACGGACCCGAACCGGATTGCCGGACAGCGCAGGAAATGAACGAGGACGAGGTGACGAGAGCTGCACTGGAAAATCGGGCAAAACTAAAACAATTCAACAACTCTAAACTGACCCAACACCTCCAAAGTTTTCAGCATTTCAGAAAGGGTCAACAGCGATAAAGCACAAAGGCTACGTAGTTTCAATACGGACCTACGCTACTATAAATTTTTAACAGTATTATATCAATTTGTATAATAGTCTTTTCTACTAAGAGACCGTTTCCATTGCGCAGATTTTAAGAACACCTATTCCGGACGACAATTTTGTAATATTACCTTACATTAATAATTGGTTATTTTTATTTTATTTATTATTATTACCAAATTTACTACTTTTACATTCCCAATAATTTAATTCTCTTTTAAAAAATAAAATTATTGAGTACCACTCTCGCCATATTAATCTGAACGTCTTGAAAATAGCTGTGTGAGTAAATCTTTTACTGCACAATGTTAGAAACCGTAAAATCCTCTGTAAATTATAAAAGTAACGCTCCAAGTCCCATATTGTTATAAAATTGACAAACCCTCGGTGGAAGCCCGTTGCAATCTAACAAAAATTTGGCAAAATCGGCTTCTAAGCTTGAGCGTCTCTTAGATTAGTATGGCGGGAGTAGTACTATTAAAATTTTCTTTTTCTAAGTTATTCTAAGCTATTTGAAAATCATCTCGCATCAGAAAAACAAATACATACGTATTCTGAATGCATTACGTCTAGGTAAATCATTATTGCAAAATTCCTTGGAAAACCACCTAAATTGTTTCTAGTTTTGCAGCAAAATTTAAATCAACCTTTTCTAGTTTTTTGAAGATATACTACAATCAAACTTGAATGCTGAAAACTATTGAATAAGATGAGATAATTGATTGAGTACGATGTCCTAGTAAAATTAACACCCTCTGTCCTAGATGATGTATTCTTCTTATTTAATCTTATGCAAGCACTTCCAGATAATGCTTTCGTGCCTCTAGTACTACTGGTAAGCCATATCTAAGCAATAATTTCTAATGACAGTTGTTTCAATCATTGAATACTGAGTAAAACGTTAAAGTGTCTACTTTCTAATTTTCTTTTACTTACTCTTAGAAAAAACAAAAAAGTTGATGTTTTAGATAAAAAGGAAGATGAAGGTCAACAATTAGCAATTACAAAAGTGCCCATATTTAATTTCATAACTTGTGTATTATTTTCATAACAAGCAAGGGCGCTATAGAAATTTCTGGTATAAAGAAAGGTATTTGGTATTTGGTCTGCCCTTAGATAGTTAAATCATTACAAAGAATTAATTAACTAGTCAAATAAAAAGAATTTTTATTTCTAATAGGTAAACTATAAATATATATAAATATAAATAATTTGCTAGAAATTGATAGATACCCTCGTGAGATTTTTGCACTTGGCTTTTGTAGTCTTACGTCTACATTTACACTTTTCTTTTATTTATTATTAGGTTTATAACGTGGTCGCGTAATGCTGGAAGAAATGCTAAGACAATTTAAAAACAAATTAAAATACATACTTACAGCAATAAAAAAATTGCTTTTTGAACTCAATTAGAAACACTAGTTGTCCTGCTTTAAAATTCTTAATAATACTTTAAAAATAATATCAGTGGCTTCAATCGATTACTGCAATAAGAATATTTAACAGCAAGTAGTAATCGCATTGAAGAGTCAGGAAGTCATGTGGTTAATTTTATGCAAAAATTAGAAGCTTCACTAACGACAATGATGGTGCTCAAGATATTTAGGTTTGTTTTATGAAATAAATGTTAGCAACATTGCAGTTATCTTTAAAAATTTACTCAAAAAATTTGACAAAAAACAAATGGTTACTATTTTTACCATTTCTACAATTTCTTATTATTTTTTATGTTTTTTATTTTTACAGAGTATTGTCATTAATTTCCTTTTTGCGTTTTTTTTCATTTTTCTTTCTTCTGTTAATATTGAATATTTTAAATAAAAGCCACCAATCAAAGGCACTGCAATTTTGTCCTGTCAAAAACTTTGTGATTATATGACTCAATTACCTATAAAGTTTTTAACGTTTTCTGTTCCAAGTTAACTCTTTTGCCCTTCATTATTCAGATCCATCTTTATGTTTATTTTATTAAAATTATCCTAATATATTTTTTTATTAACAATTTTGTGGTTTAGAACGTTTCTCTGTTCTATCCCAAATTGACCCTGGCTCCAGTTATCCATTTCTACCCCTATTTTTGCAACACTTTGAAAATGTTCGATATTTGAAGAGTTGCCACAAATGGTGAATGCGCCGGAAGAATAGCAAAATCCCGGTCTAACTTGGCCATAATTGAGTTCTTTGCAAGCAGCGCATTTTCACCTTCTTCCATTACCCTCCTACATTCATCACTTCTGATTCCAGTGTTCTGACATCGCAGGTGCACGCTATTTCCTGCAATTGTTGGCGCGGCACATGTTTTCTCGTGTTGCTGCTGTTTCAATCATAAGAAAACGAAGTCCTACATAACTACATTTGTTCGTTCTGTTGTGCGATATGCGTTTTAAATGCGATGCAGCCGTGAAAACTTGGCTGCCTATCCAATCTCACGCTGGTTTATTCCGCCATTACTGTCGCAAATTGCGCTCTAAACAGAGAACAATTTATGCTTTAAATGTGATTCCATCGCAATTGGCAAATTTAAGCATTCCGGCAACATTGCGGGAGAAAAAGGATTTATCTTGTCATCCCGGCATTAAATCAAGATGTTTTATTGGGATTCTTAGGGTTTAAGAGCAAGGGCGGATTGTGTATTTAACGTAATTGCGACATCGCCCAAAGAAGCAATTAGGTCTTATTGTCCGTTCGGAAATAACGATTTGCAAACAAATTAATGTCCCCTGAAACAACTGAAATATTTCAGTAGCTTTAAAAACGGAATTATGTAGTTGTGTTTGCCTGCAGCAGACAGCGATGTTGTGTGCTTATGGTGTTTAAAAACTGCAATGTACGATTGCATCGCGGACGCCCTCTCTGCATTTTAAAGCGCGACGGTCCTAATTTTCCGGCGGCGCGTATTCCAGATTAAATTGCGAATAAATAATATTAAATCAAGCCGAATGTTGCGTGGGCCCGCCAAATTAAATTCCGTCAGGAGAAAGAATTGCGGGAAATTTATTAGTCGTTGCCGTCAAAATCCCGTGTTCCTTTCAAGTCCTGTCCGGGGAATTTGTAAGTTGAAGATTCCTTTTTCCATCACATTTCATCAAAGCATTTGAATGAACTGTGTTTACTGAAAAGCCGGAATAAAATATAGATAACGCCGAAATTGATCATAATAAGGAAACGGCAGATGAAAGGAGCGCACCAGAAATATGATCCAGTCGTCCCGAAGAAGGATCGCGATTGAAAAAGATATTCGCATCTGAAATATTGCCCGTATACAATCGGAAATTGTTTTCCTTCCGCGAGGAAAAAACTGAGCTCTACACGAGTTATAATACATCCGGCGATGATTTTGCAGGGCGCAATAAATAACGGAGGCCTCGACTTGGAAGACACGCATTTCGGGAGGCCGGTCGATGCTAAATCAATTACGGAACCGAATTTAGTTCTCCGATCAATCAAGCTCTAATTTAGGCCATTTCCGAGAGGACTTTTTAAAAATTATTCAGAGCTTTCCGTAAAGCTCCAACTGGCCCCGGATTTTTTCCGGTAATTACGCGAAAAATCCGGGGAGCCCCAGAGAGCGCGCTAGATTAAACGTCAAGGTGTAATTTATCAAGCTGACATGTCGCCGAATCTATCAAATAAACAGACGGGTTATTTCATGGTTCTTAGGCGCCTCGCTCTTACCACGCGAGGCCCGCTTCATTACGGGACCATAGGTTCGGATCGATGCCGCCCGCAACCCATCTTTGATGCCCTAAACTTGTTATAAACGTAAAGAAGCCGAGTTAAGATGAAAGTTCTTAAAAAGTTGCCCAACTTTCCACAAACCGATATCAGCACTTGCACAACGACGGAACCAAATCAAATTACGACTGATTGGGCCAGTTCTGTTTGAAAATAATCCAATCCCCGAACAACGTGATGCATCCGCCAAAAATCAGAGATTCCCTCTAATTCACCAGTACAGCAATCTCCAATTGCAACCCGTCGTTAATAATTAAATTCAATTACGGCCGACCAGGCCCAAATGTATATATTTCCCGGATTTTTGGAGCTCGATTGCGTTATTTTTTTACCGAGAATGATGATGCTGCGACCATTCATTATTCACGTGTAATTAATTCGTGATAAATTAAGCATTTTCTTGTGTTTTTGCAAAGAAAACCCGAGTTGTCAGGCGGAAGGGCCGCAGAAACCTGCACCACCGGTCAGCGACAAGACAAACGACCCGTAAGATTGATGGTAACATGTTGACGTTCAAACTCTGTACAGAAAATAAATTAATAACGTTCTTTCTTTATTTTCTTAATGCGACTAAGACACTCGCGATTACGTCAAATTTTCGTTAATAACCTTCAACAAGGGCTGGTAAAAGAGCGTCTCAATATCTTTGGCCATAGTGAAATCGACGTGGTTAAACTTTACTCTATTATCGCTGGAAATCCTTGTCACGCTCTTATTTGGAACCTTCAACTTGCTATAAAGCGTCAAGACGTCCTGGAACAAAAAAATAATTTATCATCGCGGCCGGATACCAAAATACTTCTTTTTGCGCCATGGAGTCGGCTTCTCCGTAGAATAAATGGACGGGGACCGCGATTTCGGACACGTTATATTCGGGTGGTTGCGTCGAATTATACAGAATTAAGTTGCGGTCAGGGCCGTAATCGTAAAATTGGAATCTGCCGCCTGCGCGGATTTGCTGGGCGAAGTGACGCAAAACCTTCACGGAAGTCGGCATTGGCGGAATGGAGAAAAACACCGGCAAATCCTCCTGAATTGCGAACAAATTAACCGAGTTTTTTTAAATGTTTTAATTTATTTACGGGTTGAAGCTGGTAATAGTCAAATCCCGCAATTCCCATGACCAAATATTTGCACAAAACCAATTTTACGAAGGAGTTGCAAAAGGTTCGGTCAAGGTGCACACCGAAATTTCCGAATATTACTGTCGTGTTGTGTTGCTGGAGACTACCCTGAAATGAGTTCATGGTTAATTGCAAAAATTGAAAATTTACATTTTACGTCAATTTTGTCGGAAAATTTTGCTAGGACTTTTAGTATGCCTCCAAATTTCGACAGATACGCTATGGGGGTTAGAGAGATGATCCCTGCTAGATTCTCCTTGGCGTGGTCCTTTTTCAGAGAGGCGTAAATATAGGATTCGGTCGAGCCCATCGAGTAGCCTAAGTAAATAATTCTTCCGGCAGCCCCGGTGTTGTTGGCAACGAAGTCGACTTCCGCTTTGATATCGTAGATGCCCACTTCATGGAAGCTATTGCCACAGTTAAAATAAAGTTATTAATGAACCACGATTTATCTTTCATTAGCTATTTCTTTGAGGACAGGAAACGTTAAAACTACAGTCCTACTTCTAAAGTTATAATTAAAGTTTGCAGCCAGCTAACTTGTTAACACAGAATACATATCGTCGTCAAAAAGCCAAAAGCTCGTAACTCAATTTCTGGCACTTTTGAATTCAGATCGTAATAATTATTCGTTGAGTCCGGAAGTGGGCTTAAAAAAGGATAATTCTGGAAAGTGTGGACAAATTCTTTCTACTCAAAAACCTGAAATGATATACTTTTTTGAAAATACAACCAGGATAGCCAGTTCGAGAAAATGCACGTATACATACTGAGTATTGCAATAAATTTGCGTGCTTCTGATTAATTAAGTACTCTAGTCTCTACTAATAGGTACTATTTTAGATTGTAATAAACGCGCCGTTTCTGAAATTTAAATTTATATTTTTAAGTATGTACTTACACTCTCAATGGTACAAACAATGTTTCAAAAAATACGTAAAATTTTAATAAATATTGGCTTTTAAGGCACTCTGAGATGAAACGCCTAAAATGCTTTAATGGATCAATTTCAACTCGAATTACGCCTTTAGTAAATTAGCGGAGCAGCGCAAATCAAGTGCGCTCAATTTCAACTGCGAATTAACACGTTGAAATCCCGTAACGATAAGCGGGAGCGCAGCTTAAATATTGCATCGATATTTTACTCCCGGCGTAAGTTCAGTTGAACTTGGTTTATAAGAAAATAGATACCTACCTCTAATAAACAATACAAGGTGATTTGAAAAACAATCTAATTTTTTAGGTTTATTCTTAAATTGCAATTGTAATTATTGGGCAATAAATCGAAAATGGTCACAAATAGCCGTAGAGGTGTGTATACAAAAAATTTTCGTTTTTAGTTTCTACATCATATTATCGTTAAAAAATATACAGGACGTTCCATTTGAAAAAATAAAGAAAATTAATTTCAAAAAGTTCTAAATTGAAAAATTAAGTTTAGCCACATTCTATAATTTTTCAAAAGTAAAAACGATTCAAAGAAATCTCACAGATGTTTCCTAACTAGTCTTATCATAATTTTTTCTTAAAACTCGTAATTGTGACTGTAGTGATTTTTTTACATACATCTGTAAAAAAAAGTGGTTTGAAAATAGTCAGTAATAATATTGGAGTGAAAAGAGTCTAGAAAATGGCTCTAAATTATCTTCTTCTACATACAACATTTTATTTAAGAAAATGTCACTTGTCGTCTTGGCTCACTCTGTATATTCAAAAATAATTTCCGGTTCTCTCGTTGTGTCTTTAAATCAAATTTCTACCTTCATAGAACTCGAACTATCAAAGTTGGGCGCACTATTGCCTCATCCTGTATAAATAAAATTTTAATGACCCCTCTGGCAGTGATCACCCAGAACGCTCTGATATGACTCTTTTGCATGCAAAAAAGAGAAAAGCAGAAACAAAGAAATCTGTTTCAGATTCTACCAAGATTCTTTTGTTATTAAAATATCCTCAGAAAATGTTTGATTTAAGTTATGTATAATTTTGATGAGCATTTTACAAAAACCTCAGAAGCTTCTGGCAGAGGTTTAAATGCTAACTTTAAGAAGAGAAGAACAAAAAGTTTGAAGAGAGCGGTTGAGGGATCGTCAAGAAAAATAAATCTTGCACACTCCAAAAGAAGATGCCTCAAAAATGTTTAAAAGAGATTATGTAAAATTTGGAAGAACATTTAGACAGTCTAATGGAACAGCAATTGACAAAAAACATTATAGAAAATTTGTATAAACACTGATAATAACTTAGAGGACTTCAAGATATTCTAGGGTTGATAAGCGTTCATTTTTAATACAAATAAAAAAGAAAACCCCTTGCACCCTCAATAAAGAAAAAGTTTCATTAGGATGACAGAAAATTGTAATAAATGTTACAAAAATTATGAGGGCAATTAGAAGTCTATAAATAGGTGAAAACAATATAGCAGTTTAAAGCTTAGGCTCAAAACTACGTCTGAAACCTCATCCAACTTCCTCAATAACAAAATTCTACCTTAACGCACGTTTTAAAAATTTACATGAACCCACCTGAAGTCCCAAAACTCCGGATCTTTGATTGCGTACTTTTTGTGGCAATTTGCTTCAAGGTAACCCCTTGGGTTTGCCATCCACACATCAAAACCGTTGTTAACCAGAAAAAACGCTGAAATTATTGGTTACACCCTACTTATAGAAAGACTTACGTAAAGATCTGTCGCCGATACACAGAAAATTTATAGAGCTTCCAGCGATGCCGTTTCTCATCAAAATTGGTTGCTTGGTAAGGTTTTGATTTGTCCCGTTGTGAGGGATGCGAAACATTTGAACTACGTAACCGTCCTCGGTGGTAACGTCATAACTTTCGAAAGGGTAACCTCGATTCTTTATTATTTGCTCCTATAATGGCATGACTTTTAGGTTTTGATAGAGGGAATTTTTTGAAAATTCACAGTGGTCGCGCCGACGTCGGGGTTGTGCCAGCAATTCCGGTTGTAGTTGATCGTTAAGTAGTCGGTTATGTACTTGCAAACATTATTTTCTTGAGTCGTTGATGTTATGATAAAACCAAATAAGATGGCACAATAACTTGATCGCATCTAAAACACAAATTGATTGGTTCCGCAAAACTCAGCACAAATTACCTTCTGACGGCAACGGATCCGGTTGTTGGTCGGGTTTTGCGGTGTTGTTGAGTTAAGGGTAATTTTGTCGTAATTAAGTGACTGCACGATAAGCATGTTTGGCGTTTTAATCTAGTAATGCGAGGTGAGCGCCACGGTCCATTAGGCACGCATATTTTAATGTCTGCTCTAAACATCACTCATTTAAAATTTGCGAGATTTAAGGGCGAGGACTAATTCGGGCGGCATTATGTAGGAACGCGGTGGAATTTCCCAAATTTGAATAAACATTAGGTACGTCATAATACTTGCAAATGCCAGCAAGACCCCGATTAAGTTCCGAACGTATTCCGCTCAAAAAGGAAGAAGTTATTTCCGGCTTTCGCAAACTTCTTAAACGTCACGTCCGGTTATTCTCCGACTGTGTTAACTAAAGCATCCACTGCTGTTCTTAATAAACCGAGCAATGAATATTAGATACACTGCGCTAGCTACGTGACTTTCTCCAATTTCGGGAAACCTCCAATTGTCGCAACCCGATTTTGAACCCCGTCACCTTAATTCGCCGTTAGGTTAACATAAATCCGGCCAGGAATATTGGCAGGTGTCGGCCCTTCCCCATGGACCAGTCTTAATTAGCGGTTCCTAGTTCATTATTCACTGACGCCGCGGCGCCGGCCACCGTCGCTTTGTCCGCCAGCCCCTGTCGATTGCCGTGAAATATTTATGGCACCCCTTCGAACTCGGGATGGCTCGTCCCGCTTTCGGGACGCAATACGTCAAATTGGGGAATTTTTGTTAAAAGTCGAAGCGCGTAGTTGCACTTTTTTTCGACGCAAAAAGTCTTGAAAGGATTTTGCGTCACTTGAAAGTTTCGGAGAGATTAAAAGGGCACTTGAGATGAAATATTGCATCCTTTGCGTTTCTTATTGACAAGTTTGAATAACATTATTGATTGATTCTTCCGCTCCGGGAAGTTTCAGGTGCTTGACAAATTGGCAGGGCTGAAGGGAAAATTAATTGATGGACCCGATACAGGATTAGCTTCTTTCAGCAGATTCGCTTTCAGCCCCAAAGTGGGATCTCACTCATATTGTGTTGGAGGAGCGCCACATTTTTCGACGCTCCTGCTTCCAGTTTGTTCAAGGGTGGCGCCAACGGCCGGTATCATAACTGAATTTGGGTGCTCACCGCCTTCAACAAACGCTTTCTATCCTAATACTAAGACATGCTCGTTCAAAGTTTCTAGTTAAATTTTACTGTGTACCTGGAAGCTTCTCCTCTCCAGTCATCTTACTGATCAGCGATCGTTGACCTGGATTACCTTAGTCTTTTTATAACGATCTTAGAGGTTAATTAGTCTTGATTTGAATCCAGAGTTTAACGCTTTCTGAAGAAGGCCACCATGTACTTGGTCGAACGTCTTTGTTACTTCGACGAGACTTCTCTTTGGGGCTATAATCTTGAATAATATTTTTTTTAGATTTTACCTTTACTTCTATTTAAAATTAAATATATTTACTGTAAAAATATACGTATAATCAATAATTATATCAACAAGGATGCTTAGGAGGGTGGAGCCGCGCCCCGGGCAGCTCATTCGTCATTCATGAACTGCTGTTGCGAGAAGAAATAGTTGTGCTTCTTGATCTTGTCCCTGGCTCTGGAGCAGGCCTTCTCGTCCTTGATCTGGTCAGTCGGACATGCCAGTTGAATTTCCCTAAACAAGCAGTGGCCAAGTTTGACACCGGCAGGGTTGCAAGCCTCGGTGTCGCTAGCGTCTCGGCTTTCAGTGGCGTTCTTGGCCTCAGCAAGGCAAGTTTCGACCACGGTTTCGTGCAAGTCGGCGAACCAGGCCTCTTTCACCATAGTTTCCTTCAGTAGCGACGCGAACTTTTCCTTAATCGGATTCCCGTCTTTATCGAGCTGTCAAAAAAAAACTTTTTTTATCCGGCGTCGCCAGCGGAAGTGTCCGGACTTCTGTTCCGGCATCAAACAATATTATCGTGTCTGACACGACAATTCGAGATTAGATCGTGTTTGTAGAGAAAATAGTGAATGTTTTTAACGACACGTAGTGATCGTTGCAATGAAAAGACAGGATATTAATTATTAACTATTTAGTTTAGAGCGGCCGTAACCTTGACTTGTACTTACCACGTTTTTCTTTTGGCCGACGCATTGGAACACGCACTGAAATCAGGGAATTAGCGGAAGTTGGGAATCGAATTTGAACTCACCGTCATTTCTTTCTTGTGTTTCTCGGCTTTATCGCACCTGAAAGGATCGAACTCTCCCCTGGCGTCGCGGGAATCCTTGTCTTTACCCGTCACTTCCTTGAAGCATTCCCGTTTCATTTCGCGGTCCTTGTCGTGGTTAGCCTCGAAACTTTCCTCGGCACAACAGAATTTCTTTCGACGCTGACGGCACTTGTCGGAGACGGCCTCTTCGTCGCGGCGACTCCTCGGATGGGTGTACTCGGCGTCCTCGAATTCGCCGGAGTTAAGTTCTTGCAACTCATGGGCCAAAACTTGATCTACAAAATTTTAATTAGAAAAATTTGGATTTTTTAATTGTCGAAAAACTCACTGTAGACGGGATCGTCGAATTCGTAGGCGGCGACGAGAGCCGCCGCCGAAAGAAGAGCGACGCCGCAGATTAACTTGTTCATGGTCGTGTTGTTTGCTACCACTGAAGATTGATCATCCTAGTGCCGCTTATATAGCGATTCATGTCGGGGATTGCCAGCCACGTGAGCGATTGTACCTGATGTGCCAAAAGTTAGGTGTTTTTGCTCTAAGCACTTTATTTCGCATCATAATTTGGTTGAAAACTCGTTGTCGCTATTATTTCTATTATTACCTCATTGCACTATTTCATCCGTTTTATGTACAACAAACAATACAGTTACCAGTTGAAACGTGCCGGAAACTCATTTAACTCGAGATAATATCAAATCGTTGTCGGGTCAATATTTTATTATTCCGTGATAAATTATTAATTTGCGCTGCCACCATGTTGATTTGCTATTGTTGCCGCGAACGAAATCGGGAAAACTTTCAAATCTCGACTGATGTAAACAATGATAATGGGCGAATCCGTTGCCTGACCTGGGTCTCGAGTTCAAGTTCACGGCCACGAAAAAAAAAATAGCATATCGGCCCCGAAGTCAAATCTCTCGGGCTGCCACCGCTGCGATCCATCAAATTGACAATCGCTTTTAATTATTCCAAACTGTAAGGCGCTGCGTAGATTTAGCTGAACTGCGGCATGACTGGACTGTTATTAATTTTCAGCGGTCCATCAAGTACCGTTAAAGAGACTGAGATCCGAATCGTGATGAATGTTAAACATTTTTATTTCGGCGATTAGGCTGGCGAAAAATCAGCAAATATTTATTTAATATATTGGCCATATCGCAAAGTTCTTCGAACGTAACGGGCTTCTTTGGCACAAGTTTATTCTAATTTCCAAATCCATTAGTTTAATGTTCGAGGTGTCTAACTAGCATTAACCACTTATATAAACAGCAGTAAATGTAAATGGCAGCTGAACATTATTTTTATTATCATCGTCGTGTGAGTTATTGGCAATTAATTAATTTAGTTACGGGGATTCCTGTAAAACGTTGCTGGAAAAAAAATGCAAATCATTTTTGCAAAGGTTATTAAGGACAATATTATAAAAAAAATACTCCACGGACATGCATCATTATTTAGGTAGCACAGTGGCGGTTTGTATGTAAGAGCTGCGGAGCTGCAGAACACATACCGAAATGATCAAAAAAATAAAAATTGATATTTGAACCATAAAGGGTTTAGCATCTTTGTGCATAATTAGAACGGTAGAGGAGAACGGAATTGTAAATTAATACACTGCAACTTATATTGGCCCCGTTACTATACTACCGTCAGTAGCTCTCGATTACTGCAAACTTTAGTTGCCTCAAATGTGTTCACAGCGAGCAATTTCGGCTAAGAAGTGATTTCATTGGTTGGCCGCTCACGTGGTGCTTATGGCACTATAACACAAATTTGTGGCTGCAACAGAAGCAGCGCAATCATTACAAAGCTTGGGTACTTTATTACCAAAACAAATCGGACCTAAACAACCATGACTCTTGAAGAACTAATGCGTTCCATCCAACTTCCAATTTCATCTCACGTGTCGTGTGGCTATAACAATATATAGTTTTTGCTAGAAAATAAATTTTTGCGTTTGTACGCGAAGACAAAATAAATGTTAAAGCATTTGGAAAACCCACTCCTGATTTACAAATAAAAGTGGCAGCTTCTAGTCGACGGAAGGGTTATAATCGACAATTTAATAACTTCCACCGTGAATCAAATTATACCAGAAATATATAGTAAGTTTTAATTATAAATTCTCAAGTCCTTCCATGAACTAAAATGCAGAACACACTAAACTGCAGCTTACGCGCCGCCACTGAGGTAGCACGATAGGAGAGTGTGCTGGCAAATTGGAGACGTAATGAATTACTTTTTTTGTACAATTTTATCTTCTTACAGACGACGCACTTAATTTTTTTTAATGCTTTAAAAAAATTCTCTATTGTCAATTTTCTTTTTTTGATTTCTAAACTACGGCTAGGCACAATTTAATACCCGCTTACAAATAAAATTTTAAGATAGATTTAAAAAAAAACTTGCTCTTCTAAATTACAACCAGGAGTTTCCTAACATTGAAAGGCTTTATTTAATCAATAATCATTGGATCAAGTTAACTACCTTCCTAATAATTAATTAGTTATATCTAGTACTAGAAATATATTTTAAAGAAAAAACAATAAAATACAATTTATAAGGATTTAACAACATGGGACCACTTAACAAATATTATTATGCGTTTATTGATTTTGACAATTCTAACATACTACTAGCTTGATTTGTTATTTTCTCTCTACTAGCAACGAGAGTTGTAGCGTAAAGTTTCTTCACGCTACAAATTGAAATTATTTTCCAATATTATAAAAAAGATAAAGTAGTAAATAAACTATAAATCTCCTTTTGTCTTAATTTTACATGCAACATTAGAAGCTTGTTATCTAATCTTCAGAAGTGTTTACCCAAGCAATAGACGTATTTTGCGTCCCGCTGATGCTGATGCTGATGCTTTTACTGCTACTGACAAAAAAATGGGTAATTGTTTACAATGCCCACTTCTCGCTTTTTGCAATGTTTTTTTTTTTGAAACCATCGTAAAACATCATTATAATGCCATTTTAAGCAATGAAATGTTGTGCAAATGATAAATAATTTTATGCAAAATTTATAGGGAAAAAAAAAGATGTGCTAGGGCAATAAAAATAAGAGTAAAAATAGAAGTAGTTGGCACAAAAAAAGATATTAATTTTTGTAATGTCGTATATGTCGTAGTCATTGGGCGTAATGAGTCATTTCATAAAATGCCCGGCAATCGCTGTAATGAAGATCGTTAAACTATTTGTTTTAGGGCAAGGAAAAGGACAGGGAAAGGTGAGGAGGATAAGCAACACCAAATTCATACATTGCCTATTCTCCTCACTCTCACCTTTTCCTTGCCCTAAAACAAATAGTTTAACGATGTTGTTATAGCGATTGCCGGGCATTTCATGAAATGACGCATTACGCCCAATGACTACGACATATACATAAGGTCACTAAATTATCCGCTACGCTTCTAAAGGTAGCGCCAGTCAAGTTTAACTTTTGTAAGAGAAAGCATAAAAAACCCAGAAGAGGGAAAAGGACAGCTCTTTGGCTTGGCGTTGTCATAGTTCTGACAGTTCAAATTATTTTGAGTTTTGTTTTGAAAGTTTAACTTTTGTAAAGGTCAGACATATCCGTCGCATCTCGTGGCGCTAGCTTTACAAGCGTAGCGGATAATCTAGTGACCTTACATATACATGATGACGAATGCGTTGGTGTAATTAGTTTTTTGAAAATCGAAGAGTGGGTAAAGTAAATAATTACCAAAAAAAACTTAAAATTAAATCATTTATAATTTAATGAGATACCATCTCTGAGAGATATATTGGTTACCGTTTATCTTTCATGCATGTGAAGAAGTCGTGAAGTTTAAATTTAGTCATTATCTCAACAATTGTTACCTTTTGTAGGACGTTTATTTGATATTAGCAAGGTGATTAGAAGAAACAAAAAATTATTACGTTTTCTCAATCACAATTGAAGATAAATTTATTCTTTCAAAAATTAATTTGAAACTAATTAGAAAACTTGGAACTTTTGGCTTATAGGTATGACGATCCTTGTAGTTGAAGTACTTGAATACCTACTCATAACTTTCTATGTCGAAACTTTTAAGCCGTTTTTTTCCTACGCTGCGTTAGAAGCGTTTTAATCAGAAAAAAAAATGTGTGCCGTGCTCCGGTCGAAATTCAAACCATCGACTCTCGAGCCATGGGTTACCAGGACCTGGATGCGCTCTCTCCCCTCGCCACACAGACCATCTTCATTTTCTGTTAAAACTTTACCTTTTTATCTATAATGATTTAAACACTTGTTAGTTTGTTAAATTATTTAGACAGTTGATAAGGCCTGCGATATGTTCCTATTTTATTGATTAGGTACTACTTTAAAGAAACCTATAATTTACATCATTTTCGAGAACTAGTAGATGAAGTTTAAAGACTAAAATTGCTAAAGTTTGTTAGAACTATTAACAAACTCATCCTACCTAATAATACCTAGGTATTAACTTTATTTCAATTTTTTTTTTAACTTTTACTAAAACTTTGTCTCTAATTTTATAAAGATTTCTTTTGTAGTCCAGGTCTATAGTGTTGGTTCCATAGAGTTGGTAATTTCCAACTTTTGTCCTTTTGTTCTCTTATGTTAGTATTTCCTTGGTTTCTGCCCGTTTGGTCGTTGACTTCTATCCTTTTCATTTCATTCATTTATACGAGCTTGTTCGGTTTGCTTTTATGGTAAACACTGGCATTTCCTATTGGGTTATAGCTGAAAATCGGTGTGAAAACTGAACAAACGTCCGTGCCAGGGTGGCAGCTTTTGTGCCATTAGCCGCCGAGTTTTCCGATGCAAAATGCGGCTTTAATGGCGCGTGTTAATCCGGCGCTTTGATGTAACTGCCACCGCAGAAGAAAAATAAACACTGCCAGTAATAGGAGAAACATTTCAATTTGTTTCTGGCTTCGAAGTTGAAGTGTGTCAGCCGAGCCGGTGGACTTCAATAGCGCCATCGCTTTGCCGGACCTTGTTCAAATAAAATACAGTTTACAATCGTTTGAAGTGTGTTTTAAGTGGACACAATTTCAACCCAACTTTCTGCATGGCCCGTACACAGTTCGATGTCAAAGGATTAATTGGACGACGGTTTTACATGGACGAGTTATTTAATTATGACGTTTCGAAATTTGGATAACGGTCGCCTCGTAAACAAACGCAATGCAAAGCGGTTTAGCGGCTCTATTAATGAAATAGAAATCGGTTTTATCTGCGATCCCCAGCCAATTTTGAGGAGCGCCAATTCAAATTAGCGATCCCCTACGTCCGTCCACAATGCAGTTCCATTATCAAAAACAACTCCCTGCGGTATTTCGCTCCTTTTTCGATCAGTTCCTCGCAGTAAATCATCCCCATTCCCGTATGTCCCGGCCTCGGAAACAATTACCGAGCCAATTACCCTGCCGAATATTAAAACGAGAAATCAAAGCGGACGACGCGATGATTAAGATAATGCTATTACTGGTATCTATCTGATATTCCATTAGGGAGCTTTGTGCTTCATGGACGTGCAACCGTGACCACGTTTGTTATGCCGGTTTATGCTCCGCGCAACCGACATAACTTTGCAACATCAAAGAGGTGACGACGATAGTTTTCGCAATATGGCCACTATTAAAGCTGCGGCTGAGGGATTATTCATTTAAATTGAGCCGGTCAGGTCGTGTTTACCGAAATAAAATATTCTCTGGCCGTAAAACAGCCGCATTAGAATTTCAAATCAAACATTTTCGGGTTGTCGGAGCGCGTGCCGCCAGGCTTCCAGTCTGCTCTCTCTATTCCCAGAGATTCCGGGACTTTATTAAAACGACACCCGGACCAAGTGAGAGGCAATAAAAAGACCGAATTAAACCGCGCTGATTTACAGAGTCTGCATATTGCATTGTTGCGCTTTGTAGGCGAAACTAGCAAACTTCAATCATGAGACAAGAAGCTAACTAGGGCGTCAATAATTTTGTGATCAAATTTTATGTTGAAGGAAACTAACCAGGTAACCATTATGGTTGATTGGTAGGTACCTAGATCAATTTCTTATTTGATAATAGCGGATTAAGATTTCAATATCTGCACAAAACTGCACAATTTTCGTCAAAAGTTTACTTGCAACAATTTTAGTCTGAAGCTTTAATAAAATTTAAAAATTTATGTAATTCACTAGCTGTTTGATATAAAAATACTTGTTATCAATTTTAAAGGTGGTGATCATGAGCTTGAAGAAAATCAAAAGGATAAAGTAAATATTTCTATACAAAATCGCGATCAAAACTGAAAACCGCACAGAAATAAGTTCGAAAAAACCGATACTGTCTTCTTGTAGTTTATTAATGGGAACAAATATAATGTACCAACTTGTACACCAAATTAAACCATACATCCCTTGCACTGTCCACCAGAAAATTTAATGAGCATCAAAAAATCTAAATAAAACCCAAATTATTATATATCAGAAAATGAGAACATCACCCTAAAATAACTCTACTGCGTATTATTTTACCATTGCTTACATTTTAAATTCTGTATATCTATCAATTTTACTAAATGTTCACCAAATTTAGAACGCTCAAGTTACGCGTCCGTGCTGTACATAATAAATATTTGCACTATCCATTTATATTTAGTGTGTCTCAAAAAAACTATTTGTACGTCAAATAACTATTCTATTGCTCCAAAAATAAAATATGCTCGTGCATCTCTCCTTGCCGCTTGCGCTTCCAGACAAGAGGCACGCGAAAAAAGTTTTGTACAAGGTCAGTTCAGGGCCCTGTAATTTTTTTTAAAGCACAATTAGAAATTACCACTAAAAGAAGTTTTACGTTTTACATAATGCAAGCCAATTACAGCAAAGCATTTATATATTACGGAAATCAATATCTTTTTTTGTGAAAACCACTTCTATTTTTACTCTTATTTTTCTTGCCCTAGCACATCTATACATTTATAATTTTGTATAAAATTATTTACCATTTGCACAACATTTTATTGCTTGTGTATTTTTGATCAACAAATAGTATTTTTAACTGCTAAATAATATAAGACACTGTCGAAAATTAAATATCTGGGTATTATATTAGAATTAAATTCGAAATAAAATTTGGTGAACATTTAGTATTTATGGTCAACAAAAGTTATTTTGGCGAACAAAATATATAAGAGGCCAGCATTATGTCAATATTTGGTTGTCGCTTTAAGATTATGTACTATTTTTTTAATTTTGGTGAGCATTTAGTATTTTTGGGAAATAAAAGTATTTTTTTTTGTATGAAAATATATTGGGTAAATTTGGCAGACTGTTAAATACTACCCATTATTAATTACAATTTATTTCTGCCGAATTTCAAAGTTTCACTAAAAAAGCTTTCAAGAAAATTACTTAATGGGGCTATTTAGGTCTTTCTCATTAATTTGAAATATTTTTATCTAGAAATTAATGCACCAAAGAACAATTGATATATTGATACTCCTCTCCTGTAAATAACGCGTTACACATAAATAAACAAAAGCTATGACTTAAACATTGCTCCGGAGTTTTTTCTTTCTGCCTGTATGTAGCTATTCATGGCTACTCTAGCAAAAAAAAATTATTGTTGCTAGGTATATTATTTTCAATTGTTTTAGAAAGCCGCGTATTCAGGCAAATACACGCATCAGCTTCCTATGCTTAAATTCAAACAAACTGGCACCTAAGGATATATTTACGCAATATGGTGTTTTATTTTAAATAATAAGTAATTAGATAAATAATTATTTAATCTTTTATTAACAAATTCTTTTGGGATGCGTGACAATAGTGAATATTTATATTAATTGCATAAGTTATCTAATAAGAATAGTTGGAGCAGCATACTAGAACACTATTCTTGAACAAATTTGGCCACTAACTGGAGGTGATTTTTGGCGCTGTTGCCCAACAATGGCGCTGGCTGGCAAGTTTTGCTATAAAGGCCGGAAAATAATTCAATATTCTTACCAGCGCAATTGGAGTGTTTTCTGATGCGTCGAAGGGAGTCCGCAATTTCCCTACAACGGGAGGAATTAAAATGCAAATTAAGGTAAATCCACTATTCAATCTGTCGCATTCGTTTCCGAGTCAATTTCCGAAACATTTGGCCATCACGGCTCGGTAATAGCTTTACGACACCCTTTCGCTATTCCTGATTGATTCGCAGGGGGCTGGGTTGGCCTTATTATGATGATGATAATTATTGATCGTCGTTGACCCGGTCAGCGGTCCAATTAAAAACAAAACAACGACATACTCCTCGACAAATGGAAATTAATCGAAAATTGATCGGAAGGCACAACAGGACGCAATTTCGATGATAAAATAAAGCCATTATCGAATGGCGAGACCTTAATTGTATGCAGGCGTAGCCCTAACTGGAATCGAACAAACAACGCAAATCGCTTCGACAGGCCTGAATAAGTCATGGGGTGATTGAAAGGAATTGTTATAATTCATGCCGTGTCCGGCGGTGGTGTCCTGGGAAATGCGGCCTCATCTATAATGGATTTTGGGCCATAAGACAGTCCAGCAGAGCCTCGCGGGATCGTCCTCCATATCCGCGTAATTTTTTTGAACAACACCGGAATTTTTAACTCTCCTTGATGTCGTGATCCAGAAAATGTTTGTGTTTGACAGGGGATGTTAAACGAAGCGTTCAATCACGAATCGGGAGGGTGTTTTCGCTTCGGAAAATATTTTCGGCCGCCACCTGAACTTGCGGCTTTGTAGGGGGCGGCGGTTCGGTGCTAACGCGACAAATTAAATTTTCGCACCCCCATCAATATTCAGACGCATAATGGGACACTGCAGGAAAGTCATCTTTCAGTTTAACGATCTTAGGGTCGTTAACACGTCTGAATTGGCGGGGCATTCGGGGGCAGCCGGCGCAAAATTAAAAATCGCTGCTATTACTCAGGTGCGAACGCAAAATTGAACAGCAAAAACGCGCTATTAACCAATGTTGGGGCGGTTTGTTGACATTTCGCCTTCACAGATACCGAAGAGCGCGATCACAAATAATAACATGGCAAACATTAGCAGGGAGGCTGTATCTGCTGCGGAAATTCCTGCGAGCGGCGGCGGCGGAGCATAAATACAGAAATAGTGCGGGCCTTAATTCCGTAACAGTTTATAAGGGCCGGTATCTCCCCCTAACGTCCATAATCCATCCGTCGTAAAGTGTAACGACATCGTTGAGCACGCTGAGACAGTTACGGATTTACGGTGATGTGCCCCTAACAGACTTGAATAAGTTAGCTCCCGGTTTACGGCCTTAATTTTGCCACTACTTACAGTCTTGCTGCCGTTCCCGATCGCTGCCAGTTGTCCTGTTGGATGGCTGATACGTGCCGACTGCATTCCCGATAATCCCGACCTTATCACGTTAAATAATACATTAACAAGACCGCAAAAGGGGAAACAACAAAGCGTTAATTGTTGGTGAAAGCTTTGTCGCAGTCTGCGTTTTATTTTATACAAGCGAAAGGGCGCATCTGTTAAAAAGCAATTATAACATCGGTCGGGCATTATTAATGCCTTAGGGAGCATAAATCCCGGTGCTGATGGCGAATTTCACTGGCAAAACGAAAACTCTTTGATTTCGACTCGGGCAACGATTGATTTTTTCAAAATCATTCGTTCCAATAAATTCGCTTATTTATGAACCGCGACCGCTAGGGATAAATGCAACAATTATTCGGGCAATATTTGTAAATAATAATTACATTTGCAATTTTCAGGATAGGATTGCCAATATTTGCAGGCATCCCAACCAAATTCTGCAAAACTAGAACGAACTAATTAGATTTGTAAATTTGTGTTTTAAAACGACAATTTGGTTTTGACTCAACTGCGCTACCTAATTCAACAACCAATGATTCTACCGAATAACTCAACTATTAGTTATTCATTTAATAATAATACCAACCTTTGAACCAGAAAAAAATGTGAATTACCGGCGGGGTTCAAACCTACAGCCCGTTAACCCTCCTTGCCAAATTCGGGGTGCACTAACCATTGTGATACGGGACTCACGTACTTTCGCTCTGGTAAATCTCGCTCTCAACTTTCTCGAGTTTCCAATCGTTTAACCAACAATTATAACAATAATAATGGCATTTTTTGCTTCCCTTGGGTTTAGAGAGAACAGTAAAGATTTTTGGTTCTGCCTCTGGTTGTCAGGATTTTGTGTAAAATGTTGCCGAAAGCGCTTTATGGCTATTTTGGAAAGTTACGTGTTAGTAGGATTCATAACATCAGTGGTAAAATTCCGAAAACTTTACTTAAAATATTTTAGGTTTTTTGGAAGATTTTTAATTTCTGCCTCGGGTTAGTAGAACTTTGTGCAAAGTACCGTATTGTTGATAACTTATGCTGACTTAAGTTTTATCGATAATAATTAAAAATTTAAGACTGACAGAAATTGCGTTTATTAGTTGCCATTCGACCAAGTTGCAGTTCTGTTAAGTTGGAACCAAAATTATTGCCTATTTTAATTTTCAAAATTGACCTGTATCTTCAAAATTTAATTCTACCACAACTCTCTCTGTTCTTCATCAACAAATAATCACGTGCATGGCATAAATGTATTGTTCTTGCCTGTTGCATGAGTAAGGAGTCAGCCGGAGTGTCTGGACCAGAAGCCGCCAGAAAGTGTGTTTGCTCCAAGCGAGAGTGTGTCGGTTATTTCCAGTATGGCGGCCGGGTAAATAAATTCGTTCCATTGCGACACAGCGCCGGAATACAATAACAGTCCTCTTATCCAGACCCAATTTGTCGGGCGATACATTCGACTGTTCTGAAGAAAAAGGGAAAACAAGACTTCCGCGAGAGGACGAATCGATTATGTGTATAATATAATAAATGGCGCGACGAGTGCTGATCCCTCGTTCCGTAGCGACAGGATACCATTACAGGAATATCCTAAATATCCTTGTTGTGTTGAACATCGGCTCGATAAATCAAACAAAATTGATTACAAAGTAGACAAGTGCTGTCGACACGCGGGGCCTTTCAAAAAGCGGAGGTTACAAATAGGCACCGGCGCTTTAATGAACCGATTTTAACGTTTGGCAAGAGATTCCAGGATCGATCGCCGGAACAAATTGCAAGCGCTCTAATCGCCTCCTCAATGCCTTGAAAAATTGTCAAATTACCTACAATCGATTTTAATGGCTTCTTTTTTGTCGAAGATTAAAAACGGATTTGGTAGTGCGCAAACAATGGCAATTTAAACCATTTAGTTACGTAAGTCGCGAAGCTTTTCCGAGAAAACACCAAAGAGCGGATAATTTGCGATTTAAGATCACCTTGAATTACGGCTAGAGCTGCTCCGACACTGTAATAGATCCAAACTGTTGTTGATGGAACAATTTCTGCGAAATATTAAACAACGAAGAGCAAATGCAAAAGACGGACTACAAAAGTAAACTTCAGCAGCTATTCGCAGTTGAGAGCCGCCGATCAGTAATTAGCCATCAACCCAGCAACGCGTCACTTAAGGTAAAGAGGACCTCACATCAAATGCAGCAGTAATTTTCTTACCATCACCAATTAAGATGGAGTGTCTGTCTTATCTCCACTTGAAATTGTTTGAAGACTTCATTGTTGAAATGATCAGGGTCAAATTTACGCAAATATGTCATAGAAGTTTGGCACAACTAACTTTTTCAGCACTCCTTCCATCTGGAGTCTGTTCAAAGATCACCATCTATTAGAAAAACAAATATATGACGGATTCTGTCAGTTATAACTAACTGTAAGTCGTTTTAATTAGATTCGAATGCTGTACGTCACTTTGAGACAAAGTTATATGCTAATTTGTAGTCGACTATGCGTTGCGTAGTTATACCAAATTTAATTTTTTTTATGTTTAAAATTATATAAGGTCTATTTTGGGGATAAAACGTTGTGTTGGCACACCCTGTACAGATTTGTCCATGGCTTGGTGATGGTTTGTCCATAGTAATTAGGAAAAGAAACAAATATAATGTACACCAAATTAAACCATACATCTTTTGCACTGTCCACCAGGAAATTAATGACCATCAAAAAATCTAAATGAAACCCAAATTATTATACATCAGAAAATGAGAACATCACCACTAAAATAACTATGCTGCGTATTGTTTTACCATTGCTTAGATTTTAAATTTTATATGTCCATCAATTTTACTAAATGTTCACCAAATTTAGAACGCTCAAGTTACGCGTCCGTGCTGTACATAATAAATATTCGCGCTATCCATTTATATTTAGTGTTTCTCAAAAAACTATTTGTGCGTCAAATAATTATTCTATTACTCCAAAAATGAAATATGCTCGCGCATCTCTCCTTGCCGCTTGCGCTTCCAGACAAGAGGCACGCGAAAAAAGTTTTGTACAAGATCAGTTCAGGGCCCTGTAATTTTTTTTTAACGCACGATTAGAAATTACCACTAAAAGAAGTTTTACGTTTTACATAATGCAAGCCAATTCCAGCAAAGCATTTATATATTATGAGAATCAATATCTTTTTTTGTGCAAACCACTTCTATTTTTACTTTGATTTTCCTTGCCCTAGCACAACTACATCTATAATTTTGCACAAAATTTTTTACCATTTGCACAACATGTTATTTCTTGTGTATTTTTGATCAACAAATAATATTTTTAACTGCTAAATAATATAAGACACTGTTGAAAATTAAATATCTGGGTATTATGTTAGAATTAAATACGGAATAAAATTTGGTAGACATTTAGTGTTTATGGTCAACAAAAAATATTTTGACGAACAAAATATATAAGAGGCCAGCATTATGTCTATACATATTTGGTTGTCGCTTTAATTTTATGTATTTTCATAATTTTGGTGAGCATTTAGTATTTTTGGGAAATGAAAGTATTTTTTGTAAAAAATGGGTAAATTTGGTAAAGTGTTAAATAAATAATAGCCGGTAATGCTGTAGATTATTATTTATGTTTTTATGGTGTAGTTGTGGATAAAAATTGAAAACTGCTCAAAAATAAAAATCCGGGTCATGGGTGTCCAAGTGTTCCGGATTAGGGTAGTTTCTGATTATGTGGGGGAGCGCGTCGCGCCGTGGTAAAAACCCGTCTTTCTTCGATACACAGAGATTAATGGGGGAACAGGGACAAAAAGGCCCTGCGAGCCCGAGGTCGGTTTGAGTTGTGGTGTTCGACCATCGGAGAACGTGGCGTTTGTTTCCCTTCATGCATATTGATGCAGAATTTCGCAGCGTTTCCAACTCTCGCAAATATTACAAAGTTGTTTATATTCTGTTACGAATCTCCAGGATTACCATACATTACTACATAATATTTACTTTCAACTTTTGTCGCGGCCCTCTCTTGTCTCGCGCCGCCTATTAGTCCCACGAACAATAGAACGAAGCACCCCAGCTATGCGTTGCAGGGAATTCGAGCTGAAATTCTGCATCCTCGGCCAAAAATTTGCTCTCCACTCGGCAAACAACAAAACTTTGCCGCTTAGAGTTTTGGTATTGTGAATAAAAAGGCGGAAGAGGCCCGAATTCGGGTGTAAATCTCCCGGCACTTCTTGCAGGGGTGTGGTCGCGGCCTATCTCGGCAACATGTTGATTTATCTGAGGTGTTTTGCGCTGCCTGCACTTAGGGAGGAATCCGAGAAATGTACTTTATCTGAGTTTAAGGAACGGGCGCACCACGTAAATTTGTCAGATCGTTATCAGAGATAGTGCGGCCGGGGGTTTTGTTGGGTTTTCCGGCCGCGTGATGGCATAAAACGTACGGTTTTATTAGATTTAAAGGGTTGTAAACGCGATATGGACGTCGATCGCGGTTTTACGGCTTTTTGTTACACTTTTTATCGACGCTCCCTTTGTTTTCGTAATTGACGAAAGTAATGCAGATAGCGACGAGTTGGATTCAATTCGCCATCTGCCCAACGGGGGGATCCTCGACGCTGCTGCGAAACAATTTAGATATTCGATACGGCAACTCAAGCTCGACGGTTTTTGGTTGCACGAAAACTTTTGCATATTTCACACACGACGTCCTGCCTTAATCGCGCTAAAATTGACGAATTTCAATTCTCATGCGACGAGAAAAAACGTTTCAATTTTTCCTTCAAGCATTGTACGTGCCACGTGTCAGGAGCCGCGACAGGAAAATTACCTGTCGATAATACAAACAACTCGGAAATGTAAATGCCCAATTGAAGTTCAACGTTTCTAGAAATAAATTTTTACCTGGGGCGTCAGTTAATTGGAAGTTTGTGAAAAGCGGGTCGCGAGAAAAGTAATTAAAAAAAATCTCCGAGAAATTACGAAATAGAAAGAAGCGCAGCCACTTGAGGAAGCTTCCCGGTTATAATTGAACGTTTTCGTCTTAATGCGGGCGGCTGTTTGACCCAATCAATTCAGTCGCAATCAGCGCAGTTCGGGGGGTGGGGTTCGAAATTAAAATCGAACAAATGAACGGGCGCCCAGAGCCGCCCCCTTCGTTTCATATGTAATAAATTTGTCAATTCGATCCATTTAACTTGGTAATGGAAATTTATGGGATTCGAAAACGGCAAGTTCTGTGGAACCCCCATGATTATGTCGATGCATAAAAGCTTAATGGGTTATTAAAACTCGTCTGCAGATCAACAAACCGCAACCCCCCAACTTACTGTAATTAAACTGGCCTTAATGACCGCAATAACATTATCAAATCCATTATGCGAAATCTCGGAAAGCTTCCGTTAACATTAGCCGGAGCACCATAACTCAAGACGTTCGCAATCTTCTAATATTTGTGTAATGAAAGCTCGAGGGTTGGGGTCGAGGAGAGGGTTGTTTTTTGCGGACGTTTAATCCGGTTTTCAATTTACAGATCGGCATTGTGGCATGCATCGTTTTCAGTTGGAGTAACGCGTAATTTTTATATGGTTTTGATAATAAAAGCGGGGTATAACCGTAAAAGCGGGCACCGTAAACTAGTCTGCCTTACGCAAGGGCCTTAATAAAACGGGAATAAAATCGGGTCTGGATGTACCGACAACAGGCGCAATCGTATATTGAAATTTAATCCGCTATTAAAGCTTATAAACCCTTCGATATAATACCATTACGTCTCTTTTGTGCAGCTGAAACACAGGGGTTATAAGCTGAAATTTTAACAACACTACAATTGAGAATTAAATGGTGTAATTGGACATTGCTGGTGTCAATTGGACCGTGTAGGAAAAGCGACCGTAGCATGGCACGACTTGGGCTTAAAATTGATAAATGTTTAGCACACAGTATCGCACGTAAACCCAAAGGGTGAACTCTCCGGGTCCTCCTTCCTAATTCCCCTCGAGTCTCAACCCTTGTAAATGTCCATTGATCTTGCGGAAACAAGTTTTGATGCGGCCACCATTCGCCGCTTTCGCAATGATTTAATTGTAATCCGACATAAACCCAGCAAAACTTCAACAATAGCCTCCTGTTCCATCGCAAAAATTCCATAATAAATTCCAGGAATGTAGCTGGAACTAAGCGCTACAAGGCGCCGCGCCAAGTGAACACTTGAACAGGAAGAAATATTCATCCTCTCGCCACTAAATCTCACTAAATATATTCTAGCTGTAAAGCTCTCAAGTTCCGGCTCAAGTTCTTTATATCTTAATACATTACTCGAAATCCTGCAAGTGTTATCTATCGTATCGCTTCGCCTCACCTTTATCGTTCGCTGTTATTAATCCCGGACGGAACCCAATCCGAACTCGTCAAGTCGTCCCGTTGGCCGAAAAGCCATCGCGAAAGTAAAGAAACAATAATCAACCAAACTCCGGAGACTGCCAGAAGTATCTTTGTGTCCTTAACCAAGCACGACCGGCTGTCACCAACAGCTGACCGTTTAACTCGTTTCTTTCTTGTAAACGTGACGCGAAATTCTGAGCCTGCGACGAAAAATGATAGCCATTTTTTATTCACCGTTGTTTACGTTCCCCGTTATTTTTCTCCTTTATACGTGTAATTTTTTTTTCGTCCTTTGACATCTCGCATATCCCGGATTGCGGCGTCGGACGATCTCGTGTTGGCTTATTTGATTTTGAATTGCATCGGTCACCGGTCTGATTGGCGATTGTCAGGCCTTTGAGCCAATACATGTCAATGTTTTCATTGTTGCAACAGTGCCATTACAAACTGATGTTGCAACGGAGTGGCAATATTTATCGAGACTCTTCGGATATGCGATATTTATTTTTGAAAATGCATGTCCGGATTTTATTTGTAAAATAAACGCCGAGCTTTGATGCGCTTCTATATTTATTTATTCAGCCAGTTTCTTCAAGTAAAAACTCGATTTACTTTGCACAAGTTTTATTAACGTTTTCGCCCTTGCTAGCCGAATAAAGCGCCTCAGCTTTACGTATATTCCAACCCTTTGAAGCAGTGAAAGAGGGGCGTTATAATTAACTGAGTTAATGTAGTAAAATGCTGGATTCACCGAAAAGATTTCAAGAGTTTTAAAATAATTTTTTGCCATTCATTCGCCAAATACTCTGAAGAACTGACAGTAAAACAATTTTTCTTTGCAATTGTAAAGTAACCCAAAATGCTGAGACAGAGACTAATTTTTTTTGCAATGTAAAGTAACCCAAAATGCTGAGACTAAGAGTGATTGACGAGGAATAATTACTTGTAACAATAATTCATGAAAATTGAAACTGATTATTTATTAGTAACAACTACCAATAGTTGTAGACCCAAACACCTCCGGGGTCGAGAACATAGACCAAACACTACCGGCGACCAATATTCAATCGGATTTCTGTCAAATACAGACAGGACCTAACTGATCTGCAAATTCTGACAGGATAAAAGTCATAGCTATTACGCGTGGTGATGGCAGATGAAATAAAGACAATTTCTATTCTTACTTACTGGGTTACAACAAGGAGTTTGAACTTTTACTAAGATTTTGCAACCTATAACAGAAAGAAACTTTTTAGTTTATAATTTAATAAGTTTAATAACATAATTTTTCTGTGTTTCAATTTTGTGCAAATTGGCTTTTCTGAGTGTAATGAAGAAAATGTAAAAATACTACAAAAAACAGAAATGATGAGAAAAGTCATCAGATAATGCTCAGATAGTTTGCTTCAATATTATCTTTATGGTTACTGCATCAAAAATTCCTAAAGTGGCCAAATATTTTTGTTACATTTCTACGGTCCATTTTTCATCCATAAACTAGCTTAAACACTAGTCAGTTATCTATAAAATATATTTTCAAAATATTTTTGATTTCAATGGTGTTGTCATTGAGATTTGTTCAAAATAGAATCATTATAGCATTCTTTGATTTAATAGTGAAAGTAATATTAAATCAAATTATCTGAAACATTTTTCTTTCTTTTTCTCTTCCTTGCAGTATTCCTATACTTTCTTTACTACATTTAATTTGTATGATCAAAATGTTTGCAAAATTACCTCGTAACAAACTTTACCAATGCGAGAAGTGTACCTTCTCGTTACGTATCAGCTTCAATTTCTAAAAAATGTCAAGCTGATACCAAAGATATATCTTTAAGCGACTTGCGATCGAAGATCGGCGTTATTCCCCAAGAACCTGCTTTATTCTTGGGAACATTGAGAAAGAATCTGCATCTATTTGAAGAATACGACAACGACGTTTTATGCAAAACTCGAAAAGAAACTAGAAACCTAACCTACATTATTAAATTAGATTGGGGTTGCAAAGTCAAATCACCGAGGGTGGATCAAATTTTAGTGTGAAACAAAGAGTGTTGCAATATGCTGAATTTTTACAAGATTTGGATATAAAAGTAAGTAAAACCTGTCTTAACCGTGACTTATTATTATCTAGGTATATCGATAAGAACCCAAACATGGACAAGAAATCAAATTTGATGTAATAGATGTAGTTAATAATAAAATAAATAATAAGATTCGGAAGACGAAGCTGCTTATAAATGAAATTATTTGTCCTAATTTTTTTTATTTTTGAGTTAAAACAATTTACTAAAAAGCATGATCAAAATTCAATCATCTATTTGCAGGTAATTAAGAGTCAATTTCTTAATTTTCATTACAATCTTTGACACATTCCTTGTCTTCATTCATTAGATAACCTGGTTTGCATTCGCATCCTCCTCTGCACTTTCCATTTCCACTTGCTTCCTCTTCATCAATTTTGTCGCATGCGTCAATTTGGACTCCCGGACAAAGGGTGCAAGACTTAATACAACCGTTATATTGCGTACCCTCTGGGCATTCAACTGAAAGAAAATTTTACACTCTTATTTTAGGTAAGTTCTATTATAATATACATAGTGTTAAAAAAGCTTATGTTATCAATACTTCCGGCGCGAAAACTTATTGACTATTCTATTTCACTACTTAGTCCTACTTACAAAGCTGCCGCAGTATTTTACTATTTCATTTCAACATTGCAAAATTTGATGAGAAAATTGGCAAATCTTTTTACAATAATCAAAGATCACTTGATATTTTAGACGTTAACTTACGCCACTCCGGTTTATCGCTCTCTTGATTTCTTGCCATATTAATAATGACAATAAATATAACTAAAGGCAAGACAAACTTAAGCATTGTTGAATATTGAATTTACAACTGACTGCCTTTGTCCTATCCCAAGTACTTATAGTACCTTCTATCTGTAATTTAGCAATCATTACGATATCTTATCCCTAGTTGTAATGGTTTTCGTTGCGGCAGAATTCGATATCTCTACATACTTATAATGGCCCATACGCAATTAGCTACACAAATTATAGTAACTGGACAAATGATTAGAATAGCACCTTCGGGGTCTTGAAAAAGGGTAATTATACACCAGATAACTATTCCAGGTGATACAAACTAATATAAAGATGTTTAGCAATTAATATAGTGAACAAAAAATATTTAAGTATTTAAAAGGATTTTTGATCATAGGTCTTACTTAATATAGAAGGGTTTAATCGCGACTTCTTCAACTGACATATTGGCAGACAAAACAATTTTTGTTTTTTTGTAGTGCAAAGAAATAATTTTTGATATGGCCACTTTCTGCTTCTGGCGATTGTTCAGAAATGTGCTCTATCATTACAGGCGTTGTCAGACCTGTTAATTTATAAAGTTCTTGATCTTTTAATGAATATTAAGATAAAATTGAAAACCAATATTTCTTATTAACGTAATAGTATATTACACAAAGAAGATGAAAGGTGACTCGATACGCGAGTGTGAATGTTGGACCACAAATGACCCACACAAAATTACCCATACTGAATTATTTGAAAATAGGATAATTTAGTCTAGCTAGTCTCATTTGAGAATTTTTAGACAAACTGCACAAATTGTAATTAATGTACTAGTGAAAAAAATATTTAATAATTAATAAGCAATTTTAATTACTTAATTTAAAAAATTTTGAATTTAGAATTGATAAATTAAGAAAAAGTTTTCTACGCCTCCATAAGATTCTTCAACACTAACTCAACTGGACGTATTCTCAACAGATTTTTGCAAAATGTAGGAGCAGTAGACAAATGAATGCTATACCGTCAGTGTTTGTTCCAAAATTTGTTCATAATAATTTCAAATTTTAAAGACGCCTAGTCGCTGCTTTCGCAAGTTCGTCATGTCAGTGGTTAATCCTTGGTGGCTAATTACAGCAATGTTACTTTTTACTTTGTTCTATTGTTACCGAGCAATTTTTACAGCCATTAATTCCGCAACCTAGTAATAATCCAAACTCTGTTCATAACTCAATGAAAGTGAATTATGTTTGGGTGACTCACTCTTCACGTTGACCAAATTTTAAACTGGGCCTGTCATAAATTTTTCCCCTTGACGCGGGATTAGCAATTTTCAGTGAATAATTCCCAGTCAGAGTTTAGCGGCTTAAATGCTTTATGACCATTTACCTGCTTTTTATCATTGTTCTATTTTCCAAACGATTTCGAGTGGCCGTTGAAAGCTTTCAATTGGAAATAAAAAATTAATGTTGTTATTGTTCGCCTACAAACACGACGAACCGAGAAAAAACACAGAGTCAACTAATGAGAATTTCTATTTAATCCCGGCAAATGTTGCGTAGAAAAAGATAAGTGCGCCAGTCCTTTACTCAATTTTCATTTCTGCTCTGTTCCCATTGTTTCCGTGAGGGTAACGCCTCGAGACGTCCTGGAGATAACTTAACAGCACATCTCCCACCCGGTGTCTGACGTCATTACTAGGAAAAAAGGATCTCCTAGAGAGACAACACTCCTAATGTGCATGTTCTAATTTTATTTGAGCAAGTTTTCCGTCGTGCTTTTTGTTTCTGTTTTTGTGGTCGCGCCACGTCAGAAAGTTTCTCGCTCCGCCTCGCGAACACGAAATTGGTACTGTTTAATGTTGTTATGAATAGCAACTTTTTGAATTATTCCTCTTTTATGCTTCTCGAACAAGAACCTGCGCCATCATCCCAACATCCTTTTAGCCCCTCATGAAATTATTACCAATAGCGCGCCCTTTGTCTTCGTGCCATTGTTGGTCGTCCTTAATTACAACGACGGCAACGTTTCTGACCGTCACGTTCACGCAGGCCTGATTTATTTTAATAAGAACCGGCATCGCGGTGACGCATGATAAGAATGTAACAATTGGATTAGCTTAACCCGATTTTCCAATATCCTCCCTAATATTATCACACGCGTCATATTTTTTGCCGGAATGATAACAGTGTAAGCCGGCAACCCTTAAAATTTGTTTCAATTTGACCCTTATAATCCCCGGGATCAGGATCAGGACCTTGATTTGAGTTCGTCAACAGCGCCCCAGACCTGACATGGACCCGTATGAAGATCCCATCACAGATACGGCGTGCTTACCGCAAACACCCTAAGCAAACACCGGCGTTATTACATTGTTCTCTGAACTGATGGTATTGGAAGTATTAGATGCCGGACAGCCCGATAACCAGCCGCCAAATTTATACGCCACACCGACAACAAGCGCACATAACAGCGAAATCTACAATTTTCTACAACAACTATCAAAACTAAACTTAACCTAGCGGTTGTTAAGACAGAAATGGTGAAGGTGCCGGGAGAAAATTGGGGATTGAAAAGAACCAAATTTTTAAATTGCGCATACACTTGGTTCTTCTCTATTTAGTTTAGTGACACTTTTATTTCAAAAAACTAATAAGTAGAACTGAAAATAAACTGACCAACAAGCTCTATACCTAAATATAGACAAGCAAAAAAGTATCACAAAATTAATACTCCCTCTGTTAATTATTTAAATAGTTCTTAAAGAAGCAATACATTTCTTTAAAACAAGTTAATTATAAAAAATCAGTTTCTTACAATCTTTGGCTCTATGTGAATTATGGAAGACGACTGTAGGAGATGGCTGAAATTGTTGATTCTGAACCAAATACTGCTTTGCAAGCTGTTTCGGATTGCTAACTATTTATATTCGAGCTTTCAGACGTCAGATTAGTTTTACGAGTCAGGTTTTTGGTTTTGCTAAATAATATGGATTAGCGCAGCTCTGGATGAACTTCACTTGCATTTTTAAATATTCATATGAGAGTGAGGAACTCGCCGTTGCACCAGTGACGCTTTAATAATTTATATATGCAGTCTAATACTCTCCAAAGGAACGTCATTACCTTCCACCACCTTTCAGCTCGCCACACCAATATCCCTAGAGCCATCTCGTATCATCCCTCTCCTCGCACACTCCTTTAATCATCATACACGTACCATATTTTAGTTTTTAGCGACTCCGGCGCGTAATCGAGTTTCACTTTAAACACGCCTGTTTTGAATAATTTCGTTTCCAAGATAGAGTGAGTAGAGGCTTTAAAAGCTTGCATTAGTCGTTCTTCCACTAACGCGCTTACATATTCATATAGCCACACGTTGTATTTGGAAAAGTTGCACGTTTTTTTCGAAAGGGGTGAAAAGCGGCCGAGTTCAGCAGACGGAAATAATGCACGAACAGTGCTAAATCATAACGCAACATCAGTGCTCAATCTATCATCGAGAAGAGAAGTGTACATAACAGGGCCTAATTTAAATATTTTACGGTCGCATGGGCCGCCACGCGCATTGCAGCCGGGTTGTAGCAGACAGGGCCAAATTGCCAACCAGACGATGAGGGACCGAGTGCATTATGGGGGCTGCTAAAGTGCACCCGCAATTGCGCCCTTAACCCGCTTGTAATTGCGCGATTATTACAGTTTCACTCTTCACCGCAGCGAAACGCAGCGCAGCCTCGCTGTTTGTGTGTCGCTGACATTTACCCGGGAATTAAGATCTGCCATCCATATTGTGACAAAAAGAACTTATCTTCCGAAATTTTAGTTTTTGCCTTAGTTATCTAATAATAGCATTTAATGCAAGTTTGTGAAGAAGCAATTTTTTTGTTGCGCCTCAACTTGATAAATTAATAAAAAGTTCCAACATTTTTTCCATCAACTGAGTTCGAGTCAGAGACGTATGTATGTAGCCATCAATGACAATAATTTATTAGATTTTCTAAATCTCAACCATTTTTCTAAAGAATTGTGTACAAAAATTTAAAAAATTACAAAACTGGACAAATAACCGAGGCGCCAGATCAAAGTCGTTAAATGAAAGTTCGTGTTTGTAAAAAGTCAGTAAACAAAATTTAGACGAGGGTAATTTTCTTCTAAAATAAAAAAAGAGAACAAATATAATGTACACCAAATTAAACCATACATCCCTTGCACTGTCCACCAGAAAATTTAATGAGCATCAAAAAATCTAAATGAAACCCAAATTATTATACATCAGAAAATGAGAACATCACCACTAAAATAACTATGCTGCGTATGGTTCTACCATTGCTTACATTTTAAATTCTATATGTCTATCAATTTTACTAAATGTTCACCAAATTTAGAACGCTCAAGTTACGCGTCCGTGCTGTACATAATAAATATTCGCCCTATCCATTTATAGGTAGTGTTTCTCAAAAAAACTATTTGTGCGTCAAATAATTATTCTATTACTCCAAAAATTAAATATGCTCGCGCATCTCTCCTTGCCGCTTGCGCTTCCAGAAAAGAGGCACGCGAAAGAAGTTTTGTACAAGGTCAGTTCAGGGCCCTGTAATTTTTTTTTTAGAAGCACGATTAGAAATTACCACAAAAAAAAGTTTTACGTTTTACATAATGCAAGCCAATTACAGCAAAGCATTTATATATTAAATCAATATCTTTTTTTGTGCGAACCACTTTTATTTTTACTCATATTTTTTTTGCCCTAGCACATCTACATCTATAATTTTGCATAAAATTATTTATTTGCACAACATTTTATTGCTTGTGTATTTTTGATCAACAAATAGTACTTTGAACTGCTAAATAATATTAGACACTGTCGAAAATTAAACATTTGGGTATTATGTTAGAATTAAATGCGGAATAAAATTTGGTGAACATTTAGTATTTATGGTCAACAAAAGTTATTTTGGCGAACAAAATATATAAGAGGCCAGCATTATGTGAATATTTGGTTGTCGCTTTAAGATTATGTATTTTCTTAATTTTGGTGACCATTTGGTATTTTTGGAAAATAAAAGTATTTTTTTCTATGAAAATATTGGGTAAACTTGGTAGACTGTTAAATACGACCCATAAAAAAATAGGGGCTATGTAGATGAGGTATAGAAAGTGTCGATGAGACGTTTCGTTATAAAGTTATTAATTGTTACAAATTTTTATTTTGTCCTTCAACTTTGCAAGTTTAAAAATTTTCTCTAACTACGAAGCTCGGTTTACAATTTACAAACGCGTGTATCTTATCAGAAATAACATTAATTTATTATTACTTTCTGTACTTTTCAATGATGAAATCTTCTGAAGTGACCCTTTTTGCAAATTTATAAGAAAACTTGGCGGTGGAAACAGAGAAAGCGTGTAGTTTTGAAGTTTGCGGTTCACTCGCCTCTTTTAGGCGAAGCCCTCCAAGTGCGGACAGCCAGAAGCGCTGACGTAAGGCTTTTTTGCTTCGTTTTTTCGGCGGGTTCGAGAGCGCCCGCGTTCAGCTCCATTAATTACGTTTTTACGTGCTTTTGATTTTGGTAAATCGGTAATTATATGAAAATTTCGTCGTCGGCACGAAACTTCGGATTTATCCCTGCCGCACGAAAGTAGTCGAACATTAGGTCATTAACTAATTAAACCCATAGAGCGTCGATGTCGATATAATCTCACCTGCTAGTGCTAGTGCTAAACTTGGCATCTCTGCACCCAATTCAATTTTCACAATCGCCCCAGAAATGCTCGTTCAATAGTGATTAATTACCATCACTAACAACTCCGGCTATTAATTGACTCCCAACTACAATAGAATTATCGAATGTTACAGGGGATGGCCTCTTTCGTCTCAAAACCAATCGTTACCCCTATTGTGTTAATAATTCAATCGAAATTCTAATTAAATTGCAGCCTTGAACATCTCGGATATCAGGTGTTCTTTGATCCCGGATTAAAGTATTTACAATACGGGGGCCGCAGGCTTGTAGGGATTCGGAGTTAAATAACTTGACCCGCCGGCTAGATATCGCTTGCTCTAGTCCAATTTAAACACCTTTTGATATATTACTCGTTATTGTGTATTAGGTAGGAGCCGGGAATCGGGCGAGGCTCCCAGGACCTGCCGGATTAATCTAAGCTAAATCAGTCGCTCCAGGATTCGTTTTCGAGTTCAAACATTAAGTTAAATCCGGTGCCGTGGAGTTAGGCAACTAAATATACTCGGAGCGTTAGATTCTCACTCACAAATCTCCCTACACCACCAATTTCCATTCCCGAAAACGACCAAGCACTTCTTTCATTTACATCTCAACGCTTATGTTGACTGAAGCGTTGCATTTTTATCGGAAATTTAACTAAAACAGTTAAGCAACGGCGGCTCTCCAGATGGAGGCGAGCCCGGATTGCGAGTGCTATACCATAAAAAAATTGCAGGTGTGAAGGTAGAAAATTCTTCTAACTTCTCGCCATCCTTTAAAAATTCGGGTAACCGTACATAAACACCCCATGTTCGAAGTTAATGAGTTATTTGCGTTGAGCCCTGCTAAATCGTTTCTTTGCATTAAGCAAAATCGATAGTAGCAACGAAAGTGGAGCGTGTAGGTAATTTTTAAATTGCAAACAAGAACTGATAACGCAAACACTGCAATCAGTCTAATAACGAGCAGCGAAAGCGCATTTTTTCTACGAGCAACTTTCAGTGTTCGCGACATGTTGAACTTGAATGTATTTATTGCAGCAATTTAACTAACATTGATAAACAATTCAAACAAAATGCAATCAAATAATATGAATAGTAGAAAGAGCTGGGCAACAGGCATCATAAATGCCAACAGAAAGAAAGTTTCTAGAGTTAGTTTTCGATCCAAACTACGTATTAATGGATCTATTTTGTCAACGGCAAATTGGGTAGTAAAAGCGTTGAGGACATTCAAAAGCATTTGGTCAAAAATTGCAGCGCACTAACAACTTTATTCGTTCATTCATTTAAGCATTAATTATTGGTTACAAAGTTTCATGATCGGTATAAAAAAAAATCGTTGCTCTAGTTCGCATATACTACACGCTAGCAATTATTCATGGAACGAAAGAGCTTTTTTCGTACTTTGCGCGTCGAGGCCGCCTCCATCCAGGGACGGGGTAATTTTGCCGCACGTTCTTTCGCTGATAATTATCAAAGCATGAATAATGAATCGCACACGTTCTGTGCAAACACGAACGGAACGTCTATGTCATGCACCAGGCCTGGCTACTCCCATATTCCGGTGAGCGATGGTGATAGTGGGCACTCTCGAGACACCGTCAGCCCCACCCCGTCTGTTCAAACGCTCTTAACAGCCCCGGGGGATGATGTGCGTGCATTTGATCAATACCGAAAGGAATGCGATGCATCCGACTGGTCTATCTGACGGTGATGCAAGTTTGATAGTTTGGGGAGAGAGACCGGAGCTTGTACAGCTGAAGCAAGGCGTTAAGGGCAGTTTGACGAGTGACTGATAGAAACATAAATTTTATGGATTACAAGTCTCTTTGACTTGTGTAACTTTTACTAAAAGAACTGGGCATTAATGTGCTTATTCTGACTCTCCTTCTTTAGAGAAACTTTGGTAAATTTTTGGAAACACGATTAATGGTGAACATTATGGTTGAACATTATGAGATAATAATTTATAAATAAACGGGTCGTATTTAACAGTCTACCAAATTTACCCTATATTTTCATACAAAAAAAATACTTTCATTTCCCAAAAATACTAAATGCTCACCAAAATTAAGAAAATACATAAACTTAAAGCGACAACCAAATATTGACATAATGCTGGCTTCTTATATATTTTGTTCGCCAAAATAACTTTTGTTGACAATAAATACTAAATGTTCTCCAAATTTTATTCCGCATTTAATTCTAACATAATACCCAGATATTTAATTTTCGACAGTGTCTTATATTATTTAGCAGTTAAAAACACTATTTGTTGATCAAAAATACACAAGCAATAAAATGTTGTGCAAATGGTAAATAATTTTATGCAAAATTATTAATGTAGATGTGCTAGGGCAAGGAAAATAAAAGTAAAAATAGAAGTGGTTCGCACAAAAAAAAAATATTGATTTCCGTAATATATAAATACTTTGCTGTAATTGGCTTGCATTATGTAAAACGTAAAACTTCTTTTAGTGGTAATTTTTAATCGTGCGTTTAAAAAAAAAACAGGGCTCGGAACTGATCTTGTACAAAACTTTTTTCGCGTGCTTCTTGTCTGGAAGCGCAAGCGGCAAGGAGAGATGCGCGAGCGTATTTCATTTTTGGATTAATAGAATAATTATTTGACGCACAAATACTTTTTTTGAGAAACACTAAATATAAATGGGTAGGGCGAATATTTATTATGTACAGCACGGACGCGTAACTTGAGCGTTCTAAATTTGGTGAACATTTAGTAAAATTGATAGACATATAGAATTTAAAATGTAAGCAATGGTAAAACCATACGCAGCATAGTTATTTTAGTGGTGATGTTCTCATTTTCTGATGTATAATAATTTGGGTTTCATTTAGATTTTTCGATGCTCATTAAATTTTCTAGTGGACAATGCAAGGGATGTATGGTTTAATTTGGTGTACATTATATTTGTTCCTTAAATAAACTAACGAGAAAAATTAAGATGTCGTTAATTTTATTTTAAAATGGCCATAGTTAGCTCTTTCCAGGCATCTAGAGACTATTTTTAAGCGCTTTCAAATTTACGAGCAATGATTTTTTGTTGATTCCCAAATTACTCGAATCCAGCTTGAAATAAAGTTTTTGAAAATTGCAGACCAGAGTTATAAAAACACCAGAAGAATCAAATTGCGGCAAAAATTGAGGTGGAGTACTTCTTCCTTCGCTGGTTCTTGTCTTGTAGGTTTTTGGTTGTGGGTGGCGACGCGTCCGTCAAAATGGGCGGCTAATTTGAATCTCGACGTCGAAACAGTCTTTTATAATGAACTTTTCCGGACAGCGAACGAGTTCATAATTAGCGCGAGTGAATTTAGAGTGGTTCTCCACATTGTTATTAAAGCCGCAGTGGCGCGTGTCCCGGAATCGTAATATTTCAAATCTGTATGCATCCCTCGACCTCTCCCAATTGGCCGTGAATGAAGAACGCTATCAATGCCTGAATTTTGAACTCGTCCATAAAAGTTTCTCTTTCATCCTCTACTACCAAACTGTTCCTCGTTTCCGTTTAGTTTCGCGATAAGAAAACCGCGCCCCGCAATCGCAACTCATACACGCCGCCCGCCGCAACTTCTAAATAAAACAGGACGTTAAGGATGGGAAGCACGCAATTTTTTTTTTCATCCCCATTTTTTGAAATATGATGACGCGTTTGCAATTTTTTAATCCATTAGCCCGGTTGTTTTTGGGACGTTAACGATAAAATTCCGTTAACGGGCACACCGCGTTGTTCGATAGGGTTCGCTTCACTATTTTTCTCACTTGACAGTCGCTATTACGAGGTTATTTGCATGTGCACGCAATACGTGTCAACACAAACAAATATCTCACATCATGAAAAAATATTACATTGTCGAAGCTTGGATGGTCGGCCGGATAAAAATAGGACAACCCTAAATTTTCGAGAATATATTGTACGCCTGTGGATTAACCAAACATCACCTACCGGAACTTGATCACCGCCCCCGATAACGCTCCCAACTGACCACGAAATTATTTTCGGAACCAACAATTAATATGGAGTTGTTTTATTAACTATTGTGACCACTGCGTTTATTTTAACCTAATTGTTTTGTGCATTGCGGGAGTTGCGGATAGGAGCCCAAATTTGTTTGCTGTGAAATATTTTAATTCATCTATTTTACGAGAGGAGCTCTATTGTGTTAGAAAGTTGCAAAATTAGTTTGTTTGCTGGACACTGTCCCATTAATAATTCCGGATGATTTACGGGTTCAGGAGCGCGAGAGTGAATCAGAAAATAAAATTTTAGGCACCCCGGGACTGATGTTAAAAATTAATCCGCGAGACACTCAGTTTCTTTTCATTCAGCTTTATTTAGGCATAAAATTCTTCCAGCAGAAGTTGGGACAATACTCAATACCGCCATAGAAATGTTGTAGGTACACATATAGAAATCTGCAGCATTTTTATGACGCGCTATAAGGGATTCTTTTCCTTCTGGGAGCTGGGAGGTCGATGGACCCCCAGTTGTCTTGCATGCGGCTCGCCGAATCAATTGGCCTTTGTTCTGGATTGATACGCAAATCGTGTCAGCTGGTCTATACGGCCATCAGTGTGGTCACTGGTCCTATCCATTACCATCAGGGCCCATTCACGTGTGCGTGAAATATGCAGAAGCGGTTTATTGACACAAGTGTACAACGTTGTTCGCGTCCCTGCGGGTCCCTCCCCTACCGTTCAAACAGCAGATTTGCTGATTGTTTTAAAAAATAATGCAACTAACTGCTAATTCGTTGACACGAAACGATTTGGGCTGTCAGCGCGTGCGAGAAGAGCTGTTGCAGGACCACTTTGACGATGGCAGGATTGTTCGGGGGGGTGAATATAAGAGCGCGCCAGGAAGCGGTTGGGATTTAGCATGTGTCGGAAATCAATCACGTAGATGTGGTGGTGACAGCGATGTGCTATAGGAGGACACAATAGACAGAGTTATTGCCTCTATCACTTTATACGAGGCATTTTTCCCAAATAATCGAGTGCTGCCCCTGTAGTCGCGCAATATACTTTAATCGTTCCCTTGGGAGTTTTTGTAAAGCTGTGAAGAATTCCCGCATCATCAGTAAAGAAAAATTACTAAACTGATCTAAATTAGTTTCGTAACTTGAAAATCGGGCAATAATGTGAAATCAATAAATGGTGTTGATTGAAGCTTACAAGTGTTAAGTTGTAGGTAAACCTGTGAACTCAACCTGGATTTGTCGGGCTTCAAATCTCCGTTCCTTAAAAATACGAAAGTAGGTAGTTTGCGCCATATTTGTCTAATTGGCCACTTCACGAGGAAATGTGGCTTCTATGAAATTATGAAGACATTCATGACCTGAATAAGTAATCGGCTCTTTCCACGAAATAGACAAATCCACTTAAGCACCTACTTTATAAATCTCGGCAGCGCTTCGCGGTGTGCATGTTTTCAGTTACGTGAATTTCTATGAAAAATTATAGAAGTTTTATTACAAATAATTTATTCAGACCAGTTTTTAACGATCCGCTCTTCAGAAGATATCTAGCAGAATCGGAATTTAAGTGTTTTGGCGTAATTGGCGGAGGCGCCGGGAGAAAACCGTTATGGGTAATTGCGAAATGTACCACGGTGCGCATAATTCCCTTAAATGAGACCCGCTTGACGGACGAGAATTCTTGCAGCGCATCCCTTTAAATCAATTCTATTCACTTTATTGCTCGCAATAAAACTTTTTGATTGTAAGCCTTATTTGGCCGTTTTACATTTTACGTCTCCCTTCTTAGCCAATTGCTTCAACCCGATTTATTTGTCTTCAAACTTAGAAAACCAGGTCGCGCTTAATTATTCACAAGGATTCCCGCAGAAAAATTCGACGTTTCAGTTAATCGCCAAACAGGACTCGTTACGAATCCGACGATTCGCCAAACAAAACAACTAAAGTTCATGAAGCCGCGACAAGACCGGACCGGATAATCCTTTACGTTCCTTTCTCGGGATAATGGCGAAAACATAAAATCGTAATGGCGTCGTGCAGTGCAGTTTAGCGATGACAACAATAACCCGGTGTCCTCGCGGCTAAAAAGCCCATTAGATCCTTGGAGGACGTGACCCAATTTCTTCACTCCACTGCGTTCTTTTCATAATACGTTTTCGTGCCGTACACTTCCACACTTTTAATAAAAGTTTAAATTTGCGCCATCATCGTCTACGGCGGCGACAGCGACGCACCACCGGGGTAATTGAGACCGGAAAGGCGGTCTGTTTTTGTGCTCGCCAGATTTCCAAAATTAATTTTGACAAATCGCTCGTCACGGGTCCAGATGAATTCTCACCGACCGATCCTCGATGACACCATCTTGGATTAGTGACAGATATTTGTGAAGAAACTGGCGTTTGCCGGGGGTAACGTCGACGAGACGAGGACCAAAGAGGAATAACAGATGGAAGCGGCAATATTCACAATTGAAACGTTCAAGTCGCAAGAAAGCAATCAGGCAACTCGGTGCCGCTGCCGTCATTAAGGCTGGAGAGAATCCTGTTATTTCAACGCCCACCAAGAAGAGCACGTATAATACAGAGTGGTGCCAGGAACAAGACCAGACGCACAATAACGAAAATCCCATAGGGGTGATCTTTAAGGTTATCCACAATGCTTCGTTGGTTGACATTGTCGACTCTATAAACTTGCGATCGTTTCAGGTGGGGTTGTTGTTTACAGAAGACGAAATTATCTAAATTTTTTGTTTAACCATTTTTGTTGTAAGTCAACTATGTAACGAGTTACACCGGCCGAATTTGGAATAAGAAATTGTCAAACTTCTCATTTTTTTAATTAATTCTTTATATTATTATTTCTGGCTATTTATAGTAAGTAGTATTTGCAGAAATAACATAATAATTTTTTTCAAAGACGTGAATGACACAGAAGTTTTTTTTAAGCTGTAAAGAAGCCAAAGTCCACAGCACCAAGCTTCAAGACAAAACCTAGCTCTCTGCAGATCCGCTAAATTTGTTCTAGTTTGGGATGTTGGCCGTCAGGCGGCTAATTCCCCGCTTTAGTTGGCAAATTAAAAAATGTATATTTTATTGAACCGTGGGTCGCGGGTCTCGGTAATTGTGGCAGTGAGAGGGCGGGCTCTGTCATGTTGACAACGCAAGACTCAAATTAACAAAGTTTGCCAACTAATTAAGAAAGTACGGTAGTGACCTCCAGGGACTCGGGCAGAATGCTGCACAACCCGCTGCCTTCTATGGCCGACATGATAGAGTGCGAAGAGCGGCAGTCCGCTCGGGATAGATATCGTCGAGGATAAGCAAGATTAGATTACAGTCCACTTCGGCGATGCTACAATGAATAAAAAATTTAACGCGATGATTCTCTCGTGGAAGACACAGTAATGGATATTTTCCCCGACGTTATCTCCGATTTGATGAATTAACTCCAAGATTAGATGATTTGTTTTGGTGATGTTTAGTAGGACCGTTGCGTTCCTACAAAGGTTTATTTATCATATCAGCAATTCATCAGCGAAATCGGGTCCACGAGTAATGCGTTCAGGATATTTCAGTGTCGCTGCGAGGCTCAAATGATTTGTAAATACATATGCGCGTACGATTCCGGCAACTACAATGCGTCGTTGGACTGCGTAATGGGGCTATTGTTCTAGTTATGTGCGTATATTTGCCTACCCGAATGCTGCTGCAGACTTCACCAACGCAAACAATCAACGTTATTGAGTTATTTCTGTTGGTTTTAAGCTAAGCCCACCCAAAGCGGCCCTGTCAGAAACAAGAGCTTTCGCCGATAATTATTGACAGTGGCGAAAGTTAACAACAAAGAAATTACGGGGGCAATAGAGCAACATTTGTTTCGTTTCTGTACAAATTGTTGCAGTCTTGTTGTGTTCCCAAATTTGCGTTAAAGTTTACTTATTTTGAGTTACGCAACTTTCGCTAATTTGTTTTAAGACGCGCTTCAATAGTTAACTCATAATTTATAAAAGGGTTATTAACTATTCAGATTAATAACGATATAAGGTCTTAATAATATTTAGTGCAAATTATAATAAAATTAGAAACACTAACACATCAGAGTTGCAATTTTTGACACCTTTTAAATTAATGACTTTTTTTTCCAACGAGATACGGTAAAAGCTCAATTATTGTTTTTATGAGGACGGTAGAATTAGAAGCGTTTTCGGAATAACGAAGCTTTTTTAAGGGCTCACAAATCAAGGGTTACTTGAATAACTCGAAATTAACGACACTTTAGCTAAACCGGGTTTAAACGACGATAAAACACGTAACGAGTATTCAGTCCTGAAAAATCCAGTCGTCGCCAACTAATGTGATTCAATCTACAATTTTATAATAACTATAAAAATTTAATTGGTAATATAATATAATTTTTAATAATAATAGCGCTTAAAGTTCTATGAAGCACATACTTAAAATAACACATATATTCTGTTAATATTAATATCGAATTGTTTTAAGTATGGCTTTCTCAGTAATAAGAAAATATCTTTATCATCAACCCACTCCAGATGAAGAATAGTGCATAGTGTCATTAAATAAAAAAACTTCTTTTACATCACCGTTAGCTACCTAAGACATTTATTTCTTTGGTTTGCAGTTGCTTTTACTTTGTCCACAATACAAATTAGAATTAATCATAAAGTGATAACTGGTCTAACTGTTAATTGGATCAATCAAATTAAGTGATTCTTTCATATTATTCATATTCTACTGCCCTCCACAGTTTCTTTCTCAAGATTCGGTTTTAATTCTGTAAGTGTGATAGCCCACCTTCACCACCTTCACTTGCACCGAGCATAGTTTACTTATGCTCAGATTAATTCATTGTCAGCGACGCGTTGAGAGCGTTGAGATTGATGAGCCTTATCGATATTAATTTTGTTTATCCGTTGATAAGTTTCTTACGTCAAATCTTGACGCGCTGTTGACAATGAAATAACTTTAATCAACGTTTAGAAACCATACATCAATCTTTAAATGCTTTTTAGTTATTTTTACCTTAATTTTCTTGAACAGAAGCAATGCTTTGTTATTCGCTTTGCAGGAAAGTTGCCTTAAACCATTCAAAAAATAAAAGTTGATTTATTCAATTTTATATTGTTGCCTTGCAGAAAGCTGCTAATAAAAAGTTTTAATTTTTTATATTTTTTTAAAAATGCAAAACTTTTGATGCAATTTCTTCGCCAGTAAAAAAAGTTTTTCATTCTCTCACCTTTAATGATACTTGTTCAACGTTTTTGAAAAATTTTTGAGCAGTGAACGAACTTCTGTATATCCACGATAAGTTTATTATGCTTATACTCTTTTTTATTCAATAAAATTTTCTGCAAAATTCTTTAATATTTTGTAATAAATTATGATCCTTGTGCATTGACACAACGCGAGACTCATTGATTTTGATAAAAATTGAAATTTTTGGAAGATCACAAACTATGTATCAAAAGTAGGTCTTCCTCATAAACATTTTCAAGAATTTAACACTTTTCCAATTAAATTGTCATTCATTCTTTTATTAATAGCTATGCCGAATTGTGGAAATTCAGTGTTTTTAAACTTTTGTGCGTTTTAATGGAGGCCTACAGAATTTTTTTATTCTGAAGCCGAGTTCTTCCAAGTGCGTCTCTAACTATAACTGAAATTTTTTTCTAAGATTAAAATTTTCCTGTATTTAAATTTATCAAAATCGATGTAATTATTAATTAATTTTAAAAATAAAAATGTTATTCTTTATCTAAATTCCACTGGATGCCATAATTGATGCCTTTTTACTATGCAAATTGTAGAATCTATCAAGCATTCTTTGTAAGAAAATTAATACTTTAGTAGAAAGAAAAAAGTAAAAGTTACAGTCACCTTACAGCAGTTGTTTGTAATTTATATTTTTGGAACTATTTTATCATTCTCATGCACCATTAAAATTTCTCCTGGTAACTTTTAATTAATTAAAATTATAAACTTGTTGACGACTTAATTGCATACTGTAGAATCTTTAGGGATTGTTCTTGATATGGTTTTGCAACATTCACATCTAGTCATGCCATTCTTTTCTCGTGTTTTTACAGAAAAATGTGCGAAGAATTATTGATCAGCATGTTATTGCAAGATGCAACAGGATAGGAGTGCGTAAAAGATAAGAAAGCTCTATTATCTCAGCGTAACCATTTAATATTTAGTTACTTAGGGTAAGTTTTGTTTATTATTTATCTATTATCGCAAGTTGCACAATTCTACTTGAAAATCTACTCAAGAACTAACAATAGATAAAAATTAGTTGCATAGCTTTTCTAGTTGCATGCCACCGGTTATGCGATTAAGTTCATTATTTAGTATTTCTCGCGTTTTCGCTAGTATTTATCAGTAAATCCATTATAAACTATCATATAATAATGTGATATTGCGGGAATACTTTAAGATTGCAGAGATAAAATAGTACAGTTTCCGAACTACAAGCGATCCTAGTTTAAAAATCATATCCATATTTACACAATCTTGGCAATTCGCACTCTAACCTTGGAAAAGAAAGTGTTTCATCGCAATAAAAACTGGAATAGAGCCAACCTGTCAATAATCTACGCGTGGCACAGAATTTCTTGAAAAATCATAAATTTCAACTCGCATAAAGATATTTCAACAAGAACATGAACAGCTTCGCTTTCAGTCAGTTTCGATCTTTGCTGCAAAATTGAGCTTTGAGGGTGAAGGCCCTTTACGTACCATAAATAGTCTAAATACATCCAAAAACGTTTCTACCCCTATACATATATACATATGTGACACCTGTTTACTGAAACTAGTCAGTTTTTATTGAGAAAAATATAAAGTGAAACCGCCCATTCCTGGAACAATTTATTAAGGATACCTCGGCGTTGCAAGCTCGGAGTTTTGATAGAATCCCGTTTCGCATGGAAATTTTAGATTTCCCAATCCCGTTTCAAGACAATCTCGACATTTGGCGCTCTAAAACTTTCCAATTTTGCAGCACCTTGACCCCGAAGCTTAACATCCCGTCTATTCCAAAATCATGTACCCAGACAATAATTTCGTTCATTCGTCTGAGTGTGATTTCAACAAATGTCTCATTTTCTTCGTCGTGTCGTTTCTCGTCGAAAAGCTCCGCGACACGTCGACTTTGATGACAGCCGGCGAAAAGTCCGAGTCCCGTAAAAGTTGACGGCTATCGTCCTGAATATATGGCGGCTATCGATTCCGGTCGACGGATTTCGACGGCGGCGTCGGCCCAACCAGTGGCGTTGCTGGCGCAAGCGTCACTCTTCATCCAGTTCAAAGGACTATACGGATGCTGGTGTCGCGCCAGTGTTTCTACAGCTCACAAGGGCTACGAATCGGCACCTCGTAATCATCACATGACGCAAATCCAACCGTCGATGTACCAGAGGTTTCATTGACGCTCAACTACCCCAAATCGACTCGCATGCTCGCAGAAGGGGGAGTTTAGGGGTCGAAGACACGTGCTTTGCGCCACGGTCCGAACTTTACCGGGTGAACCGATAAAGCTTTAATTGGCCGAGCGGTGGAAGTTACTGAATGTGGAGTGATAGAACTTTTTGTAAACTGTTGAAGCAAACTCTTTAGGGCTGTAGCAGGGAAAACTCTTATGTAAGTATCAATAGCGCCGCTTGAGAGACACTCACATGCTGCAAACGCGCATTTCGGGTTCAGAGGACGCACTTCCGGATTTTTGGCCCATTCTTAGAGTAGGCAGGAATGACAAAAATTTGTTGTCATAATAATAGCGAAATCGTCCGTTAATTTTGTAGATTTCAATAAATACTGGAAGCTTTGGCAAAAGTTTTACCTTTTTTATCCTGGACTTTGATTTTTCAAATTTCGTTAAGTGCAACTTAACCAGCAAATTTAATTTTGTTAAAATTTTCTTTTAGTAAAAATTTTTATTTTCAAGTGGACTTACTGGTTGGTTGTCAGACGGAGCCAATAATTTTTGCCGAAATTTCTCCGCTGGCGTTCGATTTTCGGAGCTGGCCGTTCACCCGGAATCGTATTTCATGCAACAAGAGGCGTTGGGTAATCCGGGGCGAGCGGCCCGAATGCTCCATGCCCATCGATATTTCCTCGGAGAATTTATCGTGCTATTTAATAAATTTATTAAGTAAAAAGTTAAAAGTTGCCGGCGTTTCCTGAAAAATGCGCTCGCTTCGCAACAATCTATTTTCCTCTTCGACTTTTCGGCGTCCGCTATCCAGAAGGAAGGGGCGTCCAATGAATTAGCTATAGGTGGCGTCGCGTCCGTAAAACTACCTCTTTACGAAAATTACGGCGCAATTAAAGCGGCTCGTAAAAAGCGCGCGTCAGATTGGGACATGTTGCCTTTTATTCCCGCCAGTTTGGCTGATGAAAAATTTGAATGGCGACGATAAACAGGCCGAGGCGAACGACAACGGGAAGATTAAGACGCAATTTTTATGATTTCCGGAAATTATATTAAGTTGTAGTAGCACGGGGTTTATTGTTCCTGGCTGTTGTTTGCGAGCTTTACGACTCGGGGTGTTTTCATCAAGCGGTTTTTCTCCAAGTCCCGGGGTCAATTGGAATATTTCGCAAAAATTTGAAGAGTTTTGGTCAGCCGCAAACATCGTGTGCAATTTTCACACCGTTATAGGCTCAAAGCTCATTAACGCCTAACCGCATTTAATTCCGAAACTATTTCTCTACATGCGTCATTGGAAAAATTCAATGGACGACAAACCGGAAACTGTTCGATCTGACTAACCTGAGTTGGGGCGTTACTGATTCGTGCAGAATTTAATTAAATTTGCCATTGAAATTTGATGTTAAAAGTCGGTGAAATTCAGTCGAAATAATGAACGTCAACAGGGCGGCCCGTCCTGACTTGTGATTGGGCAATAATATTTTGTTGAATTATTAAAACAAAATTTCATTCAAAAACAACAATTAAGAGTTGTTGGGAGCTCGTTCACCAACAAAACTTTTGTTGATTGGCGGCGAAGCCATCCGCACCGCCAGCATATTCCGTCTTCATTTCGCAATATTTCACCCGAATACCTAATATTCCATCTTCCGCAGAAGTTTACTTATTCGTTGGGATTTATTTACGAGTCGCTCAAAGCTGGGAGATTCCAGGCCAGCTCATCGTAAAACACTTTTATTATTTGTGTTTAACTACGTTTCTTGCAATTCGTGAGGACGGATTTATTTCATCTCGCCGGTAAATAGAGGAATGGGTGCCACATTCGACCCGGAATCGCGCCCTGATAAATAATTTACGGCCGCCAGCCTGCATTGTCCCGGACTTATCCGGGCATCCCGCTAATAATTTTATTGCATCGCGACAAAAATAATCGTAACCCGGCGGATTTTGACGAAACGTACGGAATTAATTCTGTATCGAAACATTTCGCACGGAACGCCACTCTGCAAGTGTTGCATATTTAAAACATGTTCGCTTCGCTTTGCTTTGTATGAAAATGGCCTTTAAAAATTTGATCAGTTCGAATATTAAATTTAATGGGTTTTATCTGGTTGCTTCGTAAATCTTCTCCGGGCTATTTGCGGAATTGTGAACAAAACACATTAAAACCTAACTTTTCAGCATACATAAATATAAATTCAATTTACTTTGCGTAAATGTGTTTCGCATTTACTCCGACACCGGCGCTTCCACGTAATAAGAAATAAATAATACTTATCTGGAAGAAAGAAAATTCAATTTCGGGAGAGGAGGCGCCCGGGTGCCGTTCCCATTCACGGAGGTAATTTTTAAGTGTTGGCAATTTGTTTACTTTGGATTTCGAGGAGGGCGTTTCGACGCGAAATTATCAAATTACGTGGCGCCCCGACGCTATCAAGAGCTCGCACATGCAAGAATGTTATCTCCCATTTTACTATATCTATATTCAGATCTTTCTTGCTGAATTGAAATTACTAAAGTTACTGGAAAATCTCGCCAGAGGATTGAAATGAATTATTTAGGTTGCAAAATAACAGAACAGCAACTTCCTGTGCGCTAATTCAGACCGGCGTTTTCTAAATTTATGCGTTCGGGCTATTAACTTGTAATTTAGAACGCAACATTTACATGTAAAACACTGAATTTTTGTCTAAAGTGCCGCTCTTCAGCCTTCAGCTCACTAATGTAGAGAGCAAAACAAGTAACCATTGCCATGTTAGCACTTTGCTCTGAAAGTTTTGGATTCCATTAATATTGGTCTTGTTGACAAGTCAACAATGGCTATAATACAGTGGCGGCGCCGAGGGTGGAAAGGTCAATCAACTATCCAAAATGAATTCTGCCCGAACACTCGCCCATCCAATTTTAGAAATTTCAGTTCGTCATTCGACACGGTTCAGTTCAGAAGCTCGAGTGTTTAAACAAAAATATGAAAAGTCCCGAATTAAATGTGGAAAAAAAAACTTATAAAATATAAAATTGGTTCAAACAGTTTTTGGGTCAAGCTGGAGAATTAAACTTTTCTGGAACATTATATGAATATTCAGTAAATTAGAAACTTCTGTTTCAACTAACAATCCCAAAATTTTTGAAACCCGTCATTTAATCTACCATATTAACAAAAGATATAATTATAGGGGTGATCTTCTATTTTAATAATTTCTTTTGGCCCAATTTTTTTTCTATATCCATAACGGTTCTAGGTATGCTCCTCCTACACCACTTTTTTTAATTTCTCCATAATAAGTGTGCTCTTTATTACATATACCTTTCTAATACCCATTTACAATTTTATATATTTTTATTTTAAATTAATTTATTAAATGTATCAGGACTTTACAATAGTTTTTATTTAATCAGCACCTTGTATAGCTTTCGATGACCCCTGAACCGTTTTAGAAATCGTCCGGATTGTTTAATGGGAGAATATCTTTTGTTGTTTTGTAAAGAAACAAAAAGTTCTTAACTAAAGTTTAATTGATAGCGTTTTCGTGGTGGTTTCTCCCGGCGCCTCCACCATTTTTGGCTTTCGCTCTGGGCTGCCGCCGGCCGGTTGTAAGTTGCTGTGGCGTACAGGTCCGGCCTTTCGAATTATTCACGAAACATTGGTCTGGCGATCTTCAACCTTAAACGTCCCGCATATTGCGTTTATATGGAGCCACATGAATATTTGATCTTCGTTCAAGACCTGGCGCGATGCGCTCCCCGTTGAAGAGGTCCCGCAGTTTATGTAAAGTTTACGGCCGCTTTTATCGGCCGGAAATGCGATTACATAAGTGTTACAAAATAGCTCCGCGAATAAATAATTTTAATGTAATAATAACACGACACGGGACCTTAAAATTTTATTGCCTGCTCCGCTCGCACCGAGCATATTTCGCGTCTGACACCGTTAAATTTCAGTACCCACCATATGAAAGCGGCTTTTGATAATATTCGGCAATTCCGGCAACTAACGGCGATGCTTTTTATTTTTTAAGAAACCATTCGAGGATGAAAATAAAGCTGGGGCGTACATCACCATCAAGAGCTGTGCCTCGCGGATCGATCCTTCAATTACGTAAAGTTTACTTGTGTATCGTCCGTCGTGAAGCCCCGCTTTAGTCGGTTTGAGTTTTTTCCAGTGTTTTCGTTGTAAATTTTAATGCCGTCTGTTTCAATTGGAGCAGCACTCATGAGGGTTCTGCGGAGTATGCAGATGTTACCCGGCCGCTGTTTGAGTTGTTAATTTAAAACTTTACCAGCAACTTCTAGTTTTATTTAATCTACAAGTTGAATTTAGTTCTGCATGATAATGAGGAAAATACGTGTTATGCGCCTCGACAAGTGGTTCTTTTCCAGCAGTTGGCGACGTTACTCAAAACTAATTTGTTCTGATCGAAACCCGACTAAACTATCTTTATAAATCACCGTCGAAGTGTTGTTAAGTTTCCAAAAAGTTGATAGGCGCTCTCAGATCCAGCCAAGTTTTTCGGTGCGGTCGCCGAAATTTCCTGCAAACGGGTAGTTTTTCTCGCAGATGGGGGAGTTGACAAAACAACTTTTCAATGGTTTTTCGAGTGGCCCGAAAACCGCTGTACACAACGTTTGATTCCGGCGTATGAATTTTTTATTTTTCATTTCAACTTTTTCAATTATCTTGGCGGCGGCTTTCGATATATTTGAGATGTTTTATTTATGAGGAAAATAGCTCGACGCCCACCTTAACAGGGGAAGGCTTTGCTACGTGCAGGAAGGCGAATTAAAATTTTAGAGATTTTAGTGGGAAGAACCTCCAAAGGGCGAAACGCCTACAGAAGACCGGGGATACTGCCTTCTCTAATCCCCGACTCGAGAGCGAAATTTAAGACCAAGTTCGAAATTCTTCAATGTTTCTTGTCTTCTCTGGCGGTATTATTAGTCCACTGCTAAACGTGCCGTTCAAGTCAGCTGTCCAATGCATGTTCGTTCATTTTTCAGTGCGCATTCAGTAACGTGGATTATTTGTAAAGAAATAATGTATCATTAGAAATCTATTTCTCAAATAATTAAGGCCTTATGGTGCAACAACTGTTAAACTCTCTTATTACACTCACAATCTAAATTAGTCATTCTATATCAAATTATTCATTGACATTGATGGCATTTACGAGTAGTCGTATCTACATGCTCGATAGCGTTCTTAAATGTTACTACTTATTAAATTTAAGATTTTAAAGTTTGCAACACCTGCTTTAACTCTTTAACTGCCTAGTCCATAGTTGCACCAAATTTGTAGTGTCATCATTCATCAAGTTAGATCATAAGAAGAAGTGACGTCAAACGAAGAAAAGTTGAAGTAATAAATGATATATTTGCACTTATTGATAAATGATTTAATACATCTCTCATATCCAAGGTGGTTAAATAGTTTATGGCTTAAATTTCGTTCAACTGATCATCTATCAAACGGTGTTCACACCATATTTATGACGTAGGTACACGAACGATAATTAATGCACATTCTCACCTGACATAATTTCCTCTTCAATAGCATAACAATTGGGTTAGCAAAATGTTTAAATTGCTCTAATTGCGTTCTTAAGTTTGGCTGTGCATTTCTTTACTTGTTACTTTTTTGAACGGCTAAATATTAGTCGTGCATTTAATGGTGTGTGCAGTCTGTCTAGAAAAATGTTATCCGGGTTAAAAATATTTTAATAAAAGATTACTGCGTCAAAATATGTTGCGTTAGCCAGTTGGGCGGTTATTGGGAGAATCTTCACAATTGCAATTTGCCACTTTTTATTAAGTATTGACATTTTAAAAATTAGAGAGAATTGTTAATTTATACATAATTTTACCTAATTTTATTTTGACCAATCATTGATCGAGATCTTTTTATTTATGCAGACTATATTTGTCGACATTACGACAATTATTATTCTCGCCTATCAAACAAACATTGATTAGTCGTCAAACTGATAACAATCAAATGCTAAAATATTAAAACCGCTTTGGCCTCTTCTAGCAACTTTTTGACATCGAGGAGCTTTCATGTTCTATTTCAACAGTTAAGTTAATGGGACAATAATTATGGCAAAAGCAAACCAAAAGTTACGAAAGTAATTGGCTGAAAGTCTTTATTGTAATTGCATTTTTGGTATTGGGAACTCTGCTCCAAATTTTGAACTTTCTCTACTTCACAATGTAATAGATGAACTATCATTCCATTCAAAACTGCTGTAATTATTTAACTGGGCTAGTTATTGGATTTGGAACAAACGGCTAGATGTAGGAAAAAATATTCCATGTTTGTGTAGAGATTAATTGTATACGTCAGATAGTAACATTAATAGTTATTTATGTATCAAGGGAATAAACACCGATTTTAATCCGGAGAATGTAAGTAATGCATGAGGCGAAGCCGAGGGCATATTCATTCGAGGGATTAACGATGTTTATTCCAGAGATGCATACAAAACTTTCTTCCCAACCGTTTAAGTTAATAATAATAATAAATTAAAGAAGAAATAATTGTTATAATTGACAGATACCTAAATAAAGTTGGTTGACGGTTATTATGGAAACGAGTTTCTTTATGTTATATCGGCATTTTTTTTACTTTATTCCTGGTTGGGAAGAAACATTAGTACGTTGCAATTTAAGAAAAAAAGTTACTGTAGGCAAAAATGGCCGGCGCTATTTTGTAAAATAATATGCTCTAATATGGTCCCAAATTAGTCATGTGACTAACAGTTTTTTTTTTAGTCCATTACGGGTTGCCCGAGCGATGATTAAATTTAATTCATTATCAACGCGATATTAAGATGTAATCTCTGAGACGTAGATCTCTGAGCAACGGATCAGTAACAATCATTATTAGTATTTCTGCTGGTACAAATGTAAACGAGCCATTTATCAACATCGTATCATGTTAACTGATGAATCATGATTGATATCATTGATTAGTGTTAAGTTGCGTTCGTCAAACCAAAATATTGATATTGATTTTGTTGATCCATTGCTAAGGGTTCTACAAGAAATTTCAACGCGCTGTTGACAATGAGTTAACTTTAGTCATTGTTCGAGATATCAGGCATAATAGTTTAGACAAAAGAAACTGGGTTCCAAACTTTTGACTAGCTCTGTATAAATAAGTCATCTAAGTTGGTCATGACCAAAACCAAGTTGATGGAAGTATAAAGAGTTCAAAGAACATTGAGCAATCCAAAGAGCATATGCATATGAAACTACGCATATTTCTACAATTTTAAGTTGGAAGTTGCTCTCATTACATCCATACCTTTGACCATACCTGTGAGCAAATTATTCATTTGTGCAAAAATCATTCAAAGTTACAACTTCAATAATTCATCTACTGGTTTTTATTTAGCACTCTTTCTTAGTCTACATACAATCCAAACTGATAATAATTTAGACTAAAATATTAAAAAGTTTTTGTTTTCCTAACAATATTTTTGACTTTCTCTTTTAGCGGCCCGTCTTGATGAAGCAATAGCTTTATTACAGAACCAAAGTAAAAAAAGTATCTTGCAAATGTTAAATCTTTAAAATACTAAATGATTACTCATTTAGTTTGGTACGGTTTAACAATTGATATACCTAATTTATAACTCGGCCGTCAGATGTTACACTCAGAACTTATGTTGTCATCTAGCTAGGCCATCGCCACATATCATATAACAGATTCACCATCGGTCAAAGGCGGATTTGTTTTTCTTTTTTTTTTGTCAACTGTTAAAAGTTATCACCAAAGGTTGCCTATATTTTTTACTTCCGCTTCTCTATAATAGCCATTCAAATACATGTGAGTGCATTAATCAATAACGTGCGTTACATGACAGCATATGTTAATTCTTGCTTTATCTCTATGTATTCATTTACTTTCCTTTTATTTCAGAGAAAAATTTCCATTTTTAGACTTTTTTTCTATCCTTGAATTCATAGATCAACTATTGAAGTAGACTGCATTTCAGATCTCTGCAATAATTATCCGAACTTCTGCGATTAATTACGCGTAATTACCCATAGTCGCAAGATTGGCTCTGTAACTAGTCAGAATTTGTCGATAAAATTCTAAAGGTAGGCGTCAAGCTCGCGCAGGTTCCGTCCCTGGCCCGAGTAGCGCTAACGACTAGACCTAATGGCCCATTTCCGCCGTATACACTGATTAGGCGTCAAATATTCGGGTCAAATTAAGTTTTTGCAAGTTAATGCGCCTTAATGGCGAACTAAAGTCGTCTTCATCGACACTTATCGGAGATTTGTAGCGGATTGCAGCCCCACCCTCCGTCGGTATGTGGAACGAGTCCTTCGAAAGCGCGCCGATAAAAACCTATCTGCAGGTATCAGAGCCGGCTCCGGAGTATGTTACGGCCCAAAGTTATTCGGAGTTAACGAGCTTTTAATATCGCCAGCTTCTTATTTATTCGCGAAATAATAGTAAAACAAAACGCGCTACGTGCTCGGCATGCAGCTAGATGTAATCGGGTCGGATTGCTATTTCCTTTTGTGCATAGGACGAAGCAGTGTAAGTGCTTTCATGATAAACGGTTCTTTCCAGAGATTGTTTATTAACCCTCTCATTTTGCTTTACAATGTTTACCAGGGTGATACGGACATTTTTATAAAGCAGGTTCGAGAAAATCCATTACGCCCTCTCCGGGAAAATTGAACAATTTTACAAAAAATCCAGCACGAAAATAATAAGTTTGCTTCCTCCTGCAGTTGCTGCAATTCCTTTTTATTTTACTACATAACAATAAGCGCTATACGCGACGGCGGAGGTACAACCGTCATTACTTTTTATGCGGCACTTGTTTTCATCGCTTGCATTTTCTCGTTGAAGGGTTGTTTTTCACGGTGACGCCCCTCAATTGTCAACAACTCGATTCTTGTTTGTCTTCGATCCTGAAAGCGTTATTGGCGTGATGGTTTTCCCGGTGGTTGGATTTTTTTTTATCTCAATCACGGTTTTTCGTGTAATTGGGCTTGTTTGCGTTTTTTACGGTCGCGATAAAAGAACGTTCTGTGTTGACGAGGGTAAACACGAATTTTCTGAATATTTATTAAACCGTTAACTTCTTTATGAAGTTTTCTTTAATTGGGGCCCGGGGCGAGTTTCGGGCGGAAAACGGCATTAAACGTCGATAATTACAAATCGACGGAAAAGCGGGAAAAGTTTTTGATTGGACACCCGGAGCCGCACTAGTCAACATCGCGATAACAACCAAATTCCACTGAATACGTAATTGGGACGACTAATTATAATAATTGTTATTAAATTTTGTTATTTCAATATTTGTTTTGCTTAGATAGAATAATATGTTTTGTGAAAATCCAATTAGCCAGTGGCGCAAAAAATTGCACATTAGCAAACAACTTTTCAAACGTGACGAAAATTTCGGAAACGTTGGAAGTTGTTCGGAAAATTCGACAACGAGGCTGAAAATGGAAAATGTAGCTGTTCCGTCACTAGCAACTGTTATTGTTTTGTCTAAACACAGAACGTCGACGATTATTGAATCGACCCTCGGCCTGCTCGAAAATTGTAAACTGCGGTAAATGCTTCATGTGACAAAGAGAAACACGAGCTTAATTTTAATCCGAACATTGAAAACCGGGCGGGGCATTGAAATAGTTTAATTTATTTATCAGCCGCCCTATGTAATGGTAACTGGGTCACAAAGTTACAACTCAAAGGACCAAGGGTAGTGGCTGGAACGGCCCGAAAACCAACTACCGATAATCCCGTTATTGCCAGAAACTCCGGGCACTCCCCAGCTCCCGGAAAAATGGCAACTAATGTTCTAAATTCGAAATAAAACAACGAAATTTAGTCCATCGTTGTAAATAACCGTCTAAACGGTAACAAACGGGGGGATAACAAATTTTCTAACTTAATACTTGCGGGTTTCGTGGTTTAATTCGACCTTTGGCTCCCCGAGCATTCATTACTCCTTCGGTTTTAACTAAATCACCTGTGAAAAATCGCTCTTGTTACTGCAACGGATTGGCCCGAATGATTTGTATCCGTTCTACAAATAAACACGTCCAGAATCGATAGATTTCGTTTCCTCTCCTCACGCACCTATCCCGCCATTCGATACCTACCTTTCCCGATTAACCTTGTACATTTCCGTTATTGAGGCACTTTTCCGGGATTGCCCCCGAATTTGCCGTTAAAAGTCCGGCGGTTCCGGGGCAAGACAGGATTATGAATCAATTTGGACTTTAGCCCGTTTTTCTCGATGAATTACGCCGGGGGTCGGACGCTGAAAGTAACCCTATCGCCCTGATCCCTTTCACATATTGATTAAAGATATACACCTCGGGAGACTGCGTCTTCGCCCTACACGCATATTGTGGTCGATTGAATGTTTCTATCCGGCAATTTCAAACGTGAAGAAAATGTTTTATATTATTTGAAGCTCAAGCTACTCTTGTTTCGTCGTTGAGTGTTTTATCCACTAACTGAAAAGTTGCTAAAAATCGGTTTTCTGCGCAATTTATTGCAACCAGGGACTCGAGTTGTAATTTTGCGGAAAATTGCGGATTGTTATCCGCAGTTGCTGGATATTAAACGTGACGACGCAAAAACGCCATTGTTGGAATAGTTTGAGAGCCGTTTTTGCTGGAGCCGTAAAGAGGCAACGGTAAGAGACTTATCTAGATGGAAATTGAGTGGGGAAGAGATCATCCTCCTGAAAAATCTTTAGCGGTTTTACTCGAGCTGAACTAAAGCCTTTATCAACCCTGCTCAACATGTATTCTACATGCGGATGTTGCACAAATACTTTACCAGTTACTCCCAATTGGAAAATTACATATTAACATCAACTCTTCCTCCACTAAAACTAAGTTAACTTTTGGTAATGTGGAATGTAACCAAACTGATTAATAGAATAATTGCACGTTTTGTAAATAAACAAAAAGTCGTTTAAAATTTAAAATTTCACTAATATCTAGGAATTTTTGCGTCTTCAACTCACTTCAGAGTGCTTGCTTAGGATTCATCGTTCCGACTTATTTGTTGCTGAAAAATTATGAAAAGCTCAACTGAAGAAAAGGTTAACTAAAAACGTTCTAAGAGCCTGAATGCTTTAGGGTGAATAAGGTCAATGTTTTGCGGACGTAAATTTATTGACAGAAGTTGCTTATAACCATTCTGAATTTTTCGATTGAGTTACGGAACATCCTGCGAAACGACCCAATCCAATTCCGATTAGTAGCGCTTTAATTGCCCTCGGAATGAGTTGCGAGGATTGGCAAAAACCGTCGAATTTTAGGTGCAAATTCCGCAAACGAAATTTAGACATTAGCCAGACCACCCTTTGAGTCCTCCGTCGTTCAAATCCTTTTCGCATTTTTGAAGCGAGCTCGTTGTGTCACCTGGGTTCGGTAACGAGACCGCACCTCGCCTCATATTTATGTAAACTTCATCCCCTGGCAACATCAAAGAAAGTGTTTTCTTTGCCCCGGATTAAATCAGGCTGCGTTGCGTGACCCGACCCGAGTGTCAAACAAAAGGGTTGGCGAGAGGGCGAGACGAGTCTTTCTTCAATTCCGGTCGGGGTTAATTGACGGAGAAGAGTTTTACGGATAATTCCCCAAAGATTCGTTATTGACGACACGTCCGTCGGTTAGCTATCGTATAAAATGATTGCCCCCAATTTCTTTTATTAATACTGGCGACGCAATATCCCCGAAACGACATCAACAATTTAACAGCGAAGTCTTAATTTTAGCGAGAGCAGTAATTAGGGCCTGCAGTAACTGTTGTTTGAGTGGCCGGCTGGTTGCTTTGAGCCGGTCGTTATTGCGCTGATGCTAAACGGTAATGAGTGTAAAATTGCCGAAATGCATGATGATGAGATTAGATTGCGGCCGACTCGTGTGCTCGCACAGAAATAATTCATAGATTTCCGCAACAACAATTTTGCGTCGGCCAACGACCAGGAGCTGGTGGGAAAAAGAGGGCGAGTGGAGCAGCGGCAATTTAAGCAATTACTTGTTTTCGTTATGGCTTCGCTGAAATACGGCACTGTGAAGAATTGCCTACACACCGCCGCCGAAATGAAACAACGTCATTAACACACCTACAGAAGCATCCGTGCATTATCATGCGTAATTAAAGCCCCGCCGTAAAGTTATGGCGTTGTGAAAAGCTGTATGAAAACTAAGGTTTATGGGGGAGTAATTGGGGCTTCAACTGGGCCGAGTTTTACGCAAAATTCCGGCAATTTGCGAGGAAAAACGGCGAGGTGCACTCTGTTGGCGCGTTGTTAGGAAATTAAGCATGTTAGCGGTCGGTTCGAAGAAATAACTGTAAAAGGTGTGTTGAGCAAGTACCTGCTTAAATTTTCACTAACTGGTAGTATTCAAAACATAATTGCTGGCGAGGTCTGAGAGGATAGCGCAAGTCTATGGAGATTCTCCCGGCGCATCCACCATTTCGCGCCCCGTGTTCACCGTGCAACAATCTTCAGGAACCTTTTTTCCATACATACTAATTAATATCGTTAATACTAATTATTTATAATTAAGCTAAAGGAATTTTGTATTCTAAAGTTAAAAGCTTCCGCACATAAAGGATACTTCTGTATTTTCATTAAATGGTAAAATAATAACTTACATGCTGATTGGAAGAATGCCATCCTTTTGGCAAAAGATTAGAATAAAGACGTTTACGAGAAGATTTACAGGACATGTTCTGATAGCTCCTCATCTGAAATTATTACACTTTAACCATCTTTGGTAGAAATGAAGTATTGTCCGGTACCCTCACTTAGATATACAGGGAGGGGTAATAGTGCGTCCGACTTCGATAGCTTGAGTTCTATGACAGCTAGAAACTTGTTTTAAAAACACAAATAAACTAGAGAAAGAAGTCTATAACCGGAAATTATTTTTGAACATACAGGATGAGCCAATACAATTATACAGGGGCTAGTGACATTTTTTTAAATGGTGTGTTGTGTGTAAAAGTAGATTTTTCTAGACACTTTTCACTCCAATATTATTACTGACTATTTCCAAACGACTTCGATGTAGCGATTTCTTTTGTTCAAATAATGGCATCTGCAGATGCATGTTAAAAAAATCACTACAGTCACAATTACGAGTTCTAAGAGAAAATTATGTAAAGACAAGTTAGAAAACATCTGTGAAATGTTTTTGAATAGTTTTTACTTTTGAAAAATTATACAGGGTGGCTAAACTTAATTTTTCAATTTAAAACTTTTTAAATTTGATTTTCTCCATTTTTTTAAATGGAACACCCTGTATATTTTTTAATGATATGATGTAGAAACTATGAACAAACATTTTTTATATGTACGTTCCTATGGCTATTTGAAACAATTTTTGAATTATCGACCAATAATTACAAAATTTAAGAAATCGTTTGTTCGAATTTCTAATTACTTTGAGTCTTTTACAGCGTTTAGCTTTTACTGATAAAAAAATAACTCAATATGTTAACTTCGCACGTCATTTCTATTTATTGTTGTTGATCTAAAACTTTTACTTCTTTCATTTTATATTTTTAGCACTAATAGGTGACTCAATTTTTTGATGCAGGTACCTAATTTTATTTCGTATTCCTCTTACCATATTTAGGATTCAATCACTTTTTTTGAAGTAATTTGTCGATGAACTAGTCAAATTAAGTCTATCTTTAATGCAATCATTTACAAACATATCATAATCTGTGCTGCTGCCACAGTCAGTAGGTACAAATTTGTTATCATTATTATTCCTGTCCTTATCATTTAGTTGCCTATTAAATTGGAAAATTTGTTGCTTTGTTAAGAGGTCATAAGATCATTAGATTGTAATAAACTTCGGGGGAAAAGTCATCAGACTTTCTGTTAAAAAAATTAAAAATTGGTTTAATACATATCTGTTTAAAAAAAAATTCAACACAACAGAATAAAAAATGTTTTGCATGGCATACAAAATGTTCAAAAATTGTGTGTTTAAATTAAAAAGTAACTGAAGCAAGGACACTGACGATGCTTGCCACAGCGAAAAGCCTAAAACTGTTTCCCTTGAAGAGAACATTGATTTCATCTTATCTTAACATAGCAATGAGTCACATCTTGAAACATTGAAGAGATTATATCTATCGAGACATCTTTTGCAAAAAGGTTAAAACATTTTGAGCAATAAGTTAGAAATGTTAAGAAAGTTCCGAAGTGGAGTCCCTAGTTTCTAATCATTAATCAGGTGCATGCCCCATGCCAGATGTTGCCTGAAACTAATTCTGGGGTCTTGGTGTAAAGAATTGTTATCACTGTTGAGTTCCTAATGTTAAGCCTGATTCAGACCAAGAATTGCTAAAGCGAAATTATCATCATCATTACTTTAAAGAAAGTTAATGATGTCTGTTAACAATGTTATGGCTTCTGCTTTTTTGACCTAAGTTATTTTTCTAATGATAAAACATAAAACCATGGCGTGAACAAATTTTCATCTAACCTTTAACTTAATGTTCAACTTAGATCCCATTTTGCCTATTCTCCGGATTCAACATCAGACTTCCGCCTATTTTTAACCTTGAATAAAATGTAATTTGCATGAAGGTGAATTTTGAAGGAGAAGATTTTACCAGTTTTCAAATTCTAGTTTGATTAGCTACATTATGTTTTTCTTGAATTGAGTCTTAACTTTTTCTGTTTCACCTTAAACTTTATGTCGTTTTGCCTTTCTAGCCAGGATGTCGGGCGTCCAGAAATAATTTCGGCCGCGTGCCTTGAAATTGCTCTTTTTGTAGCAAAAAAGGCGGTAGGCGCCGTGCCGCCTTATTTACCCGAAACAACCCTTAGCGAATTAGCCCCGGGGCGGAATGAACTCGCGCTTGCGGCCGAGGTAGATAACGCGCTATTATTTACATTAAACTCCCGGGTGTTCGGGCGATAAACTTTTAAGTTGGCCCAATTATCCGGACATATTAATTACGTCGGACGGGAGGGCGAAGTCACGTGATTAAACTGTCCGTTGTAGGCAGCACGATTACGTTGTTTGGACCCAGAGGAATCTGATAATGAGGGGGGTCCGGAGAAAGACCGAGACTGGATAAGGTGGGTAAGTCTCTCCGAAACTCCCGCAGGCCTTGCCGGGGTGGTCCTCAGATATCCAGTCTAATTAATAGCCATTAATCATACGGAGCGTAGTTCGCCCTGAAGTCGCGTTTTTGGCGGCGCCCCCGTCGCATTATTATCAACTAATATCTCGGAACGATTCTGCCAGCCGTTAATTACGGACGGACTCGCTAATTTATGACAGGTAACTAATGCGAGTCGCTATCAACGAGACACATTTCGCCCGTGTTGTTAGGGAGTAATTTCGGGGAGATGTTGAAGATAACGGGCTATTTTACTACAAAAGACTCGCAGTTTCCGCCAAGTTACTGCAACAATTACCAACAATGTTTCCAAAGCTAAATATTTGTGCAAAGCTGACTAGTTGGGAGGCTAAAAAATTAACGAGCGACTCGTTATTGGCGCTGGCCGGCGTAATTAGGATTAAGTCCGGCTGACAAGGCGGCTGAATGGAAATTTCGTTTTTCAAAGGAACGACGACATGGCGGAGGAACGACATGGAAAATGCATTTATCTGGTCTCTATTGTGATTACATGCGGTTTCCATTCTTTTGTAACAAGTCTGGCGTATCTGCATATGTAAATGTGCAATTGCGGTATACATTTCTCGGGTGGTATGGTAACGTGTCCCGAGGCGCGTTTTTAAATCCGCCATTCAAAAATTCGCCGTCATATCACGCTGGGTTTTTATAGCGACCTGGAACGTTCCCGGCCGCATGACAGGGACGTCGTTACGGGGCCTTTGTGACGACGGCCGCTCGCCCCTGGCCACAAAAATAATTCCGGGATACGACGACGTGCTGCCGATGACGCGGACTCTAAATCTGCATTTGCCAACTTCCACCACCTGCTAATAAGCGGGAGCTTTCCTACATTTCAAACTCGCTAAAACTACCGGCCAATTTATGTAAAACTAAGAGTAATTCGATTCCGCTTTGGCAAGGAATTACGGCGTGTTAATTAAAAATTTGCTCTAATTAGCTAACGTGGGACGAGCTACCCTTCAGGTTGCCTCAAGGGCCGGCAAATGTTAAATTCGTATCGGGTTTTAAAATGGAGTTAGTTTCAGATGGAAACTAAAAAAAAACAGTTTATGAAACATGCACTATTGACCATGAGGTGCCCACCCTCAAATTTTTAAGAAAATGACAAAGTTAGTTACACTGGAGGATTCTTTAAATAATTTTCTGCTTTTCCGCTATAACCATCACCATATTAATAATTGGGAACAAATATAATATAGACCAAGTTAAACAATACATCCCTTGCACTGTCCACAAGAAAATTTAATGAGCATCAAAAAATCTAAATTAAACCCAAATTATTATACATCAGAAAATGAGAACATCACCACTAAAATAACTATACTGCGTATTGTTTTACCATTGCTTACATATTAAATTCTATATATATGTCTATCAATTTTACTAAATGTTCACCAAATTTATATCGCTCAAATTACGCGTCCGCGCTGTACATAATAAATATTCGGGCTACCCATTTATATTTAGTGTTTCTCAAAAAAACTATTTGTGCGTCAAATAATTATTCTATTACTCCAAATGAAATGAAATATGCTTGCGCATCTCCCCTTGCCGCTTGCGCTTCCAGAGAAGAGGCACGCGAAAAAAGTTTTGTACAAGGTCAGTTCAGGGCCCTGTAATTTTTTTTTTAGAAGCACGATTAGAAATTACCACTAAAAGAAGTTTTACGTTATACATAATGCAAGCCAATTACAGCAAAGCATTTATACAGGGTGGGGCAATAGTGCGCCCGAGTTCGATAGCTCGAGTTCTATGTTAGGTAGAAATTTGATTTAAAAACAAAGATAAACTAGAGAAAGAAGTCTATAACCGGAAATTATTTTTGAACATACAGGGTGAGCCAAGACAATTATACAGGGACAAGTGGGAGTTTTTTAAATGGAATGTGGTGTGCAAAAGAAAATTTTTCGGAGCCTTTTTCTAGACTCTTTTCAATCCAGTATTATTGCTGACTATTTCCAAACCACTTGGATGTAGCGATTTTTTTTGTTCAAATAATGGCATCTGCAGATGCATGTTAAAAAATCACTACAGTCACAATTATAAGTTCTAAGAAAAAATTATGTAAAGACTAGTTATGAAACATCTGTAGAATGTCTTTGAATTGTTTTAACTTTTAAAAAAATATACATGGTGGCTAAATTTAATTCTTCATTTTAGAACTTTTTGAATTTAATTTTCTCCATTTTTTCAAATAGAACACCCTGTATATTTTTTATCGGTATGATGTAGAAGTATGATGTGGCTATTTGTAACCATTTTTGATTTATCGCCCAATAATTACAAAAATTAAGAATAATCCTAAATAATTAGATTGTTTTTCAAATTACTTGACATATAAAATTGTAATAAGTGCTCCAGATGTTTTGTTTATAAAAACAGCATAAGTTTTTTTAGTAAGTTCACTTTATGTTTGTATCTTGATCATTTTTTGCATTTTATATTATCCGACAAGAAATACACATTTATCGCAGTTAACTGTCGTCAGTTGTAATTTTTGTGTCATTTTGAAACATTAGAAGTTTTTTGTCGAGTTATTTGAAAAATGATCTAATCTTTTAGTCTTGAATTTGTAATTATTTGGCGATATCTCGAAAATGGTTACAAATAGCCATAGGGGTGTGCACACAAAAAATGTTTGTTTTTAGCTTCTACATCATATTGTTAAAAAATTTACAGAGTGTTCCATTTGAAGAAATAGAAAAAATTAAATTCAAAAAGTTCTAAATTGAAAAATTAAATTCATCCACCCTGTATAATTTTTCAAAAGTTAAAACAGATCAAAAGCATTCCACAGATGTTTTCTAAGTAGTCTTTACATAATTCTTTCTTAGAAGTCGTAATTGTGACAGTAGTGATTTTTTTAACATGCATCTACAGGTGCCATTATTTGAACAAAAAAAATCGCTACATCCAAGTGGTTTGGAAATAGTCAGCAATAATACTGAATTGAAAAAAGTCTAGGAAAAGGCTTCGAAAAATCTTCTTTTGCACACCACATTATATTTAAAAAACTCTCACTTGCTCCTGTATAATTGTCTTGGCTTACCCTGTATGTTTAAAAATAATTTCCGGTTATAGACTTCTTTCTCTAGTTTATCTGTGTTTTTAAATCAAATTTCTACCTATCATAAGACTCGAGCTATAGAACTCGGGCGCACTATTGCCCCATCCTGTATATTAAGGAAATCAATATCTTTTTTTGTGCAAATCACTTCTATTTTTACTCTTATTTTCCTTGCCCTAGCACATCTAAATCTATAATTTTGCATAAAATTATTTACCATGTGCACAACATTTTATTGCTTGTGTATTTTTGATCAACAAATAGTGTTTTTAACTGCTAAATAATATAAGACACTGTCGAAAATAAAATATCTGGGTATTATGTTAGAATTAAATAAGGAAGAAAATTTTGTGAACATTTAGTATTTATGGTCAACAAAAGTTATTTTGAAGAACAAAATATATAAGAGGCCAACATTATGCCAATATTTGGTTGTTGTATTAAGATTATGAATTTTCTTAATTTTGGTGAGCATTTAGTATTTTTGGGAAATGAAAGCATTTTTTTGTATGAAAATATTGGGTGAATTTGGTAGACTGTTAAATACAACGCTTTTTAAACTAATCGCTTTTCCGCTATAATAATTGCATCACCATATTAATAATTTATTTTTTTTCAGGCCTGCTCGATTTGACTTTCATCAGTTACGGTGAAGGTAAGCTTTTAACTCTTTTGCTAACTAAATTTGATAACACGTTAAATTTCGACGTGTCGTTGGAATGTTTTAGTTTAATTTTGGTGAAATTATCGGTGTTTGAATTTGGCAGCGCAATGTATCGTAAACGAGGCAAATGTAAATAAGCCGAGCGTTCAGTTCATTAGTCAAATTGTAAATGGCGACAATATTAGTCAGATTGTTTGAATATTTATGGAGTTGCATAGTAATCACAATGTGCAGGCCTGTTAATTAATGAAGGATCTGCTAATTGAATTGCGCCTTTGAAGTTGGCCGATAGTTGGGCGTCCGCGCCAGTTCCTGCTGCTGTTCCAGATCGCTTTAATATGGCACGTCGTTATTGAAGCATCCCGGCCGGCGGTGTTTACCCGTCGCGTTGTTCCCGTAGGAAAATCGGGTGTCGCAGCAAAAATTCTCGGCTCCCGGCCGACCCGAATCCGTTTCATTTTCTACAAAGGTTCGAGCCTCTTAAATTAAATTTGCCGGGAGAGGCAAATTGCGCGAAAGAGAGAGAACAGCGTCGCTCCTCCAGGAGTGTTAAATGAATAAAATCGCAATAAAAAAAACTGGAACCTCTAATTTTCCGACACGAAAAACCGTTCAGACATTTCCAGACTTATGAAAGTCGACGGGGCGCGAGAATTCCACGGTCGCTGCGAAAGCCAAATACAATGAAAAATTCATATTTGACTCGCACTAACTAGGGTCGTCATTTGCATTTTTATTATGTTGGCTCTCGTCGACCTTCTCGTTTGTTTTCTCTTGTCTTTTGTCTGTTTACCGAACAATCGACAAACGCCTGCATTCTTCGGGCTCACCTTCCGACGCCAACAATGGCGCCAATTTGCTCCAGAAACGAGGGCTTCGCGGGCGCAGCCACCGCGGAAATTCGACAATTCCGGTAATTAACGTCGGCAAATAGCAGTAGGCACGTGCGAGTAAATTAACTGTTGACATGTCCCGTTTACACAACGAACAACCATCACCGCATATTTTCCTCATCGACAACAAACCAGGAAGAGCGATCCAGCAGCACCAATCGAAAATTGCCCTCCTTAATACCTTTAACTAAATCGCTAAAACTTCTAATAATCCAAAGAGCCAAGTTAAAATTTAGAAAGTATACCTAGAAGTGAAGTTGAAACGCCCTCTCCAATTTTAAAGCTTTGTGCTGCCCCTTGAACTATATCGCATTTATCGAATATTGCCCCTGTATAGGCATATAGCCGATACTTTTCTCCCCATATATCTTAAAGTTTCTTCTCCATACTTCGAGACGATTTCATATGGGAACAAATATAATGTACACCAAATTAAACTATACATTCCTTGCACTGTCCACCAGAAAATTTAATGAACATCAAAAAATCTAAATGAAACCCAAATTATTATACATCAAAAAATGAGAACATCACCACCAAAATAACTATGCTGCGTATTGTTTTACCATTGCTTACATTTTAAATTCTATATGTCTATCAATTTTACTAAATGTTCACCAAATTTAGAACGCTCAAGTTACGCGTCCGTGCTGTACATAATAAATATTCGCGCTATCCATTTATATTTAGTGTTTCTTAAAAAAAACTATTTGTGAATCAAATAATTGTTCTATTACTCCAAAAATAAAATATGCTCGCGCATCTCTCCTTGCCGCTTGCGCTTCCAGAGAAGAGGCACGCGAAAAAAGTTTTGTACAAGGTCAGTTCAGGGCCCTGTAATTTTTTTTTGAAGCACGATTAGAAATTACCACTAAAAGAAGTTTTACGTTTTACATAATGCAAGCCAATTACAGCAAAGCAATTATATATTACGGAAATCAATATCTTTTTTTGTGCAAACCACTTTTATTTTTACTCCTATTTTCCTTGCCTTAGCACATCTACATCTATAATTTTGCATAAAATTATTTACCATTTGCACAACATTTCATTGCTTGTGTATTTTTAATCAACAAATAGTATTTTTAACTGCTAAATAATATAAGACACTGTCGAAAATTAAATACCTGGGTATTATGTTAGAATTAAATGCGGAATAAAATTTGGTGAACATTTAGTATTTATAGTCAACAAACGGTATTTTGGCGAACAAAATATATAAGAGGCCAGCATTATGTCAATATTTGTGTGTCGCTTTAAGATTATGTATTTTCTTAATTTTGGTGAGCATTTAGTATTTTTGGGAAATGAAAGTATTTTTTTGTATGAAAATATTGGGTCAATTTGATAGACAGTTAAATACGACCCATTTCATATTATGCTGGTGATATTCTGAAAATTGTGTATCTTGAATTAAACCCCATTACACGTTTTACATTCTACAAATTTTAATCATTACCATCTTTGTAACTAAATTTCTTAATTTTCCATAAATTTTTAAACTATAATTTCCTCAACATTAGTCAAATTTAATTTTTATTGTGTTCAAGAGCTGTTCTAAACTTTTTAGAAGAACTTATACTTATATTTTGGTATGAATTTCACAGGAAGACCTGCCACCCTTTCTTGTTTGCAAAATTTTACTCTGACCCAGTTCTATCTGGAGAAATGCTATTGAACATTACATAATTCGCTATGTTGCAATCACCGTGGGACTTTTAGTATATTTTATTTCCTCTTTACATTTTCGAACCTCTTTTCAAAAAACCAACATAATTAGCGGCTCATTTTCGATTACCTGCGAGCGATATGTCTTCTCAAACTAATTTAGTAACTGGACGGACTTGCCTAATAACTGAATAAGGAGCTCTAAAAAGTTGTCGTAGCGTTAGTTTGTTGTTCGAAAGCAAGTTAGCATCTTCAAAGCACGCTCGATAATAGTGGCGAAAGCTGGAAGAATGCATCTCATAAAACTTTGAAACGAGTAATTTAAAATCACTAAAGCCCTTTAACAAGAAACAATGACAGTGTTCCCCGTTCATAATACAACGGAGCAACGTGATCTTTTACAAAACCAAACAAAAGCGCCGCCGCGAGAGAAAAGAAGAGCTCTTATCATGGCAGCAACCTAAACACGCCATAAATATCGCGCATACTTACGAAAATTCACTCAACTACACAATAAGTATCAATTTAGCTTCTCAATTAAACCTCGACTTGAAGCAGGTCGAGAGCCCCTCCGGAATTTCTTGCAGCGACAAGGCTGTTGCGGAAACTTCTTCCTGCAATTTTTTTTACTGCCGTTACACGGCCGAGCCGGGATGTTTCACACAGTTACAAGAAGCTCCCCTCGCACGGCAATTAATTTAAGATTTCACACGCCATTTTCCCGGCAATTCCGGTAATTTATGTTGGCGAATGAGGACCGTAACTCGCAACTGCCACGCGTTGTTGCGTCGAAACCGCTCTCTACGAGAAATTCTTATTTCTGCTAATGAGTGAAAACTCCAACACATGTTGCGGGGTGTGGTCGCCAGCCGCCCTCTCAACGCCACCACCAGCCGTCACGTGCACGGGCTTCTCTTGATAAATGCGAGAACCGACCGGCTACGGGGGCAGGAAGGTGGCTCGCCAACTTTCGCCACTTCGTTAACAGCAGGACGTCGTCGCAGTTTTTCGGCTGAAGAAAAATTTATTGGGTGATGCCGGAGCTTTTTAATGTTGATTTCTGCCGATTAGTGGTTTCGTGACGTAATTGGCATTAGCGAGTACCGTCGGAGGATAGCCGATTAAAGCCCGCCAGTTGCAAAGTTCGCATGTTTAAGAAGTGTTTGCTTTTGTAGCCGAGCGAAGAGTAAAAAGCTTTGGCAACGTTTATGAAGCTCGGCCGCATTTAAGGGTGGCTGCGAGCGCGGCATCAAGTTTTTGTCGTAAGTCTTAACTTAATACATCTCGCGGAATATAATAAATTATGTAAGACAGGTAGTTAGAAGACTTCCAAGTTTCCAATCAACTCGCGAGAAAGCCGCCATGAATAATTCGCCCTAGTTGAGCTGGTTCACTGTAAAATTTCGGTACGGCGATAATGGCATAATGAGGCTGAGTAATGATATTATACATGCGCGTTGTGCCGGGGATGTGCAGGCAGGTACCCAAATTCTATTTATATCACTTTTAATTCAATTTAATTAATTTCAACAAAGTCCCGACGTCGGAGCCGCACCTAAATCAGGAAATGCTTTCACGAGCTTGAGTCTCACCTGGTGCTTAAAAGGAACCAAAGGGTTTCATGCATCGGGTTATCTAATTTATTCACGACAGCCAAACACGAGCGGCGGAAACGAAACGCGAGATCTAGCCGTCCTCTTGACGACTAATTTAATTAGCTAAACGGAAACTTGCCGTCTCCACGCCGCTTTCATTCCTGCAACTAATTTTTACCTCAGCCGCAGCCACATTAAAGCAAAAGTAAAGACGAAGACCTTTTCAAAAATGTACCCACCAGCATTGATCCCAATGGGGGTTTAAAAACCTTAACGTGTTTAAAAAGGGGTGAGCTTTCTGCAGAAAGTTTAACCAAAAAAATATATAAATCAGCCCTTTATTGCGATCAGAACTCGTCACGAGCAGTTGCAGGTCCAGCGACGCCACCCACTGCGCCACGGAGTCCACCTACTTTCTCTGTTTGTTAAACCCTCATCCTTTCAACCATGACGATTACTACAATTTAAACTTTTGCATATAAAAAAACATTATCTCTTGCGGCTTATCGAAAAAAATAAAAAAGTTGACTCCAGCCACCGTAAGAGGTTGAATCCGGTCGGATCCGCAACTATTTTGAAATTCCGTGCGACATATTCATTATCCTTGCTGCGCTTGCAGTACCGGAAGCTGGAGGTTCGGAGGTGTAAAAGGATCTGGCGTACGTTGCCAGCGATATCAGAGCGGCTAGACACGATGGCCAGTTAGTTATCGTAGAAACATCGCTAGTGTTTCAGGATTCAGTTCGAGTCCCGCGGGATGAAGTCAGGGAGGCGGCTGGCATCCCTGAAAACTGCTCCACTATTTACCGCCCCGTTACAGGATCCACTTTTATAGTTTAAAGTCGGTGCCGGGATCAGAATCACGTTCCCAACTTCACACCCCTAGACACTTTAGCCGTATTTTTCAGTTTACTCCTCACCGACGATCCCATAGGATTCTTGACCCGAAACGCTAAAGATTAAATTATCGAGTGTGAAAGACTTGGCCAAATCATCGATGTTACGTTATTATGGCCGAGACAATTCGTTAAAAATTAATTGGCTTTTCTCGTTCGCCAAGTCGCTGACAAAAGGTTTCTAAACGGTTTGAGTTGGTATCTCTGGAAGAGGGTCGTACTATTTACTTCCGGGAAATTGAAGATCGGGGTCATAGGGAGCATCCGCTGGTGTAGTGACGTATTGTTTCTTGTCCACACTTTATGGTTTATCGCAAATCCCAGACCTTTCAAAAAAAGCACGAGTGTCGCCGGAAGTTTACGCGAACAAATCGAAATTTAATTTTCCGGTTTACCAAAAATTACGCGCTGGGGTAGTTTTAATTTAGCGGGTTCTTCTCCGGACAATATAAGACTACAAAAAAAAAAAACATTAAGAAGTTGCTGACATTTTGACCCACTTCTTTCATTACACAACAAAGGCTCTTGCGCCGCCGTTTTCATTAAAATTTATACGTCCGACACAATGGTTGACTTTACGTTTTATTCGCCATTGTAACAACGGAGATCGCGAAATATATAAATTGTTTCGGTGGTGGCGGTGACGGCAGGCCGGTGACGTATTCGCCTGGTGTCTTCATATCCGAGCAATTTACTGCCCTTTCGACGCTGGAAATTTCTTTGTTTAGCTTTGGAAAATCAACCGCTCCAAGGGCTCGCTAAGATTGTTTACGGAGGAGGAAGTGCCGGGATCAAACCGCCGTTCGCCGCGACCCGACCGACGCTCTCAATAAATGCCATAAATTCTGAAAGACTTTCCTTGTAGCCGGCCGCTTCCCTTCCACGCAAAAATTTATGCCCAAGGACCAGTCGCTCGAATCGAAGAATATGGCCACAAATAGAAAAAGTCGAGCTCTCAATGTCGCCGGGCAGATTGTAAACAAGTTTCATGCAAATTGCCCAACCACCACACCCCCAGAGCCAAGGGCGGGCTTTAAAGCTTTTGACAAATGTTTAATGGATGGCAATTATCTAGTTCAACAAGACGTGTTTTTAATCTCAGGTGCCTCACCGCAATTATTGACCTTTTAAAATCATTGTTTGATTTAATCGGAACATGGAGTAAAATGAGTCACTTCAAAGTTCATATAAGGTTCGAAAAAAAATCCTCCTGGTCAATTATAAAAAATTGTTTATACTTTTGACGTGTACAAAAATGGTTGCTATTTGAATTTTAACAAAGCCGTTTTCTTGGCGCCCATTTCAACAATTTTTTTAAATATAGGTACTCTAAAATAACCAAATAACCGATCTAGAAAATGCTTGTATTTGTAGCTTCTCTAGTGATATTAACAATTTAGTGAAAATCCGGAAAAATCTTACTCTCAATCTAATTCCGCTTTTTCAAATTTGGGCTTTACAATTATTGAAGAATTGAAGAACTCTTCTTTGCCTAAATTGGCAGTTTACCTACTTAACCATTTTCTTGAAAACTGAAGAGTAAATTACGGCTGAAGCCATATTACCTAAGACCAATCTTGATGATGAGCTTGGTGATAAAGTTATTAAGCAATAAAGAAAAATTTTCATTAAATTTATGTTTCACATCTTAAGTTATTCAAAAATCAAAATCAAGTTTTTCTTCAATTACCTTCCTGTTGAAAATGGTTTAGTACTACTGCATGAGAGTAATTTTTTTTTATAATTATTATCGGGAACAAATATAATGTACACCAAATTAAACCATACATCCCTTGCACTGTCCACCAGAAAATTTAATGAGCATCAAAAAATCTAAATAAAACCTAAATTATTATACATCAGAAAATGAGAACATCACCACTAAAATAACTATGCTGCGTATTGTTTTATCATTGCTTACATTTTAAATTCTACATGTCTATCAATTTTACTAAATGTTCACCAAATTTAGAACGCTCAAGTTACGCGTCCGTGCTGTACATAATAAATATTCGCGCTATCCATTTATATTTAGTGTTTCTCAAAAAAACTACTTGTGCGTCAAATAATTATTCTATTACTTCAAAAATAAAATATGCTCGCGCATCTCTCCTTGCCGCTTGCGCTTCCAGACGAGAGGCACGCGAAAAAAGTTTTGTACAAGATCAGTTCAGGGCCCTGTAATTTTTTTTTTAAAAAGCACGATTAGAAACTACCACTAAAAGAAGTTTTACGTTTTACATAATGCAAGCCAATTACAGAAAAGCATTTATATATTACGGAAATCAATATCTTTTTTTGTGTAAACCACTTCTATTTTTACTCTTATTTTCTTTGCCCTAACACATCTATATCTATAATTTTGCATAAAATTATTTACCATTTGCACAAAATTTTATGGCTTGTGTATTTTTGATCAACAAATAGTATTTTTAACTGCTAAGTAATATAAGACACTGTCGAAAATTAAATATCTGGGTATTATGTTAGAATTAAATGCGGAATAAAATTTGGTAAACATTTAGTATTTTTGGTCAAAAAAAGTTATTTTGGCGAACAAAATATATAAGAGGCCAGCATTATGTCAATATTTGGTGCTTTAAGATTATGTATTTTCTTAATTTTGGTGAGCATTTAGTATTTTTGAGAAATGAAAGTATTTTTTTGTATGAAAATATTGGGTAAATTTGATACTGTTAAATACGACCCATTATTATCATCACTTCAGACCCACTGGGGCAGTTATGAATAATCCAAGAAACTGTCTAGATGACTCTGTTGTTTATATTGTTTGTATTTGGCATTACTATTTTATGCGTTAGAAAAATAAAGTAAAATTTTAAAATTCTAAAAATACAATAATAATATAATATTCTCGTGTCTTGTCAGAACTTCAAAGCTGATTTCTATTACTTGCTTTGAAAGCACCAAATCTGAGTGGTCTCATTGATGCCAGTTTGGATGCATAAAATGCGAATTCACCATAGCAATTTGTATTTTGATGGCATCCCTTTGGCCTTTAAAGCTCGCAACTCTCGCCAATGGGAATTTTGCATATCGCATGCAGTGCGGGGCCCCAGAAAGCGTCCTGAAACTTTCCAAGTCTTGTTATGCATGAGGTCTTGCAAAATTGAATCAATTTTGTTTATGGCATGGAGCCTAGGATTGTAAAACGGCGTAGACCACGGGCCATCGAAACGTGTGCTGAATCCCATTTAAATTTCCAACGCAATCGATAGTCCCTTTATCATGTAAATTTCCGTCCTGAAATTGACCGCGACCTCCCCCCTTGCCCTAACTGCGTCGCGGTCGTTTTTCGTTTCAACAAAAAAAATCACTATTGAAACGGCAACAAATTCTGCAGAAGAAAAAAACAACCAACCGTCACCCGATATCACTCACGAAGTTGTCTGGGCGAGAGGAATTTCCCGGCCGTCCAGTCCGCTGTGTTTTGTATGGCGTTTTCTTTCAGCGTTTCCTTTGATGCGTGATTGCATTCCCGGATAGGACCCGTGTCCATCTATTTTCCATGTTATTGGTTTGATTTCGCAGTGTCAATATAGACGGAGCCGGACTTTGACTGGATCTTCACAAAGGAATCACATCCGGGCGACACTTTCGGAACCGCAACGGATTTTGGCGGGGCTGTTTTTAGGGGTTTACCGGCCGCCCACCCGTACGCTTTATCGCGTGATTTATCAGTTTATATTTCACTTAATTTCAATTTGGAAACACCGCTGCAAGTCTGGCTGCCTATCCCTCTAGCTAAGTTGCATGGATGTGATGATGTCTGATGCCTCATTTTGTAACGAGGGGAGTTTTTGCTTTTCATAGGGAAACTAACTGCCACTTACTTATAGTTATAAGCTTCCCCACCAACTAATTAACTTATAACGCATGACGTCGGATAAGCACAATAACCTTTTATGGACCTTAAAAACGGCAATTACCTTCCATGCACATAACGGCATGTCACGCTCGTGTTTAGACTTCCCGAAGATTTTGTAGTTGTTATAAATTTTATCACAAATACTTCAGCTTTTGTGAACTAACTGGGTCTATTTCAAAAATTACAAAACCGGCAAAGATGCGAAAGTGATTGATGATTGGTGGTTTTGTACAATACTCACGTAACGTGTATGTAGATTCCAAAGCTTTGTCATTATCTGCAAATTCCGCATTAACTCGCCGATACATTATCAACAAATTTAAATTTCACATGTAGGTACAAACAAATTGTAATTATTTCAACTCTGTAATTAAATCTGTAATATTTCAGTGGAATGCCCCAATTGCGCATTACCGTTCCCGGTCTGCAGCGTTTTACGTAATTTTTAGCAAGGCCGCCATTGTTTAAATATTATTAATAACAACAATGCCTTTGTTAATTTAATCTCCGGTCAAATTTCCAGCGGTAAAACGTTGCTGAATTCATCACAAAATTGCGTTATTTGTTTCCATTCCCTTTTGTTCCCGAACGTTACGGTTCTCTTTCCCGCATTAAGCCTAATTCAGAGCTTTCATCACGCCACAAAGTCGCACGAGAATATAACTTGTGCCGCGTGCGTGGCGCTAATTTCGTCAATTTTTTTTTATTAATAATGTAAATTTTGATGGGGCGGCGCTTAAATTCGACCCCCGCCGCCCGCACACGTATTCCCACAGGTAGGTAGGTGTGCATGCCGCCCCACTCGGCTATGTAAATTGCTATCTCGCCGGTATACAAATTATTTGACTTAAATTTATTTGAATATCCCGTCAAATGGTAATTAATAATGAATAATTCATGGGGCTCTGATGAATCTACAATTCAAAATATTGTGAAGTGTTAATTAAGTTTTATTCTCCCGGCGTCGATCCTGATTTCGGGACCTCGTCGCCTGACCATGATCATTGTTCACGTGCTTGCGGCCGGGTTCCGGTCTCGACTAAACACCAATTTACCCCATCTCGTAATCAAATTAGCCGGATTTGTTAATAAACACTCCTCGTAGGCGTCGCGGCGACGAAGCCAGACGTGCACAAAAGCAGGGGCAACGGCAATGCGCCCCCTTTTAAGGAACAACGGCGGAAGTGGTGTTTACTTTCAATTTTGCAAATAAAATATATATTCCTTGTATAGCGCTATTTGTATTGAAGGTTCCAACCGAAGGCGTCGCGGCGCCTTGGAACAAGATAACCCGCATGGTGCATTCGCTCCGGAGTATCTTCCATTTTCGGATCCGAAAATTGAAATATCGCTAGAAACCCGTCATTCTGTTTACGTGCATTTTGCCCTTTGCTAGCATGAAATGGGGGGGGGGGGGAGTGAATTGAATATACGTAATGGAATCGTCAATATTGGGAATTGCCATAGATAATATTCGTTCCGATATTCCTATACTGGGGCCAAGGCCTATTTGAAAAAAACATCAATCCTCTTACTCGGTAACCTTGAATAAACTAATCATTCCACCCTTGCCGCGTTCTCTTATTAAAAAATTAATATTTAATTTTGACACTCTCAAAATAAATTCAAAAACCTTATAGTAGACCGCGATGGTAACGTCATTTTGAACTATTTTAACTCACTGGATCTTGAAAGAACCTGCATACTATAAGTCTAAACAGCATCATTCTTCTTAATTCTGCTTCATTTTGTAGTCGAAAAGTACTATAATAAAAATCCAGAAAACATTATTTACTTTAAAGGGCTCCAAAGCACTAATAATTACTTATTGAAAAAGGGTCGTATTTAACAGTCTACCAAATTTACCCAATATTTTCATGCAAAAAAATATTTTTATTTCCCAAAAATACTAAATGCTCACCAAAATTAAGAAAATACATAATCTTAAAGCGACAACCAAATATTGACATAATTCTGGCCTCTTATATATTTGGTTCGCCAAAATAACTTTTGTTGACCAAAAATACTAAATGTTTACCAAATTTTATTCCGCATTTAATTCTAACATAATACCCAGATATTTAATTTTCGACAGTGTCTTATATTATTTAGCAGTTAAAAATACTATTTGTTGATCAAAAATACACAAGCAATGAAATGTTGCACAAATGATAAATAATTTTATGCAAAATTATAGATCTAGATGTGCTAGGGTAAGAAAAATAAGAGTAAAAATAAAAGTGGTTTGCACAAAAAAAGATATTGATTTCCGTAATATATAAATGCTTTGCTGTAATTGGCTTGCATTATGTAAAACGTAAAACTTATTTTAGTGGTAATTTCTAATCGTGCTTTTAAAAAAAAATTACAGGGCCCTGAACTGACCTTGTACAAAACTTTTCTTGCGTGCCACTTGTCTGGAAGCGCAAGCGGCAAAAAGAGATGTGCGAGCATATTTTATTTTTGGAGTAATAGAATAATCATTTGACGCACAAATAGTTTTTTTTGGAAAACACTAAATATAAATGGATAGCGCGAATATTTGTTATGTACAGCACGGACGCGTAACTTGAGCGTTCTAAATTTGGTGAACATTTAGTAAAATTGATAGGCATATAGAATTTAAAATGTAAGCAATAGTAAAACAATACGCAACATAGTTATTTTAGTGGTGATGTTCTCATTTTCTGATGTATAATAATTTGGGTTTTATTTAGATTTTTTGTTGCTCATTAAATTTTCTGGTGGACTGTATGGTTTAATTTGGTGTACATTATATTTGTTCCCATTAAAAAATCGCTTATGTGTATAAGCTCGTCGATAGATCTCCTAATCCTACAGTATACTTTTTCAAATTATTGCGGGTTATAACTAAGTGATCAAAAAACATAAAAGCGATTAAGAAATGGTTAATTTAAGAAAAGCTTAGGTCTTCTAAGGAAGGTCGGGATAAAATGGTGAAAACATCAACGGACCTACTCGAGTTGCAATTCAGTTAGCAACGGTCGAGATGGCGAATTATTGTGGTCCAGCCGGCGATCTTTGAATTGTACGACTGCTGAGCGGTGAATGTTTGTTTTGCATAAAACCGAACGGCGTTCGGTGGAACCCGAGGATTTATATGTATAATAAAACCGAGTTTACTAAAAAGACATGCTTGCCAGAAACCGTCATAGATCACCAGGAATCTCATGTGAAGAGGCCATAAATTATGGAAGTAATATGAGTTTTATTTGTGGAAGAGAGAGTAAGATATTCGAGGGCGGCATCACACCTCACAGAGATTGATATGACGTCACGCCATGCACGGCACTCTCAGATCAATCAAGCACAGTCAGGAGCGTGTTCGGAAAACCCAACTCTCCTGTGCGTGCGTGTCTCAGGACCTCGCCCCGCTGCGTGTCCTGCGTAGCGTGCCGCGGGACTTTTAATCCCTCTTACTTATAAACCGCATTAGCGCCCGTGAGGAACTCGCTCCGAAATGGCTCCGTAATTGATTTAATTGCATGGGTTTTTGTGAGGAACCCGGAGCGTCGCGTGAACCATCTCTCCAGGAAAGAAAGCCGGTCGTTTCCTGGACGAAATCGAAAACGGGCGGCAATTAAGCGGGCGAACCGGGAACGGTATAAACAAAGCGAATCACGAAGTCGGCGGCGGCGACAATAAGATATTTGAGTTAGAGACAGTGTCGATAATAAAGATTTGCGCTAAGCGGGGGCGGATTCGATTCCCGAGGGACGTCTGATCGGAATTTACGGTCTGAGCGCGCTCGAAATATGGTCGTACCTAGTTTGAATCTTTAAAATAAAATTGCCACGGTCGGTTTCGGATCCAGGTTATTGGCTGCATAATGTAGTTGGTCGGAGCTTACCTTGCAAATTTTCGGGTTGTAGAGAATCGGGAAGTTTTAATTTTATTGCGACTCTTGTCCGTATTTACGACCTCATTACGGTCGAGTTTCTGCCGCAAACTTTCTTGAATAATTTTTAAAATCAATTCGCCCAGATTCGTACCAGGATCAATTAAGAAGAAGCGACATTGATTGGACAGGCCGCCATGCCGTAAGGGCGTTGTTTCAATTAACCGAAATACACGAGAGCTTCGCTCGGAAACCGCCAGCGCCCGCTTCTCGAGAGCTTAGAGCTTTTCTTCGGGTTTCTTATCAGCTCGTCCCGCGGTTCTCTTTTTAATCAAAAAATGACTACAACGTGATCTCCGATAAAACATGGCGCTTTACTCGTGTCAAACGTAAAAATTGCAATTTTTGCCATCAATTCAATTAACGCGAACATGAGCGAGGGCAGCGCCCAGCATTCCCGGTCATTTCGGGAAATCAAGGAGTCGCGTGCTGATTAGTTGAGCTGTCGTCCAGAAGACGGATCACCGGGATAACACGTAAGTACTTGCTTATCATTACCGGGGGAGTCGAAGAACATACCATGTAATTACCGTCGGCGGAGCGAAAAATAAGAAAAAAAATCCTCGCAGAGCTGTCCGAGTTATCTGATTGAAAACTAAAATTTCTTATCACACGCCCTGAACCGTTCAAACATCGCACCAGTAATTGCGTGAGGTGATTTACACAAGAACGAAATTCGGTCCGCCATAATCATATTCACACCTACTGAGTTGAATTACCTTCCAGCTCCGTTTCTCTAGCTGTGTGATTTATGGCCTGAATCCGGCTTGTGTAATTTTTTATTTAATTACATGAGGCGAAGGGCGGTAAAATTGAAATTCCCGTTAAATAACCGATCAATTTCCAACCGCGAACTTTGTAATGCTGTTCGGTAATTAACTGGTTAAGCTGATGGACGCCACAGTTTGAGCTTGGCTTGATTGCGGCTCGGTTTCGCATACCTGAAAGCCGCACCTGCCCAAATTATCAATGACCATTCTGTGGTTGAGATGGGACAACAGGTTTGATGATGGTTTTGATTGGGGCAGGTGAGTATGACTGGTCCAGCGGACCGGCGGACAGGTGAATCACGAGATGGTCCCGGAGCACCTGCTCAATCACGGCGCGACCAGGGACGCGAAGGCACAATGAACCCATTATCTTTCAGCGACGCAGCTTGGAAGAAAATTATAAACTTATATTCAGAAGAAACGAAATTTCTATGTCCATCAGTTTTATGGCAAGAATTTACGCTGGTTTGCTGAAGAACTATCAATTATGGAGAAATTGTGCTTCCAAACTTGATTACCGGACTAATAAATTGATTTTTGACGCCAGAAACCCTTAACTTAACTTTTAACAATAATTCCATCTTTCCTGTCGAGCTTTGCATTTTGTATTTTTGCCACAACTAGTTTGGCTGAGTTTCAAGTTTAAGCGTTCGAATTTCTAAACTACGTGGCCCCTGCCCTTCGTCTTTGATAAATTTTTTCAACAGCTTGTAAACTCCTTTGCTCAATTCGTTATTAACTCTTATTTTGTCGGGCTTCTCAAGTTCGGCACAAGTTTTATTAAGTTTGAAGTTAGTTTAAAGTTAACAGCAGTTTTCTCTAACTTTGCGTCGTCGTTTGAGGCAAATAATTAAATACCTATAGCTGAAAGAGTATAACCAAACATTCCTAGCCTAGAATCGGGCCTGGACCATCCGGTTAAGCTAATCACACCAGTTTCACCTGCTCCTCCGACTTGACCACGTCCCACTAATCGACTGACGTAAAAAAATTACATTGAAAATGAACGAAGGCCTTCCAACCCTTAACCGATAATCGATGACCACTCAAACACTTTTCCAATTTATTGCAAAAGTTCGCTCTTTTCCCGCCCCCTCATCGTTCTCATGGTGTCTGTTTCGTTGCTGGTTTGTTTACTTTCTTTTCGTCGGTTGCAAAAAGTCGTGATGTATTGATCACAACGATCCATTATCCTTCAAATTAATATCTCTTTGTGGTCGCTCGATTTGTGTGCCGTAGCAGCTCGTGCATCGGGATAATAAAATTCAGATCGTGGCTAAACATATCGATAAATCACATGATAAAAACAGCAGTTGCTGACCGAAGGGGGGCAGAGAGACAGTTTAGTGTCAACGCTTAGCTAAACTCTTGGCAAAGCGTCATAACAGTTCAGCGGGATGATTGATGACTGTTGGCGTCATCGTCTGATATCCGGAATCGAGACGTTGCCGTGTCAATTTAGCGTCTCGCTCCACGAAAGCTGCGTGTCTGCCGATCGTTCTCTAAATGCTAAAAGGCAGGATTTGGGGCTTTAAAGCAGCCACCTGAAACCCCGCGGGCGCCTCCACCATTTCTGAGAGTCTCAAATAAACAGTTGCAGCCACAGTAAAAGATATCTCTTCTTAATGATGAAAAAATTAAGAAAGTGTTACGTATTGTTAATTATGCCACGCAATTTTTTGCAAAAAGTTAGCTAAAGCTTTTTAACGCTCCTCTCTACAAGACAATCTTCTGTATTTTGTTTTCTCTCATTTTTCTGCGTTTTAGAAAAAAAAATTACATGGTTAATAAAGAAAACTGTGCAAGCACTACATATTATACAGAGTGTCCCAAAACTCAACGTCAACCCGTGGAGGGCTGATAGTCCTGCCCCTTACTGACGACAATTCCATAATACGATCTTAGTAAAAAGTCATTAGTTTTCGAGATATTGGGACTTTTATAAATTTCGTGAAAATTGACACCTTAGATCAGTTTCTAGAGTGTCACAACTTCAAATTTCCATATTATATTATTCTAAATGTGGTTACGTAACCCTGAATAGCCCTGTTATTGATTAAAAGACAAAGAAACATTACTACAGCCAGATATTTCTGAAAGAAAAAAACATTTTTGACTAATACATAATTTATTTCTTTTAATGACCTAACTTTGACTCTTCATATTTTTGAAAACAATACCACACTAACTTGGCAAGTTATTCTAAACGATTACTCATTTAGTGTGGTTTTTAAAATGGTCTAACAATTTCTATGTTTTGCATTAGAAAAAAAAAAAAGATATTTCTATTTGATTGCCAAAGAAGCGCATTCTAAAATTATTTTAATAATAAGAAATTGAATTAAAACACGTGTTAAATTACAGTGACAGATATGTATTAAGAAATAAAAATAAAACAAATAAAACTCAACGGATGTGTTCAAACTGCCTGCCACCAAGTCGAATGCAAGCGCGGCATCTTCTTAAAAAAGACATTTTTATCATTCTTGCACTTCCAGCAGCATTTATTTGTTGTGCAGCTTCCGCGATGCGTTCTCTCAATTCATTTTCATTATTTACTGGTGTGAAATTATTTGGACCAAACTTATCCAAAGAGATGGATCGGTCATCGCAGTCCCATTTTGTGGCCTTCACGATCTCCAGATTTAAATCCATTAGATTTTTTTTTACTAAAGTTAGATCAACAAAAAGGTTTATTCAACACCAGTAAATAATGAATTAATGAAAAATGAATTAAGAGAACGCATCGCGGAAGCTGCACAACAAATAAATGCTGCTGAAAGTGCAAGAATGATAAAATGGTCTTTTTTAAGAAAATGAAAGATCTGGCTTTAGTAATGTTTCTTTGTCTTTCGATCAATAACAGGGCTATTCAGGGTTACGTAACCACATTTAGAATAATATAATATAGAAATTTGATGTTGTGACACTCAGAAACTGATCTAAGGTGTCGATTTTCACAAAATTCATAAAAGTCCCAATATCTTGAAAACTAATGACTTTTACTAAGGTCATATTATGATATTTTGGTCAGTAATAAACTGGTTTATCAGCCCTCCACGGGTTGACGTTGAATTTTGTTTTGTTTTCTTAAAAGCAATTTGGTTTATTTGGCCACTGAAATTTTTTTTTGTAGCCTTAGCTTGCGTCAAGTCTTTTATAACTATGTTATTTTTTCCACTCCCTAACACTTCTTTTCATTGCCATCTAGACAACCACGTTTTGCTCATCGATCCATCAATTGTATAGGTACTCACATTTTGCTTCTATTCTTCCTATTCTTCAAACCATCCATGTTATCTCTCATCTTCCAACTTCAGTTAAAAACCTCTTATTATGGGTCCAGTGGCGTAACTACCATAAGGCGAGTGTAAGCTACGCGTGAAGTTTCATTGTTTTTTGAAACTTTGCAACCCTTAAGAAGCTAATGCTGTATAAAGTTGTCTCTTCCATTATTATTAAAAATTCTTACTTGCACGGATGTCCTTTATAACCATCCAAAGTTTGTTACCTATTCCAATTATTAAACAGCTTTGCCTATTTACTTTCAATAGCATAAAACGTTTTTTTTTTAATTCTATTGTTCTTCCTATCTAATGTTACGGGGGCTTTGTCAAAAATTATGCATAGGGGCCTGTCACTTCTAGTTACGCTAATAGGTGGGTCTTTTAGCAGAAACGCCATTAGCAATCGGGAAACAAATAATCAAATGCATGACGGCTCTTCCATTTTCAGCAATTAATTTAATTTTCATTATGTTCAAAAGTAGACCAATGGAAAAAATGCGTTCTTAATGTGAGTTACCAGACTCAAGCCCTTGCGATTTTATTGCATGCACTTGTCTAAACGGTAACAATAAAAATTATTTAATTTTCGTGTTTTAACGTTATGAACCCCTTGTTTTGACTTTCGGTGTGAGATGAAGTCCTTCGTTGACGAGCTGTGAGTTTCAAAGGGGCGAAATCAACTCGCAATTAGGCCTTTCTTCAAACGCTTTTTGAATAGTCAGACTTCGGTCGATATCTCTGCTGGAGCTGTCCTTGCTAGTTTTGTCCTGAGCGCCTTCCCGGAGTCTCCACTATTTGGCCGCGTCTAACTTTCATTTATGCCAGGATGTTCGGGGTTACGGCGTGGCTGGTGTAAAAATATCGTCGACGCCGGGATGGATAAGCCTCGTTACAGACGTCGCCTTCCTATTGCCTGCGTCCCACTTCTGCAGGAGCTGCTAATGACGTCTGTGCGTCATCACACACCGTGACAGTGTTTTGTAGCCTGGTAATGACTCGGTAATGGTTGTAAGAGCTCGCAGGCGCCTAGATTTTACACTTGTGAAATACATTATGATTATGAGGCTCGCTTTGTTATTTGCGCCGAGTCCTTTGGAGCAAATTGGCTAGAAGTTGAGAAAAGACGAACTGATGCATTCACGGATACAGCTTGTGCACCCCCACAATGGCTCGGCAACTTCGTCTGTTTTTGTCCGTTCAAGTTTCATATTTAGACGTCGTTGCGACGGGAAGAAAGAGAAATTCAATGGGGTTCGGTTTCATTGTTTTCCACTCATTGTCGTTTCGCCTGGCACCAGAATGTCTAATAAAGCGGGACGGGACTTCCCGTTAATTTATTCCGATGAGTTTGCGGCTTTTCGTCTTGCTCATGTAATTACGCCGATGAACGTCAACGGGATTTTTACGTGTGCACGATTAGAACGCCTCCTGCAATGAAGGTGTCTAAATATCATCAGCCCTGGTAATTTCCTGATGGATCCTGCATCGGCTTGACGAGATGAAATACGCAACAGTCGCGCTATGTTCGCACATAATTCACTGCTATTTAGCATGACAATAACTGTCGTGCTGGCATTATCGCTACCGATGCGTAAGTACAATATCTGGAATCGATAAAACGGTTTGTAGATTAACTGAAACTGACACGTCTAGGTCCTGAGTAACATCATTGCAGCACCTGCTGTACCAGCATTGACGCGGAAGTTGCAGAAAAAGCTAGACCGCTTTTTAAAAGTCCTCGAGGCCCCATTGCCGGCGATAAGCCATCAAATATCCATACAGCGCTCGATCCTGCAATGTTCACAAATGGCGGATGCGCCGGGAGAATTCGTTTAATCTTAAATCCCATGCCGCAGCCGCACGTATCCGTCTTTCCTCCATGGTAACATGCATACTATAATGGTGGCTTTAAATTTTTGCGCTGCAGGCATTGGGAAGGTGACGTAAGGCGAAGCTCTAGTATTTATTTATATTTGCCTGACTGCAAAGATCTGCAAAATTTCAAGTTTTTTGCAAATCCTCGAATGATTTCACAAAATACTTCTTCAAGTAAAACTTTTTTTAGTGAACGTTCTCCAATTTATCTACAGCACTAATCTGGAGAGAAGAAAGCATCCCGAATCGCCTTCTTATTAATAGGAAACGTCAGAGCGGGCTTGGTCGAAATATATTTCTATACAGGGTGGGGTAATAGTGCGTCCGACTTCGATAGCTCGAGTTTTATAATAGGTAGAAATTTGATTTAAAAACACAGATAAACTAGAGAAAGAAGTCTATAACCGGAAATTATTTTTGAACATAGAGGGTGAGCCAAGACAATTATACAGGGGCAAGTGACGTTTTTTTAAATAGGATGTGGTGTGTGAAAGAAGATTTTTCAGAGCTTTTTCCTAGACTCTTTTCAATCCAATATTATTTCTGACTATTCCCAAACCACTTGGATGTAGCAATTTTTTTTGTTCTGAAGATGCATGTTAAAAAAATCACTACAATCACAATTATGAGTTCTAAGAAAAAATTATGTAAAGACTAGTTAGGAAACATCTGTGGAATATCTTTGATCCAAATTAACTTTTGAATAATTATACAGGGTGGTTAAATTTAATTTTTCAATTTAGAACTTTTTGAATTTAATTTTCTCTATTTTTTCAAATAGAACACCGTGTATATTTTTTAACGATGTGATGTAGAAACTAAAAACGAACATTTTTTGTATGCACACCCCTATGGCTATTTCTAACCATTTTCGAAATATCGCCAAATAATTACAAAATTCAAGAATAATCAAGAAAAAATTAGATCGTTTTCCAAATAACTCGACAAAAAACTTCAAATGTTTCAAAATTGACACAAAAATGGCAACTGACGACAGGTAACTGCGATAAATGTTTATTTCTTGTCAGATAATATAAAATGCAAAAAATGATCAAGATACAAACATAAATTGAGCTTACTAAAGAAACTTATGCTGTTTTTATAAACAGAACATTTGGAGCACTTATTACAATTTTATCTGTCGAGTAATTTGAAAAACAATCTAATTTTTTAGAACTATTCTTGAATTTTGTAATTATTTGGCGATATTTCGAAGATGGTTACAAATAGCCATAGGGGTGTGAATACAAAAAATGTTTGTTTTTAGTTTCTACATCATATTGTTAAAAAATATATAGGGTGTTCAATTTGAAAAAATAGAGAAAATGAAATTCAAAAAGTTCTAAATTCAAAAATTAAATTTAGCCACTCTGTATAAATTTTTTAAAAGTTAGAACGATTCAAAGACATTCCACAGATGTTTCCTAACTAGTCTATACATAATTTTTTCTTAAAACTCATAATTGTGACTGTAGTGATTTTTGTAACATCTATCTGCAGATGCCATTATTTCAACAAAAAAAATTGCTACATCTAAGTGGTTTGGAAATAGTCAGAAATAATATTGGATTGAAAAAATCTAGGAAATGGCTCTGAAAAATATTTTTTTACACATCACATTCTATTTAAAAAAATGTCACTTGCCTCTGTATAATTGTCTTGGCTCATCCTGTATGTTCAAAAATAATTTCCGGTTATAGACTTCTTTCTCTAGTTTATTTGTGTTTTTAAATCAAATTTCTAGCTATCCTAGAACTCGAGCTATCGAAGTCAGACGCACTATTGCCTCACCCTGTATACTGAAATTTTGGAGAATCTGTTTTTTTAATTTTTCGCTACTTAAGAACAATACTTTTTCTACGAAAATATTGATGGTAAATTTATTATTGGTCTTTTTAGGTTTAAATTGGCTTGTAACACTTGCAATTTTATTTCTAATGAAAAGTTACTCTTACCTGACAGGTTTCTTTTGGAAAGGCTTTTGATTTTAGGGAATTAGTTGAAAAACATTTTCTTTATAGATTAACCATTAGTGAACATAATTATTATGGATTATAGGAATCGGATCCTTGGCTTCCGGGCAATTTTCTGACTTTGAGCCTGACGGAAGCGGCGAGGGCGATATTTCCTTTGACTGGCAACATGAGGCAGTGGAGACAAAGTTCCGTCAAGCTCACGATATCGATAGCCCTTTGTTTGCGCTAGGTGCTCGTCTATTTTTAGCAATAACCGTTAATAAACAGCAACAAAAGGGCGTTAACCCAAGGCAATTCCTACTTAGCGTTGCGATGTTGAATTTAAGCAAGATGAGTTTCAAAGCTTTGTACAGATATTAAGTATGAAATATTAATTAATCAAAGCGCACAGCTTTGAAGCCGCTGTATATTGCAGTTCCTCTGGCGTAACAACAAAACTTGGAATCAACTCTCCGCTCTTATCCTCGTAGGAGCTTCTTGTAAGTCTGCTCGATTTTTATCAGCTTTAGCTGGTGGATTTTCGGCAAAGTCGCGGGTGAATAGGTGGCTTTTCGCCGGGAGAAATGCTTGATGAGGTCGCGGCTAATTGCCGGAATGATTGCCTGAATTAAATTCGGATTTATGTTTGGCGATTCGGAATTAGGAAAAGTTGAAATGAACATTAAATGCAACAGTGTAAAGGGAATCCCGGGATGTATAAATTTGCAATTTAGACGAATAGCGTTCGGTTGTAGCGAGATAATGTAATTAGCCGTATCCAACGTAACACATCCCTGGTTGTTAAGTTAAGGGAGCTCGGGTCCGGGAGGGTAATGAGCCCGGACCGCAGCGTCGGCCGGGTCCTCGGAGGCCGAAGCGTGAAGACCTGGCTGAGAGCAATTAGCATACAATACCTAGAGACCATCCGCTGGGCATGCAAAGACAAAGATACAACGCAGGGACGCTGCACTAATTGAGTTACTTGTTGTAACCCGGAACTCCGGAAACAATCTCAATTATCCGATACGTATTCGGGCTGCGACGAAGATGCGCTTCCGGCTTAATTCAATAAAACCGCCGTTTTCGACAAGATGAAAAGCTTATAACGAAATTGGCCAAATAAAAACAGCATCTTACTAGGCGTCACTTTATACGTTCTCTCCGTGGCCACTACACTAATTATTTTGCTATCTTTCCCGTCCTTCCTTTACCGATTCCGGAAGATTAGGACGAGCGAAGACTAGCAGGGTACGCGTTCGCATCCCGACAACGATTTAGTTCGTCTAATTCCAGCCAGAGGGGTTAAATGACCGACGTTTAGCCGAAACTACAGCTATCGAAACGGAAACACGGCCCCAGCTCCGATATCCAACGCGAACAAGAAACCGCTGGGCCGCCCAACTAAGTGTAAGTTCACCGGGAAATCGTAACTCGGAGGATAAAGCTAATGTACACGGCTCATGACTCCACGGTATCTCCTCCAGTGAAGCTCGCCGACTCAACGATCGAAAGGCAGATTCGGTGCCCTGTTGCCGCAACGTTACGTGCCCCTCGCCGGCATCCAGAAAGACTCCCGACCCGCATTTCGTTTTTAGGAACGCCGCTGCCTGCATAATGGCCGTGCTAAGTGGATTTGCGCAATACACTTAACCCATCGATCTCGGACATCCGCCCGATTAAAGGATCAACTTACCAGCCCCACTTACTGCAGAGACGTCCATCAGACGTTGCAATTGCTCAAGTCACTTTTTCCGATCTTGGTCAAAGCAACAAAGTTTGTTCAATTGACGTCATCTCAAAATTAATTTACCAGTAAATTTTGACAAAAATAAATTTTCAAGTGAGTCGTAGGCGCCTCCACCATTTTTGAAAAATGTTAAATTTTTTGGGAAAGTGGCGGATGATTTGCCCAATTTGCGTTGACACGTCGACAAAGTGGCCGGTTAATTGAATTACGGCGACGTGCCGGGCGATTTGGCCCAAGTCCGTGGAGGGTGGCCGAAAACTTCCCTCCGTGTCGATTGGCCCTTTCGCATCGAATTAGCCGGAATCGTCTGGTTCATAACAAAAACGTATCAGTTTCCGGTGTTGGGTAGTGGAAACGTGTCGGTTGGAGTGTTGCGAATTAATTTGGCGAGTGGTGGAGCAGGTCGTCGCAATCCATGACTGGCGACAAGCGACACCACTCAAATCAATTGGCGACTTTTAAAGTGGATGCCGGCATTCCATTAGCGAGATTACGGATTTCGTGGACTTGGAGGATTTTAGTGCGAGTTTCCTGTACCTAATCGGTGTTGCTGTCTTGGAGACGACTGAAATTTTTCTAACGTCAACCTTAACTTTAATAAATATTCCGACAACGGAGGGAATATTGGTTTAACTGGGTCAGAACGTGACATTCGCGAATAATGAAAATGCACAACATATTTTGTAGGGTGCGGAATGACGCGTAGTTGAGCTTTATTAGATTCTTGGAACGTAGACCAATTTTGGTTACCTAATTTTGTTTTTGCTCAATGGAAATAAAGCCATTTCATGATTATTCCAAACAAAAAATCTTGACTCGCCACTACGCTAATATCAGTTGTTAAGGGTAATGAAGATGACAAATCAAATTTATTATTATTTGAAATATCGTTACCTTTCGTGTATTCCCAACGGACAATTATTTCCTCGAGACGCACGTCACCGAAACCTTACTCAATAACTTTCAAAGGTTGGAGTCCCAAAAATAACATATCGGTCTGACCGGAGTACAGGTGTCTCACCTATAATTTTGTATTATAAAATAAACTGAAATGTAATATATTCTCATGTTATTTATTTCAGAATAATCAAAATAGAAAAACCTTTTTAACGTAAAATAACTCTAATTTTTAAATATAAATAAAATGTTTGATTAACGTTAATCTTCTTTGCAACACTTATCGCAGAAGATTTTTCTTGGGTTTGAGTGTTCCTGAGTAACAAACTTGGAGAAAAATTTGAAAGCGCCCATACAATAATACTCCCCACTCCAACAGGACGAAATGCTCGAGATATAAAAATAGCAATCATAAAGAACTAAACGCAACATATTATTATTTTTTAACTAAAAACTAAAGCTCCAATTAGACCAATATTTTATCAAATTGTGTAAAAAAGAATAAGAAGAAGCTACTAAAATTGTCGGTACCCAGAAATTTCTCTACAAAAAAATACGAAGGAAATTGTAGGCTTGGGGTAGACTTGTACATCGTTCAGACCCATCTGAAGGTAAGGTCATTAATCCTTTCCCTTTTAAATATTGGATTTTCTCTCCTTTCAATCTATTTGAAACTATACTTAGATTGTTTAATTAATTACATAAGTATACATATAATTTTGTAACTTTATTAATTGTTTTTTTGATTTCTATTACGTTCTTAGTCGGCTCCTCGTCATGCGTCAAAATTTGTCACAATTTTCTTCAGGAACATATTATTCAGCACTATTTGACTTAATTTCTCAGTTAGATAAATCCAAACACCACCAGGGGGTCCGTTTTATTAAAACTATATGCTTTTGTTAGAACTATGCTTTTAATGTTTGCCAGTGGCTGCGCCAAGACATCTTCCCCAATTGGTAGATTAAGAGCCAAGTTCCACTCGGACAAGCATGATCTCATGATCTTATTCTATGTAATTTTTATAAACGCAGTGAAGAATATAAATTAATTAGGGAGAATAGATATAAATAAAGTAAGTAATAATTAGATAAACTAAGAAAGAGTGAGAGAGAACTGGAAAATATAGAGATAAACATTGAGACAGAATAGAATAAACGTTAAAGAAAATGAGAAAAAATCTATAAATATTAAACATTGTTTTTAAAGTGCCGTCGAACGGTTTTTTATTAAAGTGCCGTCAATGCGCGCGCAACACGCAAGTGATGTCATCACGGAAAGACGCTTGAGTACAAAGATCGAACACGCAACGACTAGCGGGGTCGATAGAACCGTACCATAGACAGGCCTCGGGTTCAAATCCTCGCTCAAACGATACTTTTTTTGGGAAAAAGAAGTTCTACGCAAGATCAGTTCAGGGCCCTGTACTTTTTTTAAAGCACCATTAAAAATTACTCTTTGAAAAAACTTTCCTAATCTTTTTCCTTGCCCTAACACACTGAAGTGCTGTCATATGGATTAACGGCACTTTAACAGGAAGCCGTTTGACGGCATTTTAAGGCCAGCAAATATTAAAATAAAACAATTAAAGATATTAGAACACCCTTGATAGTACCAATTACATACAAAAATTGGAAAAATTACTTTTACCAAAACTGAAAATTCTATACAAAATAATTAATTACTTCAATAACACAATAACCGTCCAATCCCACCCTCAATAGAGGGCTGCCGTTATCTACAGGAGCAAAAAAAAGTAAGGCTGTGTATATTTTTATATCGATATTGTTTAAAAAATATAAAAACTATTTAATTATTGAATAATTTTATTATGTGTTTAGATAATATGAAAGAATCGTTATATTGTTTCCATGAATTTTCTAGATAAAATTAGCTAAGAATGCACAGCACTGGGGGATGAATTATTATAGTTTCTAGCACCCTCTTACTCAAAGTTCTCAATAATTCTGAAACAATGTGTCTATAGCATAAAATATAAATTGACCGGCTTTGAAAATTTGTTGAAAAAAATTTTGGTTCCTTGTTAATTACTAATATTGTTGCCTTTGAAGTCGTCGCCCTGTAGAATGAGTTACTTTCATTAAATTATCGGGAAAGGGGATAACGCTAGTTTTGAAATGGAATCCAACCCACTCTACCCACATTTAAAATTACAAAGCTCACACTTCACACGTTCTATTCTTGGGTCGCTTTGGCTACGTAGTTGAACTCTTCGTAACTCAACACTTACCTCCGACACTTGCAGCGGGAAAATGGCGGTGTGGCATTTGAATTTGCGAGCGACACATTTTATGATAAAACAGTTGTGATGCTTCTCGATTTGGTAAAGTGTTATGAACGACGTCGGTCCGTTTCCGCTCCACTACGTCGTGTAATGTGCGCTAGTGGAGCGCGGTTCGCGCGAAATTTACGGCGGAATTCTATAAACCCAAAAATGCGCCCCATCACACACATAACATAAAACTTTCCCTTACTTGGGTAAATTTTAACCGACTTTCCCGGCAGTAAAACAAACTTTATTCAGTTTTCTTGTGTGTCACACGTGCGACGGCAATCGTTATATTTCATGACCACCTGCCCGTGATTGTTTCGCCATCGCAACTTCGACGGCGCTGCCAACCTCCTTTTTGCAGGTTTCCCATCTACAACTTTGACAAATGTTATTACAAGAGAACGCCAGAGTTCGACATGTGTATTTGTCGACCTAAACCTGACGCAAACACTTTAAGGTGATGTCGTTATTTAAATCATTACGGCGCGATTTCCTACGAAATTCTTCGAGCCGTCGCCAAATTGATATTTCCTCATTACTAATAACTCCCAATTAAAAATTCTGTTCGCAGTCGACTTCATCATAGCGAATTAGCTCGAAACGAAAACAAATTTCTTAATAATAAATCAGGGTGCTCGGTCCCTAATTAAATATAATCAATCACGTTCAATAAAAATTTAACCGGCCGCAGCTACGCCCTCTGGGAGATTTCCTCTGGTGGCCTTTTCAAGGATCCATAACTCATCGCGGTGGCTCGTCGTTAACATATTCCTCGTAAATTACCGCTCGGTCCTAATAAATATAGATGTCTCTCGGCTTAATCGCGGCTTTTTAGCGGCTGCATTGTTCCTTAACGCCGATAAATAACGTCGTTGGGAAAATTGTTAATTTCGTGTATGACGGCGAGCTCGTCGACAATATTGATGCGGATTTGAATACGAAGCCGTCATCTAAAACGCATTAACGATACGGTCGGTTTTGTAAGCTCTCGAAAGCTCAGCAATTTAATCCGGACTATTTCCGATTGTCGCCGCCTACTTCACACAACATTCATTTTTATTCCAATGCCCGGATCCTACTGCTTGGATCCGTCTGATCTGACACTAACCTAATGGTATGGCGTTCTGCAGGCCAATATCGATTCTGCACCTACCAACACTAGCGAATGGTGTAGGAAATAACGGCACCACTGGGCATGAGACTCGTGTTCAAACAGTGTAAACCGATCGCCTTTGTCGCTTTCGATTCGACTATTCCGTTCCGGATGCGTTTCGAATCTTTTTTTTTAATAACGAAGTCTCCTTTAGTTGCCAGAACGGACTGTATAAACGGGCTAGCGATAGGAAATTGGACGGTTCTAATTACTTTGATTCTTCACGTCAAAGGAGCGCAATTACCCCCATCGCTCTCAGCCAATAAAAAACCACCGTCGGAAATTAATCTGGATTACTTAATTATGAACAGTGCCTTTCCTTTTGTTATCCTGTTTTCTTCGCCACGGCTCCGGCCCCGGAGGTGCATTAATTGGAGCTGTGCAAGACCAAAAATTGCCTCGAGCGGGCGAATTACCGTTATTTCAATTAATTTCTGCCATAACAGCACATCCAACTACTGATCCCACCATAAAAGATATCAGAACCGCCAAACAAACTCGCGAGAAATGAGAGAAGGTCAAAAGTTCTAAAACTGTTACCATAATCTATAGAACCGTAATCTCTTTACTCCAGAAATAGTGTTACTATCAAAATGCATCTAATTCCTTTTTGTCACATCAATCATAAGTCCATCAATAAAGTTCCGAGTTATACATATTTTTGCTAGCCCTCTCATTATTTTTTCTTGATTTTTTGTTACACTTTTTGTTATAATTTTCCATCCAATGTGTTTTCGCCCATGTTTCACCTTTCAAACTTTTTCTTCTTTTTTGCTATTGTATTTCAGCTACCCCATCCCTGTGCGCTCTTGAATAATGACATGTTCTATTCATTCCTCAGTCAAATTGCTTTCTTTACTGTCTTTACACCCAAATTTTACACTTTTATCTCATCCTCACTATCCTCAAATCCCAATCCTAATTGAATCTATTAATTCTTCTCTAAAATCCCTGGCTTATTGTTTCAGACCCTTTACTTTATCAACTAATACCTAGTCCTTTCATAATTAGCTTCTGTTCCCCTTCCCTTTCTCTTCTATACTTAATACTTAATTTCGACGTTTGCATTCTTTTTTAATCTTAAGGACTCTTTATTTCCTACTTTTTGCTTTTCATAATTTATTCTTTATTTTGTCGTTTCCGTTGTTATCTTATCTTTTTTTGGATTTTCCAAATTATACAGATTTTAACTCGCCCGCTCATCATTTTTTCTTCTTTTGTTATGTCACACTTTTTGTTATACTTTTTCATTCAATACGTTTCCTTCCGCTTTTATCCTTCAGACCTCTTTGTCTTTTTTACTGTTATATATTAGGTACCCTATCCGTGTAGCGTTCTTGAGTCATGATATATTCTACTTTTTTCTCAGCCTTTGCATTCAACCGTTTTTTTAATTCTTTTATTAAACTCCTTTCTTTTCTGTCTTCATACCAAATGCTACAATTTCATCTTATCCTCACTATCCTCAAATCACAATCCTAATTAAATTTACCAATTCTTTTCTAAAATCTCTGACTTCTTGTTTCAGACCCTTTACTTCATCAACTGATACCTAGTCCTTTCATAATTATCTTCTCTTCCCCTTTCCTTACTCTTCCATACTTAATACTTAATCTCGACGCTCGAATTCTTTTTTAATCTTAAAGACTCTTAATTTTCTACTTTTGCTCTTCTTAATTTATTCCTCATTTTGTCGTTTCTGTTGTTATCTTATCTCTTATTGAATTTTCCAAATTATACAAATTTTAACTCGCTTGCTCATCATTTTTTTTTCTTTTGTTATGTCACACTCTTTGTTATTCCGTTTCCTTCCGTTTTTATCCTTCAGACTTCTTTGCCTATTTTGCTGTTGTATATTAGGTACTCTATCTGTGTGCGTTCTTGAGTCATGATATATTCTACTTTTTACTCAGCCTTTACATTCAACCGTTTTTTTGAATTCTTTCATTAAACTCCTTTTTTTCTCTGTCTTCACACCAAATTCTACAATTTTATCTTATCCTCACTATCCTCAAATCACAATCCTAATTGAATTTACCAAATCTTCTCTAAAATCTCTGACTTCTTGTTTCAGACCCTTCACTTTATTAACTGATACCTAGTCCTTTCATAATTAGTTTCTCTTTCCCTTTTCTTACTCTTCCATACTTAATACTTAATCTCGACGCTTGCATTCTTTTTTAATCTTAAAGATTCCTGATTTTCTACTTTTTCTTCTTCGTAATTTATTCCTTATTTTGTCGTTTTCGTTGTTATCTTATCTCTTTTTGGATTTTCCAAATTATACAAATTTTAACTCGCCAGCTCATCATTTTTTCTTCTTTTGTTATGTCATACTTTTTGTTCTACTTCATTTAATATGTTTCCTTCTACTTTTATCCTTTAGACTTCTTTGCCTTCTTTACTGTTGTATATTAGGTTCCCTATCCGTGTGCGTTCTTGAGTCATGATATATTCTACTTTTTTCTCAGCCTTTGCATTCAACCGTTTTTTTGAATTCTTTCATTAAACTCCTTTCTTCTCTGTCTTCACACCAAATTCGACAATTTCATCTTATCCTCACTATTCTCACATCACAATTACATCTTAATATGATCTACTAATTCTTTTCTAAAATCTCTGACCTATTGACTTCCTAGTCCTCTCCTAATTAGCTTCTCTTCCTCTTTCCTTACTCTTCCATACTTAAACTCGACTTTTGCATTCTTTCTTAATCTTAAAAACTTTTAAGTTTATACTTTTTGCTCTTCATTATGTATTCCTTATTTTGTCGTTTTCGCTCTCACATTGTTTCGTTGTGAATCTTCCATCTTCTCTTTACTATTATTTGTTAATCCAGAAAAGTAGACAAGGGGTGCATGGGTTGGTCACGCACCCCTAGAAATGTGTTTTCCAAGACCAAGAGGCCGCTCAAAAAAAAAACGAAGGGATACGTTATAGAAGCGCCTGCTATTGGCTGAGAACAAAATTTCTTGCGGCTTTTATCGATTCAAGGGTAGTTAATGATCTCCTCATCCCCCTTTCTGAGTCCGCCGATGTCCACCTTGTGTTCGCTAATGATGTCGAGGCTGCGCCCAAATAACGCCTTCAAATCCGCTCCGTTGACGTCGCAGCTATCGCTCAAGCCGTAATTAGCATAACAATATCTGCACACGTTGTGACACGGCGCGAATCCAGGGCCGGGGTTGTTTGCCCGACTGGCGTAACATGTTTACAATTAATCACACCCCTGTACGCGTTATCAGCCCGTCCTGGCTGTGTTTCAGAGATATCACACGCGCCGACCTTATTCATCTAGCTGCGTGCCGTTAAGCCCGGCCGGCAAACGACCTAAATTCGCAACTAATCGCCAACCTAACACGTTTGCATCTATAATAACACCAACAACGCTATGTTCAGATTTCCGTCGAATTTTTTTAACGGGGGGTTTCCGCCACCAACTCGTTTCGTTGGTGAAGAGTGTCACGGGTGAAGGCAATAAAGAGAATGTGGCTGCGACACGTATCCATCAAAACATTTAATCCGTTCCCCCTCAATGTCGCCGTTGGCGCTAACAAGACGCGATACATTAAAAATTATCCCTCACTTTGAGTTGGTGGTGTCAGTCACAAGTTCCGGCCCGGGGATGTTTGATGTCGACTGAAGATTGTCAAGATTAATGTTTAATGCGATACGTCGACTTTGATATCGAATACAAACGCACTATCCCTGCTAATAGACCCTCCGGAGCACGCACGAGTGTAGGAAGGTGTTGCCGACTCATTCACGCACCCGGATCGTTAAATTTGCAAAGTGACTCAAACCACCCCTCTCGTCTCAAGTTCAAACTTTCGGCGCTGACGTTTTTCTTCAACGTCACGCCAAATCCGGAGAGAAAGCATCCAGAGCGGGTCATTACGACGATGGATTTTTTGATAACGGTCCAAATGAGGTGGCTGCAGAGATCATAATATCGTAATAATCGTAATATTAGAAAAATAATTCTCTTCGTCAGTCTGAAAGGTGGCGGTTGGGAGGTCTTGTTTGCGGTCCGGATCGCACCCCTATCAATCCGGCCGTATCGGTCGCCACCCTTGTTTGTTGTTGGCGTTAATTTTTTACGACCCCCGCCGCCAATGGAATATTTCTAATTCAGCAGTCGGGTCGGAAGTCTTGATTTGTTAATGTCTGAATTATCCGGGCTTGTGTGGAATCGTTGAGATTCAGGGCGCAAGTGAATTTTTAAATTGGTCCCCTGTTCGCTTTAATTCACCCCAATTTCCCGGGAACCGGGACGAATAAGACGAGAATACGACGTACCCGTTCTAAACAATCCGCATTTCGTCACCGAATCGATATTAATTGAAACCTCAAGCCGACAATGTTGTAACGAAGTTTCCTCAAGCACTCTTTGTTTAATGAAGTCGCCCGGCAGATTTATAACGTCCTCAAGTCGAGGGACACTTAATTACGTGCTGAAGAGGGAGCGGTTGCTAAAAACTGCACTATTTTACGACGCCGAAAAGACTTAATGAAAACTCCCGGTGGCGAAAAGTTTTTTAAACAATCAAGCGATTTATTGATTTGGTTCGGGAACAGGCGCGATGATTACTGCGTTATCGGGAATAATAGTGCGTTTTAGCTTCATTAATTATCTACAATTGGGATAGTTATCGAGGGTGCCGCTTAAATGCGTCGATTTGGCTTTTATTCGCTCCGATAAAGCGACATTGATTGCTGCTTCGAGAGCTACTGTAAAACGGTGAATGAAGCAGCCTCGTCCTCGGTGTTGTAAGCAAGCAATCTAGCAGCAACGGCACAGCTAGCATCTGCACTTAGCAGAACCTATAAATCCGAACTGCTGTTTGATTTCCTAATGAGACAAACACGGTCCGGAATACTTCCGGTCGCTAGCTCCGGAGTTGGTGTTTTGCTGGCAATGTTTACAAGTTCCGTATGCCGGGCTAAGATTGCAGCGGCGTCTCCCAAATGTTGATCTTGATTGCTTGGCATTTGTAACGAGACAAGTCGAGGATTCTACGATACCACCACCGCTAGCGCGTTCCTCGACGGGTCCTGATTATAAGATTTATGGTAAATTGAGTTTGGAGTTGCGTGATTATTAGATAGCACCGTTGCTCCGGAGCTGAAGGATGGCGACGAACTAACGCCCTGACGGATCAACAACGTTCGAATTTACGCACTTCTTCGGCATTGTTTAGTGTTTTGCTGGAATTAACGCTGATTAGTTATGTAGCTTTGGCGAGGAGTTTATCGTATTTTTACGGCATCCGCTCCGGTTTTAATAAAGATAACGAGCTGGCAAAATTCGGCAATTAGAGACGAGACCCTTGGATGTGGCCGACTTACAAATGTTGTAAGTAAGGGAGGATGTTTAGTACCGATAAAAAATTTACGGCCAATTCGAGAAGGTCTCGAATTAATGTTGGATGGGCTAATATAATATTGAGATGATCCGCAAGAATCCCACTCGTGACACGGCTTCCGCATTACTTTCACGTTTTCCCAAGTACCTCCATATTTATTATAACACAAGGAGGCTTTAATCAAAAACTCGGATCCTTTCAAGTTTTCAAATAAAGCTCCGACATGGAGCACAAAACCTCCTCAAAGTGCAACGAAAATAAGAGCGATCAAAATCACATACCTGCGAAGCTTTCAAAATTGTGTCACTAGCAGCGACCCTTAAACATTTTAACGTAAGCCAATTAGGACTTTTTAAACAATAAAATCGAGAGGGTTGTCGAACAAGGCTCGAATGCGGCGTTTATTGCGGGCGCGGGTTGTTTAAGGACCGTGCCCTATTTTCCGGTTATTATTAAAATTACTTGCCCTGGTCCCATTATTCGTCTCAGAACGAGAAACACCTTTGAGGCGTTCCGCGAGGCAGTCAGGTGTGGAACGGGCGCCATTACTCGAAATTTACACGATCCGAAAACAAAGGGAGTCTCTTTGAATTAGCGACAAAAGACGGGTCCTGGCAAAAGAAGCAGGACACGAGTGAGTGTTTCGCCTTCATTATTACGTCTCGAGCTTTCGCCCAGCCGGATTAACCCGCGCGCTTCTTATTCCCGTCCCAAAACGGCCCTAATCTAAAAGAACCGCGCTAAATAATTTATAATGGCAGGTAACGTGCCTTTCTCGCGATACCTCCGAGGATATTTGGGGCAAGGATTTATCGCGGGATAGATTAATTTTAATAGCTATACTTCCCGAATTTCTTCCGAGCAATCTCCGAATTTTGCGGCAGAAATGCCGTGCATGATGGCGGCGCGGTTTAAAAACGTGGAATCTTTCATATGGATCCGTTGTTTCGATGGAGGCAAAACGACGCCCGCAACAGTTTCCTTTTATTGCAGCGACTCGAGGTTTCAGCAGGAAGTCGCGGCACTAGTTACAAATAAAATATTTCGTGCGAGCATCCACGTAATATTAAAACGCCAGAAAGTTTTCTGGGATTGTCCATAAAACCGTTGCCGCGGTTTTATTATAAGTCGACTCGGAATTAAATCGTTTACATTTTATTGTAGTTAAGGGTCGTCTCGAAAACGACTCGACTAATCCCCACGGTGAAACGGCCCGTTTATTGCTGCCGTTCGACGAAAATGTAACGGCCCGGTATCTGGACCCCCTTCCGCCAACAAAAATTTCATCTTCCGTCATCCGGCATCCGTCAATGAGGAAATTTGGTTTAGCGACATGAAGATTGCACCCTCATGTAGACGCATGTAGACCTCACCAATTTAAAATTTTGTACTCCTTAATTACTAAAGTAATGATTTACAATACGCAGATCACTTTGTAAAAGCATTAAAAAACCATGTACTATAAATAATATTTGTATTATGAAACTTATTGTTCTTTTTTGTCACACATAGTTTTATTCGTCGCACAAATTTGTTGCTGAGTATTTAAAGATTGAAATAAGTAGGGGTTCAAAACTACATTGAATATTACGTCTGACGTCTAAAAGAACTCGAGGATTCTTCTTTATTCCATGAAACCGTTCGTCAATAAAGAATAGCAGTACAATAATATAAAGCTCTCGAGTCTGGTGCGCTTGAGAGCTTTATGCATCGTCCCAACTCTAAGTATGGAAGGATTTTGATTGTAGAACTTATCCTGATAAAGTATTTGTCTTAGTGTTTTACTTCCAATACTGACGAAAACCTTATTTCCTATTAACAAAACTTACGGCACATAAAATTTGATACTCATTTAAGATAAGTAATAAAATCCAAAGCTGATACTAAGGCAGTAAAGAATGATGAAGCCTTAGATCCACGGGCGAAAAAGCATTAGAGTCACAACACCTAACATTTCACACTACGACGAAAAGGAATTTTTAAACTTTATATTCTATATATTATAGCTGCAAAACATCTTAGTTAAATAATATTTTACTTTTTAAAAAGGGACGTAAATTTTATTTTTATTTTTTAAAGATATTTGGAACCAATTTTACAAACTGTAGAAAATCGGCGAATGATGGAAGAGCCAGGTGAAAATTATAATATAAAAAATTATAGAGTATTAACAAATAAGTGTCGAAAATTGATGATTATGAATAACGCCATCAAGACAGTTTTGAAAGTCATTTCTGTGCGACATCTCGTTCAGAACTTGTTATATTTTGTCGTTTGTTATTTAAATAAATTTTGAAAAAGCCCTATCGGTATGTCAATCTTTGTTCAACAGTCACCACTAGTTCTTAGGTATAAAACAGTTTAAATTATTTAAAAAGACCTACGTTATGTATATTTAGTCTTTTCAAATAGTATTTTTAACTATTTTTTGCAATTTTGCAGTTCACTAATAGAATAGTAGCAAAAGATATACATAAAAATTTTAAAATTCATAATAAATTACAAATGACTCTTAGGAAAATGGCAATTTTATTTGAAAGATTTTCTGGCTTGCTCTTTCCAACAAGCTAGGAACTGTTCTAGTACGACAACTAGTTCAGAACTTATCATTTTTTGTATGACTGGTGGTTTATAGCAGCGTTCGATAAAGTTCATCTATAAAGTCAGTCTCTATCTACCACATAAATTTCTACATAGAAGCACGCTCAAGTAGTATAGAAAAACGTGAATCTAACTTATTTTATTTTTGTAAGTAATTTTCCTAGAAAATGTCTTAATAATTCTGCCGACTGCAAATAAACGACAAATGGTGGATGCGCCGGGTGAAAATCGTAATATAGAAATTCATAAAAAATTAACAAATAAATGTAGAAAAGCTGTGATTTTTTTCTCAAAGAGATTATGAATAAGACTTTTGAGGCAGCCTTAAGCCATTTCTGAGCAACATCTAATTCAAAACTTATGATTTTTTATGTCACTTGTTATTCAAATAAATTTTAAGAAAGTTTATCAGTATGTCAGTTTTTTCTTGTCGCATCAATGTCTAAATCTAAGACAGTTTAAATTATTGAGAAAGAACTTAGTGTTACTAATTTAGCCTTTTCAAACAGTATTTTTAAGAATTTTTTTTATTTTGCAAACTGTAAAGAAGCGATAAATGGTAGCCCAGCCAGATGAAGATCCTAATATAACAATTCATAATAAATTAACAAATAATTTTAGAAAAATGGTAATTTTATTTAAAAGATCTTGTGGCTTGCTCTTTCCAACAAGCTAGAAACTGTTCCAGTACGACAACCAGTTCAACACTTATCATTTTTTGTATGACTGGTTGTTTATAGCAGCCTTCAACAAAGTTTATCTATAAAGTCAGTCTCTATCTACCACATAAATTTCTACATAGGACACTCAAGTAGTTTAGAAAAACGTAAATCTAACAACTTATTTTATCTGTGTAAGTAATTTTTCTAGAAAATGTCTTAATAATTCTGCCGACTGTAGATGAACGACAAATGGTGGATGCGCCGGGTGAAAATCGTAATATAAAAATTCATAAAAAATTAATCAATAAATGTAAGAAAATTGTAATTTTTTTCTTAAAAAGATTATAAATAGGACTTTTGATGCAGCTTAGAGCTATTTTTGTGCAACATCTAGTTCATAACTTGTGATTTTCTATGTCTTTTGTTATTCAAATAAACTTTAAGAAAGTTTATCAGTATGTCAATTTTTTTTTGTCACATCAATGTCTAAATATAAAACAGTTAAAATTATTGAGAAAGAACTAAGTGGCTAATTTAGTCTTTTCAAACAGTATTTTTAAGAAACTTATTTATAGTTTTACAAACTGTAAAGAAGAGACAAATGCTAGCACAGCCAGCTGAAGATCTTAATATAACAGTTAGTGATAAATTAACAAATAATTTTAGGAAGAATGGTAATTTGTCTTCAAAAGAGATAAATAGGTTGCTTTTTCCAAAAAGCTAGGAACTGCTCAATGACAATTACTTTCGAACTTATGATTTTTGGTGTGACTGGTTATTTAAATAAAGTTTATTTATAATTTGCCAATTTTAATCCACTACATAAATTTCTATATAAAAGAAAGCTCAAGCTATTTAAAAAGACGTAAATCTAACTTATTTCATCTCTTTAAGTAGTTTTTCTAAGAAATTTGTTAATAATTCTGTCAATTGTAGAAAATTGACAAATGGTGAAGGAACTAGATGAAGAACATATTATAAAAATTAATAAAAACTTAAAAAATTAAGTTAAAAAGATTAACTAACTTCTTTCATACGTTGCTATAAATTATTTCAATACGACATTCTTTTGGTTTAATGAGGCCCAATTTTTTACAACTAACTCATGCACGGTTTGCAGCATCAATCTAAATTGGCGTAATCTGTTAGGATTATTCAAGTCCTTGTATTGCTGCTCTTGGACGTGTTTGCTCTGGCTTTATTAGGGATTCTTCGAAACAGGAATGCGCTGACCGTAAGTAATCGGAGGGAGTTTCGCGACTTAATGCCGGAGCCGGAATGCCTTATTAGAAACGGAAAAACACACAGCTTGTTGAACAAACGTACCTGACGAGAGATCTGCGAAGTGCGACCGGAAGACAAAGCGCATAATACGTGATCGTAGTGGAAATGAGAGAAGGGGCAATGCGAAAAGGGAGCAGTGAAATGGGGCGATAGGGCACGGAGAAGATGCTATCGAGAAAATCGACGGGAGAAGTAAGGATCGACGACAAAACAATATCGGGCGAGAAAAACAGGATATATCGCTAATATAACTCAAACATCTACTTATGTAATAATAAAGAGGGCTGCGATATTTCAGGAAAGCGCCACGACGATCTGGCATCAGTATTTGATGTTTGTTGTTTATAGGGCGTTCGGAAAAAGTTTTAAGCGACTTCTGCAACCAATTTTTCCTAATGCTTCATGGTCATCACGTATATATATGATAAATTACCTGGTAGAAGCAATTTCGATGTAGGCCTGATAACGGGTTAGAAAACTCGAGTTGTCCATTCTATATCAAAATTTCCCATCTCTTCCTGCAGGAACGTAACAAATGAGTTATCGCCGAGTTCGCAACGGAGGTTGATTTGTCAATCGATGTTAGCGGCAATAACCGCTAAGCTCCCGTCTTCAATTATTGACGAAAGATTTCCCGACAAGCGTTTGAATAATTCAGGACGGCCACTCATGTTTGCGTTTTCTGTGCCATAGCGAAGTAATTACTGCCGGCTTTGGAGCGCTCATTAAAAAAATCCCAAACAAATTCCCTGATAATCAAGGTGAAAAAAGTCGCCCATAACTCCCATTTAATGCGATCTAATGAGGACCCAAGGTGGAGGCGTCCTGTTTTCGCACATCTTTTTCCGCCCAGTTTGCCGCCACGTTATTTCCATAATGAGTTCCGCAGTGTTACCGCCGCCACCTCGGAAAGTTTTTCGAAAGACGCCGACGGAAGTGGTAGAATTTAATTAAACCGAGCCAAATCCATCAGCGCTGCAATTTTCTAACTAATACTCGTCCATAATACGTTGGGGAGGAAAAATGACGGCTCGTTTATAACGGAGCATTTGCATCTTTCAGAGTGTTTACAGGATTACGTGGATGCCGGCTAATATAATTATTATTCGGAGATGCGGCCCGGATTTCGTCAGAAATTACCGATCTTCCGCGTGTTTATAAAAATTGTTCCTGCGGGGGGTGACTTTAATCCGGCGGAGGTTTAAAATTTGAGACTTTCCCCGAACAAAATGTCTGTGAAGTTGGTACAAGTTGCGGTGTGGTGATTGTATCAGGGCAGCCAACCGAGCAGCAGATGCCGGAATTTCCGGAACAGTAGCGCCGGCGGCAGCTGAGCGAATTAAAAATTTGGCAAGGTCTTCGCTCTTTAATGGCATTAAGACGAATAGCGCGCTGTTCCTTTTAAAAATTCCCCGGCAACTCAAAAGTCTGATTGTTTGATATTAAAACGTCGTCTTGATGCGTTTTACTCGAGCACCGCCGAATTATTGGAGAAGCCAGGAGTTCTATTGCAGCGATTTCGCTAAAAATCTCGAGCTTGCTCGCTTCTTATTGAACTTTTTTAAATTTCCAACAGACTGTCCCGATTACTTTCGCTTCGTTTCACACTTATTTAATAACAATGCCTGAAAAACTTGCAGACAGCCCTAAATCAGATCCTCCCGCGTCCCCGGGTTTCAGGATCGCGAGTGCACTTGTTGAGAAAATCGCTTAAGAGCGGGGTGCATTCGACTAATCGATACTCAATGCAACTTCGCTTTAATTGATTTCGAAAGTTCCATCAAACTCCTAATATTCGCACCAGCACATTATGTATTTATCGAAATTTCGCTGCTTGACTGTGGTTTGTTTGACAGGACGGCTGGCACCCCGAAGCGGACCAGTAGAAGCGTCTTCACGTCCCCCTCCTAACCGATCCAGTGATTAGGTGAGTGATTCATTCAGGACCCTAATTCGCACTCTCTTGGTAGCATTAATTGTTTGTTATCCGTGATTTTGGTTAGTAATGTAGTCACTGATGGTTGATTGGCAACCGCTTTTATGAAACGTTTCTAATTGTCCGAGTTTGGCAATATTTTTTGAAACTAGCTCCTTTCCATGTCCTGACTCATTAGTGGTGGCGATAAAGGGAGCGGCCCGACTTAATTTCATGGAAATTGCACACATGTATGACGTGTTGGAAATTAGTCGTTCGAAAAGCCTCACATCCTGGCGGTTTGGAACAGGAGCTTTAATAACGGGCTTATCGTTAAAGCAATCTCTTTAGAGAGCTTTTACCTGCGCGCATATATTTTAAAGTGCCCGGCGAGGAGTATAAAAAACTTCCGGCCATAAGTGGGTTTCTCTATATTTCATGCAACTTATTCTTAATAAAACTTTCACGACCTTTCAAAGAATGATCGTCGGGCCTAACTCTTGTAATAACTCAAACACAAACATGGCCGCCGACTTCCGTTGGAAATAACGTCTCTCCTCGACGTGCAGATTTATGTTTTCGGTTATTATTATTGTGCTGAAACGCGGAATAGTGTGCGCCAATGTGATTGGCTCAACGTTCATTTCCCCTCGGTTTAAGTCCCGACTATTGCCGGCATATTATGTTTGCAGATCACGCCGAAATTATTTTAACTGATGCCGACTTGGTCGATATGTCGATATGTGCTGGAGGGATATTACCGATATGTTCGGGAATATTGGGGGTTGCACAAAAACGACTGCGCGGTTTGAGGCTGGCCTAATTTGGCATTTTTCGAATCCAGACTTTTAATATTCATAACGATTTAAATACCAAATATTTGTTTTCAGGAGAAGATAAAAAATGGTTTTATTTCACGGTTCTGTAAACACGGTGCTTTCGGTTCTAATTTACCGAGGGGCTTAATTTAAAATTTGCCTAGAGAGATTTCACCATAAGGTGAAACACAAAATTACTATTAAACTGGCATTTACCATTTTTGACTAAGCAGACATTTAGAACCAAAAATTAAATAAATTTTTTTTCTGTGTTTTGTTACGCAAGGCTCTAAGTTTTACTTTACTGTTCAAGTCGCTTTGGTTTGCAACGATAGTTTGACTTCTATTTGAGGCACAATGTCTCATGCCGTTCTTGACCGGTTCCAAAGAACTCGAAACACTGGCGAGCCATCTTTATTGATTGCCGCTTTGCAGAGTTTCGCCCTAAAAGTAAATATCTCATCTTCTGCAGCGAGAGGAGTTATGGATTACCTTGTTGAAGCTGCAACTGTTGAGAAGCTAACAGCCATACTTTTGAGTGAACAAATATAACAGACGCAAATGCTGTGGCAAAAGTACATGCTCAGAAAGAACGCAAGAGTTAAATTATTGTAAAAAATGTATTATAACAACTACAATGGAAAAATTAATTCGTTAAAAAGCGTTAAATTTAAGACTACAAACTACTCCAGAACTCGAAAGATACTAAATATACCAAGTTTTAAAAAATCAGAAATTGCTTGAGAATCTATACAGGGTGATTCACGTAGCCCGTCTATTAGAAGTTTTTCAACTTTCAGTTGGATTAAAAATTTGAAACTTGGAGGGCAGTCATTATCAGCCTTGCTCATTCTATCTAAAATATTTTGAGCTCTCTAGCTATGCAGGGTGTGCGATCAACTTTCTTATTTTAAATGAAAACTTACCATTTTTTCTACATGGTGTAATTGGTCTTCCAACTCTGAGTTTTTATAACATTTGTTATGTAAACTTATTTGACAATTTTTGACATTATGTTAATTTATGTGAAAAAAAGGGTCGATGTGGTAGCTTACGAAAAAATTCGTATCTGGCAAACGGTTTTGAATTTATGAAAACCAATTTGTAAAGTACTTAGTTCGAAATCCAGACTAACTTCTGATATCTTAATGGTAGTTCCATTTTGTACCGTATGGGCGCAGACAATTTTCAAATATCGCACCTAAAAATGGTCAAAAAGTAATTTTTTTCAAATGGCACCTACAGATTTTTTTTACACCACTCGATAGAAAATTGTATTTTGGAATAAGTTGCTTAAACATTCCCTATACCTAACTTCATTTCCTATCAAATTAAAAATTAAAATCCAGAAATTTTATCAATTTTGCACAAGATTTTTTGGTTTTTCAAGTATGCTATGGAAACAAAAGACAATTGCAACAATTTAATTATGAAATGAATATCTTACTAATTTTATAAAACAACAACAACAACAAAAACTATCAAGAACCATCTTAACAAAATTCTAATATAAATGTTCAATGTGAGCATCATTTTGATTACTACATTCTATCATTTTATATCATTGTGTAGCTCTTCTTATTTCGTTGGTGTCAAGACTGTCAAATGCTCTTATTATTCTCCCGCTTAATTCCTTTATGTTGCAAAGTAGTGAAGTATAAACTAAATCTTTTATTCGACCCCAAACATAAAAGTCTAATGAGGTAAGATCTGGAGATAATAAGAGCATTCGACAGTCTTGGTCCCAAGGAAATTAAGAGAGGTACACAATCTGTTGAAAATGGATTAATAGAATGTATGTAGTAATCAAAATGGTGCTCACATTGAACACCTACATTAGAATTTTGTTAAGATGGTTCTTGGTAGTTTTTGTTGTTGTTTTTTTTATAAAATTAGTAACATATTTATTTCATAATTAAAATGTTGCATGGCATACTTGAAAAACTAAAAAAATCTCTTGGCAGGATTGATAAAATTTCTGGATTTTAATTTTTAATTTAATAGGGGATGAAGTTAGGTATAGAGAATGCTTAAGTGACTTATCCCAAAAAACAATTTTCTATCGAATGATGTAAAAAAAATCTGTAGGTGCTATTTGAAAAAAGTGACTTTTTGATTATTTTTGGGTGCAATATTTGAAAATTGTCTGCGCCCATACGGTAGAAAATGGAACTACCATTAAGATATCAAAAGTTAGTCTGGACTTCGAACTAAGTACTTTACAAATTGATTTTCATAAATTCAAAACCGTCTGCCAGATACGAATTTTTTCGTAAGCTACCACATCGACCCTTTTTTTCACATAAATTAACATAATGTCAAAAATTGTCAAATAAGTTTACATAACAAATGTTATAAAAACTCAGAGTTGAAAGACCAATTAGACCATGTAGAAAAAATGGTACGTTTCTATTTAAAATAAGAAAGTTGATACCGACTTTTCGCACACCCTGTATAGCTAGAGAGCTCAAAATATTTTAGATAGAATGAGCATGACTGATAATGACTGCCTTCCAAGTTTCAAATTTTTAATCCAACTGGAAGTTGAAAAATTTCTAATGGACGGGCTACGTGAATCACCCTGTATAGCTTCTAAAAAATATAGTGACATGATTGACCGCTCCAACAAAGACAATCTGGACTGACTTTTTAGGGTCAGTTAAAATAGAGTTCTTTATTTTCCTGAAAACGTAAATGTGAAGATGTACATAGCGATTTTTCTGAAACAACAATTTTTTTAAAGTGGTGGTTGTTAACATTGTGTCGGTCAAACTCAAATACAATCCTTCAAAACTTTTAAGAAAGCTTGTAAGCTGAAATACAACAATTATTATTATTAAATTTATTAAATCAGCTTCCATGTACTTCTTGCTGGAAACAAGACAAAGGAGCATAAAAAAATGTTCAATTAGCCGTAATAAAATAAATACGAGTTAAAAAATTGCGGGAGAAATTTGGACAAACAAACAAAAAATTACCGTGCGATCACTTATAGAAAAGTTCAGAAATGTTGAATTGACCAAAGCGTAAACACTAGACCTTGTTATTCTAGTAGTTGGTTTATAACAGTGTTTCATCTTTGAAACTTGATTTTCAAATTGTGGCATATCATCATGCAAAACTTTTTATAAAAGTAATTTCAAAAAACAATTACATCCCTACCTACTTTAATCGTCTTTCAGACCTTTTTCCAATTCTATTAAACTTTGTTTTAAATACTTTCTCGTAAATGGAATTGTTTGAATAAATATAAGAGAATTGTCTATCGAGAAAAATTTCCCGTTCAACGTTTTGTTTCAAATTTTGCTAATGCAACTTCGGTATTTATGATAAGTATATTAATGACGGAGAGCTTTAGCTCAAAATCTTTGTAGATACATAAATCTCGAGTTTGTACTCGCCAAATTATTTTTACTAAGATTTTATCAAAAACTACCAATTTAAGCCGAAAAGAAAGTGAATGGAAGAAAGGAAGCGAAAAGTAAAGATTTTATAACTGAGACGTCATAATAAACAAACAAAAAATTATTATTATTAAAAGAAGTCGGTTTGGAATTCGACATTAATGAAACTATTCAAAGGTTGGTTAAGGTTTAGAAATTGCTATGTGACTAACATTATCAATACCAGATTTGTCATAAGAGACTTTTGAGAGCGTCATCTTTACGTCCCAAATTTTACTTTCTTATTATTATTCTATTCTTTTACATTCCTGATCTTTCTCTTTCTAGATTTTCCTAACAAGTGCATTATCGATATGATGGGTGCAAAACTAAGTCAAATTTGGGTAATTTGCAAGAACTGCGGGTATAATTGTTACTTGTGAGCCTTTTTCAGCTGCGTTACGGCGCCGGTCTCGTTCTGGAGAGTATCGGGGATGACCCTTATCTGCCGAACGACCTGAAATTGCGGCCGAGTTCTCCTCGCAATTATTCGATTCATTCGTCGTAATTGCGAGGTACGATGATGAAAATTGCCGTATAGGATTAGCCGCACAATGTCTTTACTGCCGCTCCGGCTTCCAAACTGTAATGTTCATCTCTTCCGGCCGGCAATATGCGAAAACCTAATTGCGATTCTGGCAAGTCGAGCATTGGTGCACGTTGCTTCCCGATTCTGGTTTCTGGCTCCCCGAACACAATAATACATCCAGCGTTTTCCCCGATCATTACCCGTCTATAAGGCACCTCGAAACCAGCCACCAGGTGCGGTTCAACGCAAATAGAGGCAAGAATAGACTGTTTGCTTTCTTATTCCGCGGCCTTATTGTTTCGCTCCTCAGGTAGGGCCCCCGAGTCCCCATTGAGCCGTTCAGACCCGGAACCTAATACGACCTGACATTATTCGGTTTCTTGCATCTGCCTTCTTTGTTAGAATCAATATTTGGATATCCAGATCAAACAGTCTTAAAGTTTAATTACCGGAAAATATTGTAATATCGACGGCAAACTTCGCCCCCTTTGGCTGCCAAAAATGAATAAACACCCGCCCGCGACCCGCACCCGAGGGGGATGTTGAGCGCTTAAACTCGGTTGAGGGGTTTGTGAATCATTTTTAAATTATTGGGACCGGTGGCGCATGGAAATCGGGAAAGCGACCAACTCGACGAGGACAAACAAAGTCCGGTCTATCGCCGGCATTAATAAATTAACAATATTTACTTTTCCCCGAACTAATTACTGAGAACATGAAGTTCGGGCCGCCTTCGACTCGAGGCAAATTGCCGCCCCGCTTAATTCGGAGGTCGCCATCAATAATAATTGAGTTTTCTTTCGGCAGTCGTATGGCCATTATTCGACGCAGAATGGACGCTTTTCGAATTCACGACAGGTTTTTTGTAGAAGAAAATTTATTAAATCGCAAATCGGTGAACTTAGGCAGGATAACGTCGCCATACAGTCAAAACCTCTTGTCTAAAATCGTTGAATATAAGAGGTTTTCAGGAAAAACAAAAAGCTCCTCAATCGTAAATATTTGTTTCAAATAAATTTGTTTTTCTTGCTTGCAAGCTTCAGTAAATGCAAATGGAACAAAAATGGGAAAACAATTAGGAAGGTTTGACTTGTTTGTTGTAAAATCCGAAGATTAACTATAATTAATAATTATGGTTTTATAACTCGCAATGTTTTTCAAACGCTGAAAAAGATACGTCTTTACAATTTTCTTAAAGAGCCTTAATTTAGAATTTCTTATTTATTGGGTGACAACAATCGACAGCTTGAAAAGAAAATTGGTTACGTATTTTTTTATTGATCGCCCTTTGACCAGTTGAAGCTTCATTAATCAAAGTGGTAACAATTTTTTTTGTTTTTCCGGTTCATTTATGATTACTGACTTTTGTCTTTGACCATGAGCTATCTTTTAACTTCAAAAGTTATCAATTTTTATGAATTGCAATGTTAAACAATTTTTCCCTTTCTTTTATTTTGTCTTATTCTTTCTCCAGTTATTTACAGCCTTATCTTAATTCTTTGTTATTTTTTTACTTTTCCTTATCGGTCTTTCCGTAATACTTACATAATTTCCAAAAAATTTATTTTTAAATCCTTGTCTAACTTTTCATCTTAAATCTTAATAGTGTTCTTTACACATTTTTACGTTTATTTTTTGAAACCGGCATTAATGATACTTTCCTCCAAATCTTTATAAATTTTTTGCATATTGTTAGACCAAAATTTTGAACTTGTTCTACATAAAAACCTGCACCTACTTATAGAAAATTGAAGACAAAACTGCTTTAAAATATATTACTTTAGTAACTTAAAAACAACAAAAATTTTATTTTGATTTAGCACAACGGCCAATAAATATTAGCAATTTTTTTTATTATTAATTAGAGGGCCAGCTTTGCAGAAGTTTCGAGTTTCGCCCCATCCCCCGCATTCTCGATTTCGCCGCGTGTCCCCGCAAATTCTTTTGCTGAAAAACCTGAAATAAATGTGACTAGGCGCTTGAGTGAGGCTCGCAATTTTGGCCGGTATCTGCTGAAGATCCAGGATTTTTATTTAAAATTTAATTTCGACCAGCTGACCGCCACCGACCCCTCGCAGCATTCTCGTTAATAATAAATAAAATGCCAGACATACAGGCGTATCTCCCCGTACTTCATATGACTTTTATGTGCAGTTCCTTGCGTTTATTGCCGGGAAGAAACGTCATTTTCTCCTTAGGGAATTTTAGTCTTGGGAGGTTCAACTGTGTTTTTGTCGTTGGGACAATGTCTGAATATTTTCGATTGTGAGTGGTGGTGGTGTTTGGGATGCAGCGACAAAGGCTGTAGGTAAGAACATGTTGTTGTGTGTATACACGGGAAGACCCGTTATATTTGTATGTCAAAACTGCCAGTATTGTGGATATGATCGGCAATTTCCTGTGACATTGTGTAGCTGCAAACGGCATAATGCCGCCCAATATTTCTTTACATTCTGGAGTCGTCCGGGATGTCTGACAAACTGGCACGTTTGCGTTGACGTATCTGTTTATCGTGTTCGGGGAGGTGCGGCAATTTGTCCCGAGCATCCCGATTTCGGGAGATAAATTTTGATGAATGTTAAGTTTCTTGCGTGCTTAATAAAAATTTTATTGCCGAAAGCACTTACAACCAATCAAACCGTGAACTCCTTTTCGGGACCTTGGAAGTATTGGAAACATCCAAGTCCGCACAATAAAATGTTCTCTGGTCCATTAGCCGGTGGGTGGAATCGGATGAATCAATAGATAAAATGTTGGGAAGAAAATGAGTTCGAGGAGCGCTCCCATTATTGTTCCCCCGAAGAAGCGAAATAATGGGAAATTTTAATAATTCTTTGTCCTCGCGATGGACGTTTCGGTTTTAATTTAAATCTCCAGAGGGAGGAAATTGTGTTTTTCCAAACTGAATTTTTAATAAAATATCACAGCGCTGAAAGCTCGCTCCTCCTGTGCTTGACAGAATAAAGCCAATATTAACGACAAATGCTGCGCCACAAGTATTAGGGAAACATTGCGAGCAAATTGATTACGTTTTCATGTAACTGAAACAAATTCGGCATCGGAAAAAAAAATCACTCACTACTGCCACCAAAGCTTTCATTTAGTTAGTTATTTGAATATCAGCCGGCTCTGCGACCATAAATCCACCCTCTTATTGTCTTACGAACTTCGACTCGGATCCCTTTCGAGTCGCGCGACCTCAACACAAATAAAGTCCGCTCTAATGCGTTTACAGTTGCAATTCCACAATTTCAGCTGCACAATTCATCAAATATTTAACACGACAAGGGTCGCCGATATTAAACTCCCCTATAATTGAATTACAACAAACACTCGTTGGGTCTCGCGTCATATCTCCGAAGAAACCAGGGGGTCGCCTTTTTGCTTCCGGTAAGCCGGTTAAGAAGAGAGGGATGACGCAACTGTCATGGAGTGTAACGCAATTTTAGATGTCACCGAACTTAAATAAATCAGCGGCTCGTTACCAGCCCATAGTTATGCCTCTTCTTGTGTGGATGCCGTCAATCAATACAGCACGCGCCGCAACAATTCAATTATCCCGGAGACCTTCTTTTGATGGCCCCGGAGACGGCGCCCGGTGACGTCACTAATAGAGAATGCGTCACGACGATGCAGTTGGTAACATAATTCGCAAGTCGCCGGGGATTTTGCGAACTTTAGTCAAGCACGACGATCCGGAATCAATTTGGTATTTACGCAACACGCGGGGGGCAAAATGACCTTTGAAAAAATTTATGTTGATGCATTTTTAAGGGAAAAAATTTGTGGGGGTTGGTGGGGTAATTTCTGTCAGAACGCGTCCAATTAAGGCAACGACCGAATTTGGGTTTAATAGGGCTCTTTATGGCCCATTTCAAGAGTGCGAAATCCATAACTTCGAAGACATTTAGCAGGAATTGTCTCTGGAGTTTAATCACTTGATGCCTATTTAGGGACAATCAGATTATATAAAACGATTGCTCTTTATTGGCGCCGCGCTACGAACGCTGCGAGATTCTACTATCTTCAGCTTCTTTAAGGACCTCGAAAGCCGATATCGACCTCTTTGACATGAAAATCAAGTATCAACCCCCCAAATAAAAATGAGAGGGATTCGTGAGTTTCAATAAAGATCCTTGTATATCCACAAAACAAATAAAGTTATGTATAAAAAAATATTTGAGCTTCTCCTTCTGGATAGCTAAATGAGCCAAGCTGTCAATAGGATATTATAATCTTTTAAACTTCAGTATAACCTTCGTAAATTTTTGTTTTGAGTTTTATTTAGTTTTTGATTTATTGTGTCTATGTCAAAAAAACTTTAGAGCTGTTAGAAGCTCAATTATCTATCATAGCGTTATGGTTGTTAGACAAGTTTGTTTGTGTTGAATTCTTCAAACCTAATGTTATACAAATTAGATATTTCAATGGCACTTGTAAGATACGGGCATAATTGTCTCTTAGTCAAAACTTCGAGATGAAAGTCTGTTCGCCTATGTCCGCTCCGGTTGACTGCAGAAATTAAGTCTAATTAATATCTTGGCTCGGTCTTGCTTATGATCTGGTAAGAAACAGCAAATTTGCCGGTACTTCAAGCTCTGCGATGATAATTAAACATTGCATGTGAGTGCTGTCTCTGAGACTAATTACAATAGACTTTGCGTCACTCTCTCTACTGCATGGATTTTCTGAAACCGCAACAAAGTGCATGGAAAATTGCTGTGCCACCAAAATTAGGTGTCTTACTTCGCTGCGAGCTTCATTCGTATATGAGCGAGTGTTGATCAATCTGAAACTGCATCAAATTGTTTGATTAAAATTTAGAGAACTGCAATCAGGGAAAATTCGCTGCGAACGTTTGCGAAATTGTTGATGATAGGAAACTGGTTTGATGCTGAAAATTGGGGCAGCAACCGAAGTGGAGGGGTAAATTAATTTCAAACGGCCACCCCGTCTCCGGGTTGGATAAAAATAAAAAAAAGTTTTTTCCACCATCCTCGCTACGATCTCAATAAATTTCCGTCATCACACGTCGATCGTAAAGTTTACATAAAAAATATACACACCGTAGTGACGTTTCACAATTTATCATTTTATAGGTTATATTTTTTCGGTTTTCGGAGTTTGTTGCAACTTTTCATCCCCCCAAAGGACATGTTGTCGCTAACTCGCCGACATGATTTATAAAACGTCTTTTCGGCAATAAAAACGCGAAAAGCCCGATTTTCGAGGTTGCCGGATTAATTGACGTTTAAGCTTCCCGATTGCCGAGTTAAGTTCCTGAACCCTCCCTGCGTCGTCGTTTCTGCTACATAAAAGTTTTTATGGTGACACAAAACAAATTTTAATAAAAGACGCTTGTCCTTTGCCGCCGCAATAATAATATAAAACATCCCCGGTGAAGTCTCTTGTCGGAAGTTCGGGGACGCAGGGGCGGCTCGATGTGTACCGCGCTTGATTAATATAGTACCCCTCCGCTCCGGAAATCCAACGGGCCAGATGTCCAGGCGATTTATGCGATCCCCGCAGATACGACGCACCCGCCTCCAGGGCCGAACCATCCCGGAATTCGCGCGCTCGCCTCACCAGCTACGAGGCACCCTCCGCATAAATTCAACCACCCTGAAGCTTTGTCTTTGCAGGTGACTTTAGACCCGCCATTTGGCTTCATAGAGGAGCAACCTCGTTCCCTTCGGCCCGACCTGCAGGCTGCAGACCAATTTGCCAATCTATAAAATCGACATCGATGAAGAAATTAATGGATGTGGTTGATTTTGCAATAGTTCAAAGTTCAAAATAACTAAATACGCTATCACTGATGGTAAAAAAAATTCTTCATGTTCTTACTCGTACAGCATACCTATCGGACTCTTCTGAAGGTCATAACTGTGACTATGATATTTTATCTTATCTTTACTACGCTCATCATTTTATCTTCTTTTGCATAATGCTCCTCATTAATTATATTTGTTTTTCCTTAATAATAGTAATATTTCAGCCTCTGGTGCTTGATAGCTTTTATTACCTACTTCTTTGTTTTTATTTAATCTTTTGTTTGTCATTCAGTCTACTCACAACATCTTGAATATGCTTCTGTAGCACCCTTTCTCTAAAGCTATTACCAGAAGAAAAATTGTAACGTTTTAAGGTTTAAACGCTGCAACTTGAAGTGTTGAAGTAAGTACTTTCTGACTCAAATGAATTGATTCTGAAGCAACAGCCTGACTCTCTGAAGTTGTTTCATTGAAACATTGATTAGAAGGCTTAAAACTAAAAAATTTTGAGATCTTGTGGATGTGTGTATGTTAATTCCTGCATTTACAATTTTGGAATAAAAAACGGATTTGATTTAATAATTTTGTCCTGCAAGATCTTTACATAACATAAGTGATGCAACAGCATTCAGCTTTTATTTCCAAATACTTATTTCAGGTATAGGAAGGCTTAGAGATAATTATGCAAGACTTCTACGCGTCTACCTCATGAAGTGTTTATCTCCAATTACAGAAAAATGGCATCATCCTATAATTAATAATTGTGAGTGCGCCTCTTATCTGTCTGAGAGCCGTTAGCAGCGCCGTGAAGCTGCAGGGTCGGTAATAAAATTTTGCGCCTGCCTAACGAAATTATCGCAATTAAGAGAGCGTTAAGGAGGAAATTGCGCGCTTTTTCAATTTGGCTGAGGAATAGAGCAAAAAGATCTGAAATTCGTTCCGTATCGATAGAGCACGTATAACAAATTGTCGGCCGGCGTCGTTGAGCAGACGAAGACAGAGCTCCGGTCGATACGTCAGAGTCCGGGCTTCCGGTGCGTGAGGCTGAGTAAATAACAATAACCTCAGACCTCTGAGAGAGGTGGCGCACCGCCGCCGCCGCCACCGATAAAATGTTTTTTTCTGAGGCGCGGAAACAGAAATAAGCAACGACTCTATCGAAACGGCGAAAACTCAATTAATTCAGACGTTTGAAACGTCGAAATCTCCAGGGAGAAACCGGCAAACACGAGAACGTTTATGCCAGATGCCGATTCGATTAATTGAACCGCCGCGAGTTTTAATTGGGGATTACCGGTAATTTCATTAGCTTAAGTCAATTTTTCGGGCAATTCGCGGTCGCTTTCGGCGATATTGACAACAGTTGTTACGGTGATTACACTTAAATATTCAACAAATCGCCAATACCTCCGTCGGGTCTTTAATGGCCTCAACCCTTGATTAAGTCATTCGGATTTACATACATGTAGATTCGACTTGGCTGATTACCCCAATTTGCCCGCTGGGTCTGCTACCCTTCAGCTTATTGAAGGGCCAGAGCGCAACTCAAATTTAATTAGCGTTCCGCCTTATGATTTTTTCTACGACAAACAGCGAAACGCAAAAAGTTTCACCCTCATAAGTACACACGCGTCACATTCGAATGGAGATCCGCAAAAACGTAATAACGTTATGGCCGCAGGCACAAAGCGGGTGGATTGATGCGAGTATTGCAGACAACCGCATCCACCCATGCTGGGGTTACGTCAAGGCGTCGCGACGTTCTTGCTTTTTTTAGATTTACACTTCGGTACCGTGGAGACGAGGAGCGTCTCACTGACAAATCATATTATCCCCGACGTAGCTATTTAACTTTAAACTCGTCTTAAAACCTATTTGAAATTTTAACTTTACCTTTGTGGAAATTATGCGTTTCCAGGACGAAGTAATTGTGCAACTTTTCCTGCAAACGCGGCTAATAACCGCCGTCATTCCGATAATGCTAACGTACAAAGCCGGAGGAAGTGCACTACTCGAATCGTCTAGAAAACTTTACTTTGAAGAGGCTTATTAAACGAGAGAGCCAGTTTTCATTGGATTGCAATTATTAGACAACTCTACTGTACGAACCGACTCCATACTATGCGCTGCCTAGACCAACTCGAACCGCAGTTTTGAAACAAACTTTGAAACATTATTCTTAATTTTTTTAACACTCTCAGTAACAGCAATAGTATCAGTGAAGCCGCTATTTGGTCGGTAGGAATTTTGGAAATAATTTAGTAGTAATACTTTTGTTGTCTAGAAGTTTCAACAAAACCCTGAAAATTTTTCATTCCGGTCCTGCTGCTATCATGACAAAAAATGAGCGACAACTGAAAAGTCGCGATAGCGCTTAGATTTTCCGGCCGTTTCCTGTACCTACACAGGCCTTTTATTTTCTGCCGTTTGGTTTTAACGTCGAAGAAATAATCCCGATTATCGCGTCTATATTTATTTGGCATTTTTGATTGGGTTGATAAGAAACTTCGATGTGTGCAGCAAAGCCGACCTCCAGGAGATATATCTGGGTTTCGGTATCCACGGAGGCTGCTCCGGTATCCCGAGCTTCTTTTGGTATCCGGCACATTCCGAGCCTGGAATATCTCCGGATTCCGGCAGCGACATCTGCTGCCACTTGCCGGCCTGTCACATGTTCCAGGAGATTCATTACCGGGCTAAATGTTTTGCACGGCGCCTTTTAGCTCGACGCTGCTGGGACGTGTCGACGAAGTTACTCAACCCTTTGATGTCGCCGAATCAACTGCAGAGTCCTGAAAGTTTGCGCAAAACAAGACCCAAATCGATCCGCCAGAAAAGGGTTCAAAAATTCATTAATATTAATGCATGAATTAATTTTTAAAAGTCTAATTAAAGCAAATTTTTCTAATCGCATATCTGTGCGCTCTACGTTTAAAAAAGTTGGTTTGAGTTAGAGAAAATTAGTGCCGAATTGGTGGAGGCGCCGCTATCCACAGTAGCTGCCAAGCGAAACAAATTTTTTTGTGCTATCCAAACAAGCCAGCTTCTTATAACAAATAAAACCCCTAAACTCAAAAACCTCAATTGCTTCGTAGAATAATAAATTAGAAGCAAATAAATAAATTGTGCAATTAGCTATTGAAATGGTGGATGCGCCGGGCGAATCTCGGTAGAATTTATTAATTATTAATTTTTATTAATAAGCTACTCACATTTAGATTTAGATAGTCACCTTAAATATTTTAGTCATTGTCCGCATGTGGCGGACTGTGGCTTCAAGTCAAAATTTTTTCCCGTAAGGCCCTGCGACATACATACCTGTCAATTTCAGACACAAAGCTTCTAGAGAAAAGCTATTCGCCAATGTACATTAAATTTTATTGCTTATTTTGCCGAATATAACTCGAGTTTCAGGACTGTTCACCTGAAAGACTGCGTCCTCGATTCTGCGACTGCTCCTGAAAGGATGTTAATCAATCCAGCCTCTTCGGAGCACTATTAAAACAGTGCGAGCCATTGAAAGTAAAGTGGGCATTCTTTGATGCTTTCAGGTTGACTGGAAGGTGAAGGAGATTATAAGCGGCTCCTGAAAGGATCAAAGGTGAAAGCGAGCAACGTTCAGCGGTTTGTTGCTCAAGAAATCATCGCACCAAAACACCAACTTTTCAACCTTCTCTCACCCTTCCGTCAACCTTATTTTATCATTTTTTTTTCTTTCAACTACCCACTTCAATTCGTTAAAACCATTTAAAGCGTTATAAATTTTGCTGAAAATTCTATTTATGACGCAACTTTCTAGTTGTAAACAAGTTACAGTGAGAGGTTTTAGTTTCCAAGTCTGTTGCCCAAATCTGAAACAATAGTGCTTAATTTAGTACCCAGTAGCGTCGTATTGTTCGGGGAGGAATGCTGCTGAATTATTTAACGCAATTAATCGAGGGACGTCTCGACAAGAGTGTAAACGCGGCACACTGCCTCCAACCTTTTTAATTTCGTTCTATCGACAATTTATTTTTTCGGTCATTCCAGTAAATTATCAAGCCGCTATTGGATTTGGGTGCAACACACATTTAATTTTCTGCAATAAATTTCGGTTAAACAGGAGAACTCGTAATTCTCCCGCTTCCGATTTCGCCAGTTAAAGTCGCCTCGTTAGGGTCACCCTTTAACCGGCGGTTAATGAACCGAGGTTGGTGCAGTTTTGCGAGATGAGTGGCGAGTAAAAAATTTTACGAGACTTCGTCAAAATGCGATGAAAAAAATGTTAATTAACTGTATTTAGTAGCGAAACAACTATAGCGTAATAAAACCGGCTGAAGCCATAAACACATTCAAATTGTGTTTACTGATGAAATTGTAAATCCCGTTTTATTGCCATTCAATTTTAGTGCAGATACGGTAATAACGGAGCTGAAAGCTGGAAGCTGAAACGCACAATTAGCTGATTATTACTAAATTAGATTACCTGTTTGCCAAATAATTATAGCGAAGCGCTTTCCATTTAACGGCATAATGAGAAATTATCACTTTGCTTTCAATGATTTAGCGGCTATCAATTTAAGGAACATTCAGGAAATTATGTCAATCGAGAGGATTGTCGAGGAAAATCTTGTTGCCACGCGAGATTCCAATAGTGTCAATGTAATTGTTCGCGATCAATTGGTTCAATTTCAGCAATTGCTGAAACTGAACGGTTTCGCTGAATCAGTAATTGAACGAATCCAAGATCGAAACCTGAAACGAATCAAATCTGCGTATGAAGAGGTCGCACAGAAAAGATGCGTAGGCTCTGAACGAGAATGGAAGAAGGGCACACAAGAAAAAGCACGAGCCACGGCAAATTAGACAAATTGATTGTTATTAAAGGAGGTTTGCGCTGAACTATAAACTTCGAATCAATTATTGATGAAGAAGTAAATTTTGTTCAATACTTTTTGAATAACACAAACGTGTTAGCCGTGGTGACATCATGATCATGATAGAATATTACTAATCTGTCAGTGTACCCAAAGGTTATCATCACTAAAGATTTACAAATTTCGATAAGAATTGCGAGAAAGTTTGAATCTTTAATAAGGCAAATTTAAATTAAAATAAAGTGAGAAACAAACTGAAAGCTCAAAATTTTGTAAATTAGAGAAAAAAGATGTGTTAGTTGTACAAAGCTTCTAGAATGGCAAACGTGTCAGATAAAAGTTAAATAAATGGGCTGAAATTGAATTATAGATACAAATTAGAGTAAAGCTGTATATTTATTGAAGGTCTATCTGAATTTCAAATGTTATAACTAGAAACGCATTATTCAGAGAAAGGTACCTAAAAGACAACATTCTACATATACCTAAATTAAATTCTACATAACAAAAATCTTAAATAAAAGTGAGGAAAAGATATCGACCCAAGAAGCGAGATATGAGAAAAAAAACGGAAGAGCAGATGATGAAGGAGATATGAATATGACACAAAAATATTATACAATAGAAACTAAGGAAGCTGAACATACACAACAAGACAAAGAAAGTGTTACGGATAGACAAATAAATGTTTAAAGAAACGGAAACTAGGATCTGAAAGAGGTTAACGGCGACTTTTTTTTTTAAATATTTATTGATACCAGAACATTTTGGTGCTGCAAACTGTTTTAAAGACGTCGACATGGAATTACGAGCCACGATGAGTGACTTTTACGGAGAACTAGTTTTAAGGCTCTGAAAAGGGTTGACGACGCTGCTTTCAGCGCGAAAGCCGGTCTTCCTTCCTGAAATCCTATAAATATTTTGAGACGTGGAGACATTTCACTTGCTCATCAGTATTCAAGATTATTGTTGGCGAGCTGAATTGCGGCCGAGGATTTACGGTCGATCAGTTGCGCATTTTTCCCAAACTGAAACTTGTGCATTTCGCACGTTTCCTGTTCTTTCTGGTCCCGTGACCGCTTTCCTAATGATAAATTACTGCATACCTTTCAAAAGGTGGTGCGAGACGAATTCCAGCTGCGAGTTCCAAAACTCCTAAACTGTTTAGAATACATCAGTCGAACAACTAAACCGGCCACAAAGACGTGTCAGAAAAAGCTTTAACACGGCGCCACTTCCGGTAATTGCGCCATCATCACGGCAATTTTTACCGCAACGGATTGTTGGCGGTGGATTTATTTTCAGGGGATATGTTTTTAATAAATTTGGCGGCCGTTGCGGACGTGACGGCTGACTGAGTAAATATGGAAATTCAATCAAACGTTTATTGACAGACGACATTATTTCCAACAACAAACGGAATTTATTACTTTCAATTACGCATTTTAATTGTAAAACCAGAGCGTTCACTTTATATGCTAATGGAGATGCGGTGCGGTTTAATTAGGTTTTTGTGACCGCCACTATTTAATTAGGGGTAGTTTGGCGAATATTTGACCGAAAACGTTAATTTTGCGGCCGCGAAATTAGAGGTGCGAGGGAGGGGGTTATGCAACGATGGCGGTTTCAGGATGGGTGACGTGGGCAATAAAAGTCGAAGTTATTATGGAGGCCATAAAACAAACCCGGGATACATAACTCGGATTATTAAATAATTTCAGTAAAAAAGCCGGAATTTTTATACGTCTCGGGCATGGAACCGACTTATTTTACTGTCCGCAAGAACAGGCGTCTTAACAAGCAGATTTTTCTTTCCATTAAAAGGAAATGCCAACGTAAAACATGCGCCTGCTTTCCAAACCTTCTGATAACAAGCCAACAGCTTTTAAGTTCGAGCATGACCCGTAACTCGAAGACAACACCATGAAACCACCCTGACGTATTGGTAATTGAAAGATTTCGTTGTTGGCTAGCGGCGAAAGTCTTTTCCTGAGAAATTAGTTATGGCTCGCAAAATTGGATCCGACTAAACCGCTTTCAACTTTGTTGCCAGGACTCCGAAACAATCCGGGATCCATAAATTCGAAATCAATCGGCCGATGGAACGTCGGCCTCCAATTAACAGAATTATCAATTGGAATATTAAGATTGATTACATCAGCTTACCAAGTTTAAATCGCTCCGTCGAAACTAATTGAAATCAGCAACCGCTTATCCAAACATTTATATCAATTTTAATTCCGCAATAAGCCGCGCCGTCGATCCCGATTCGACTCCCTTCCGGTCTCCTCTCACTAATTCCAGGCGCCTAAATACCACCCTGTCGCGTCAAGATTGATTAGAAGCATGTGTGTCGACAGGTCGTCTCCCTAAAAATTTTTTTTACTTTCAGTCGAAACCGTCGCAACTATTCCGGTAAGTTTAGATCGCGCGTCTTCAAGCTACCCCCGCATTCTGAGGAGCTGCCGACATCCGAATCTTGTTAATTACCGCGTCGTCGACCCAGACACTTTGAAATATGATGTCCTTCGATCTAATTACGAAAATGCCGGAATGTTAATTAAGTGCAATTGAAACTTCTTAATTGCTACTAGATTTTTCAGTGGGGTCGCGTCGACACCCTCTTCCCCTAAAATAGAATTGTGGGTCGATTTCGGGTAATTTTCTTCGGGTTTCTCGAAGATGTGAATAAATAAACACGGGGTTATATGCGTCAAATTGCCCAAGTTTAGGTAAGCGCACGTGATGAGGTTTAAGTTTGGCTGTTTATCTTGTTGATAATTGCTGATTTCCATTAATATCGGTTATTGTTGGAATGTTCCAGCTTGACCTAAATTATTCTGTATTGTTTAGTGGTGGCCTTGCCTAATGGATTTCGTATCATTAGCGGCACTGAATCAATTGCGCAAATTAAGCTGCTGCAGAGCCTGTTGCAATTGCGCTATCCCTTGACAGTAAAGTTTTCGTTGAAAAATTAGAGCCCCTATACAGTATTAGTAGAATAATTTTTTTTACTAATTTGTTCATCGAATTCCAACACTTAATTATCTAAGTTGTAGATATATAAGTTGTAGGCCAACCAGAATTTTACCCGTATTTGACCAGAGTCACCCAAACCTTTAACCGGAATTATCAAGAAACCCGGAATTTTAACCGAAGTCACCCTAAATTTTAACCACTCTCCCGAAATTTTAACAGGAGTTACCGGACATTGTAAACAAAATCACCCGGAATTTTAACTTTAATCACCCGGAATTGTGACCGGAGTCACCCGAAATGTTGTCCAAACTAACTGGAAATTTTAACCAGAGCCACTCGGAGTCACCCGGACTGCCAACCAGTCCTATTCAAGTTGTATAGTAGGAGTACTAGAGAAAAGATTTATCAAGATAAGACAGTAATCGCTTTAAAATGTCAATCAGTTGTAAATTTATTGTTATTCCAAGAAGTGAGGTGTAACAACCAGGTGTATTTAATGTGCAGGTTGATAAAGTTATCTAAAGAAATTAAGATTATTATTATGTGTACCTAAATCGATTTACTGCCCAAAGTTACTTGTTTTAGTGTCCTTTATAATTTTATAACTTGTCTCATCATGGGTCATGCTGTATAAAACTTAAAGCTTTGGCACAATGAGGATGCAAAATGATAAGTTAGTAGATATTTAACTTAGAAGCACCAAGATTGGCATTAGTAGAGATTTAACCATGCATGGTGAAACAGACTTATTTCTTTTCGAACCAAGCAGAAATCGCATACAGCCTCTTCACAACGCACTGAACCACATAAGTCTAATGCTAAAAGTACGTTCTAGCTGCAGCTGAAGAACAATCCGGAAAAGGATAAAATTCCTCACCACACGAATGCTCACCATGTGAATGTGAATGCTCAATTTTTTTTTTGATCATCTGCGACAACGTTACCTTAGGTGAACGCCATTACTTGATAAATTGATGCAACATTCTTCTTGTATTTGTCAAGCTTCTCCTATCTTGGTGGTTGTAGTTAATTCAGCAAATAAAAGCTTCTTAAGTCTATTATTATTAATAGATTCTACTGGCTTACTGAGTCTGCAGGGTGCAATAACCTTAAGCTTCATTAAAGCGGGTCTTCAAAGAAAACCTTTTTGCAAACGTTGAGGTGGCCCAAATATTAGTAAAATTTGATGTTAGAACAGTTCAAGCAAGTGGACCGCGGGCAGTTGGACAAGTTACTAAACCTAGTAAGCACCTAATTTGTGTCCGGCAGAAAAGAAAGAATTAAAATAAAAGTGAAATAAGCAATAAAGCAGCGAGGGATTGAAATTGACCTGCACCCCAAGGTTTACTTTATGTCTAATAAAATGTTTAGTATCAACGTCTTGCATCAGCAGCAGGGATGTTTACGATGGCAGCGATATTTCCGCGCCCATCTCGCATATAACCGACATGTCGGTGCTTCTGAATAATAAGAGTTATACGGTTGTACGTGTTTATTTGCGTGCGAATAAGCGATCGTGGTTATTTTTGCGAGATGGGTGGCTGGATGAGGCCTGTGGCAGTTTTGCAAGATTACGCACGACGCGACAGGACGTAAATCAAAGACCGGTGCGGGAGGAAACGTACGAGTTCGGATGCTGGTTCTCTATTATGGGAGAGTCAACGTAATTTCACGTAATAGCCTGTAGAGCAGCCGTTATCAGCAATTAAGGCCATCTTTCATAAGCTCTCGGTAAAATTGGAATTTGGAACCGTTTGTCGATTAACAACTCGCTTAATTCGGCGGTGATTACGATTCGGTCGAGGTAAATTGGGGATTTGTCGAGGTGGCGACGGGTTGTTCTGGGGCGCAAACAATGGCGCATTTGTTAGTTCCGATTGAAAATTGAGGCGGATGTTTAACAAACACGTATTTAATAAATGGAAAAGTTGGCGGTGAGAGTGGAAGCCGGAGGGCGGGTCAAAGCGAAACTGGAATAATTAGAGCAGAAGACTTTTGCCGGGGAATCGGTAAACAGGCTGAAAGACTTCATTAAAAACTTGGGATCGCAAGGTTGATTTCGATTATAATGTAAACAAAACCCCCGCCCGAATCAACAAATTATCATTAATTTAAGACGTGCTCGGTTGTTTTTAAGTAGAATATAATTGCGACGCAAAGAGCTGACAGAATTCACAGTTAATTAAATCTCGCAGCAATTTGAATAAGCCTTAATAGACGGAACAGCAAATAAAATCGGGCGTCGCGTCCCCTGATATTTTTAACGGGTTTTTACGAGTTTTTCCGACTTGTTTTCGTTGAAGATTGAACGAGGGCGTCTGGAAAATGAAATTAGCCCAGGGGGAGTTAATGAGTTGCCGGGAAGAGGGCGAGCGTTCGCGTTGTTTTTAGCAACAACATTCTATTGAAAAAATTCATTTGCCAGCGACAGGACGCCACCAGTTCTTCCGCTACGTCGAACCCTGATTGGACAAAGCTCATCCGCCGGTAAAATTGCCGACACGACGACGTATCGAAGCTGCGACGTCGCGACGACCCGCTGCAACGAACAAATCCAATTTCGAATTGCATCCCGAAACCCATTTCACGACCTTTTACATTTTTATTTCACGCTAATCCGAAAACCTAAAACGCGGAAATCCGCGATAAATTAACATAGCAGGTTTGGCGAACATGCACGCGACTAAATCTTGCCAGAGGTTAGGTTCGCGTCTAGCCGTAAGTGCCGCCATAAATACAAGGATAGGGATCTTGTGGCCGGTAATTCAATCTTCTTGAGTAAAAAATAAGTGGCTTAATCAGTGGGACGCGCGAAGATGCACCTGCCGCACCTAGGCACCTGCCCGGAGTTCCTCAAGACATTAACAAAGACGAGAGCTAGAGGCGATGCAATCCTCTTGATCCCAAGACAACAGATAAGTACTGCAAAGAGGGCTTGATAATCGAGTTAAATCCCGATGTTAACAACTCGCCTCAGGGCGACAGTCGACTATTCGACTAAGTACATTTCGCGCTTTATCGAAAAATGGCGGTGACGAGCTGAAAGTCGAAGCGCGTATCAATTTCCGGGACCCACCTGAGCACTCCCCGTGCCCCGAAGCGGCGGCGAGAGAACGCCCCTAAAAACGCCACCCTCTTCCGTCGAAGAATTCCACCGCTTCACAACCACGTTTCCCACTCTATGTTAATAAGTAATAAGAAAGACGAAATTGTATTTATAGTCCAGGAGTTGCAGACGCCAAGCGCATCGACTTCACCGTTCACTGAGCATTGCCGAAGCTGGAGTTGGCGCTACAAAGTAGTTTACAGATAGTTTTGGCCAACTACCAATATAATATTCGTGATTGTGTTGTTAATAAACGTTTCGGGTAAATTCTTGCTTTTTGAAATTTTCTCCTAAGTCTGTGTCAGTCAGCTTCATCATTTTCGACATAGCTGACGTCCTCCACTGCAGTATTTACATCTTTTAAGGTCACTAATAATTCTTTTAGCTTTAGATCATTAGTGGAACTTTTGGCACACCCTGTGTAGCTACACTGAGAGAAATGGATATTAACCATTATTATAATTATAATAATGAGTATTATATTTTCTAATACCTATTGTGACAGCAACACTGGATATTAACGATCCAAATATAAGCATTTTACAAACTGTATAATAACTACAGCATCATTTTGCCAATAACAGTTAATATGCATTTGAATATTACATATTACAACACGGTCTACTTAAAGTTAAAATCTATGGTACGGCAATGGTTAATATGTCATTTAATTATTATAAAAATATACTGCATAATACAAGAAAGAAATATGTATTACACTAATAAGAATACTTGCATATTAAATCTAATTAACTGCGTCTATTAATTTTTATTATTTTGTAAATAATACAGAGAGAACCGTATGTATTATACCAATAGCAATACTTGTATATTATAGTCCAATCAACCACGTCTATTAAATTTTATTATTTTGTATATTAGATAGGGTAGGTTAGGCATAGAGAATATGATGATATATAGAACATATTATACTGAAAATATAAAATTTTATTTCAAATTAAAGAAAAACATGATTACATTACTTATACTATTGAACTTAATACTAAACATATAACACATAAAATTAATATTAATACGAAATTGAAATGCTAAACACTATGACGCAACGTTATGTACATTTTGCCGTCACTACTGGTGGAAGGCAAGGTTGGTGTTAGATATGAGAGATCATCCAATTTAACACATCCGCAATCCCTGTTTAATGACAGTTGTACTTCATAACTTTGTAAGTGATCGTCAAAAGATATTGTTTTAAATTTTCTGAAAATAAAGCAAATGTCTTTTTCATCACGCACTACTACATGTTCAATTCTACCAAAAGTGGGCAGATCTTGATCTAAATTGGTGAGAATAACATTACCCTCTCTGAACATTGTTCCATATTTTTTTATACCTTTAAACTTATCTATTAGATCGGGTAGTCCCCATGAAGTTAGTACTTCAGATATATCACTCATGATGTCCCCGGTAAATCCCACAAACCAACACAGTCCAGACCCAGGCGGCCAGAACCAGAACTTCTTATTCACCACCACTACACTCACATAGAGCCACAGTCACAGCGCCAGCGCAGCTTACGGCACGACGCAACTGCTGGTGAAAACCGTTTCTAGGAGCAGGAGTACCAACCAAGTACCAACTAATATTGCACTTATTAATACGATGTTGTCGCTCCTACGACCAATGATTGAATGCTAAATGAAGTGAGAAAATGAGCGTGCATTTCTTTCTTATATGTAGTAATATTTGTCCTAATAAGATGTATTATACGTCATATTATTAATAGAACCATAAAGCCATAAAGACTTATAACAGTTAAAATACTGTGTTTTAAAATGTAAATCCGTATAATATTCGTATAGTTAATGGTGTAAAATTCGTTTTGCTAACAAATGTACTTTATGTTTTAAAATCGCGAATAATTAAAATAAGGATCATGCACTGTAACAATTATTAGTATGTAGCTAAAGTGCATGCATTACCGCTACTATTAATCGATACACTTATCGTTACTATATTTTCTTTTATAAGTTATTATAAAATCTTTATTATACAAATTGTATTATCCAATTTTCTCCGTGTAGAGAACTTAAAATATTTCTGAAAGACCAAGCGTGACAATCATTTTCTTTCTGATTTCTTGGCATTTATTTATTGTTTTTATTTTTCCTTAATTGCAAGAAATTTATTTGCTTCCAACCACTTTGTATTTTTTATTTTATTATTATACTTTTACTCTTTACTCTTCTTATTTACGTAATTCTTCACTAGACATAATTTTGATTTTTCTTCTTGTTTACAAAATTTTTTGGTAATTTTTTCTTAGCTTTTTCCATTAAGAGGAACGTCTCCGCTTTATCATCTGTGATTGTAGAACGTCAGCAAAATGCATTGACGTGAGTTTTTGTATTAGCAGGGGCACATATTGAAAAGAGAGAAAATGCATTTCGTATTTCCAAAATCGCTCCGTACAGGTCAAAAATATCGAACTTTTGTTTTTACAATCTAATACGTCACGATAGAGACTCCGGGGGATGATGCTTCGAAGAAAGTTAACATGCACGTTAATATGAACAAAATACAAATGTTTACTTCAACATTAAATAAATAGTTCAATTTGATTTTAGTTTGCTGTAAACCTCATCATCCCCCATTCGCTATTGAATATTCTAAACAAAAGGTTAATTATATTACTAAAAATATGCGTGTTGCTTTTGCAAATTTGAAAATACGAATTTGGTGCGTATTGTCGTTCTCTGTTCGACACTCATAAAATGGGTTATACACCCATCTGCCTCACTTTACGGCTGCGCGAAATAATGTAGCGCAATTACTCTGCAAAATACTGAAAATAATCTCGCGTCAAACATTATGAATATTGTCTTGAGTCATCATACTGGCGCGCGAAAACCAGGCCTGTATTAATACGTTTATTCAGTATGAAGTAACGACGTGTAAAATAGCAACCTGGTGTCAAGCCAACCCTGGATTAAGGCGGAGCGTATCACTGTGGACCAGCTGCGTACTCAATGCATGCCCGCGACGTCACTCCATTAAATTAACTGGGTTATATTGCACTTGATTTATTCCATTTCCTTTTATGCAGTGATCTAAAATGAGAGAACTAATCACGTCAACATGCATACTGTGAGAAAAGACCACATGTGATATACGTTCCTCTTAAGCTACAAACAATTTCAGTGCAATATTTAATTTAAAAATTTTTAAAAAGTCCATCAGAAGTCTAAAAATTATTAAGAATTACAATTCACATATTCATTTTGACCGTACTGTCTTAATGTCAATATGGTCTTTATGGCAACCAACTTCACCATCAATTTTATTTCTCACCCTAAAAGAAAAGACTTATCACTATTTTTCTGAGCTGAGCTTTCAAAAAGTTTTTCATAAGTCTGCGAAACAAAATATTTACAGTTGACTCTTGATTATGTCATATTTCCTATTTGTTATTCCACCTAAGTATTGCCCACATTAAGTTAATTGATGCAACACTGATCTTGTATTTGTTCAAGCTTCTCCTATCTTGGTGCTAGCAATTTTCGCAAAGTTAATTCTGCAAATAAAGCCTGGTTTAAGTCCGGTCTGGCGCCTCAGATTGTATGCAATGTTTCGGGACGCAAAAATGGCCGGGATTACGATAAGAGCCGTTCCAATTTGATCTTGCAGGTGCACAGAAAATCACGAAAATAAATTTTAATAAAAGTTTTCTGTGAAGAGCGACCGCCTGTGTTCTCATTGCACCTACATTTAATTAGTGCTGCTCGCTGCGTTTAGCGCAAACTGTCGAGAAAATTGTTATAACAGGGCTGCCACTGGCGGTCAAAGCGACGTAAAAGCGTTCCTCTTTTTCCGAATATCGAACCCAATTTCGATCATTTGCGTTTTAGCAAAAGAAACAGTGAAATGCAAACGCGGTTCCAACTTGAAAAAGTTCCGCTTCCGGCTCGAAATCCGCAGCCGACCACGACTGAATTAATTTTATTCAAAAGTAATGCGTTCTCTGAATATTTTTGGCCGCATTCGAGTCGGAATTTGCGCTTCAGCGGGATGAAGGCTCGGTTAGCGTAAGCCACCTGAACGAGCACAAGCTTTGCAGCACATAAAGCTCATCAGCATGGTAATATTTTTAACGAGCAAGTAATTAAAGCTATGGCTGTGACAATCAACGAGAATTAGTAATTACTCGTCTATCTGCCGGCGTTATTAACCCAAACCCGATTATTGTGCCAAACCGTATTAATATCGTTACTTGCATCGCTAACAACTTCCGCAATTGAATGCGCATTTGGTCCCCGACGACAGATTCATGACGAGGGCTCGCGACGTCTCGTAATAATTTTATGGCGCTTCCCGGTGGGATTCCGGGATTTGCCATAAGAGCTCCGTAATGAGTCGTTTAATTTTGTCGGGTCGGGTGAATTTTAAAAGTTTCGGAAAGTCACGCCCATCGGCAATATTCAAAGGCGGTCGGTTTCTTTGCGAAAGGAAATCAATGGACTTCACACTCGGATTACAGCGCCCGACCCTGGCGCCTGGTGTTGCCAATATGGGCGAAGATAATTTCCGTAAGTCGCCCGAAATTCCGGGTTTCTATGGATGGGAAAACGTGTCATTAAAATAATGAAATGGGAGGCAATACATAATAAAAGCTGTTATTAGAAAAGTATTCCGGAGAAAAGGCGGCGCGCACCCCTAATTATGCGGCAGAGGCATTGTGTTTTTAAGGGACGATTTTTTTTCTTAAAGTATAGGGTATTAGCATTACATTCTTTCACTTAAATTCTTATCGTTACTGCAGCAACTCTTGATTTACTTTTTCTAACAACTTTCCTTACAGAGATAAAAATTAGTTTCAAGAAAATGTCTTAGTAAACGACAGCTTTATAGTTTTGGTCTACGACTATTTGAATAATTTGGACAATTGAAATGCAATTCAAACCAAACATAATATTTTTAAAGTATTTGATTCCCAACATTTTTTATTATTGTTTTTGTCCCACTGGCAGTTCTGCCACAGCAGAAAGACCAAGCGCACTAGTTGCAAAAAGAAAAACTCTCTCGGGGAGCCTTAAGCAACTAAACACTTTTTGTAAAAATATAAATTGTTGCACTTTGAGTACCTAGTTGTTACTTTGAAGGAAGCAAACCCTGCAAAAAATCGCTTCTAAGTATAGACGTTGAGTTTGAAGTAGAGACCAGATCGAGGGTGAGTGATTACGAAAATGGGTGCATCAATAAGCAATATCCACTTTATTGGTGCTTATGTGCTATTAGTGAATGAGGAAAGCGGTACGTTAATACCCATATTTACTGCGACCAGAGGGAATTTATTATTGTTAACCAATAATGTTATTACAGGGAATTTGTTATTATCGTAACCGTTTGTCTTTGAATGCTGCTCTTTTATAAATAATGCGATTTAATAACGAAGAACGATCGAGAACAATAAAGAGAGTGTAAGTACACGAGGAGTTTCCACGAAAATCAAACCGTTACGAGACCTGCGACTTTCTTAGATTAACAAATGTTTTATTGTGCTCGAAAGTCACTTTGTTCCATCCCCCCGAATCTTTGTGTTCACTTTTAATAGTATTGTCTTTCCACAACAAAAGTTTATTGTGTTATCAGGACTCTTGGCACAAAGGGGTGCAAGAGAAATGATATCGTAACAGCGCCATGCAAAATAATTAATGAAACACCAGAGACCACGCCGCCATTTTTGGCCTCACAACAATTTTTTGCTGCTCGTAATCGCGTTATTAATTAGCGTCGCGGCGTCGCTATTTTTCCAATTTCCCGCATTAAATTTGAGCACCGGTCAACATTCCCACCGAGTTTCCCCGAATTAAACTCCCTTTCAGAATTAGAGTTTCCCAGATTTGCTCCGGCCCCGGCCACATCCTGAGCTTCAATTTATTTTTACTGCGGGAGCTTTGCTGCAAGATCGAAATTAGCGCATCCAGTGAGCGCAACCGATTTCACTAACCTCGAGTCCGGTCCTGGTCAAGTCGTCCGTTCTTCCGGAGACGCCCTTGGGGCTAATGGGCGCCGCGGCGCTGCGGCGTCTCCACTTATCTCCTTGTTTATGCATGAGCTCACGCCGTATGTAAGCAGCGCAATTAGAGCACTGCGGGCCAAGTTTCGGGACTTGTTACTAGGTTTCAAACAGTCCGGCCTAATTTACTACTGAATGTGCTCGGGCTGGGCCCGGCTCTATTGAGTTAACCCAAACAACGCAACGGCCTGACAAATGCCGCTGTATAATTATGTGCGACTCACAATATCCAGTTAACCGAACTTCAAGGTATGTTGGTAATTTCGCACGGACAATGCCGAATTCTGCAACGTCACTGGAGGGCATAGCTTGAAGCGAGTAACAGGTTGCGATTGTACGACCAGAAGAGGCAAACTGCGGCTGGAATATGAGGAAAAGCAACAAAAGTTGTTGAAGGGCTCTCCAGCTCTTCCAATTCAACTAGTAGAAGGGATGGGAGAACTAAAAAAGTTGCACATAGTAAAAAAATTAAAATTTTCTATTAACCCTTTCTCAGCGGCGCTATGTTGGCTGTTTTTGAGAAATAAGTAATTACCGGAGCAAATTGGCCATTATTTGTCTGACAATGTTGGATGTTTAACTATTATAGACCTCATTTCTTTAAGACCGAAGCCTCACAGAATGCAAAAAGACTAGAAGATAAAGACCAGTATCAATTTAATTTGTGATAAAATTTTATAAAGAAGATAAAAATATAGAGACCAGCTCTAATAAATCATTACCTATATTGTGTCATTTTTTATTTTATTCTTCATACAATTTAAGGGCAGGGAAAATTAAAGTAAAATTAAACCATTGCACAGTACATTTGCATTAATTTTACCAACCTTCATCACTGAAGAACTGGAGTGGAGCAAAACCGCCCTCAAAGACATTTGCAAGCTTAGATAAGATGTGAGGTCTATTGCTACTAAAACACATTGCATTGCAGTTTAAATATTACCTATGGACTCCCCAGCGTGTTAGCAGGTTGACAACTTGCCAAAAGGGTTGATGCAGAAGGCGTTTGGAACCACGGTGCATTTACAAAATGTATCTGAAAAGACAGTAATCTGACGGTTCCCTTAGAGCTCCAAACCATATGTCTGATTGCTGGTTCAATTCGTTCTTTGAAGACATCTGTTTAGAGATCAGGTAACTTCTTAAGTCGCGTCAAAAAATAGACAACGTTAGCGCGCCTGAAAAAGTTTTTGAAAAAAACCAATTTTTTTAATGTCAAAAGTCTGAACGGAGAAACTTACAATTATTAAATTAAACTAAATTTTAAGGGGTGGCTAAGACTTTAGATACATCATAAAAAACTTTATTGGCAAAACGGCTTAATTAATTTTTATTTACTTGTTGCGACCAGGTAACGTTTTCCAAATGACCCCTCGGTCTGTTCTGAGTTTGTCGTCTCCAGATAATGCACTTTTTGAACCGCGCACTCTTCCTTTTGTTTAGTTGCACATGTCAGCCATAATGCTATTTTCCAATAGCAACTAAACATTTACGACTTGAATAGCATTCTCTAAGTTTCCAGCAGCACTTTCCAGATTTGTAATTGCAATGTTTAGTCTGTGCAAGTGCCGGATAACGAACCGTTTACCTCGTAGTTGCATTTAGAGTTAACGCTGATCCAATCAATTGTTGAGGTTCGCTGGTGTGTCTCCTCTCCGTTTCTAAGCCGCGATGACAAAGGGCCGCAAACGGTAATCACGATAAAATATTTAGGCGCACCTCCGAACAAACAACAAATATTTCCCAACAGCAACAACAACGGTCAATAAACAAGCTCGGGGCGAACGATGTTGAGCCTGAAGTTGCGGGGAGCTTCGTTACCGTAAAATAAATTCCAAGTGATTTTATGTGAGGCTTTCGATTTGCCGTTAAGACGCCGGATAAATTGGGACGATTTTTTCTCGCAAGTGCGATATCATTTTTTCCCGACCGGCTTCCGAGATTAAACTTTTTGCTATCTGCAAGAGTTGGTGGTGATTGATGCTGCGATCCGTCCCACCGACTTATGTTCCTGTTGGATGTTGCGGTGATTTCGATTGTTTTATTGATGGCCGACGCTTCTTCCGGTGCTTAATAAAAATTGAATTTGTTTCAGGAGGCACTGGTAAATTTCGGTTTAAACGAGACGAAGTGGTCGAGCTTAAAGATGATTAATGCGCTTAAAGTAGTGAAGACTCGACCGAGACATATATCTTCATTTATAACTTTATATTTAAATAAGGCGCCTGCCGTGTGGCGGGATAATCAGGCGACGTACACCTTCCAGGTTCTAATGCATTTCGCTGCGGGGTGCAGGCAATATTTCATCGGACTGCGGGAGTAATTTAAAGTTTGACAGGAAAATTTAAAAATTTTCTAATAAAGTTCCAGTGTTATTAGTTAGTCGGAATCAATGCGAAAAACCCGAGAAATTTATCGGGTATCCCCCGTCCCGTTTTATCATTCCGGGTTTCAATAACGAAATTTCGGCGGTTCCTCCCACGCGGGCGTTGCCTAATTGCCGGATAACTCTTATGTAGCAACTTTGCATAAAGCAAGTTGTCGTTTTTGTTTCGCAACGCGCTGCGAGCTTTTTACACGTCGCCCGAGAATTCAGAAGCAATCAAAATCATTGTTTTGGAAGTTCTGGAAGTTTAGTGCCGTTGCAGGAGCGGAATAATTTACTCGAAATTTGCTAAATACCATGAGAATTGTCTCCGGCAGTCACGTGACCCGCTCAAATCCTAATCCACGAAACTATCAATGGGGCGATTAAGCGAATTTTCCATCAGGGGCTGTTACAGGGAAATTACGTTCCGCAGTCTCTGCCGGCAATGACAGTTTAACGGACTCTGCGAAACTGGGGAAGTAATCAAATAGCAGTCGGACTCGCGAACAGCAACAAATTCGGGGGCATTGCGAATGACGGCAACGAACTTGCTGCGGTTTTCGCTTTCCAACTTGGAGAATTCGGACGCTTCATCTGCATGTGTTGCCCATAATTTGCCCGAAGGCTCTAATCCGTGAGTCACGGAACATTATGCGTCTAATCTGGGCGCGACCGACACGTAAATGCATTCTCGAGATTATCCACGAGCAACAAAATCGGACAATGCGTTGGGAGAGCAGGAAATTCTTCGGGGGGCTCGCCATCCTCCCGACCAGACGTCAGCGGTGTACCGGAATTCGCACTATCGCGACAATTCTTCCCATTCCAATGACACCAGGACCGAAAGTTTAAATAGAACATCCAGATTCTATCTTCAACTACTACAAGGTGGCCCTTTTCTCGCAGTTATCAAATTTAAAAATCCAGCAAAGTTGGGAACTTTCTTGAATTTGGCCTAAATAACGCCAAATTTTGTTTCATCTCAAGACTAGTTAATACCCATAACCCTTAATAAGGTGTCACAATTTTAAAATTGACGTTACAACACAAGAATGAACAAAAATAGAGATGGATGAGAAAAGAAATGATAATAATAATAATAAATGGTCTTTATTAGCCTAAAGAGATTCTATACAGGCTAAAAGGGGCAAAGTCTAGCAAAGCTAAATGAACAACAATACTTAGACTATTGTGTTCTAGGTATGCACACTTCCGTTTTGTCATTATATTGTGACTGAAGTCACAGAAGATGAAGCAGAAAAGAAATGCGCAACAATGTTAAATGAAGGCGTTCTAGTTTGCTTCTTTGTATCATAATTTGTTCTTTATGGTGCCATAGTGACCTATATTAGGGGGACGAATGGAAAAAAAAAAGTTAGAAGAAATGCAAACAACAATATTTGATCGTAGACCTCTAATATGCATGCATTGTTTTTCATTGCAACGAACGGTGGAACGGAAATAAAGAAGAAAAAAGAAAGTGTTAAGAGGTTGTGCAATCTTTGTAGTATTTACATCATGTCAGCTAATGAAAGAAAGATGATGAAGAAGAAAACCAAGATTAGAACCTTAACAGCCACCGTAGCAGTGGACTTTTAATAGAGTTGTAAACTGCGGGAAGATGGTAAACTCAACTTCATGACAGCAGGTGCAAGTTATTCTTGCGGTTCTGTAAAAGAAACCGAAGCATCTTCGACTCCGTATGAGTGATGTTTTCAAAGTGCATGGAATGTATCTTCCCGCATGATAAAGAAGTGATATGAGAAAACGACCAGATTTAAACCAAGAATAGTTTTGTCTTTCCGTGATATAAAATTTATATACTTACTCTCAAAATACTTGTTAAATTGTATTCTTTTATTATCATCCCTCAGTAAGAAAAATATAGAAACGTACTTTTCGGACAAGACAAGAAAAAAACTTCTAAAAAATTTACCAAAAGAAATTTCAACAATTTTAAAATGAGTGCGTAGTGTGTGCTGTAGATTTTTGTCCCACTAGTAGCAGTTCTGCCACAAGAGGAAAACTATAGACACAATGCGCACAAATTTCAAAAGAAAATAAAGCAGAAGGGAGATCACAGTAATATTAGAATGACGTATTGTGGTATCCTTTCTTGACCAACTTTTTACTTTTTTTTGTAACATAGTGACAAAGTGACTCACATCAAGTCAACAAGAAAAGGAGAAATACTTAATTTTTATGTTTAGTATCCATTTTTGAGTGAAACTGTGCTTTTTATCATTATGATATAGTGACTTACGTCCAATCAATGATAATGAAGAAGATACAAAAGAAAGCAGTCAAACACCGATATTAGATCGTCGTGTTCTAGTATACATGTTTAAGTCATGTTTCCTGTTGTATCGCATGCAAAAGTAATAATATATTCATGATCCTATAAACAAGAAGTAAGCAGAAAAGAATCCTCGATCGCCTTGGTTTAGTTTTTATGTATTCGAATCATATTTAATTTTTTTCGATACAATGATATAGTGGTCGTACGTTAGATAAGCCATTGGCAAACGAATAATGGTCTATACTAAATTAGACTTGTCAGACAGAAGTAAGTGAAGATATCTTACACGTAGGTGATGCACATACACATGTAGGTAGAAAAAATAGAGCATTTATATCAGGCAGTAGGTATTATCCAAATTTTCAAAACAGCTCCCGTTAAATTACAAACAATAGAAGGAGTTAATACTACCCACACACTGTATACATAGTGTTGTAGCAATAAATATCTTTAAATATCTTGAAACCAGGAAAAAAACAAAGAAAATGTTCCGGAAATAAGAAGTTACCAAATTAACTCTTCAGATGAAGAACAATAGAAAAGAATATAAGAAAAGAAGTTTTTTGTACCTACAGCAAGTTATTTGAATTTTATTTTTCCTAAAAATTAATTAAAAACGATATTAATATTACTTTTATAAGCAGTGTCTTAGTTTAGACCCGTTGTAAACTTTTAGCGAGTTTTTAGCGCCAATTGCCGGTATCTTTCGACACAATATACACTTCTCGCAAAAATTAAAGGAACAAAAATTTTTTTAAATTTTTTGGCAATTTTCAACAGGCTGTATTTCAGTGAAAAATGGTCGTACAGGAAATGAAAAACATAGCTTTTAAAGCTTAAAGACTCTAGTTTTCGAATTTTTTGATTAATAATTTTTTGGAGCACCGGTAGCTATAAAATTCTTGGATAAAGCACAAATAAAGAAATTTCCAAATTTTTTACATTTTTCATTTCGCTCTATGGAATTGGAAAAATTTTTTCGAACTAGACCAATGCATAGGTCCTATAGCCTCTTTATTCAACTTTAATTTGCTTTTTGCGGGAGTCAGATACGACCATTTGCCTTCGAGATATCGAATTTTGAATGCAAAAGGATTTTTTTTCACTCAACTACTGATATCTCTGAAACTACTGGTCACCCATCGAGCGGACGGGAGGTTTCGTTTTCTGCAGAAAATTTCCTACGGAAATTTGTCATGGTTGATTGTAAAAAAAATTTTTTTTTTAATTTTAAATAATTCAAGAAAAATTTTTTTTGAAAAATTTAAAAAAATAAAAAAAGACCAAGAGGTCATTTCTGACTCACCTCGCTAAAGCTATAGACACATTCAAACCTTTATTTTCCTTAAAACAAATTTTATTGAATAAAATTAAAGTTGATACCCCTAAGGTGCCCAACGTACTCGTTGTGCGAAATTCTGAGCGATAAATTTTTTAAGTTTTCTACAGAGCCATTACGTGTTACAAAACAGTTTTTTTCAAAACTTTCGTACTTCTGGTAAAAAAAAACAACCAACAGTTTTTTTTTCACAACTCAAGTTTAAGAAACAAAAATGTTGTTCCCTTAATTTTTTCAAAATTTCAATCAATCGGTCCAGGAAAAGCGCTAAACCGATCGATCTAAAAATTTAGGGGGGCCTTTGGGGTACATTAGACTGCAAAGTTTTCTTCTAACCTAAGCTTTTCCCCCAATATTGCCGAAGATACAGTCGATTAACCAAAAATAGGGAAAATGGCATTTTTTTGCTCTTTTTCACGTTAACGTTACAGGTGGAAACAATTTTTTTTCCAATCAACCATGACAAATTTTTGTAGGAAATTTTCTGCAGAAAACGAAACCTCCTGTCCGCTCACTGGGTGACCAGTAGTTTCAGAGAAATTGGCAGTTGAATGAAAAAAGATCCTTTTGCATTCAAAATTTGATATCTCGAAGACAAATGATTGTATCTGACTCCCGCAAAAAGCAAATTAAAGCTGAATAAACAGGCTATGGGACCTATGAATTGGTCTAGCTCGAAAAAAAAATTCCATGCCCATAGAGCAAAATAAAAAATGTAAAAAATTTGGAAATTTTTTTATTCGTGCTTTATTCAAGAATTTCATGACTACCGGTATTCCAAAAAATTTTTAATCAAAAAATTCGAAAACTAAAATCTTTAAGCTTCAAAAGCTATGTTTTTTCATTTCCTGTACGACCATTTTTCACTGAAATACAGCCTGTTGAAAATTGCCAAAAAATTTAGAAAATTTTTTTGTTCCTTTAATTTTTGCGAGAAGTTTATTGTTTCACCGTCTATACCAATTTGGGGCGAGTCTTGTCGCACTACGTGCACTACAACTGAAATTGAAAATTGACTCTCGTTCCGTTGGAGGTGCGGGCTGCGTTTTGTATCGGGGCACCGTAGGCCTGCAGTTCAAGAAACATGTTGGCATGTTGCGCCTGAAGGGTGCAAATGGTACGGCGGAGGAAGAGCAAGAAGGACGCAGCAAGAAGACGAAATTTAGATTATTTAGATTTATAAAATAATTACTCGGGTTAATTTGCGTTACGTTGTGTTATGTAAAGTAGACTTGTTTTATTTTTTGTGTGCTTAACCAAGCTTGTTCGGGGCCCCCAGGCCGAACATGAAGCTGAACCGGGGAAAAGCGTTGCTACAAATTTAAAAACTTTCTTGGAAAACGGCAGGCCTATTATCTCTTATCATCATTAAAAAATCTACTGGTAATTTACATGTTGCCCTAATTTGAATATTCCATCGTGTTATTTAAATGTATCTAGCGTAATACAATCTCAATCAACATCAAGTGTGTCGTGCATAATCCGCTTCGAACTAACTTGGCATGGCATTTGGACATTATGTAAATGCACCACCCTCGACAGATGGCGTCAAGTCCCAACAAAAACCCGTTTATTAAATACATATTCTGCGTAACAGGCCCTGTAAAGCAACGTGTAATTTCCGAGTTTGCCACGAACCATCCCCGCTTTTCTATCCCGTCATTAGAGCCGTTCGTGTCAAAATGATTGTTATTTTTGTTGCAGAGGTCGCGGCATGAGACGGCGGCGCTGAAGACGGCATGAATGTGAGTAAAAATGGGTCGTTGCGAGCTCGGGGCGTTTTCCGTCGCTTCTCTGGAGGTTTTTAATTATCGGAGATCGCATGACAAAAACTCGGGAGTTCCGTCTGCGTCTTCCTATTTCTCGAGCGTGCAGATGAAGGGATGAATGAGCGCCATATGCGGGATTTTGTTTTTAAAAGGGGCGCTTTCCGACACGAGTCGGGTTTAAAAAGCTTTTAATTTGCGGGAGAAGCTTTTAATTTGGTTACTTTGTTATTGGAGCAGTAATTTTCTAAATGCCATCAAATTTGAAAGTGCGCCCGAAAAAGTGGCGATTACGGCGAGTTTGCGGTATTTTTTACGATGTCGGGGTGAAGTGTTTCCGTAATGATCCGCATCTGATTAAGAGTGTGGTCCTAGACGGGAAAGCTCTCAGCAGATGTATAAAACATTGTCACTTCCTACCCTTTCGGTGAAGGGTGTCGCCCTAACATACTCGGCGCATGCATATTTCATGCCCCCGTCCCTATTAACCGTGAATTATGGCTAGGCCGCAATTATTCAATTACGGGGTGTCGGCTGCCTTATTCCGGGTGGCATATGTGCCACCGCCAGGTAACTAAACACACAAACGGACGGAAAGTTGCGGTGATTAACGCCCATTCGCTTGGCGTGATGGCTTCATCCAGAGATTTCGGAAAAATTAAGCGGCTCTCCCGGATCCGCAGGGGTAGCGAAATCCGGACCATCACGAACACATGTCGGCCAACTCTTTTTTAACTTGTAGATATAAATAACTTATATTGAGGAAACGCTCCACTTCTTACATTCGCTATGATGTATGACCGGTTGTACCGCCTCCGCTTCTGACGTGGCGTCTAAAGATTGGTCCATCCATCTTCCCGAGTTTTTCGCAGTTTCATTACAGGTTTTGCATCTGAGGGAAAGCGTCGGGATTAGGCCTCTGATGGATTCGAACTCCGGCACACTTCCGCTTAACGATTCGAACCTAAACCCCAACCCGATTTTTATTAAGTGGCTCCGGGGCCGATTCCCGAAAATGTGACCGGAACAATCGGCGATGACGCAACCTTTAATCATCCCGTCCATTGTGCGATTTTGGGAAATGTCAAACTTTCACCCGTACAAATGGACCGGAACGGACGGATCACAAGACCAGAAACTTCCCGATAATATACGGGATAACTTGCTGAAAATTTCGACGTAACGACGAAAAAATTAGACGGGATCCGATCATTTCCCGACTCACCCCCGGTAATGCCGCAAATTCCATACATGCAGCGAATTATGGTCGAAAGTTGGAAAAGCCGAGCTCGTGATAGTTGACCCAACTTCAGCGGCATCAAATGTGGCCACTTCCGGAATAGTTCGAGAGCCTGTAATTATAATGGGGGTGATTTGTGTTTTTTTTTTTTAGCGAGCAGTCACGTAATAGACAGGCCGGGAATAATCAATGTTTTAGAAGGGCCTCTGCATGGCTGACTTCGCCCTCGTCTCCGGGGACCACTGCGTTCGGAATACGAAATACTTTTTAATATTGATATAATGTATCCTGTTCGTTTTAACGAAAATAACAAATTTGGATAACAACGTGACGGTATAGAATCGATTTTTTCAAACTCCCACTTTCAAGCGATGTTATTAAATTATTTAAATTCTTACGACAGGAAGCTGCATGGTAGACGATTAGCTGTCATTACGCAATGCGGTATCAAACGAGCTCATCTTAATTAAAACCGACACATCAGAACACAATCGGATTACGAAACAAATCACAAGGCTCGTTCGTTAAAGAGTTTTAAGTTGGTCTTGGGCTTGACCCAATTTTCAACTTACACATTAATTTGTCATTAAGCCGGCCGACATTCCGTTTGGAACGTTGCACAGACTGGCATCTTGCGCACAAAGCGTCAGGACAAGTGAAAATACCGAACAAGCAGCAGATAATGAATTACCCATAAAATTACTGGGCTAACCGCAGCGAAACGAAAGTCTAATCGTTCCTGTAACTTTGCAACACAAGTGTCAAAAGAAGTTCACCCAGATCGGTTGATGCTTGGGAAAAATCGATAGGAAAGGTTCTATCGGTTTAATTATTTCAAACAAATTTCCTCATGTAGGCAGCAATAGATGTGGGAACCTTTTGTTATTTTTTTCAAATTTCTAATACTACAATTTTTAGATCAAACCCGTTAATGTATCAAATTTTACAAATATTAAATTATTTCTTAAAAAATTTTACATTTAGATATACATAATTTGTTTTGTCATAAATTAATGTGGTTATTATTTTTATTTTTATACATTTATTCCATCAAAACATTTTTACCGTTAAAACACAAAACTGCTTTGCAGAATATTTTCCTAAAAAGATTGTGGAGCTTTTACATGTTGACAAGAAAATTGGTAACGGTGAAACAAAGTTTTTTAAAAATTTAACAGATGTCATTAGCCTCCAGTCGGCTTTAGTAAGTACTTTTCAGTGGCTTCAGTCCAATAAGCAGCAAATTCTTTCTCTTGATCTAAGTAATTTATAAGAGTTTCCTATTTTTTAAGAACTTTGTTTCTATTGTTGTATAATGTTTGGTACGGCTATGCCACTTATTACCGTTGTTCGCTGAAAAGTTTATTTCTAAAACTGCAGCACGTCTCTTTTTATTTCAAATCAGCTTGCAAATCCCCCAATTCCCGACTTGTTAATTTTCTAAACCTTTTTTTATGGCGTTGGGGGGCTGCGTCCAATTTAACGCTTGTCAAAAATCGGTAGCCGCCGCTTCCTCTGCTCGCACCTTTTCGTCGCTCTTGCAACATAATATCCCAATAAGCATAACTTCGATCAAGGGGCAGCTGCGTCACACCCCGCATCATTCACTTATAACTATGACGTCTAGTTTTCGAGAGAACAAAACCCCCGTCGCCTCTATTATGGCTCTTTGTGTTCAGTTGGGCCCATTACACATAAAATACCTATTTAATTACGGCCATTTCGTGTAGCATAGACAAAATGAGGGTGAAATTGGAGAATTTCAACAATTCTCGATGTTCGTGTGACTCACCCACCATCATCGAACGTCCTTTCACATCTCCACCATTATTCCAATTTAATATGGGACCCTTCAGAAAACGCAACGCGGCGGCGACACCGCTGACAGCGACGAGCACCCCGCGTCATGCCCGGTAATTTTGTTAACATTTTAATTGTTGTCGAGGATACGAGCACGTTCCAACAGGAAGCGGCATGCGAACATGTGGCGAATTAAAACAGCAACAGTTTTTGACAGCGCAGTTGTTAAAGTTGCCATATTGCGGCAACCCCAACGATGTGCCTGCGGAGGAGAAAGTGCCGTCGCCCCAAATGTAACCAGTCGAAAAGCTCACAGGGATGAAAATTCTACTTATTTCCAATTTTCCTAAGTCCCGTTCCATCTACAATTTTGCCCTATGGCACTGAAGTAGAGGAGAGGCTTGTCAAGGTGGCTCATTCCGGTTTCTGTAGTTAAAAATTGTGCATTGTTTGAAAGAAGGCAATTGATTGATTACAAAAATCTTCCGCCTGGTACCCACCTTCGTAAAATGTTCAATACCCCGATAGCATCGCACACGCCGCCGCCACTCGTTGTTCTTAGGCCATTAGGCCGTTGTCGAGAGCGGAGCGACATGCCCGGTAAATTAATTACACGAGACATCATTACATCGAAGAAAAATAGTTGGAAGCACTCGAGACTATCAAAAACCCACCTAATGGCACAAGGGGAGCTGATATCGGACGCAACTATTCATTAACGTCAAAATCGTTGTATTTCAGGTGGCGGCACAACGCTGCTGCCTTTCCCCCCGACCTTAATCACGAACTAATTTTTTCCCTCCGTCCTGTTTACGCTTTTAATGAAATGTATAAATCGCAATTACACCTCATTAGTTTCGACCATAACGGGCGCGAGTTATGAAGAAAGCGAAAAATTATCGTTGTCCATGTTTAGCTGGAGACGGAACCGTATATTAAGACGTAAATAACGAATAAGGGGAGAAATGCAACCGGGATTAGCATGCGTCTCCCGTCTTGCTACAAACAGCCGTATCGTCAGGAAGGGTGGCGGAATAATGCATCCAGGAGGGGTGCATTTTTTATTGATGGCCGAAGAGACGAGTAAATATTATTTTAGCGGAGTGCAGTTTCGCGTCTGAGACGCGACCCGGATCTCGAAAATATTCGCTGGTGCATCGTAAACTCTAATCTGAGACTGAGATGATCAATTCGCGACCTCCCTTGCCGTGCCAACCTCAGCTAATAATAAGGGAAAATTACAAAGGTGGTGAGATCTAACAATATTGTTTTCTGAGGTGAGTACTCAACCACCTTTTGAACCTTTTAAGGAGAAAATTTGATTTTCACTCTTTGCACTCCCTGAGGTAAGTCCGCTACCACCAACTGAACTATTAAGGGTAAAATTTGCTTTTCACTCATTGAGTTACTAAAATTCTTCAAATTCGTTTTGAAAATTTGTTTTCTTATAGTTCTAGACCGCCTAGCAATCAGTGATAAAACTTTTGGATTTCCATTGGCATTTATCCCTTCTTAGCGGCGCTTAATGCATTTTAAAAGCTCGCCCTTTATTCCAGCGGAGGTTCGTGTTTTCGATATTGACTCGCGTGCGCCTTTTGTGCTAAGCGGCAGGAATTCTATAATATACCACGGACCATTTAAAACGCTTCGACGTTCAGACAAAAACTCAGCTCGTGATTGTGAGGAAATGAAGCTGTCAGTCGGAAAAGAATTCAAATTTGCGTAGAACCGACACGACAGTTTCACTTTAGGACTATTTTTGTTCTATTTTTGTTCATCTAATTCCGGTTTTGCTAAACCCGAACGAAATTAAACGGAACACAAATTGGCGCGTTTCCTTTACCTCGCTGATATTTCCGACAACGGTACGTCGTCGTGACGCACTGAATGCGTCCCATCTATATCGACGAGTTATGACGGAGACGCCATCAATATTTGAGACATCAGGGCGAGTTCGATATTCGGCCACGTGAGAAATCCGGGGCGCACAAAACGCATTATTGCTAGATGGTGGAGAGGTTCTTTGAATTGACAAGTTGTCAACTGGCCATGGAAAAAAGTACATTCACTACACTACATGAGTGAATGCGGCAAGTTCGGAACGTTATGGTTTCTTTACGGCACTTGCGTCGCATTTTCCGAGGTTTTTATTTCCTATAAATCGCGATAGTGACGTCAACTTCGAGAGGAGAGTCATTTAAAAATATACGTAGACAAAGGATGCAAGCGAATAGTGGACTCCATCGCGACGTAAATTTTGCAGCTATCAAGTTTTTAAAAGAGCTATTGCTATTCTACTAAACAAATCGATCGAAGATCCAGGTCAAAGAAGAGCAGTTAGATAAAAACATATAAAGAGACGAGTGAAAGCAGAATTCGGCAAAAGAGAAGATAATTGACCTACGTTCGTAATTAATATGAATAAATAAATTTACAAATCCACAATTTAAAAGAGAACAAATATAATGTACACCAAATTAAACCATACATCCCTGGCACTGTCTACCAAAAAATTTAATGAACATCAAAAAATCTTAATGGAAGCTAAATATACTAAATGTTCACCAAATTTAGAACGCTCAAGTTACACCTCCGTGCTGTACATAATAAATATTCGTGCTATCCATTTATATTTAATGTTTCTCAAAAAAATTACTTATGTGTCAAATAATTATTCTATTACTCCAAAAATGAAATATGCTCGCGCATCTTTCCTTGCCGCTTGCGCTTCCAGACAGGAGGCCCGCGAAAAAAGTTTTGTACAAGGTCAGTTCAGGGCCCTGTAATTTTTTTTTAAAAGCACGATTAGAAATTACCATTAAAAGAAGGTTTACGTTTTACATAATGCTGTCATTGTTTACTTTACCGACTTCTGGATTTTCAAAAAGCCAATTACAGCAAAGCATTTATATATTACGAAAATCAATATTTTTTTTGTGCAAATCACTTCTATTTTTACTTTTATTTTCCTTGCCCTAGCACATCTACATCTATAATTTTGCATAAAATTATTTATCATTTGCACAACATTTTATTGCTTGTGTATTTTTGATCAACAAATAGTGTTTTTATCTGCTAACTAATATAATACACTGTTGAAAATTAAATATCTGGGTATTATGTTAGAATTAAATGCGGAATAAAATTTGGTGAACATTTAGTATTTATGGTCAACAAAAGTTATTTTGGCGAACAAAATATATAAAAAGCTAGCCATACGGTAATAGGTCAGTGAATAGAGACATAATAACTAAAAAATTTAACATTAATTCTAACATTTTTTAAACTTTGCCATGTAAAGTGTAACGAATCGAAACAGAACTATAAAATTTTGCAACTCGATTAACGGTCGGCATCATTGTGAAAATTGAAAAAAATTAAATTAAGCGATATCCGCGACGAGAAAAAATGTAACATCGTTGCAAACTCGACAGAGTTTTCAACGGTTTTCATTACAATATTCAAAATGCACAGCGAAATTTGCAGGAACTTATGAATTAGACATAATAATTAATTATCATTAATAAACATTTTTTTATCTAATTTTCCAGCAAAAATATTAACATGCTTGCAAAACTACAATCAACTTGCTAAAATCGCCTTACAAGACTCTGTAAATTTGCAACTCTATTTGGTGACGGCATAATTTATTTTTTATAATTTACAACAAAATCAATAGTTATTTACGTAAAAATGATTCAAAAACGTCACATGTGTAGATGTCAATGGCAAATGACAGCATTCGTAAATGTTTATTAATGATAATTAATTATTATGCCTAATTCATAAGTTCCTGCAAATTTCGCTGTGCATTTTAAATATTGTAAAGAAAACTTTATTGAGTTTGCAACGATGTTACATTTTCTTTCGTCGAGATATTGCTTAATTTAAATTTTTCCAATTTTCACAATAATGCCGACCGTTAATCCAGTTGCAAAATTGTATAGTTCCATTTCGATTCGTTACACATTACACGGCAAAGTTAAAAAAATGTTAAAATTAATGTTAAATTTTTTACCTACTCACTGGCCTATAATATTTGGTTGTGGCTCTAAGATTATGTATTCTCTTAATTTGGTGAGCATTTAGTATTTTTGGAAAATGAAAGTATTTTTTTGTACGAAAATATTGGGTAAATTTGATAGACAATTAAATACCACCCATTTTAAAATAGCTTCATAAAAGTTTGTAGAAAAATCTTTGGTTTGGGTTAACCTACGGGAAAAATCGTTAGCGTGGGAAATTGTTCAAACCCATTGAGTAGTTACAGTTGTAACTTTTATCAAAAAGGAAAATGTCTAAAATAGCACGAAGCACTTGTTAATTCTCTTCCTTCTGGATTTTGGACTGCTGAGGACAAGATTGTATTCAGAATTCTTTTGGGACCTTTGGTTTGGGCTAATTTTCGAAGCAATCGTTATTTTTTCAGCAATCTGCACAAGTCGACAGTAAGAGAACTGAAAAAGTTTTTCAGGATTACCAGAAATAGAATTTTTGCCGATTGAATCAATCAAGCGGTTATTGTTGGGCTGGCCCATTAGCCGACAATGGATCGAATCTATACACGTCTCCTCGGGTCTCGAAAAGAATCGTGTAATCCGCCACTGAACCAACAGATGCCCGTGCGTCTGGAAATAGACGAAGACGTTATTAAACGCCATTCAATATGCAATGATATGATCGTGTTTCATTATGAACTACAAGATTGGGTTATGGTCGCAACACAGACGAATCGATAAACGACTAATCTAATGTTACGAAGAGAAGCATGTAGGACAAATAGAAATAGACAACTTTGTCTTGGGTAAACATGCCCGCGCTGCGTAGCTGCTCTGTGTGTACAGTTGAGAAAACTGTGAAATTGTTCCGGAAAAAAAACGTCGTGGAGACAAAAATTGTTTATCGGAGCGCGGGTTCAAAGAGGCGCAAGTAAATAATTCGTGTTTGCAGCGACATGAGGCGCGCTCCGCTACTACATCAATTATTTGGTCGTCAACTTGTTATCTAATTGAATTTTTAACTGAAGAGGCGTCGGATGTCTGGAGAGGTAACTTGACGACAACTGGCTCCCGTCTCTTTGGCTTCGGCGTTACGAGCAAAAAAACGGGGTTGCTAAACCAGAAAAGCAATTTTTCCGTCGCCCGGTAGATCGTGAAGATTCCCAAGGCGCTGTTGGTTGCTGCCAACGGAGATGGTTGGTTTAATTTTTCCCGGGCGCGCTCCCGGAAAATCGGACGTGGAAGAAGATAATAGACGTTTGTATCGGGAGATAAAAATAGGAGGCAACATCTATCGTCGGTGAATTATGGCGGTTATTAATCAATCTGGGAACATTGACGTTTACTCGCCCTATAACAATTCATCATGTTTCCCGGGAACAACCCCGCATTCGTACATCTAGGAGTAATCCCGATGACACAAATGCTGTATAAATTGCCGGCCGATAAAGCTGTTATCTTAAATTATGCCTGGACCGGAAGCAAAAACGCACCTAAATAAATATCGCGTGATTTACACGTTCTCCCCGGATTTGTTTATCTCTGTTTCGCACCGTGTTCGTCGCGTTCATTGTTCTTAATTTTGTTGTTGGCCGTTTAGGCGGGACGTTTCGTTAAAAGCGACATAATCGAATTGGCGGCGAATCCCATAACCAACGGCGGAATATTTATGGATAACATGTTAATCAGTTTTGCCGTTCGCAAATTAAACAAAGCCCAGTTGAAATTTTAGCGCAAACAGTCGAACGTTGTGCAGGTCCGCATTAGAATAATTGCATAATTTTTGTAATTGGTTTTGTCGAAACTCGATTATCCCGATTCAAATGCAGATTTCAAAATTTCCACGTGTCCTAGTCCCGAAACTTCCATCACTAATCAATTCGAGTTGCGCCAATTTTTCGACGCCCACCCACCCCGACGCCGCTATTCCCACCCAAACCGAACTTGTTTACTTGAAGCGATTAGATCGAGGAAGTTGTCGAAGCACCTTGTAATGCTATTAGTAAAATTCTTGAGCCGCCACTAGAGGGATGACGTCTCGAGAGGTTGAGTTGTCAAATATCACAAAAGCTCCTTTATTGCAAGTGCCACGCATAGGCCTGCGTTGTGCCGCAGTTGGCAAATAGCGTTAACTAAAAGACATTTGACGGAGATAAGTTCGTTGTAAACTCAGCATGAAATACCAACATAATCATACATACAAATACGCAAGTTGGCTGTAAGTTTTACCGAATTTGCATATTTGCCCCTAGTAATCCCCGAGTCAACTGTGTGTGTTTTCACTTAGATCCTGGAAGGACCCGCAAAAATTTAACTTTACGTCGCGATTCCGAAATTACCTAACTTAACGTAATTTGACGGGATTATTTAAATTCAGTTGGTTTCCGCTGCCCACTGCCCACTGAATTGAGTGGTTTTCTCGGGCATGTCGCGGCATTGTTCAGAGTCGTTCAAGTAGGTGTGAAACGGGGCGCCTTGAACTTTAAAACTGGCCCGTTACCCGGTTCGGCCGATTAATTGTAATATTGTTGATGTCTATGTAAATTTATGTTTCGTTATAGATCGGATTAACAAAGTTCTGCCCATTAAACGACTTAATTACCTGTTTTCGTTCTTACTACCCAAGTTTTGAACGAGACTATTAGATGGAAAGCGATAAGGATTAGGTTCCTGTTCTACCGGGAGTCATTATCACCTGGGAATTAATGCAACTGCAGTTGAGTACTTCTTGTGTAATTCATGCGACAAGAAAAATTGGCGTTGTCCAGTAATTACGGCGTGAAATATTCAAGTGGTTAAATGCCGGAAGCGGACAACAGATGATGGAAAAATTCCTACCACTTAGATAGCTACTAATTGCCCCTTCCACTCGCTTGACAATTTCCCAAGTAACTATTAAGAGCGTAAAAAATTTAATAATGTTCCCCAAAACGCCTACTCGTGTCAGATACTGTAATTAACTTGTCTTCTGTCGTCGTGATTCGGGGTCAATGCCGCTCCGACATTAAGTTACCTTTTTGCTTTTTCTAACAACATTCAGTTCGGTTTAAAATCAAAATTTTAAGCTATAATAAAGCGCTTATTTTCCAACCAATTACTGTTGTAGTCTTGCCTCGGTAGACTTAAATACATCTTTGCCTTTTTATTACAGATACCTACGTTCCAGTCCTTTCAGTCAAATTGCTGCAGGTTACACAGACCAGAAAAAAGTATGTTGGTAAGTTATTATTAACACATTATCTTACTCGCTACATGATTAATTACTTTTTGTATGACCTTCGTGTTGCACATGTACTTGTTCCTAAATATATCTCGAACCAATCCTTCAAACTAACTGTCGAGTCTGGGCCTTAATCAGCTAATTTGCAACATGATTTATTTCTAACTTTGGGACAAACAAGAAGAGGCGCATTTTCCAGTAACTAACTGTTTATGTGTCTATCAATTCAAATTTATAAAGTGCCAAATTTACTGAAGCCAAACGAGATCGCTTCATCAAAATCCGACCGTTTCGCTGAGAGCTCCGATTACTAAAGACCAAAACTAATTGGTGCATGAGCTTGATTACCTCCACAAATTTTACAAAGTATCTATTTCGAACATCAAAGCGTGGCCACTTAGAAGAAGTCTTTCATTTTTTGTAAACTGACCTGAAGTCTCATTAAAACCGTTGATGAGCTTTTCTAATAATACCTAATAAAAGTCAATCAAATATATTTATGCTTTTACTATGATTTGAATAGTAAGAAGAACGTAATAGGTTACTGGACACTGGACATTCTGAAAGTCCACGATTGTACAAATGTACATAAATACATATTTTACATTTTTTGTATGAACCAAGTGTCGGAGATTAGGATTGGCATTAGGCAAAGTGCAACTTGTGACTAGACTCAAATTTCAAGTTAAGCGCTGCGATAAGTTGCAACTACTATCTTGTCTCTCTCTACCTTGGTGTCGCAAAGTTACGAACGTAATTGTCACTTTGCAATCCAACCTGCCATTTCCCTGGAAAAAAATTCGAAATTTGATTATTATTATTATTATTAGGTGATTTATAACTCGCGTGACATTAATTAAATCAAAGTTGATCACCTTCAATTCAATTTTAAAGTAAATACCACAAATGTCCGTGTAAATCATCAAAATTAAAAAATATTTTTTAAAGTACCAAAAATTTTTGCGAGTTTATGATTTGACGAGTCAAGGCCGACTCGTCGATTAGTTGGATGGTCATTGTCGCATCTCTAACATAAAATTAGCCCTAATAAGTAAAAACTTTATTCTTTTATAAGAAAATGTAACAAATAACGTGTTCGAAGTGATCACTAATAATTAAATATTAGAATTTTTTCCTATTTAACTCATATTAAATATTAATACGTTTTCCTCGATGTTTTCCTTTGTCTTCAAATTGAAGAAGCTGTGACCCGATTTATGTGTTAACTATTTGAAAAGTTTTTTAATTAATTTACCTTCAGAAGACAGTTTTATGACAAAAGTCATTGTAGAGAATTGTGAAAGACTAAAGCTATGAAAACTACAACTCAAAAAACTCAAATTGCTAACGTAACTTTAGACTCTTTAAACCTATATAAGAAGACTTAGACACAAATATTTCCAATTTAGGAGCTTATTGTTAATGGAAATCTTAGCAACTCAGTATCTAATAAAAAAATAATTTTTGTTATTGAACGATTCGCTAATTTTATATAAAAAAAGTTTTAGTGTCTTTTCTTATCATTCTAACTCTGTAGATGAAACACAATGAAGAATATAATGGATCTTTATTTCTTTACTTTCCTGACCTTACCGCTTAGTTGTTTCCACCACGGTTGTTTCACTGTCTGTTACTGCCGGTCTTTGCAAAAATTATTTGCCAAATAACTATAAGTGTAACATTGGTAATTGGAAAATAAATTTTATTACTAACTTTATTAGAAGTTGGAAAGACCGGTCTTTATATCATTTTTCGTCTTTTTGGGTCATTATTTTTGATTTCATTGAACAAATAATTAATTGGTAAATTGGCGAATAGGTTGAGGCGTCAGAAGAATTTCCTCCTTTATTAATTATCATTGCTGACATTTCTATAATTAATCTCTTTCTTCTTTCATAAGTGGGATTCCTTGTAATAGATGTGCCGTTCATAGTAAAAAAAAAGTGCGCAACAAATAATATTGACAAGTAAATAAATAGTGTTACAATGTTATATCTGGCCGCAGACAGAAAAAATTTTTTTTGTCGATCTCCGGTGGCGGCGGCATTGATGAATCGGGCTAATTTTCCGAATTCGTTTTGTTTCAAATTTTCGACAAAACCGTGTCAATTAATAACAAAATTAGGAGGCATTGTGCAAATATCTAACTGGGCGACAGTCCATTGTGCTTTCTGCTTGTTACCCTCGGTATAATTCATCAAATCTACATTATTCATTTTTGTCAGATTCGAAAGGTTATTTAATTTTCATTTTGTTGCATTTTTACCATTGTACATTTTACCGTGTATCTGGCAACAGGCCAGGATTTTATGCACTAACAAAACCGACAGAAATCATTGCACTTGTTTCCATATCGCCTGGACGCGTTTCGCACAATAGTACCAGTCAAACGAATTTTCAATCAAAGCCAATAAATCGATCAAAATTACCTCCACAGGTCAATAATATAAGAGATTCTTGACGACCGAACATGCAAATATTCCGGTGTATATTTAAATTATGTTGCATTTGGGGGTGTGCGTTTCAGCCGTGTAATTTTTCCGTTATTACCGCATATCGGTTATTGATTATGGAGGGTATTGGTTGAATGATTACAGTGTAGGGTGCCACCAAATATGTTATTACATCGTTGAAATAGTTTCAAAAACCGTAGCCCAAAGCACCACTTTGACCACACTCGCCTTGTTGTAGGCACATAATTTATTTCAAAGTTATCCAACAATGTATCATTCTCTTATAAATCCACACCGGTGCCGTTAGAAGGCCTTCAAGTTTTTATCTTCAATTCGAATTTAAAATTTAACTTTAAATATTAATTTGGAGTAATTGTTTCAATTATAATAAGCATAAATCTGTGATTTGTTGCACAAGTTTCTGAACATTCGCAATAAAATAATCCTTAACGGCCATAAACATTGGCCATAAAATAGTTCTTAACGATTATAGATTGGATAAAAACTTTCAAATTCGTTAAAAATTTTAGTACTTTACCTATAAGTATGTAGTTTAGACGCTTTAGAATGTGGGGTAAAAAGATATTTTATAAATAGAACACTTTTAAATATCTTACGTGTTCTTAGGGTGGGTTCAAACTTTTGAATTTTTGGTAGACCATACTTTCAAGTTATTTTAGGAATATTTTCGAATAGCCCCAATTTGAGAAAATTAAAATTTTGTGTACTGGTGGAAACCAAACAAATAGTATCTCAAAGTTTTAGATTTTTAGAATTTGGGCATTTAAAATTTTTCTGTTCATAATAAAATCAATTGTGCCCGAAGAAATGTCGTTGATCATCCACGTCTCGTTAGGGGTCGCAAATTTTCCTGTTGCAATAAAATCGCCACCCATGCCTCGAGAATGATTTGTTTGCGGATTAAGCACGGTCGTTGGGTTCCTGAAGCGATAACGAAAAATCATTAGTGAGCCGATTGTTCCTTCGGAATTCATGTCAGTGGAGGGCAGGCCACAAAACCGGCGACACAAAAAGACCGGGAGGTTTCACCTGGTTCTAATGTATTTGAAATGAACCACAGACGAAACAGAATTTTTACAGTTCATCGGTAACTTGATCGGTGCAAAGAAAAAAATTATGTGCGGTTTGTCAAACCCCTGGGCTATTGTGAGCCAAGCGACCTGGCGTCTCGGGGTGCACAAAGCCCGACCAACCCCTCCCCAAGTCGTCCCGTGCGACCATAAATAAATAAATCCTGAGCGACAGCCAAAAAACGTCGCGGAATTTGCGGAAACGTGGCCGGGAATACGCCGAGGTGTAACTAGCTGTCAATGAAATTCCGTCTTCATTGAAGAATCGGCGCGGAGAGCCCGTCGTTTGTAACGTAAACAGTCCTGTAATCCGCTATGTAAACTGCAGTTTTATGATGCCGCCATAAAGCAATCCAAACACCTGGAAAAGCGTCGGAAATCACACTTCTGCGAGAAGTTGGAGGCTACCCGGTGATTTATTTCTCATTCCCACCGGCGAATTATCACACCCCCCTGTGCTGTGAACAACTCGCCCTGTACCTGCCAACAATAAGGGAGACGACACTTTCCAGGTGTATCTTTTGAAATCTTAATTTGTGTGACGGAAGGACGCGCTCTTCCCAGAACGACACCCTTAGCGAGATTTTTTACAATTATACCCCCAATAAGACGTGAAAACGGTTTATGACGTCGATTCTTTGGAAAGTCGCACTTCTTTCCGAAGCTATCGGTTGATCTGACACGACCGCAATGGCTCTAATCCCGGCCGCAGCCACGATAAATTTTATTTGCCACAATGAATCACTAAAAAAATGTACCCAACGCTCGGCTCTACCATAAATATTTATCTTAGCACGTTTCACTATCATAAAAAATCGAAAAAGACGGCCCTTGCAGGTAGAAGACTCTTTGATCAATAGGACGGACCCTGGGCATTCAGTCATCAATCAGAGGGGCGTTTAGGAAAAATTCCCGAGCTTTTTAGAAATTTCCGAAGGGTTGCAATAAAAATATTGAGACGTTCCCGACTCCCCTTTTCTTAATTTATAACACCCGAACAATTTGGTGGAGTTAATACCTAGAGATGCGATAAAAATTCCCAGTTATTTGAAATGGGGTTATAAAATATTTAGGGCCAATTTTTGGATCGGGGACAGGGAGCAACCACTATCACCCCACCCAATCGACAATTCTGCAATTCTAAAAAGTAGCAAACAAACAAATTAAAAAAAAAATATTTTGAGCGTAATTGGTTCTATTGTTCCGTTTCTCAGCTGGAGGTGGAGGGCCGCTGGAGGGATCCCAGTTTTTTGCCGGTCACGCTGCATTAGAATAAACTAGATGATTGATATTTTCTCGGAGTTGTGGACACGGGACGGCGATCTCGAAACCGTCTCCGGGGGGTTGCCAGCGTGACTTCTCCAGCCGCAAAGACACTAAAGCCGAAACGGCCGCGATTTATTAGACGTTTCCCGATGTTTTCTATAAGACCGAAATTGAGTCGTTCACCTGTCCAGGTAAAAAAAGCAACAATAACTTTTATCAAGAACGAGTTAATGTGGTCGCGCAGTTAACTAAAAATTTTCAGCTGTTTGCCCGACAATAGACACATTACCGAGCCTCTTCCAATTTTTCAGTAGCCTGTCCGCGTCCGAAGCAATCAATGCCCATTGGAAGCAAATGGGCCCCGAATTCGGCCATTCAATACCTGAATGGCGGTCACCTTAAGTTCAATACGGGCATTGTTAATGTAAATGATAGATGAGACGTTTCTCCTATGTAAAAGCAATCCCTGAAGCATTACTCGCACGTCTTGCTTTACAGTTTGATTGTTTGGGGCCAACCTTCCCTCTATTGTGGCCGGACCGGACGCCGAGCTTTTAAGGGGCCCACCTGCCCCTCGACGTCGCCGCGGATCTAACGACGCTGTCGGACGTAAACTCTTAGACGGCGATTAACAATACGCGGTGTTTTATTAACGACAATAAAACTCGGGGAGGTTTTAATGATGCAAAAGTGCTACCTAGTTGGCGATGTTTTGGTAAATTCTGTTTAATGCCGCCAGACCTTTGCTTATTTACAACCACCTGTTTAATTATTCTCCAGAATTTGGGGAACTCGGAGATTCCCACCAGCTGCTCCATTATTAACGACTGTTATTATTTATGCAATCGTCCGGTCATGCCGGAGACGTCATAAAAAATTCACGGTGTGTATAGTTACCACAAACATTCATCGATTCGGTCGGTGATTATTGCATCCGGTAGAAGGAAAAAAAACGGAGATGAATCGATAATGCGAGGCGATTTGTTGGAAATGTCTTCGGAAAAATGTCAGCGATAAGATAATTAAAATGTCGATCGACTGAAATGCCAGTCCAAAGGGCTGGAAGGCCGGAAATGTGGTTTCGCGTCTTTTTTCACGCTTGTGGGAGCGAGCTTTCCGGGGGACCGGGATGGAACACCTGTCTACCTGGCCACGGTGGTTCTTTAGATGTGAAGCATTTATAGGATGCAAAGGGAATAGGTCACGGATTTGTTGGACGCAAAGCGAACCGGCAATTAATTATTTACAAATTTAAATAGAAATTTAACGAGAAAGAATTTAGTTCAAAAGTTTATTGCTTTTATCTCCTATTATTTTTCATTTTGTTGTTAACGATAATCTGTCAATAAATTTATTATGCTTTTTGGTATCTACATTAAGGGTAGTGTAAGAGAATATTCAGAAATTTGTTAAAAATCCTTCTATTGTCATATTCTTTCTCCATCATATGTTACCATTTCACTGGCTACGTATCCTTTCACTATCAGGAAAAGTTTATCATCTTCTTGAGTCTTCCAGTTTTGTTCTGTAATGTCAAGGACCTCGATCACCACAATGGTAATGAAGCCTAGCCTAATGTGTCAAGGTTTACATATTTTTTCTCCCCCAATTATATCTCCAGATCTCCATTATCGAGGTTTCAGACATAACAGGGTGCATTATTTAAAATGTTCCTAAACACCTCGTTCTGAATAGGTTTAATCATCTGACGTAAATTGCACTTTTAGAAGAGCATCTCTTCTATTAACACATTCTGGAGAAATCTAATTATAAAAATTCGCTCTCACATATTGTTGCACCCCAGAATTAACAATTTCCGGGACGGCAGTTAAATCAGCGATTCTTTGCGTACACGTCACAAGTTTCTGAATCAAGTGCCAACAATCAGTGTATCATGTGGATCCAACAAACCTTTATGTATGTAAGTTATGTTTGCCAAGCTGAGACGTATGTACGATGTTCAATAACATGGCAGTAAAATACGACCTGCTGACCGTATGTCGTTTCTAGACAATTATTAGTCTTCATTTAGTGCTCCTTTTCAGACACAATTAAAGATTTTGTCTCGCTGCGCTTCAAAAATTTATCTATAGTTTGGTGGCATCAAATCAGTACTTTTCGAAACTTTTTGCTTGATAAGACCATAACCTCAAATTTCCAAGAAAACATTCAAAGTCTCCAGCCAGAAATCTCGCGGGAAATCTAATTGGTTATTCCATTATTAATTTATTATTTAGAGAGCTGAGTGCGCCACTAATTTAATTTTGTCACTGTGATTTTTGATTTGTACAGTTGACATTAATGACATAGTCGCGAAGATCATTTGAACTGTATACACGTAACGCTCAGAAGGAACGACGTTTCCCGAGATTTATGCAATAGAGGCGCTAACAAAACGTCACGTTTAATCTACTTACCTGCATTACTAAGTCCCTCAAATCCCGAACTGTATGCATATCACCTAAAGCTCGCAACGCTGGTAAATGGCAACTATCTATCTAAGCCACCATCCGGGCTGAGCGCCCCTAATAAAATCTCGTTGTTGCCGAATGCCGAATCAACAAATAATTCGCGTTCCTCGCCTCAAAGCAAACACCACCTCCTCACCTGTTGGCGGAAATCCGGAATGGCTGGTGGTGGTGGAGCAATCCGCCGCCAAAATCCCCCTTTTGCGCAACCTTGTAATTGAAACAGAGGGCTTGAGACGGATTTTTGAAAGGGAAAGGGTTGGTGGTGTGCTAGCTGCATCGGACAAAGGGCATTGCCGCTTTACTCGCCGCCCCATTGGAAACACATTACAACTATGTAGAGAGGGCCCAGGATCTAACCCCACGTCGGATACACTTTACACCCTCGGGAATGCGATATTGACTAGACTGCGGCAAATACAAATCGCGTTATAGTCCTGATGGAGACTGCTGTTTGCCTACTAAATGTTGCAATTACTCTTGTTTGTTTCGCCTTTGTGACGTCACGGGGATTTAAATTGCCCGAAATTGGGGGAGGGGAGACAGGTTTTTTGCGTTTGATATGTGCTGACCCTCACGAATTATTCTCGATGAGAAATTTTTCGAATATTTAGGTTAATTACCTATATCTACTTACATAAAATACTGAAATTACTTGGATTGTGTTTAATGGGTTTGGAGATTATTATTAAATTTATTTATGCCTTTGCTAGATTATATGGTATGGTTGTGGTAACGATAAAGTTTGCTCATGTTTAACAGAACAAAACACCTACTAGACAACGTGACAAATTTAATGGCGATACTTTCTCGGATTAGCAAACCTGCAATTTTACACCTACTTATGCTATTAGGTGATGGGTTTAGAGAAATTGAAACTAACACTGGGACTGGATTATCGAATTTATTATCTATCTCTCAAAACTTTCATTTTCCCCTTATGTAATTTACATTGGCATTACCGGTATCAACTTAAGCAAGCAGAATTATCAGAACGAGCATCAGTTGAGTAACAACTTCAAATTTTGGGTTAGAAGGCAAGATCGTTGAAAGTGTCTTGTGATTGAAACTCTCTTACATACCTACCTACAAGTTTTTTTTTAGGTGTCTCTTCTATAAAAGCTAATTCAACGGTCTTCAGTAAGTAAACAGAAACGTTTTTGATAAAGACTATATTTTACAGCTTTGTCGTAAAAGACCACTATGGACCACTTTTTTCTACCGTGCACGTTAAAATTTATTTCCAAGATAAATGTCGTTTCCATTAATTTATTAACATATGAAGATCACGATTGAAACACAAATAGAAAAAAAAGTTCTTCTTAAAGACACTACTGAACCAAAAAAAATATTTAAAGACCTTTCAAAAATAAGGTTGGTGAGGTAGGTTTTCTGGTTGTTGAATTGGACACCAATTTTTATGACAATTGACTTAGGTATAAAGCAGTTATTAGACTGAAATGCCCTCATGCAGTTCAGTCTAATATTTAGAGAAAATTTTCTGCATTTTTTTTAGAAAAAAAGTTACCTACCTTCCCACATAGAATAAAACTGGATTTCCAAAAATCAAAATCTTTTCTTTATTTTCGAGTACTTGCCCTGTGACATATCAATTCTTTTCTTACAAAACAAAAAAAAAATCAAAATGTTTGAAACCTTGATTTTATGATAAGAAGTCTTTAAAGAAAAAAAATGACGTAATCAACACGACAGATTCTTCCTTGTTGATAAAAAAACTGGCTAGGCAAATTAACTCATACCTATAAATTGAATGTGATGAAGAAAATGTAAAAATGCAGCAAGAAACAGAGAAGCTAGAAAAAATGTTTGAGATATTTTGCTTCGGTACAATTTTTACTGTTAAATCAAGAAATGCTTTAATGATTTTATTTTGTTCAAATCTTAATAACGACACCGCTGAAACTGAAAATATTTTGAACATACATTTTTAAGCATAATTGTCAAGTGTTTGAATTAGTATTTAAATTAAAAAAAAATTGATTGACCAAAATAAAAGTTTGACAATTTTTAAAATGTTTTGAGTAACACGAATAATATTTAAGCAAATTATTTGAAACACATTTTCCATTTTTTCTCTTTTCTTTACCTCATCCACTTGTATGTACGAACAAAATTTGGTCAAAATTGCTTCTCGAGTCTTTCGAACGCCCACTTTAATGACCACCCTATCGTTAATTATCTTCTCTGAGAGTACTTGCAATTTTATTCTTTACATCCCTGCCTCCCTGGTTTTACTTTGAACAAAGCTAAAGGGGTTGATTTCAATATTCCAAATGGTGAAATGTAAAAACGTCTCGCGTGGATCATTTTAGCTTCACTTGTCTGCATCTTTTTTACTCTGTATCCTGCATTCTCATAATCCAAGCTCAAGTTTCTAAATAGGGTTCAACTCCAAACTAGAGTTTCCAATTTGTTCAACTAATAAATAATAAGAAAATTAAAATCAGATCGATTCCTGCAATTTTAAAACTATATCAGACTTGTTTCCAAAACTGCATCAAAGTTTCCTGTATTATAATGTTAACAGAGTTAATTATCAGCTGCTTGTGAGAAATTTGATGAACAAAGACAATTTATGTGTTGGTTAATCGTTACTCATTCGAAGAACTCGCAACATTATAAAAGCTACTATTACTCAAGTATTGTCAACTTTACACTATTTTTCAAGCGCCAAGACCCCTATCCAAATTTTCAAAAACTTTCAAAATTGCGGACAACCTAATCCTCGACCATTTAAATGCGAGGCTTGTAAATACTGTAAGAATGGATTAAGAAATTTTCAATAATAAGTAAAATTGAATGTTAAATAATAAACATGACGATCTTTCCCAGTTAAAGAAGAAGGTTTCTTTGGTATTTTTAAGAAAGAAATTTGCACAGTTTATGCATGAGTGAGGGTTTGGAATTTAATTCATAGGAAATGTTCAATGTATATACAAGTCTGTCTAATTGTAAATCATGTTCCAAGGTACCTGACCCCTAATAGTGCGATTGACCGCCCCCTTCCTTGCCCGAAGCCTTCTAAAAAGTAAGAGTTCAAGTACATACCTTCTTTGGTTCTTTGCATTTGTAAATAATTAGTTTTTGTTCGCACTAAAATTAGTTGTGTTAACATAAATAAAAGATAATTTCTAATCTAGTGACCCCCAATTTGTTCTGAACCCATTGCCCAATTCGTTACTGTGATGCCCTTTAACAAGTGAACAAGCAAAACGGAACAAAATTCGAACAAAGAAAGATTTTAAAAATACCAACAAATTACCACACATTTATAACTAATTAATTAGTTCATTATTTTGCTATTTATGTGGTTTGTTTAATTATGAGTTATTACAAATTATATAGGCACGTCCTGGATTGTCGCAATTATTACATATTATCATCACCCACAATCACTGTTTGGCCTCGACAATATCAACATCGATTTCGGGTGTGAGTAAATTCAAACTGGTGTTTATGCAAAAACGGCGTAGTCCTCGGTCTGCGTCAAAGGGGTTGCACCCTCCTCACCAACAACCTTGATTATTATTGAAAAAATAAAATGTATGCCCATGTTGTGACCCTGATGACTTATCTTCCGATCGCGGAGCCAAAAAATTGCGCCCCTAAACTTGAACCGGGAGCGAGGAGGGAGCGACCCCACCACCTAGTTCTTGCCTTCACCGCACCGTTCGCCACCGTCGACAATCGAGATTTCCGTCGGTTGACGATTTCAGTTCAGTTCGTTGCCAGCGCCGGTTTAGTTCGTACGTGTGCGTTTAGAGACCGCGCTAGAAATCGTCTACAACGCAAAATTGGTGTCTGAGGTCCTGGAAAAAATGATTTAACGTTTTTCCACCCTTTCGCTCCAGTTTTCCCCTTCATTTTTGTTGTTTGTGTTGCTTGTTTTACCGCCGCCAGTATGGATATAATAACCATAGGAACTAACCGGAGACAATGTTTAAACAACCACGTAAGTTTTTTAGCAATCGTCTTGTGAAACTGAAAGGTCGTCGCCGAGTTTATTTATAAATGTTACGCGACGTTTTTGCGTAATTCCGGAAGGTCGCCGGAATTTAAGTGCGATTCCAGGTTTTGGCGTTGGGGGAGGTATTAGGGTGCGGATTAAGCTCGGCGAACTTTTCCTGCTGAAGTAAACAAAAATCGCGTCCGGTAATTCCGCCGAATTTCAGCCACAAATCACGGTCCCGCTCCGATAAATAGATTTGATAAGCCCGGGCCTGCAGCTCGGTATCAATCAATCAAGTCCATTCAAAAGGCCTGCAGTTGCAGGAAGGTTATCGCCCGGCCAGTTACGATTATCACAAAAGAATTTCCCATCGAAATCGTCACCGAGGTAATTTTCTCGAGCACCTCCGCCCGACCCAACCATTAGGGCAATGAACTTTATCGGGGGATTCTAGCAACTTGAGGTGATTCAAGCCTTTATCAGCAGGAATCATAACGTTGCGCTCCTGCCGGGCCCCTCCTCCCGCGAATGGCATTTGCACCCACCGCAGACGTGCCAGGCCCGATATTAGATAAATATGGAAAGAAATAGTGCAGGAAACCGTTATTTATAGCGCCCCAATAAATGTTGCAGGATGAACCCGGGGGATCGAAATTGAAGACACGTGTTCCCATAAAAACTTTGACATCAGTCATAACCGGGTGTACTGGCAAGAGTTGGTGACCAGCAAATCATAACAATAATTGTTGTCAGACAACCGTTAGATATTCCAACAACTGTTTGCTCACACTCTCGAGGCGCTACAATGGTAGCGATAAACGTCTCCAAGGAGATGCCATAGTTATGACGCGTTAACCCGATGAAATGTCTAGAAAATAATTTTGATGTAGCAGCAGTGGTAACTCTTCATTGATGACGAAAACAATCAATCTGAAGAGATGAGTGACGGGTAGGAAAAAAATACTTTCTGTTCTCAGGAAGAAACTGAGAAAATACTGACAGGTGACGGATTAGGCACAACAAGCATTTACGAATAATTTATTGGGTGAGAGACGTCAAACAACTTGAAACAAGGGTTGGAGCAACATCAATGAACAAATGAAAAGCTGTGTGCTGGATATAATTTGAGATGTCTTATATTATTTTGAAACTTGGCAGAAAAATAAAAATAGGTGAATGCAGTGCAAAGAGATGCAGTGTTGGTCGTAAAATAGAAAATTCCCAATCTAGGGGAAGTGATGCGGAGCTTGATTTGTTCGATCGAGTACCCCGGCGATAACGAAGACATAGATCGCGTTGCAACATTCTAAAACTTTCATCTCCGACGTTATTTTATATTATTGAAGCGATGTGTAACAGAGTCTGGATGCAGTTTTAGTGACAGTAAATTTGATCAATTTTTACTGCTCCAGCTCCTGATCTCCACTTACCCCAGAAACTAAGCGTCTCATTTTACGATTTCAATTCCTGTCCAATTTTATTTCGCAACTGGCCTAACGAATAGTTTACGTCCGCCTCTTTCCTTAAGTGGCCGTTTTCTTTTCATTTTCCCAACGTTCCAAAACACGCTGAAAGCGCCTCTCCATATATTTTTTAATAAAACCCCAATCTCTCCGAAAAACAAATATTTTTCACCACCCCCCAACAAAAGTGCCTGGTCGCCAGTGTTTATCGAAATAAATAGACGCGAGAAGTTGGCGAGACGAGAGCTTTGTGATAGCGTAATTGCCCCGTGTCGGTGATAAAACAGAATCAATAGTATTTCTATGAAATGAATAGATTCGTCGCAAAACTTGCAATTGATGGGGAGCTTTGATGATTTTTTTTTGCGACATAAAAGTGTATTTTATTCGGAAACGTCGTTACTAATTGAAAGCACATCTGGGAGGCGACCGCTACTATTGGAAAACGGGAGTTTCCAGTTGTGAATTTATCATAGAAAATTTTTAAAATAAGCGAGACCTCGGCTTTCGTTTCCTCGAAACCTCGCTTAACGAAATTGGACGTCACTTAACACAAGTTGACCGTTACACAAGTGCTATTTGCATTCGAGCCGGTGACGATTTAAAAACTGTTGCGAGCTAAAAATTGCGCAATTAGGCCCGCACTCACCTCTTTTCTGGGTGAAAGGTCGAACAATATTTTTATCCACCTCACAGGCCTTGGACCGCACTATCCACAGTCGTCACAATAATTAATAACCTCTATTTGCTCTTGGGTTGTTTTTTTGCGTTTTAATGACTTCAGATTATAACTTGTTCCTGATGCAATGTTTACAAAATGCACCCGAACGGCGATTTTGTGCAATGCCTAAATATTTGACATATTTCTCAGTGATGTTATAACGTACACGACTTGCGGTCATTTCTATAAATGTGAGTGGCATTTACTATCTGAAACCTGGACGAACTTTGGTAATTCGGCCGAGTAGCGGAAAAAACGCGGAATGATTGTTTTTTAGTCTAAAACTGTTGCCGGATTCGCCCCGAAACTTGCGTCGTTATTATTTATGCCCATGCAATATTAGTGGAAACACTCAAACGAAATGTCAGATATTAATATTGCATGGCCGACGTTTTAGGCTAAATTCGTGACGTAATTGCGTGTTTATTACGTTGTTGCCGGGCTCAAGTAAGCCACTTGTAGTTTCATCCCTAATGACCCCCAATAAGAAATCGAGCCCCCGAATCGATTCAAACTCGTTATCCCCGACAATTGATTAAATTAGTTGTGTGCATTCACCGCTTCTATTTACCTAGAAAAATTCGTAGTTTTATCGCACATTGACCCCGCTGTTTGAGCACCGCCGACAGCTTCCTGCCGCCAACTGAATTACTATATTACATAAACGTGACTGTAAATACGCACAGAATCTCGACGTGCAAGAGAAGAAATGGTTTCGTGACCCGAGAAGAGAAGCATCACAGAGCGTGTGCGTCCTCGGGGTCTCTTGCAGCTTTCGACACTCGCCATGTGCATTGTGCATGTATGTGTGTTTTAGAAACATGTCTGACGGCTTTGTTGAGATTTTAAACGAAACGCTGCTTTGTCCACGCAATTTGTTGGCGGTAATTGAGAAGAACCGAACCGATCCTCTGGTAAAAGTTTGACGGAAATATTGCTTCCCCGTCTTTTTTAGCGTTATCGAATTGTTTCTTCTTGAGCGGAATCGATAGCAGGGCGACCGCAAATGAATTTACAACGGAACGACGATGGTGTATCGTTTTACGTAATTCGATAAGTTTGATTAGCCTCTCAGGCAATAAAAGTACGGCAATTGCTTTACCAAACATGCTGATCGGTTCGGGGGAAATTACTACAAGAAACTGGGTTGTTGACGAGACTTCTCGACAACCAGGTCGGAGGCAAAAATTATCGCTCAGTAGCCTTCGCCATTTTTCATGACCTATTATCATCGCAGTGATTGATTCAAAGGTTTTTTAACGTCATCGATTATAAACATCTTCAGCGCCACAAACAAACCAATTCCAAGGCCATGTGGTAAATAATTTATCCATCGCACTTCTTGCGAGACTTTGGAAGCACCCCGGTAAAGTTGTAACCTCCCAGTCACTTTGAATCTAAATAATTTAAACGTGGCCATTCACACCCCGTTTTACGAGTTACAACGAATTTAACCTCCAATTGATACCGGAAAATGTAAGAATTTTACGGGAAAGACAGATAAGTGGACTGTATTTTCGGCTCTAGCCGCTGGGAGTAGCGGTTTTTGAGACAACCTGGCGTCAGCAAGGTAGCGCTCGAACAATAGGCGGTAACATAACAACCACCAAGGAAAATTCTAAACAAGAGCTATTTGCAGGAATGTTGCACAATCACCATTCATAATTAGATAGGAAGCCTATATTTGTCTTCCAGCTAAGATGAAATTTTTTTCTTTTGGTGCATGTGTATTGGCAAAATAGGGATTCCTGACACTTTAATTTTAAAAAGGAACAAATATAATGTACACCAAATCAAACCATACATCCCTTGCACTGTCCACCAGAAAATTTAATGAGCATCAAAAAATCTAAATGAAACCCAAATTATTAAACCTACATCAGAAAATGAGAACATCCAGAAAATGACCACTAAAATAACTATGCGGCGTATTGTTTTACCATTGCTTACATTTTAAATTCTATGTCTATCAATTTTACTAAATGTTCACTAAATTTAGAACGCTCAAGTTACGCGTCCGTGCTGTACATTATAATGAATATTCGCGCTATCCATTTATATTTAATGTTTCTCAAAAAAACTACTTGTGCGTCAAATAATTATTCTATTACTCCAAAAATGATATATGCTCGCGCATCTCTCCTTGCCGCTTGCGCTTCCACACAAGAGGCCCGCGAAAAAAGTTTTGTACAAGGTCAGTTCAGGGCTCTGTAATTTTTTTTTAAAAGCACGATTAGATATTACCACTAAAAGAAGCTTTACGTTTTACATAATGCAAGCCAATTACAGCAAAGCATTTATATATACTACGGAAATCAAGATCTTTTTTTTGTGCAAACCACTTCTATTTTTACTCTTATTGTTCTTGCCCTAGCACGTCTACATCTATAATTTTGCATAAAATTATTTACCATTTGCACAACATTTTATGGCTTGTGTATTTTTGATCAACAAATAATATTTTTAACTGCTAAATAATATAAGACACTGTCGAAAATTAAATATCTGGGTATTATGTTAGAATTAAATGCGGAATAAAATTTGGTGAACACTTAGTATTTATGGTCAACAAAAGTTATTTTGGCCAACAAAATATATAAGAGGCCAGCATTATATCAATATTTGGTTGTCGCTTTAAGATTATGTATTTTCTTAATTTTGGTGAGCATTTAGTATTTTTGGGAAATGAAAGTATTTTTTTGTATGAAAATATTGAGTAAATTTGGTAGACTGTTAAATACGACCCATTTTAAAATAAAGGTATAATGGGTCGTATACCTGCCTAATAGGTGTGGAAAGATTTGTCGTTCATCCCCTACCCAAAGAACCGTGATTTTTATCTGTGAAGAGTTTCTTTGCAACGTTCCGTCCACGGGGGGCCCACCTGTGGCGAAATTTCGGCTCTAGTCAATTAGGGTAATCACCATTTGCGCACCTCACCTCACCCCGTAGATAAATTGCCACCCCGTCCAGATAGTCACGATTCAGCGCTCGTTTCAAGTAGAACCAGCAATAGTATTGTCAATTTCCGGTCCGTTTTACAAAGGTAATCAGCAGGTTTTTGTAACGGCTCCGACGCATCGCAGGTGAGTGATAAAAAAGCCCAAAAACGTCGCAACTACTTTCAACTGAATTTCGATCAGTCTCTCGGTCAATTTGTCGCGATAACTTTCCAAATAGCGCTCTTCTGACAGCTTCTCTCTTCTCGTCCGCTCCGATCCACGGCCACGAGGGCGCATTCCGATCCCACCGCCGCCCCCTAATTAACGCGTCTGTAAAAATCATCCCCCAACAATGCGAAACTATTTCGTACGTGCACACCACACACGTCACAAACGCCATTATTCCTCGACGGGTGGCAGTTAACGTGTCGGAAGCCACTTCGAATAGCTTAGGTGTGTCGTTCTTATTTCGTGTATTTGTGTCGATGATGGCGGCACCGTCAATAAATACCGGATTTTCGAAATGGTGCTCTGCACGGCCGTGTTGATGAGGTCGTGTCGAATGGAGACGCCATTATTCGATTTGAATTATGGGGATGTAAGGGAGATGATGACGTCGAAGCAACTTGGAAACTTGTTACTAACTTTGATTAGTTTTATCATCTACATGTCGGTTATGTGCCACGTGACTGTTTCGATTCTCGGGGCTTTATCAAAGCGCCAGGCACACCTCGACTCGTGATGGCCCAATTAAGAAAAATCAAGCCGCGCGACGATAATGCGCCGAGTCTTTGGAGGAGAGATGATAAAAAAGACGACGCCGCAGGAGCATCGCCATAGATTTTAATAAATTACGACGCGGGCGACGTTTCGGAATTTATCAATGGGATTTGGAAATTAATTCGGGTTTAGTTGATGGATCGCTTTAGCACCGCGTCAAGTCATTGTTTAACCCGTCGACTTTCTTCGTAGTTAGTGGCCCCCATGCCGTCTCAATCTCGACGAGTGGAATTGGAGAAATGACGCAACGTGCTTAGACCGAACGTGACCGGTGTGTTTAATCCGACGAAACAATTTCTTCCGCTTAATTAAAAGACTTTTGTAAGAGACTCGAATTATTAATTAAAGGTAATTCGAGACGGTTTAATTGTTATCGTAGGTCCGATTAGCAGTCGGTTATAGCAAGACGGGAACAAGTGGTCGTCTCGTTGACGTTGTTATCAGATCGTTTACCAATAAATCCAGTTTTAAATTTGATTAAGCCCTAATTGGTTTCGAGCCGAGAATTATGCAGGACGAACCGTCGCCCGTTTTATTTGTTGTGGCGGGTAAGATGGTCGCCTTGTGATTAAAAGTTGAAAGGCGAACCGTGACTGGGAAAGTTTGTGGCTCTTAAACTCATAAATAATTATCAGCGCCGTTCAAGAACAACCGCGACTTTTCCGTCGACAATTTGCGTAATTCAGGCGTAATTGGGCCGGCTGCACGAAGACCGCATTTTCTGTCATTTGGCCCACGACACCGTTTAGATTGAGGTCCGTCCCATCTCTCATTCCACAGACGCTACCGCAAAAGAGACTGAAGCAGCGGTGGTGTGGTGAGATTTGTGATCGTCCCATCTCTCATTCCACAGACGCTATCGCAAGAGAGCCAGAAGCAACGATGGTGAGATATGTGATCGCCTCACTTCACATCTCTCATTCCACAGACGCTATCGCAAGAGAGATAGAAGTAGCGGTGGTGTAATGAGATTTGTGATCGTCCAATCTCTCATTTCATAGATGCTACCGCATACAGTGGGATAAAGCGAGAAGTAGCGATGGTGTGGTGAAATTTGTGATTGTCTCATTTCTCATCAGGCAGAAGCGGCAGTGGTGAGGTCTGTGAATGTCTCATCTCTGATTCCACAGACGCTATCGCAAGAGAGACAGAAGCAACGATGGTGAGATTTGTGATCGCCTTACTCCACATCTCTCATTCCACAGACGTTATTGCAAGAGAGATAGAAGTAGCGGTGGTGTAATGAGATTTGTGATCGTCCAATCTCTCATTTCATAGATGCTACCGCATACAGTGGGATAAAGCGAGAAGTAGCGATGGTGTGGTGAAATTTGTGATTGTCTTATTTCTCATCAGGCAGAAGCGGCAGTGGTGAGATCTGTGAATGTCTCATCTCTGATTCGACAGACGCTATCGCAAGAGAGACAGAAGCAACGATGGTGAGATATGTGATCGCCTCATTCCACATCTCTCATTCCACAGACGCTATCGCAAGAGAGACAGAAGCAACGATGGTGAGATATGTGATCGCCTCACTCCACATCTCTCATTCCACAGACGCTATCGCAAGAGAGATAGAAGTAGCGGTGGTGTAATGAGATTTGTGATCGTCCCATCTCTCATTTCACAGACGCTACCGCATACAGTGGGATAAAGCGAGAAGTAGCGATGGTGTGGTGAAATTTGTGATTGTCTCATCTCTCATCAGGGAGAAGCGGCAGTGGTGAGATCTGTGAATGTCTCATCTCTGATTCTACAAACGCTACTGCAAAAGAGACAGAAGCAGCGGTGGTGTGGTGAGATCTCTGATTGTTTCATCTCTCATTTCACAGACGCTACCGCAAACAGAGTGGGACAGAGCGAGAAGTAGCGATGGTGTGGTGAGATCTATGATCGTCTCATCTCTCATTCCACAGACGCTATCGCAAGAGAGATAGAAGTAGCGGTGGTGTAATGAGATTTGTGATCGTCCCATCTCTCATTTCACAGACGCTACCGCAAACAGTGGGACAGAGCGAGAAGTAGCGATGGTGTAATTTGTGATTGTCTCATCTCTCATCAGACAGAAGCAGCAGTGATGAGATCTGTGAATGTCTCATCTCTGATTCCACAGACGCTTCCGCAAGAGAGATAGAAGCAGCGGTGGTGTGGTGAGATCTGTGATCGTTTCATCTTTCATTCCACAGACGCTACCGCAAGAGAGATAGAAGCGGTGGCGGTGAGATCTGTGATCGTCTCATCTCTCATTTCACAGACACTACCCCAAGCAGAGAGGAACAGGCGGCAGTGGTAAAACTGTGCGCATGCTCGGTCCCCATAAGTTAGGTCAGCAGGTCGCTGCGGCGGCAAATTCGAAGAGTCGCCCTTTTGACTCTATTTACGGCGTGATAAGTGGTGATGCGACTTTACGATTTGGAACAGGGCGATGACTAAGCCCGCGATAAGGTTGCACGTAAAGCGGGCATTAAAATCGAGGTACCGCGTTTTTCCTGCAGCGCCCTTAATCGCGGCCTTCGGGGGCGGTATAAATCGCCTGGATTAACACAATGCGGTCATGCTCTCGGTGAAGGTATTATCGCGATTGAATAAAGCGATAATAAATAAGTAATGGCGTGCCGGGAATAATTCGAAAATTGAGCTGTAAGCGTCGTGAAATGTGAAACAAGTCGTGCCGGGATGATTGCGGCGAAGAGGTCAGAAATCTTAACTTTCCAGCTCGGCTCGTGTTAAACGTTCCATCAATATTGACACGTCTTTGTCATCACCCACTTTAGTGTTTTTCCAACGAATGACCTCCGCGCGTTTTGTTTGATAACGCGACGCTAACTCGAGTTTTCCTTCGAAAAAAACAATATTTGAGCCGCCACTTAGACTGTTTCCAATTCCGTTGCGCGACTGTTTGCTTGCATTTCTCGATTTCCATACGTTAAGGGTGGTGGAAGGAATCTCCGACGTTTTTCTGGCACGCTTTAATTAGCCGACCCCCTAAATCCGATCGCGGCACTAATAAACACAACCCCAAGCCAATTGAAATGCAAATGCAGCGTTCTAATTAAGAAATTAAAGAATTACGATCGGCGTCTCCGGGAAATCCCCTTAAGGGGGCAGGCAATAAATACGAGCTAGTTTACCTCCGGCGCGACGTCGATAATATCGGTACTGAAAATAGGGGGGTATAAAATACATATTAATCATATTTTAGTCATGGTGGATTACTGGGCGAATGACGCGATAAGATACGGCTTTTCTAACTTGGCCGAGGGGGAGTCGAGCTTGTAAGCTTGGGGGAGATTGAAACTGGCATACGCTTGATCGATGTCCGCGTGTTCGCCGCACCCTCGACATCTCTTGCCTCTTGCCCTGGTCATTCTCAAATTAACATCGAGATTTCCCGAAAACCGCAAATGACGCGCCTCACCGCTAGAACGTAAATTACCAAATTGTGAGACAGAGTTAATAAAAATTAATTCAAAATTGACCGCAAGCAAGTGGAGAAGGCGAGGCGGCCGCATGGGCGGACCGGATCCGAAACCTTGTTCCCGTAAACGATTTCCACTTAACAAATTAAACTTCGATCTTTATCGATGGTAGCTGCATTTCTGTAATTACCATCTCCAGTTCTCGTCAATTATAATTACCGGGCAACACGTAGTTGACCGAACTCGGGCAATTAATTTTTCAAACGTCGCGCCAGCTAAAATGATTAGACTGCTTCCGGGCCTTCATTGATTGTTAACAAATGGGGAATTGCCGCAATTTATCTGCACTTACCTACCGCTTCATCCCCGACGCAGAGGAGGTCAACGTAATCAATCTTTGACCGGGAAAGAGCCCTAATCGAGAGCAAATTCGTGTTTAGACTCCCCCAATTTGTTTACGTCAGAGCACTAGCGTTATTTATCGGGCACTAGCCAGCCACAAGAAATAAATCAGCATGAGTCTGGCCCGATTTATTCATTAAAAAGAAGAAGTTGGAGGCGAGTTCGGCGGCGACGACACAACTTCGCAGGCCAAATTTGCCCCAGTAAAATTTTTCGCGGCAGTTTTTTTGGCAGATTTTCTTGAAACTTGAGAGGGAAAAATTGAAAATGGAAACACCGGGGGAGGGGGATAAGTTTAAGGTAGTTGGACACTACCCTCGAGTTCGCAATTCACTAAATTATTTTTGCTCCTCCAGAATCGAAATACGCTTCTTGCACCCACTGGTGAATCTCATAAACTGTTCGGCAACGCGTCTTTGACATTTTTTCCGTCTCTGCTGTTGCAAAGACAGAAAAGATGTTGCTATAAGTTTACGTTAAATTATTAAATTTTCTTTGTCTTCTTGGCTCAGTAACTGCTAGTGCTGTTTCGTGAATCGAGTTCCCTTCATGGAGAGAATTTTGGAACTCTCCTCATAAATATTTATGAGCGCCGTAAGGAATCAAAATTTGTAACTTTTTAACTAACTGCCATATCAAAACGTTCTTTATCATTCCAAATTACCCATATTCTTCTCTTTTAATAAAAAAAAATGGTAATTGTTTACAATGCCCACTTCTCGCTTTTTGCGCTGCGGTTTTTTGGAAACCATCGTGAAACATCATTATAATGCCATTTTAAGCAATAAAATGTTGTGCAAATGATAAATAATTTTACGCAAAATTTATAGATAAAGATGTTGATAAAAATATTGATTTCCGTAATATATAAATGTTAAGGGATGCTTGGCTATAATTGGGTTTTTGAAAATCCAGAAGTGGGTAAAGTAAACAATGACCAAAAAATATTCTGTTGTTAAATGTCATTCGTTGCTTTTTAATAATTTTTATTTGACGACTTTGGTCTGGCGTCCGCCATTTGCTGAGTTGCTTATTTCTCAAAATTTTATATAATATGTACATGCATATATTATTATGTAATTCTTAAGTAAAAATGTGAGCCTTGCTGAGATTTGATAACGATGAACCTCCTGTTTCTTGTTCTTTATTTTCAATTAGTTTCTTACAAAACCCTTTTTTGTCTCTTTATTCTTTTCAAACATAAATTAAGTAGTAGGTAGCTAGCTGCTAGGCCCCTAGTCTGTGATCCATCATAAAACTAGAATCATGAAAATTGAGAAAAGTCCTGCTTTTGGTTAGCAGCCGGCCGTAAAGCTTGGTGGACGTGTTAATTATCGTGTTTGTTCGGTTCTACCTGCTTGCAGGAAAAATCTCGACCTTTGCAGGATTCTGAATCATCTTCCTACGTGCGCGTCGCGGCTTTTGTGTTTACATCCCGGAGCAAAATTGCTGTAACGGCTCGGCGTGCAGCGTGCAGAAGTGATTCATTACCCCGAGATAAACAATGTATTCATTACTGCAGGAAATGACGTTACAGTCCGACTTTCCAAGCGAATTTTCCGAATGGCAATTTTACTGTAAATTGTTTTTCTTTTCCAGACTACCGCCACGGGCTGCCACAGAACGTCAGAGAGTTTACTGCACAACATCGGCAAAATAATGGTAAGAAACAACCCATTACGGACTTCTTCCAGCTATTTCTCCTGCAACACTGTAATTGCGACGAAATTCCGGAATTGCGTTTCAACAAATTGTCTGTCAGTACCAACCCACAGCAATGTCGTAGGCCGGTTGCAAATTTTGCCCAACAAATTTATGGGCCGTCCTCGCTTCGGTCATTTTTTTTTATTTTTGGGGCAGCCGTAGTTTTTTTTTTCCCCAAGAATTGGGTTGACGTGGCAAAAACCGCGCCTCGTTTTGATAAGCAAAGAACGTCTAATTAAACCCGAAATGATTGCTTAAACGCGTCGAGGATGCCGTGGGTGCCGCCGCCTACCCACCTGTCCGGTTGTCTAGCCCACAATTCGGCCTCCAAGTCGTTTCGCTTTCTGGGTGTCGAAAAGTGGCAATTCTCCCCGGCCGACGGCTTCCTGGAGTTTCTTCCGCGATTGCGTCGACGTTAAATAATGAAGCATCGCTCTTGATTTTGGGGGTCGCGACTCTCGTTGCTCCATTTCCTGCCGATTCGTTCCGCCAACAACGCGCCAGACTTAATTTTGTTTTTAATTGGAGATTTACATTTTTAATTTCTTAATTATTACTCGACTCCGGGGGATGATTGCCGAGCGGCGTCCCTCCCCTCCGGACCTTGCGCACTTCACGCCCAAAGGTTAAATTATTTAGATGTTTAGTTGTTTTTGCGGAATTAGTTCTCGCCCCGCCTTATGCATATTCATAAACGCAATAATACAAGTGCAATAATACGGAAAGCTTAAACAAACTCCGGCATCCCTTTCCGATTGTACGGGGAATGGGCCAATTTGAATAAGAACAATAGATTCATTGTGGCAAGTCGTGACGGGAATACTGTACGCGACATTTATTGGATAAACCGACATAAGTTTAGTTCAGCGGACTGTTGTGTTGGTGTTGGCAGCATTTGCATGAACTGCTTAAAATCGCTGACCTGTGGCACTTTTTCCTGCTGTCCGCGTTGCGAAACGGACCCGCGTCGCGTGGTTGGCAGCCTGGCAACCGTTTCGGCAGAGTGCGGACCGGTTTTCCGGCAAATTTGCCTCCAGCCACAAAATCGCCCAAATCCCGCGGCCCAGGGGCCACCCCAATCCCGCCAACGCCCGCAATATCGCAGGTAATGGCCAAGAATGGAACTGCACCTTTGCCAAAACCAACTAAAACAAATTTCATTTGAAACTTGATGCTGCAGGATCTTCTTTTGGACCATGACCTTTTACCGTATTGATTTTAAAGAATTCCTGAAAATCAACCAATTGAGATGACAGAAATTCTTCGGGAGTTCTAGGATCACTGAAGTGATCTTGAAGAGTTTTTCCTACTTTACAATTAGTTTGTGGCATTAGTTTTCGGCATGTCCCTCAATTTAAAAAATACTTTCTGGAAGACCCGCTTACAGCTATCTTGTGACACAGTACATACTGTTTCAATAAATAAATAAAAATGAGAACATTTACCTTGAGACTGATAACGTAAGTGGATAAACGTTCCGGCTGCGACAGAAAAGCTCTTGCAACATCTCAATCTTCCAGGTCTAAAAATTCCCGCATTACGCAATTAACCCCGCGAGTTTCTGAAGATTACCTCAATTAGTTACGTGATACTGATAAGTTTTTGAAAATTTGACGTCATTCGCTTGGTCGAAAAATTGGGGTTACAGTTGGGTGACGTTACCGAATACATATTGCCCCGATAGATAAATACAAATACAACCACCATTCGCCCCGTGATCGACAACACAAGTAAGCAAACACGTTGGAGCTGCGACCAAAGCGCTCTTTCAACACCTCACGTTTTACACGCGTTCCAGTTAAACCAGCCAATTAAACCGCTATTTTTGGCATCCACCCTTTGGTTTCGATCGGCAATTGAACGTCGACCCCCGCCCGATCCCGGAGTTCCGCAAGGTAACCGGAGCCTGGCACTCTAATTTATTCCGGAATGAAAAATGTATGACGCGCCATCATCGAAATTTTTTTGAGTGCGTTTCGCGAAACACCAAACGCCTTTCCTCTCGCGGAAACGTCGCATATTTATTCAAAATGCAAGCACCGCGTTTCATCTCTGGCTGAAGATGAGTTTCAGATTGAGACGCTCTGCGTCGGTCGGTGGTGCATTACGACAGAGTGTAGTGTTCCGCGTGCCACATGCAAATGACTTACGCGTGGTGGAGACGATGCACGTCACGCATCAACTTCGTTTTTGTTGTGTGCACGGGAATGCTAATAAAAAATAATAAAAGCTGAAAACACGTCCGTATCGGCCTTTATTTAAATCGTGGAGAACAATGTCGGAATACTAAAACGGGAAGCAGGCCTGACTGATTCGGGTTCGTTAATCCGACCGGAATTAGCATGAGCATCTTGTCTTAGCTTAGGCAAACAAAAATCGCTTAATTACAGGCGCCGGCAACTCGCGGCCTCCTCGGGGAAATATCAATTTTAGGTTCGCAAATTCCCGGTCGGAGGAACCGGGAAACTTCCTCCTACTCGTTCGACAGACTGTGGCCATGCGAGACCGAGCCAACGGAGCGAAGCCTGCACGAACCGGAGAGCTTCGCAAGTTTTTGGTTTTGACGTGGTTAGTCATCGTACACGGCCCCGGAGCTTCATCCAGTCGCATAACATATTTACCATCTCGGAAATTGCCTGCCAAATACATTTTTTTCTTTAGTTTGTGGATGTACTCACCAGCTCCATAGATTTGAACCTTTACTTTTTCACAATATCTAATGTTAAGAAGGATTTAAACCAGAGAAAAAATGTCGAACCCGGCGGGATTTGAACTCGCGTCCATTCCCGTACAGGTCTGAAGCTCTTTCCACTGAGCCACGGAACGACCTCTTTCTCTAATTTAAAACCTTCCACATCTCTTACACAAGTGACGTCACCTCTAATGACTCACGATTGTAACAGTTCGGCCATACCTGACAATACAGCCGTCCTCGGCTGTCCTCTCGACACCTTAGATCAACTGTCATTGCCACCGAATCTGTACACCTCTATAACAACCACGCCTTGCTACTCCAAGCAGTCAAGCACGCAGTGAATTCCACGTCTGATCTGTTAAGAAGGATTTAAACCAGAGAAAAAATGTCGAACCCGACGGGATTTGAACTCGCGTCCACTCCCGTTCAAGTCTGAAGTTGTTCCCACTGAGCCACGGAACGACCTCCTTCTCTAATTTAAAACCTTCCACATCTCTTACACAAGTGACGTCACCTCCCATGACTCACGATTGTAACACTAATGTGACGGAAAATTTTCTACATATTTTATTAGGGTCAATCATCCTAAGTCTAAGGTAACAACTTCTTTAGTTCTTGTTATTAGAGAAAATCTGCAGGGGTTGGGAATGAAAATCACTGATCATTGTAAAAAGTAAAGGGTGGCAAATGCTTCACTAACTTAGACACTACTTCAGGATATCATCTTGGCGACATCTGCGTTTGTTACCGCAAATAACGTTTTAAATAGAATCGTATGCCGTCCGGACGTGTAAATGCTCTGGTAGTTTTCCACCTCACCATCGTAACGGCATTAGACCAGGACTTGCCTAAGTCGGAACCTATGAATGTCTCATGCCTACGAATTCCTGGAATCAACCAGTTTTAGAAAATTTTTTCCAACACCTGTTCTAAATATAAAAAGTAAGAAAAGAACTGGTTAATCTGCCTCCAAAAATCGAAACAAAACTATACTTGCAAATTAAGCAAGTAGTTTTTATTTGCGTGGACTGCAATTCGATGAGGCAACAGATTGTGAAACGTATTCGTAACTACCCTTCAAAAACAGCATTTCATCTGAAGAGTGGCAGTGTGGCAGGTTTTTGCAAGACCATTCCTTCAGGTTTTATCATGCAGTCAGCTTTGGAACCGCATTCATAAGAATGTGGTTCTTCACACTGTCAGGTGCAAGTTGTAGATGCTTGATTGCTGCAGGACACGGTGTCTGCAGGACAAGCAAACCGATGAAAGTTTTAGGCTCACGGACGCTAAATAGAGAGGTGTGAAGCATTTCTTCACACGGTCAAGTTTTGGTCGACTGGAATTTTGTATGTTTATAGTTTTGACAAAGAAAATTGCGAAATTATGTAATGTCTTTCCAATTTTTTTCTCTTAACTGAAATGTGGTTTCTCTCTAAATTAACAGTGACTGATTTTGGGTCATGTAGTTCCTCCGAGAGTTCCTCATTTTGGTGTTCTGACCCCGAAGAACTGGATGTAACTTCGTGCAGAGTGCTTGAAAAGATGAAACATGCATTCTAAGGTCTTCATAACATTAGATCTCTCTGAGTTAGACCTTAATGACAAATACAGACCCATGCAGGATAATAATAGACCATGGAGATACCTTCAGTAGATTTATATCTGAATATCCGAAGAACTGGATGTAACTTCGTGCAGAGTGCTTGAAAAGATGAAACATGCATTCTAAGGTCTTCATAAAATTAGATCTCTCTGAGTAAGACCTTAATGACGAATACAGACCTATGCAGGATAATAATAGACGATGGAGTAGATTTATAGCTGAATATACGGAAGGTTTAGACGTTCTTGAATTAGCTGAGGCAGTGGCTCTGATCCAAGAAGTACATATTGTAAAATGGTTTAAGACAGAGAGTCAAGTAATGACGAGGAAGACAATGATACTTTTGAGTTTCTTAACAGAGGAAATGTGATGATGGATTAAAATGGATTGTGCCAAAGCCAACAAGAAAACTAATCGTTATGCAAAGCACCCCCATGCGTGAGTCACTTGGTCATCTAAGTATAGAATTAATTACTTACGCAAGTAAAAAAGATTACTGGGTTTCAAATTTGAAAGCAAATGAAGCTGACACAATTTGTAGATTGTTGTTTTGAAAGACAGTACGATAAAAAGTTTGTGGTCAAAGATAAGGCAAATAAAAAGTTCCCAAGTGTGACAAAACACCAAAGTGGTTTGGGTACTTCAACTTTTTACATTAAATCATAGACCTTCAGTATCTTTCGAATCTATATAGCTAGCTCTTACATCAGTAAGCTCTGTGGCTAGTTTTGTGTGAAACTTCCAGCAACTTCCATCAACACCAAGTGCAAATAATCATGATGATGGTGGTGGGAGTCGGAGTGATACAAATTTATGGAGTCAATTCGGCCTGGTGGTGACATTGCTGCCAAGTGCATTCTGTCACGTCTAACTTCCGTTCAGTTTAGAATTCTGAACCAGTTTAGTCATTGTGAGCGAAAAAGAGGAAGAACTGCATTTTCAGAAGGCGTCCGTATTCAAAGTTTCATTTTGAGGTTTACTGGGCGCCCGAGAAGTTCTTCATCAAACGAATTGTTTGTGGATGTTGTTTCCTGGGGCCTGCCAGGCGAAGCGAAGCTGCTGCTGTTGGAAGTTATTTTGGGTAATGCGCTCTCCTGCAGCTGTAAAACCGCAATAAAATATTGTTTATAACGGCGCCGGAGTAATCCGTGAAATTATCCGACAGCGCACCGTTCCTTCAGAGGGGCGTCCTTCTCGCTGCAGACCCGTCTATAATACATCAAACTAATTGAATTTTTCCATTAATCACCGTCTGTCATTCATTACAGCAACACCGTCGTGTTTTAAAAGGAGCTTTTTGTGTGAAACTCACTCACACAGGAGAGCGACGTTAACGCTCCATTAGCCTGCAAGGGCGTCGCCTGGCAATTTGCTTATTAAATCAAACGAAAAAAAAACCACTCGAGTTCAGGGCGACAACTGAAAAATCGCCACCTAAGAAAAGCTGCATGCGTGACTGAAGCACCGGGTGCCGCATCATCAAACCGAAAGTGTGTTTGTTGATGGCGACGAGTCGTCACTGAATCGGTGTTTACTCGCGCAGATTCTGCAATATTTAACTGTTCTGCGAGATTAACAGTAAAATATGGAGTCATTTTCTAGACCTTGTACGCACGCAGCTCCGATAACCATCTGCACTAACAACACCCCTTGCAAGGGGTCGATCCACCCTTCGCCGCTTCTATTAGGCCCCCCATGGCACAGTCATTTCCCCCAGCAATATAATTATTGTGACCGTAGCGCTTTCGATTCTTTTCTTTATTTATGGCGGAATCGCGCCGTCGAATTCACGACATGTCAGTGCAGACTTTTATTACGTCCCGGATTTTTTCGAAAAGTAACTGCAAATGGAAGTGCAGCAGCCGAGTTTATGAATAAAATAAATGACGCGAATCTACATAAATCTTGATATTTGCTACATTTATTGCCCGTTTTTTGATTACCTTAGGTAAATCGACTTGGTCGAGAGGTGTAAATCCAGACGGTGACGGTGGAAGCAATGAAACGTGTTCTACTTCGCCCCTGTAATCACTGCATCGTCCAAACAACGACGTTTATGCGGGCAATTCGGGGGGGTAACTGCTGTTTAAATGGGCAATACAATTTTTTATTGGAGCGCCATCACGGAAGCTTTAAGCACTCCACTTGGGGAGAATTTAACATGTTGACAGAACACTTTATTTGTTGGTCGCGCCTCTCCTATAACAACCTCCAAGACACTTTTATATCGTTTCACCCGGATTTGGCGACCGTAAACTCCGGCGAGTACGCATTGTTTCAATGATGCCCGGAATTTATAATGTCCGGCGTCTTGTTCGAGGGGAATGCGCTGTTATGTGTGTTTTTGTTGTTTGCACTTTATTAGGACGGCACAATGGCCGCCGTTTAACGAGACGTGCGATAAACCGGCAATGGTAAATTACTCGAATTAATTTTTCTTGTTGGCGCGACGCAAACGCCGCCATCATCACCGATGATTAATTCTTTTTCAGCCACTTCAAAGCCGTAAATAAAACGTTTACGTTCGCAACCTCACGATACCGAAACCCACATTTTCGCTGAATAAACTCCCCGGCGACGCGGTGCTTTTTTTGCCAACTCCCTCCACCCCCGGTGTCTGCAGAACCAGAAAGAAGGTTTAAATTAAGATTTTTGAAACGCAATTACTCTGCAGGGGTTGCTAATAGCTTTTGCGACGTCGTGCGGATAGTGGCGAATTGACGTTTTTAATTTAGTCAAGAAAATTGGACGAATACAGCAACAACGACATGCAACTTTAACTGCACCGTCTTCTAGCGAGCACAATTAGGTCTCTAACCCTCCTCTTAGGTCGAGATTGTCTCTTTGTTCTTCGACATCATTTGCTGGAAAAGTCGCAGTAACGGCCCGAAATTAATTTCTTCAACACGTCTGTAGAGAAGAGATCCAACATTGTATGGAGAGTTGATGGTCAGATTTCTGCAATAAAATGTGGAACGATTAGAAGTTAATCTTACGACCGGTGCTATTAATAGCCGTTATTGGCAAAGTGTAATTGAAAACTTGAACTACTAGTTTTCTCCAATGCTCTTTTATTTTCCCTTTGACGCAAAGTCAAGGACGTCACAAAATCCATCCTCATTGCCTCTAGAAGCGAACGCAAAATCTATTTCGTTGTGGGACGCGTAGCTCCTTTTTTCGCGGTAATGGCGGGGTGGCAACCCTGTCGCTCTTCCGGCGGGCAATAATTGAAATTAGTCTGGGCGGACACGAGTTGGCCCTCCTCTTTTCCGCGATTAAAACGGGAACAAAGGGTTAGTAAACTGTCACGGTTGCGGTGGCCGTTGGAAAAATTAAACGAGCTTCCAAAGCGGCGGCGATGTTGACCGATGGGGGCGGCCAACACGGGACTAAAGTGCTTAGTCGGTTCGGGAGATTAACGGTGCGAGACAGCAGTCGCTTAGATTGCGTTATTGTGGCTGTTGACTTTGGCGGACCACCAGGGATTCGTCGCAAAAATTGTTTATGTTGGTAAAAAGTGTTGTTACATCATTAATTGATCGCGTCACTGACGGCCCGGGGACCCTCTTGCGCACCCCTACGGACGTCCGGACAACAACCGAGCCACTCAAAATTTGCCGCAGCAGGAATCGATAATTTCGAAAAAGGACACCGATCTAATTGAGTTGTAACGCCGCTGAGACATGCTACATCGAGTTTTCCCACTAACTAAAGCAACATGAAGCATGCATCATTATTGTCGATTAGTGTTGCCAGAGGCGTGCGTCATCTTCCTATCCGACACATTCGACACCCATGACTACGTGGAATTTTTTTATTAATCGAAGCACCATTAATCGAAGCATGCGTCACTGCATCATGCCACACACTGATTAGTGTTGTCACTTTTTACAAGATTAAGCTTTCCGATTAAAGTTGTTCAATATTCTAACTATGCGACATTGAACAAGTTTTACGTGCGGCATCAAGTTTACGACACGGTTTAAGTCGCGTGTGTTGCGAGACGACATGTGGCATGCTGCGTGTCGGCTGGTGTTGCTTCAAGGGAGTTGTATGGTATAATAATCGATTTGATGATATGTGGTTGAAATAACTGTTCAACCCTCTTTGTGAGGTGTCCAGATCGTTGTTGGTCAGCTGTCATGGAAGTGGGAAACATCAAAAGGTAGTTAAGAGTCTTCCTTGCTGATGGAACTAACTTCGAGTTATACCGCCATGAGAAGGTTGTTTGACTTATTCCGCTAATGAGTTCTGTCCAAAAAGCTTCCTCTTTGGATCCGTGTAGTCTGGTTTCTTTGCCGGGGTGGTTGGATGGGGCTGAAAATTCTTGTCCGGGGCGCTAACGACGTCCGGCTCGGGCAGTTATTGTAATCCGGCGTGTTGCCCGGAAAATCATTATAATTCTCATTTTCCGCGGGTGCGTGGCTGCCGGCAATCTGTGTAATGTCCCCCACAGGGCCGGTAAGCAGCTTACTCCGCCGCCGCCACGATGATTGTGCCGGGACTCCACGCACATCTCCACTATTATTTTTCTCTTCTATCCTCGGGGCGTTTAGTGCTATTTGAATGTGTCCCCCGTCGGCCAACTTTTGCCGCCGCCGTTGAAAAGTTTGTTTTTATTCGCTCAGCGCCGCGACGCCGCTGATACCGCTTTAATTGATGCGTTTCAGATGCGACGCACGCGAACCAACCCCCATCACGTTACGGCTCTATCAGACCTGTCCGAGACCTTATCGGAAAAATGGGGGCAATTGCGAGCAGTTTCCACGAGCTTTTCGCAAACAGGCCCGGAGCGGTTTCGGTAAAAAGTTCGCGTTTATAACGGCCGACCCGCCTCGGGTGCGACATTTTCAAAGTGCCAATATCGGGCGAATTCAAACGAGGAGAACAAAGGCGGCCCCCGGCGCAATTCCGGAGACAACACGGCCGGCCCAGGTGCCCCACGTTTTTAATCAGACACAATAATAATTAGTCCCAGCAAAACTGCACCGCCGCCCACTGCAAAGTCTGAGTAAACTGAACGAATTGCACGCAATTATTATTGTGTTCTAATAAAGCTCCATGTGATTAAAAACATTTGTACTATTTGGCACGTGCAAATGCTTATCCGTTCACTAACCCGCAGAGGTGCCGAAAACCGCAAAATCCCCAACTCTTGTCGCTATCTCCAACTTGGCAAGGTACCGTACAACCATATGATCGTTATCTACATGTGGGTAACGTTACAGCGCCAACTTTCCGGGGAGCTTTATCGCCGATTTTCGGGAGCTTTTCCGCTAACCCGAAGTTGCAGCGCGAAAACTTTTGTCGCTTCGCCACGAAATGCAAGTTGGTCGAAGAAGAGGGCTTAGGCCTAACCCGATCTGGCGATTCCATAATTAATTACGTTTTAACGTTGTCCCCGGATCTCCATAAAAAAATCCATAACGTAATCATCCCACCATGATCCTTTGTTTTTGTTCAACATTACCATATTACGAAACGATTTATTTACGATTCATCAAGGCCCGAGACCGTTTAATTCTTATAAGCGCATTTAATATAATGCGTTATAAATTATACATCTGGATATTTATGTTCGTAGGATGCGTCCCATCTACGGCGAAGTAGATTATTAAAAAAAAACACGTAAGAGCGGCTACGGCCACTGGACGAAAGGTGCAACTGCTTCATTAAGAATTACTGTTTCGGCCCTGGCTTGTAACCGGCGTTAAACTTGACACGTTTTACCGATTGCCGGATCGTGTTTACTAATTAACCGGGCTCTGAAAAGTAATAAAATGGTTAATTGCAGCGACAGGCCTCCGGCCGACTTCCGTAACTCGATCCAGGGGGTAAAGCCAACCCTAACTTTGCAACTTGTCTAAAATCGAAGAAATTCAATCTTTGAAATGCGAAACAATTGGAAAATGCGATGACCCCGAACCTAATGGAGCAGAAAAGGATTGAAGGTTTCAATCCAGTGCCACTATTTCAAAACTATTAAACGTCATTAACCTACAACGCAGTCTATGAAGTGATACAACAACTATAGTATTTCTACTCTTCTTTGCATGAGTAGGGATCCTGATGCCGAGTTTAAAGAACATCAACCGAGCTTCGTTGAGCTGGCAAATTTTGGGATTTGTCATAAAACCAAAACTAGTACCAAATTTTTTTACATCGTTCCAAGTAGCTCATATCTATGTTTTTTTTTTTTGGAAAAAGCGACTGTTGCTTGAATTTCATTTGTTATTTTTTTTAAAGTTTATAAATTTAAAGCACAAGAATTTTTTTTATAACTCCTTAACTAAAACTTGCATCAAAACGTTTTGTACTTTCTCTTTTGAGAAAAAAAAAATTTGTGCTCCAACTTTTATATTTCATAATTTAAATAGAGAACAAATATGTACACCAAATTAAACCATACATCCCTTGCACTGTCTACCAGAAAATTTAATGAGCATCAAGAAATCTAAATAAAACCCAAATTATTATAAATCAGAAAATGAGAACATCACCACTAAAATAACTATGCTGCGTATTGTTTTACCATTCCTTACATTTTAAATTCTATACGTCTATCAATTTTACTAAATGTTCACCAAATTTAAAACGCTCAAGTTACGCGTCCGTGCTGTACATAATAAATATTCGCGCTATCCATTTATATTTAGTGTTTCTCAAAAAAACTATTTGTGCGTCAAATAATTATTCTAATACTCCAAAAATAAAATATGCTCGCACATCTCTCCTTGCCGCTTGCGCTTCCAGACAAGAGGCCCGCGAAAAAAGTTTTGTACAAGGTCAGTTCATGGCCCTGTATTTTTTTTTAAAAGCACGATTAGAAATTACTACTAAAAAAAGTTTTATGTTTTACATAATGAAAGCCAATTTCAGCAAAGCATTTATATATTACGGAAATCAATATCTTTTTTTGTACAAACCACTTTTATTTTTACTCTTATTTTCCTTGCCCTAGCACATCTACATCTATAATTTTGCATAAAATTATTTACCATTTGCACAACATTTTATTGCTTGTGTATTTTTGATCAACAAATAGTATTTTTAACTGCTAAATAATGTAAGACACTGTCGAAAATTAAATATCTGAGTATTATGTTAGAATTAAATGCGGAATAAAATTTGGTGAACATTTAGTATTTATGGTCAACAAAAGTTATTTTGGCGAACAAAATATATAAGAGGCCAGCATTATGTCAATATTTGGTTGTCGCTTTAAGATTATGTATTTTCTTAATTTTGGTGAGCATTTAGTATTTTTGGGAAATAAAAGTATTTTTTTGTATGAAAATATTGGGTAAATTTGGTAGACTGTTAAATACGACCCATTTAAATATCACAAAACTACTCTTCCACGTAGCAGTTATTCTTCTTTTGAAAAAAAATTAGATTTCTACTCTTCTCCGCGTGATTTGTAATAGATAATTACTGTAGTTTTGGAAAATCTTAAACTTAAAAATTAAGAACTATTTACCTACTTTTTCTTAGCTACCAGAACAGGCGTACATGGCGAAAACGGCCTCCAACATACGACAAGCTAGTCGGATATAAGTATCAAAGGCTTTCCTGCTTGCACCCCTGGATCCACCCCTCTAAGCCGCAGTGGCAGTGTTGAAGCATTGCCAGTTGGAAAACGTTGACTTTCGGTATCCGCTCAGTTTCCTTTTGGTTGCGATAAAAGAGTTGGTCGCGAGATTCTTCGTCGGTGACAAACCTGAGCGGAATGCCTTCTTTCCTGCGAGTCTCAGTCGGATAAATCGCAAAGAGGAACAATAAATAAACGGCGTATAAATAAAAGCCGCTCGTTAGGTAACGAGTCAAACGTTTATAAATTGCACTTTGCACATAACTCGGTTTGATCATCTTGGCCTTGGCTTCACATACCTTGAAGATACGTGTTCAGCGTGGCAACTAGTGCGGTTAACATAAAGTTTTCTTCTCGTAAGTACGAACCAGGAATTATCGCGATGGCGCTACAACGGCTCGACACCGGTGATGTCACTTCTCCACGTGAAACCGCGACTCCAGGTAGTTTTTCAGTTCGCCTAGTTTTTTTAGTGCAAATTTATTTAGATTCCGCCATAAAAATTCGCATTATGAATGCATGGCGACTTTGGCATAGTCATGTTTATAAATAGGTACGTCGTGTACACCTGCGTACATGGCGGCCGGGTCTCGGGTCTGTTGTGGCGAAGAGAGAAAGGAGTTTGCGACGATACACGGAAGGTACTAAACAATTACAATTATCGGTAGTTACGGTCACGCAGATCTGCCTATACGGGCAATTCGCGATAAAGCACGACTGTTACCAACACAATAAAGCGACTGTTGGGCACTTGCTTGACCCTTTTCCCCTGCAGTATCCAGGAACTAAATTGACGCCCGATAACCGCTCTATGGCCGCTCCGAATTGCACGAACCCATTAGTGCCGGCAATTATAATTTTTTATTCAACAAATGTGCTCTGAATAGTATTCATGAATAATTTTCCCCTAAAATACTGCACTTTTTAAGGAAAATTCGGGATAATTTCTGGGCTTCGCTGCCCTTGCCGCAATTTTAATTTCACCTGAACGATTCGCGAAAGCTCGTTTTCTTCCCCGTTTTTGATGTTTTTCAATTCCGCAACGTTTGAGAAAAAGTATAAATTGTGGCGCCATAAAAGCGAAGCTAAGTAGGTCGATAGTACAAAACGAGGTGTTTGCGCCATTACAATGATTTTTTATTAGGACCCGGTAAAGGACGTCTTCCGGAAAGCTCGCTTAGGCTATAGAGGAAATCTTCGGGCGGAACGTTATCGCGGCTTGGCTAACGTATTCATAATGTATCCGGCCGGAGGCGCCGCTAGATTTCCCTGGATACGACAGGCGGTGGTGTATTTTACTTTCAAAAACAAACCGGGTGTCCGCTGCTGGCCAATTTACATTCGCCGGACCCGCCACCCACGCCATCTGGCGACACTCGAGGGAGCGGCGGCGGCGAATTCTTAAAATTCGTAAAATACCTCGTGGGGCGCCTCTCTGCTTATCATTCCAGCTTTCGACGTGAGGAAGTGCTGAAATCCACGCAAAACAACACCACCCACCACCACGACAGCGGCTCTCAAACTTTATGGTTTCGTCGGCCGTCGGGATTTATTCGTGGGTAGGCATGGATTAGCCGGGAATAATCAGAGATAAAGGTTGCCTTGGAACAGAAGGTTGGAGTTGGGGGCGGCACGACTCTGCCGTGGGTTCTTGAAGTATCTCGACTGAAATTTTAGAGATTACAGGATTAGATGGAGCAGTTGATTAAACTTGGGATCACAAGTATTGATGTTCGAAGGGCCGGAATATGGCAGCTTGGAGATTAAAACACCAAAGTAGATTCTTGAAGTTTTAACATCTTGTTCTTTAATATACAATGCTCAAAAAGAGGTAATCTAGAGCTTAAGAAAATAGACCTTGTGAATTGCAGTCATTTACCTAGGGGTTAAGCCACAACAGGATAATGCTGCACCAACTTCTTTGGAAAATAAAAAGAAAGAAAATCAAAAAATTTTTTGAACTAAGTAGAACAACCATTTTTTTAATAATTTTGTATAACTGAAATTTAGTTATTTTTTTTCTTTTTTATTGCATTTGATGTCTCCCTCTCCTCTTGTCTTCATTTCTTTTTTTATAGGTTTTATCGTTGCTTTTATCTTTTAATTCTGTGTACAAGAGACGATTTAAATTTTCGGATGAAGAGTTTATCGACTTTCTTCCAAAAATATAGAAAGTCAAACAAGCAGTGTATCTAAGCGGGGTAATAATAAGGTAGTAAAACCTTTTTATTCACTAACAAAAACTATTACTACACACTCTTTTGACCGGTGTTACTAAAGGGGTAGTTGAAAAACGTCTGGGGCTCATAATTGGTGTTTCAAACTGCTTATCAAAAGGGCATGGAACAAATTAGAGGAGGACTTACATCTTAACCTGAGCTACGATAGATAATGATTTATTTTCCAATTGATCAAATCATAACAATCTCATCATCCCTTTTTACTAGATCTGTCGTCAAGAGATCACCACCCCTGGAATTAAATCACAATGAATGGAAGAATTGGATGTTGGTTGACTAGTTATAAATTTTGTTCATGGTTCATGGATCTGGCAAGAATACATCATAAATAGGATCCATACATTCTTCCACTGTCAAGGTCACCATCGATATATCACTCTCACTGACTTTAGCGGTTCACCTCAAAATGTTTGAATTCCATTTATAGAAGATATTATCTCTACTATTTTCCGTATATTGATTCATAGATTTGGACCGATGATCTCTATGTTTTCCTCAATGGCATGATGTGTAAAGGGAAAATTGTTTGAAAGTTTTGATAAAGTTTTGTTCAAGTTGTTATTAAAGGTTGAATTTTTTCCTTCTTTTGGAAGCAAGTCGCTCTTTACTAAAAATGTCTATTTATGAAACCATTGAAGGTGAGCAGAAAGTGTTTGTCTTTTTGCCTGACTATTGTTTGCAGGCGCCATTAGAAGCAATTGCGCTGGGAATTAGCAGTTTGGCGTGTTACCAAATTAATTTCGTAATTTTGGATAATGCGCGCCCACCTGCAGCGCCCTTGTTGTTCTAGAATCTAAACAATATAAAAATTCCGGTCGTGCTTTATGAAATACCGCCGTTGCATTTATCAAAGAGCCCGGCTAGAACCCGCCATAATGCTTATCTCTCGTCGGCTGTTATTGTTCTGTTTCGTATGTATTTATACGAGGGCTCCGGTGGATCGGTTTTTAGTCGCCAGAATGCTCCGGGAACTACTTGCTAAGAGATATATGAAGTCTTTTTGTGGTGTACGCGAAATCCTGGAGAGCGTCTCTCCTCCGGTCTGAATTTATTCCGCGCTTGGCGGTTTCAGCTTTTTTTTTATTAGCCGTATTTTTCGTAGCTTAGCGCGCACGTAGAATATATTATTATGGAGAGCCGGCAGTAAATTGTGTGTTGCTAATACTGATTAGATGTTTCTGCCGTTATGAGCCGAAACGAAAATCGTTATTATTGCCTCTATCATCCTTTCCGAACAGACGCGCCTCTTCGTTGATAAAATCTGTTTGTAGGTGGCCCGCAACATGTCGCCCCTATATCCCTTCGACGTGTTCAATTTGATTCATGACCAGCGATTTCGATGTTTGAAAAAACCGTCTGGGAATTAACCAGATGAAATTATTATTTAATAACCCGCGCTTCGGCGAGAATCCCCGCTCTCACTTCTTAATTACTACAATTAATCGAGTGTCGTTGTCCAGACTGTTTAAATTAACTTCCCCAATTTGCACCGTCATGGCAGCAGCGAGCTTGAGTTTGGGGAAACCGTCTGAAACGACGCAACTATACAGATAAGATCCAAGCGCGATAATTGAAATACCCGTATCTTCAATTATTATATTCGTTATTCTCCCGAAGTTCCACTTGTGCACTAACTAGTGTCGCCCGTTTAAACAAGCGGCTTATGAGCATGTAGATAACGAATTAACAATCCGAAAGACAGGACCGAAACTCGGCGATAGCTCTAGGCCGAATTGTTAAGGTTTTAATTGAAAGTATTTGTCTTCGAGGGAGAATGTTGCAATTTGTTCCGGACTTTTCCGGCGTTATCGCAATTTTTCGGCGCGTCATCGTAAAAGTGACATCTTCAAAATAAGTTGTAAAATTTGGCTGGCTCGTAAAATCTTAGAATGTTGTGAATTTATTCGAGTGTAGTTTGATCCTCAATTTACTTGAGTAATCTTCGACAGTTCCGCCTCCAGAAGCTTTCAGCGCAATTGAATCGAGGGCGGAGACCAACGTTGATCGCCCAAAAATTACGGGATAATCCGCGATTACCGCAAATGCCAAACTACACCATCAATTTTCAGCTGCAGAGCATTAGTTTCAAAGAACACTACTTAAAGTGCCGCCAAACGGCTTCCTATTAAGATGCCGTTAATGCGCGCGCAACACGCAAGTAATGTTATCACGGGAAGACGAGAGAGTACAAAGATCGAACTCGCAACGACTAGAGAGGTCGATTGAGCCGTGGAAAAGAGGTAGCGTACGGACCGACAGATCTCAGGTTCAATTCCTCGTTCAAACGCTTTTTTTTGCGAAAAAGAAGTTCTACGCAAGGTCAGTTACTGCTTGAAAAGAACTTTTCTAATCATTTTCCTTGCCTTAAGACACTGAAGTGCCGTCATATGGATTAACGGCACTTTAAGACCAGCCTTCAAAGAAAGGACGCGGACTGGGGTTCCTTGCGACAGAAGTACCCAAATTCACGTTCTTGGCCAACAAATACTTTCCTACACAACTTGAATGACATATTAGAAGCGACTTCTGACCTAGGCCTGCGCGATATCGAAAATTTGATATCGAATATCGATATGTAGCGGTATATCGACATATCGATAAATACTGCTACATAATATCGAAATTTAGATACATTCGATATATCGATACATATGTATTGTTATTGGAAATAAATGTCAAAATATTGATGTGTCGAAATATCGATATCAGTAACTTCCCATACCGTTATTCGATATATCGATATTAACTTCGATATATTAGTAGGCTTATTCTGAACTGCATATGTAATTGTCAAGCGTGACTAGCAGTGAAGCCGGTACAGCACGAGTAAGATAGGTATTCGTGCTCTCTTTACGTCTTTACGCTCAGACAATATCAAGTTCTAAAGTTGGTAGATAAAAATTGTTAACAGCTTATTAAGAGCTTAATTTGGCCTCTTCCCAAGTGCTGTCGCGCAGCTGCAACCTCTGTCCTCGCCAGTTGTTGGTACCATTTCTCTTTGAGCAACTTTAGAGCATGCATAGATAATAGATGTCGCTCAATCACACCATAGCAAATTAATAAAATATACAGTCTCCATGCCTAAAATTGAGATGCAAAATATAACAAGACACAAATGTGTTGAAGCACTAATTAGAGTGGTGGGGAGGCCACCGATTCTACTCTCAGCGCGTTTTTGCGCCAAATCCAAAAGTGTCGGTGGCTCTTGAGTTTCGGCCCCAGGGCAGAGTTAAAGGTCATGACGCCCTCCGCTGCTTATTTGATTTAAGACTTGTCCGCGTCTCTTATACGACATGATTAATTCAATTGTCCGTGAATAGAATCGGCGTCTTTCGTCTTTTCGTGCAGCTCCAACATGCAATTTGCCTGGCGTGATTTCCGATTGTGGCGAAAATATGCAAAATGCATGCCCTAACTCGGCTCTGCCTGCCATTTATAATTGTCGCCTCCAACGTTCATAGTCACGGTTGTAATTTCGTTTTTGTTTTGTTGCAGCTGGTCCCGTTCGTGGTGTCGGTGATCATGGGAGTCGTCGCGGCGCCGGCGTCGGCCTTGGGTTGTCCCACTGGATGCGTCTGCAACGACGAGACCTTCGTCGTTATGTGCGAGAAGAACAAACTCGAAGTGATCCCGATCACTCTCAATCCCGCCATCAAACGACTAGTTTTGAGGAACAACAAAATCAAAACCGTCGACGCAGCTTCTTTGCAATTCTACGGATCGTTGCAGTACGTCGATTTATCCAGTAATCACCTGCTCAACATCCCGACGCAAAGTTTTGTTTATTTGCAAAAATTGCAAGAGTTACACCTGAACAAGAACCGATTGGCCTCCATCAACAACAAAACGTTCCAAGGACTCAAATCGTTAACCGTGTTAAACTTGAGGGAGAATTTCCTGGAAGAACTAACCACAGGACTGTTTTCCATTTTGCCGAAACTCGAAGAACTCAACTTGGGCCAAAACAGGATATCCAAAATCGACCCGTTAGCTTTCGACGGACTCAAATCGTTGCGAGTGCTTTACTTGGATGATAACTCCCTGAAAGTTGTGCCAACCCCATCGTTTTCAGTGTTGGGAAGTTTAGCGGAACTTCACGTGGGTCTCAACGATTTCACCTATCTGCCCGAAGACGCCTTCAAGGGACTCGGCAAACTCTCAGTGCTCGATTTGAGAAGTGCCAGTCTCACCAACATTACCATTAACGGTTTGCGAGGTTTAAACAGCTTGAGGAGTTTGAATTTAGTCGATAATAAACTCGAACGTATCCCCACTCAACAGTTAAGCCACTTGTCGCGATTAGAAGAACTCACTATTGGCCAGAACGAGTTTGTGAGTTTGGAAAAGAGCTCGTTCAAAGGTTTGAGTAATTTGCGAAAACTCGACATCACCAGCAGCACGAATTTGGAACGAATCGAAAAGGGGGCTTTCAGCGATAACCTCAATCTAGAAGTTATCATTCTAGCTAGTAACAAAAAGTTGGAAACGTTGGAGGACGGCGCTTTGGTCGGTTTGCCCAACTTGAAGCACTTGGTGTTGAAAGACAACGCGATCAAGGCGTTTTCGCCATCGATGGTGCCTTGGGGTGAACTAACATCGCTAGAAATGACGGATAATCCCATAGTTTGCGACTGCCAGCTCCTCTGGTTAAGTAACTTGATCAGTGTGAAGAATTTGAGCATGAGTAACGTTCAGTGTTCGATGCCTTCAGCTCTTCGAGAGCGGCCGTTGAGGACTTTGAGTCCTGACGATCTCGGATGCACCTTCCGCGACCCTCGTCAACAAGCCATCCTTATAACGTTGTGTGTGAGTGCGGTAATTCTTTTGGGTGGTTTAGGTCTGTTGCTGTTTCGTTACCGGCAGAGGGTGCGCGAAGCGCTGAAAGACTACAAATGGAACAAGAGGGCGATCAGCAGGAAAGAGCACGAGTACCAGAAAACCTTCTCAGAAGATGATTACATCATCAGGTCCCAACAGGGTATCAAGCCGATTCCGGTGACGGAATTGTAGCTAGAGCTGAGCGCGCCGCCCTCAGGGGTGTTCTGTTTGGATGGGGGTGAGGGCAGGCGTGCTAGAGCTCCAAGGGGACCGGGGGGCACTCTTCCCGTTACCGGTTTCACTTACATCACAGGGGACTCGTGCAGGGCCCACTCGTTACGGGCTTTGAACACGGACACGAGGAACGGGTTCCCGAGGTGTCACAGGGACGTGTACCAACATTAATCGAGCGCCCTAATGGAATCTTCAGCAATAAATGAATCCATTCCAATATGTGATTACGAAATTATAGACTGTACAGTAGGGTTAAGGATACATATTTTTCTCGATGTTCAGTGAAGCGCCGCTTTGGTGAGACGGGCGGCAGTTGGCCGACAAAGACTTTTCTGCCAAGACTATTCATAAGGACGTACAATTTATCCCGATCCCGCTGTTAAAGTTGTACGTTCACGTTAATTTCGGTGCGAAAATGCAGGAGTGATTTTAAGCCAGTTCCGACATACGAACTGTTGAAAAAGAGTGATGTTTATCATGATTCAATGTGATATTATTTGATGACTGCATACGTTTAGATGCCAGTTAGCCCGGTGGCAGTTAGATTTCTATAATTTGTGTTCAATAAGCGATTACCTTTCACCACTTGTATTTAAATGTTGCGGTCACCAATTTAACACATTTCTGTACGACTTTTTTTTTCAACGTTGCCGTTGAAAAGATCCAAGTCTCGTGTACATAACATGCAATAGTTCAGTACTATATTTTGTATATATTCTAAATTTTAGACGTGTAGAGACTATTTATTAATTTTTTATGGTGTGATTGAGCGAAATATTGCATTCCATAGCTGAACTGCTGCAAGGATGGTTGTGACCGTACGCCAACAAGGAACCATTTCATATTTTAATAATAGAGCAAACAGTAACGTATTTATTTATAAAAACTGGAATGTGTAGTGCAACTGAACACAATTATTCATGAAACTAGTCATAGTAATTATTATAAAAGAGTGAATGTTTTTGTATTTTTTTGTGTGTGAAACAAAGTGCATTTTATATTGTACATAACATAGTGTTTTGTACATATGACTTTAATCTTAACTATCAATATTTACAATAAATAAACTTCAGATCTTTCGCGGCCTCTTTCTTAATTCCCTCCCAAATTCCCAATTTAAATCTGCCTTTAAAAAGAACAAATGAAGGTTCATTTGGACTATTTCGATTTGTAATAGCAGATCCTGAACTAATTTTAGTGACTAATTATCCCAAATTTTCAAGAGACAGTTCTGTAAGGCCTAGCGCCCTAGAAGGGTAGGTGTAGCCGGGGAATTAAGTAATGCACAGGGGGTGCGCAAGTAGTTTAGTTTTCCCACCTTATGGAAGTGTAACGTGGAAAAACTTGTAGGTTGTAGAATGCATAAGAAAAGTATACACAGGGGATCACAAATCGTCAATCTCTTCCACGTTATACTTGATGATAATGTGGCAAAAGCACATGGTTTGCGCATCTATGTGCATACTTAATTGCCCAACTGTACACCTAGAACCTAGAAAGTACTTTTCTCATAAAAGTAGCTAACTGTAATCCGAAATCTTTAAAACTAGATATTTTCATAAAAACCTAAACCTGTGCCTAGTCGATAAAGGACTAGTTTTGCAAAAAGAGTATATTCCAGGTATAACGGTATTTCGGAATAACTAAAGATGAAATAAATGCGCTTTTACGAAAGTCGAATAGGATAAACGCAGATACAAACTGTGGACCGAGGGTACGTAAGTTATTCCAGAATAGCGTTATACCTGAAATATATCCTTTTGTAAAACCCGGTTCGTTGAGATTGCAGATTTCTTTCTTGTTCGTCGAATTTCTTCCAACTGCAGCTAGCGCCACCTATTGAATATAAATGCATGCAACTTAACAATTTTATTTGGGCCCCTACGGGGCCTTATGTTTCAAGCAGGGAGCAGCGCATAAATGAAGATTTCTTTCAATACCGCTATCACCAACTTCAAAAGAGCTCCACCAGCCCCTTCGCCTTTATCCAATCTGTTTGCGTTAACGTTTTCTGTAATTGGATGTATTTTGAGGCGGCAGATGTCGCCCTAGTTCCATTATTGTGGATTGGATGTTGTGTCCCATCCTGTCATCCATGCTGCAATTTTCCCCTTTTCCCATTGTGAAAATTCATTAAGTGCGCGTTAAAAATGTCCGAAATTTTGTCGGAAACTGTGGAACCAGCCGATCTTAAGGTAAAACCCCATCCAACAGTTTAAGGAGCTATTTACGTTATTTGTTATTGTCATCATTGAGACGTCACATCTCTATTTCCAGAAATTTGAAAAGATATACCACGAGCAGCTGTACAAGAACGATGTCACCCCTAAGGCGCAGTTTGAATACGCCTGGTGTTTAGTTCGCAGCAAATATTCAGCTGACATCCAGAAAGGGATTATCCTCCTGGAGGATTTGTACAAGAGCCACGAGGAAGGCCAAAGGGATTATGTCTATTATCTGGCAATTGGCAGCGCTAGACTAAAGGAATATACTAAAGCTTTAAACTATGTCAGAAATTTCCTAGTGATTGAGCCAGGTAATTGTTTTTGATTCTGGAAATTTCACTAAATTTTGCAATTTTAGGCAACCCACAAGTACTCAGCTTACAACAAACAATTAAGAAGAAAATGGAGAAAGAAGGACTTGTAGGAATGGCCATGGCTGGAGGTGTTGTTTTAGCTGTAGGAGCGATCGTTGGAGTTGGCATGGCTATAGCTAGCAAGGTCAAGTCTTAGTACTTCCTGCATATCATTTGTGATAGTGACACTTTGTTGTGTACCAAATTTGTAACTTTGTGTGATTAAATCACGTTTGTTTAATATCTTATCATTATTTGCGAGCATGCAACTTCATTGTGAGCGTTGCCATACCTAGAATAGTACAATTAGAATTGCTTATATTTTCTAGCTATAGTATATTGGCACTTTGGTGACAATACAGAGTTTTTTATTTTTGGATACATAAGCTATGCACAGGGATCCTATGTTAATGATATCGTAAGCTATTATGTATGAAATAAGTTCACTTTTGTGTTAATAATGTTGAGATTAATTTCAAATTTAATTAAAAAACGTTAAACAATACCTTTTGTTAAACCTCAATCCCAACGATATAAAAATTAAATTATTCAACGTCGATCCGGACATGAAGAGCCAAAACACGTCACCTAGGCACAGTTAATGTTATATACATATGCTGTAAACTGTGTAATACACAGTTTAGTATATATGTATATAACAGTTAATTTCTTATGGGTCGTAATAAACTGATCAGTATTGAATCCATTATGTACAGTATAAAATCATAAATGATCAGTAAGATATTGCAAAAGCATCAGTACATATTTATAAAATTCGATAGGTTACAATTAAATTTTTAGTTAGTAAAATAAAATAAATAACTTATTTGGATGTTCAGTGTTTTTATTATAATGAGCAGTAAAAATTGATGAAAGATTAGTATTCAATAAATTTGTAAAGGGAGTGTCTACACAACCGCCGCACTTGTTTTTGTTAAATGTTTACCTGGCGGGAATTAATTGTATTGCAACTTTAATGAAGCTTGTACCGTTGTTCACTCTGTACCTACTGCTCAACATTTAGGCAATACTTTCACTGACTATTAAATTTCGACCCACCGTCTATTCATGTTATTGATCAATTATTAATTAATTATTATTATTATTATTAATTGATTATGGCTTATTTTGCCGACAAATTATTAATTTTATTAATTGTTTATTAACTTTACTTACCAATTATTATTTTTACTAATCATTTAATTTATTGATTTCTTATTACTTTTATAGCCATACAATAAGTTAGAAGATGTCTACGGCTCAATGTCAGGAAGTTCCAAAGACAAGCTCACTATAGCTAGTTCCAATACCTAAACCGTTTTTTTTTTTTTTTTTAGAAAATAACGATTTGCTTCCATTGACCTTAACATCTGTGGGCTCCTTGCCAGGTTTAGCAATCATTATTATCTCTGCATTTTGATTATTATTCTTCGCTAACTACAACTGGGTCACCCAAAACATTATTAACACAGCATAAACAGCTTCATCCCCTTGAAGTCCAGGGGGTAGTAAGTATGAAATGAGGTAATACGTAATTACAAACTTTATTAACGAAGCTTTGTTGAAACAATGCCGTTCTATGTAAAGAATCTGTTGGGCGTTTGTGCGAAACAGTAAGTGGTAACTGTTTAGAGTAAAGAAGAGTTTTGAAAAGAATTACCTTGTAAAGCCTCCTGTACTTGTAACGGTATCTGACCAAAACAATTTGGTGGTGTATTTAGATCTCTTCTTCTTTTCTCAGAAGAGCCGATTAAGCCTTAAGATTTGCTGTATATGTAATGATTTCAGACGTGTCAAATTTTATGAATTAAATGAGCTATGCGTTACCGGAACGGCGTCATCGGAATGAACGTTCTTCACCCCGTCGCGTCAATGGTTCTTCTGAGCCATCAATTTCTATAAGATACCATATTAAAATTAATGTTCCTTCTCAACTTGATCCATAAATAAATCACAACCGCCCTCGCACCTGAACTCAAAACATTGAACTAAACTAACGAATTCTAAAGTCAACGTCCGCAAAATCCGCAATCTGCCAATACCACCTTATTATGCCATTGTCCCTCAATTTTGATGCATTATATTCCCGAAACTCCAACGATTCGAAAGATTTTCGCCCTAGCACGACGGCTGATGTCTCAAGACATTTGTTCCACCCGCCGCTCCCGTTCAACAACACCAAGAAACCTGAAAAACGTAACAACAACATCGTTCTTTTATCAATATTTAATTACAGCAGCTAATTGCACTCGACACCGCACAATCACTAGGCTGGATTTTCAATTAAAAAATTTGCAGGGCGGTGAAGAGTTGAAGTTCAATAACACCCCGACCTCGCCGCCGTCGATGAAAAAGTCGACAAAATAATTCATTTTTTTCCTTTGTGCATCTGACTCGCCATTTAAAAAATTGGCTGAAATAGCGCCTGATTGCGGGTCACTGGCACTCACCTGTCGGAGGTCTGCAATTATTTTTGACCCTTTTGATAAATCTACACGGAAATTAACTGGGAGGTCCTGGGCTGGGGGCTCGCTCCAGACTCCCTGTAAGTGAGAGGGTTTTAATTAGTGATTTCATTTGCCCGGTTATGACCACCGTAACAACGTTAAGTTCTGCGTTTGATCACTTTGTAATTTTCTCAATCATTGTTGACGGACTTTAACGCTATTGTTCTGTTAATTAGGAAACACGCTTTTAAATTAATTGTAATTATTTTCTACTTTCTATTATTTAGCATTTTATAGATGATGGATGTTGGACGATAAAGGATGACCCAACAAGTGATTAATTAGAAATTGGTTATCGCCGTCTTATGAAATCGGAACGTAAGTATTTTAATGAAATACTGTCGTATAGTACAAATTTATTAAGTAAGGAATTATTGCCACTAGAAAACATTTTCCACTGAAAGGTCTCGAGCCCAGAATTTGGGTTCTAGATCAAATCTAGACTCTGAATAATTCCTAAATAATGCAATGTGACCACAATCTTACACAAATTAATGTGAGACTTGAAAGTTTAGTTTAAATTTAGGGGCAATAAATTTTATATGTGTCTACAGTTTTTGTTTTCAGTCAAACTTTTTCGGAATACTATTAACAAAATTTTATATCCTACTATCTACTGCTAACTTGTATAAAAAATAATTAATAATAGTTTTGCATTATCAAGCACTGCTTCAAATAAAACACCATAATTAATTCTAAACTACATAATATCACAGTGGCATGAATTACTAAATTAATTATATAGAGTGTTGTAATTACCTGTCTTGCATTTTAAGAATTTGGCAAGTGCGTTGCTTAAAATCAAAACATAAAAAAACTTAAATACAAACCACACCGCCCAAACTCTTGTCAATAATTTGTGGATAATTAACAGAATTTGATGAGAAACAAAGTCATTTCGACCATATAAACTATAAATTAAAGTATACTAATACATCTATAATTTTAAAAGAAAACAGGATGAATTTTTTTTAGGTTGATGGATTTCCTGCAAACAGGGCACTTCTTTAACGTTGTAGCTGTAGCTTTTATGCAATTTGTGCAAAAAATGTGGCCGCATACAGTTACAGATGCTGGTCTGGTGGCCACGGACTCCAGGCAAATCGGACACGATCCCACAACAACCTGTGGACTCGTAACCTACAAAAAAAAAAAATTAATATAGAAAAAGAACGCAACAATCGTGCGTGATAGAAGTGAAACGTTTGGGCAATGTCTGTAGTGGCGCCTAGAATAACTATTAAAATCAATCGCGCACGCTCAATGTGACATTCGATACTCATGCGAAGAAGAGTAAGTACGGTATTGCGCACCACTCAATCTCCAGATTGGTGCTGTAGATAAAGTGGGCAGCGCTCATCTTTCATTTACTTTAAAAAATTAAATCATGAAAACCAATTTTATGACCCACCTCTTCTTTATTTACCACTGGAGGTGGAGGTGTTTCGGGAGATTTAAACCTGCTTAAAAGTGTAGTGGCGTTTTTGAGCATCTCTTCAGTTTCTTTGCGGTAATCTTCCAGACTACAATTTGAAACATTAAATTGGGACAACCAAAACCAAATTTACCTTTTCATGTCTGTAATTGGAGGATCTCTTGAAGAACATGAATCTTTCTTCTCGAGAATGTCATCTACAAATTCCATAATGTCTTCAATGGCCGATATACTGGAAAAAGCAATAAGATAATATTGAAAAAAAAAAACAACGCAAAAGCTCATTTTACTTGGGTTCTGTTTTGTTGGTAGTAGACGCCGGAGCTTTAGCGCTTCCTCCACTTGTGCTAGGTACTGCGAGATCATACTCGCTGTTCGGTGTTGTCTCCTGTAAGATATGTTTAGTAAAAGTTTCAATTAATGCCATTTACAACCTTGCAATCATCATCTGGGTCATCCAAAAGAACAATTGAAGTGGGCTTTTGTTTCTTTTTAGGTTCAATTTCATCATCTTCGTCGCTGGAAATGGTGAAGTGGCCAGATTTAAAAAAGGTGTCTACTTTCTCATCAACTCTTGTTGCTAATTCACTAGTTACTGGACTCTGTAAGTAAAACATGATTAAAAAAAAGCTTAGAAAAAACTGGAAGCCATTACGTCCTCCAGGATGTTAATAACTTCAGGGGTTCGAAGAGCGGCGGCTGCGGCAACAGTTGCTTTTCGAGATCTCTTAGCTGGGGCCCTCCTCTGAGGTGTTGAAAATGGGGACTCAATTATGGGAACGCGGGACCGAACGCACTTTCTTTTATTGCGAAAACTCATGCTGACTGCTGGGTTTGTTTTTTCACGCTGCACTGATCGTCGACTAAACTCGTAGTATGGTGGCTAAATTTAATTTCTTAGGTTATGTTGTTCAAATTTGGAAAATTTTTTGTTGTTTTGATTCAACTCGACGGGATTTTAGCGACAACGGTGGTTTTGTTGCTCTTTTGCTAAAGAAAGAGATTTCGGTTCCGTTTAAACTTTTAACCGTTTTTAAAACTGACAAATTCGAATTAAACAACATTCAACAATGACAATTGACAAATAGTTCATTAATATTTACATGTAACAGATGGCGCTAGTAGCGTTAACGTGCCAAACGTGTTTTGCTAATGATGGCAGTGGTACCAATATACAGGGCACGGATCCCTAAGTCCCCAGAAAGATTTTTTAAATTTTGCCCCTATATTTTTTCGAATATTTTTTTATCCTTTTTTCTATAACTGAATTCTTTTATGGCGATTTACTTGTGAGAGGTTGAAATATTTTATGTAAATTTTCTATTTGTTGTTATTATTGTTTTTAGACATTTTTAATTGAACCATTGCAAATTGCAAGCACCTTTATGTGTATACTAGAGCTTCCCCCAGTATCTCTAGAGAAGTTCCGACTTGTTGAATTTACCTATTAAAATAAATTTTTAGCTTACTTTAATTAGATTTTCTGCCTTGAACCCTCTCTCTCTCCCTCTATTTTTTTCTTGTTTTTCCTTCTCCCCTTGTTTTTCTTTGTCCTTCTTTTTTCTCTTATCTCTCCCGGGTTGGTTTGTCTCCTTTTTTTCTCTCGCTTTTCCTCTCTTTTTATATGTATATTTTATTAAATTGAACTTTGTGGAATGACTTCAAATAATAGAACTGAATATGAGCAGAAGATCAACAATAGTTATTGGTCATCATTTTTAATGGCAAGCGACAATTAACAAAATCTTTTAAAATTTTTATTGAACTTTCTATGTAAGTTTTTATTTGTTGCCATTTAGTTTTTAGTTTTCTTCTTTGAGAAGACCAAATTTGAAATTATTTGTGAAACGTTCAGAGCGCTTTTCAAAATATCAAGAAAAAAAGAAGACATAGTAATAAAGCAAGATTTCTGCAAGTAACAAATACACTAAAGTGGATCATAAGTTTAGCAAAAACCTCGGAGTTAGCACGTTAGCACATAGTGAGGTCACTTTTCTAGACAGGGGACATATCTAAACAACATGAAATTAGTGGTCGCTGAAAAAAAATTATTGTCCTTAAGGTTACTTAAAGAATACTAACCCATTGGCATTTGAAGAGGGCCTATGTGAATAGGCGCTTCTGCATCATCCCGGACAGTCAGGCTGCCCTACGGGCATTAGGCTCTTTCAAGGCATCATCAAGGCTTGTCTGGGAATATCACGTAAAACTCCGGAGACTAGCGAAGAACAACAAGGTTGGTATCTGCTGAATCCCAAGTCATCAGGGGCATGGGAAAAACTAAAAGGCTGACACCCTGGCCAAGAGGGGATCAGAAATGGGCCTGCTTTGCCCGGAGCCAGCACTGGGCATTTCTCCGAGCCAGCTAAAGCGCGCCCTCAGAAACTGGGTGTCTGAAAGGCATTCTAGGGAATGGGAGGCAAGCGCATCTCGACAGTCGAGGATCTTCATTTCAGGTCTCGATCAGCAAAGAACAGCTGAGTTACTGAGACTCAACAGGGAAGACCTAAGAAAGACGGTTGGACTGCTCACGGGACACTGCCCCCTCAGAAGACATCTCTACATCGTGGGCTCTCTTGAGGACCCTATGTGCAGAAGGTGTGAAGAGAAAAAAGAAACGCTTCTTCATGTTCTGTGTCACTGTCCGGGTCTTGTTGCACAGAGATCCAGGTAGACTTTCCCTTCCTAGAAGTGAGTGAAATCAAGAGGACTTCTATGAGCAGGCTACTGGGCTTTATCACACAACTGCACAAATGACAAGTGAAGAAACATAAAAGCCCAGATGCAACTGCACATTTACCAAATCCCCGACTTTACTAAGTTGGGCGCTCATGTTGTTCATATCTTCATTGAAGCTTACAAGATTACCTAAAAGGGTTCGATTTATAAAACTTGTTTTTCTCTATTTTAATAGGTGGGTAAGTTATTTTTTTTTAATTTTTTGCATGTAGAGAAAATGCATACAAAATGACATAGGCGGTATAATTGTAATTGGCGGACTTTAGCGCTCAATTGATAACCAGAAATGAATGTTTTATTAGTGATGGACAAGAGAAACGTCAACTAAAGTCTGGGCAGACCTCTTTAGTTTATACTTATACTCCTAATGTAAGAAAAATTAAATCGAAAAATGAGCCCACAAAGCTTTCCCAGCAAAGAAGAAACCAAATGTTACTATAAAGTTATTTGAAGATGGCAGTGAAGAAAAAAAATTTCTAATAACCCTTAAAATGATGAAGAAGATTTTCCATACATATATTGCAATAATCTTTTTTCAGGATCTAAGCCCGGAGAAGATTGGATGCGATGCTCGCATTGGGCTCACGCTTCTTGCTCTAACGTTCCTAGAAGAACCAAGCGTTTCATTTATTAATAATTACATAATATACAGGGTGATTTACGTAGGCCGTGCATTAGAAGTTTTTCAACTTTTAGTTGGATTAGAAATTTGAAACTTGGAAGGCAGTCATAATCAGTTATGCTCACTCTATCTAAAATATTTTGAGCTCTCTAGCTATACAGGATGTGCCAAAAGTTGGTATCAACTTTCTTATTTTAAATGGAAACGTACTATTTTTTCTACATAGTTTAATTGGTCTTCCAAATTTGAGTTTTTATAACCTTTGTTATGTGAACTAATTTGACAATTTTTGACATTATATTAATTTATGTGAAGAAAATGGTCGCTGTGGTAGCTTACGAGAAAATTCGTATCTGGCAGACGGTTTTGAATTCATGAAAACCAATTTATAAAGTACTTAGTTCGAAGTCCAGACTAACTTCTGATATCTTAATGGTGGTTCTATTTTGTACCATATGGGCGCAGACAATTTTCAAATATCGCAACCAAAAATGGTCAAGAAGTCATTTTTTTCAAATGGCACCTACAGATTTTTTTTGTACCATTCGATATAAAATTGTATTTTGGGATGAGTTACTTAAGCATTCCCTATACCCAACTTCATCCCCTATCAAATTAAAAAGTAAAATCCAGAAATTCCATCAATCTTGCCGAGAGATTTTTTAGTTTTTCAAGTATGCCATGAAAACAAAAGACAATTGTAACAATTTAATTATGAAATGAATATCTTACTAATTTTATAAAACAACAACAAAAACTATCAAGAACCATCTTAACAAAATTCTAATGTAAATGTTCAATGTGAGCACCATTTTGATTACTTACTACATTCTATTAATCCATTTTCAACAGACTGTGTACCTCGTCTAATTTCGTTGGGACCAAGACTGTCGAATGCTCTTAATTATCTCCAGATCTTACCCCATTAGATTTTTATGTTTGGGGTCGAATATAAGATTTAATTTATACTTCACCACTTCGCAACATAGACAAATTGAGAGGGAGAATAATAAGAGCATTCGACTTGACCCCAACGACATAAGAAGAACTACACAATGATATACAATGATAGAATGTAGTAAACCATATTATGTCATATTGTACGTTTTCCCCTATGTGAATTGGTTTAACATTGAATTTATTTTGGTGAGTTCCACGAGAATTCCCGGTATTTCTAGCAAAATAACAAATCAAATTAGAATGTTCTGGAGGTTGAAACATTAAAAGGTGGTAAAAGGTGTTGCATTTCACTATAAGTAATTAGGTCAATTTTTACGTTTATTCCTCGCTCCAAATTTAACTGGGACTTTCTTTAAAGCGTTGAAACATTTTAAGTAGTTGCGTATCCCCATTTTCGATCCTTGTGGGTAAGGTGCGTAACCGCACCAAAGTGGTTGCCCCTCGAAAAGCTTTGCTCTCGCCCAAACACGGCACCGCCTAATCTATAATTAGCCCTTCGTCCAAAATTAGGGGCAAATTGTTTACTTTGAAAACTGCAAAATAAAATTAGTAGCCAAAATCGCCAAAAATAATAGGCGTCCAGCATCTGGTCGTCGTAAAAAACCTGACGCACCATCGTGCATCCGTTTCCCGTAAACCTCCACCGAGAGCGCCCCGATTTATTAGTTTTTTACCTTCACCGCGTCGCGGCTTTATTAAGTTCGGCGCCGCCTTTCCAATTTATTTCCGCTGCAACAAAAGCAGAATCGGGGCTTCCGCCTCGCCCAAATAACCGAAGGTAATGTAGCGAAACCTCCTAAATAAACATGGAGTTGCGAAATAAAAATCCTCGTTTTTTTTGCCCTGGGAATTAAGCCGAGCAGGATTTTTCTCTTCTACGCCTCGATTAGTCCGGCGTCAACAAATAACGGGAGGGCGAGGACCTACGGCCGGAAAATCTCGAGCGATTGTTGAGAGGGAGAAAAGTTATTTGACTTTGACATGATAGCATTGACCTGAGGCCAATGCACGCTTCCTGATTTATTTCCCCAAGAACAATCGCCTTGATTCCAATAGCCACGCAAGAGCTAGGGGTGCACGTGCTCTATCAGTTCTATTTCAGGGATGAATGGGGTCTGGGGGCCGCGTGGTCGTTATTATCATCCCCTTCCACCGCACGAGCCGTTGATCGTCGTAAACAAATCGTGACGATTAGTAAAACTGACGTTATTAGCATGGTAACAAGATTTTTAGTGGTTTGGCAAACCCACCGGGTCGTCTCTCTTAAAGCTTGTTCTCCAAAAGCTATAAATATTTGCGGAATTGCATCAGCTTTCAAAAAACGCATAAAGGATCCTGGACCTATCTTAATAGCGCAATATCGGGCCCCCTCTCGACGTTAGGCAATTGTTTAAAATAATTCTTTCGCCACTTCGGCCGTGTAAATATTTACGGACATCCCGACCTTTCCATTAAAATTTCTGGGCAAATTAGGGTCATCTTTCCGACAAGTTGGGGGCCTCGACTTCAATTTATTGTCCCCAATCAACCGATATTTGATGACCCAAATTTGCCGCCTTATCACACCGGTACTGTTACAGACTGTTCCAGACTCGAGCCGTGTCAAGGCTGAACTCGCGCCCTCCTGAAATTTCACAATGAGGATATTAAATTTTAATAACGAAAGTGGGCCACGGTGCTGAAAATCGCGCCGGTAATTGCTAAAATTTCGATTTACGCCCAAGTCCGAATTTTCTTGCCAACGACCTCGACAGGTTTCCGACGGACATCCGGACGGGATTTATTTATATATCGCCACATTGTTTACGGCTGGAGGAATTACCTATAATTCGGTATTTAAGCGGATCTAGGTTGAGGCTCAACCATCAATTCGCCGAGTATTTATAATTAAGTGCGTTTAAATTGATTAATCGCCATCTCAATGCTGTGTCAAACTGGAAAAGTGAAGAAGCCGGCGCGGCACTCAATTGTGTTACTGAAGCGGAGATTGCGAGCTTTCAGGAGCTTTCAGCGGCGCGTCTCACCCAGAACTGTTACCGGGGGTTTTCATTACGAAGAGAACAATGGCGTTGGAGGGCTGCATTGACACCGCTATAGTCCCCGTAATATTTTACTAGGAAAAGAACTGCTTAAGGGCTTTAAGAAATCAACAGTTTCATTAAAAAGTATCTAGTAATTTGTTTACTACTAGTTTAGTCTTATTTTTATATGGGTCGTATTTAACAGTCTACCAAATTTACCCAATATTTTCATACAAAAAAATACTTTCGTTTCTCAAAAATACTAAATGCTCACCAAAAATTAAGAAAATATATAATCTTAAAACGACAATCAAATATTGACATAATGCTGGCCTCTTATATATTTTGTTCGCCAAAATAACTTTTGTTGACCATAAATACTAAATGTTCACCAAATTTTATTCCGCATTTAATTCTAACATAATACCCAGATATTTAATTTTCAACAGTGTCTTATATTATTACACAGTTAAAAATACTATTTGTTGCTCAAAAATACACAAGCAATAAAATGTTGTGCAAATGCTAAATAATTTTATGCAAAATTATAGATGTAAATGTGCTGAGGCAAGGAAAATAAAAGTAAAAATAGAAGTGGTTTGCACAAAAAAAGATATTGATTTCCGTAATATATAAATGCTTTGCTGTAATTGGCTTGCATTATGTAAAACGTAAAACTTCTTTTAGTGGTAATTTTTAATAGTGCTTTAAAAAAATATAGGGCCCTGAACTGACCTTGTACAAAACTTTTTTCGCGTGCCTCTTGTCTGGAAGCGCAAGCGGTAAGAAGAGATGCGCGAGCATATTTTATTTTTGGAGTAATAGAATAATTATTTGAAGCACAAATAGTTTTTTTGAGAAACTATCTAGTGGATAGCGCGAATATTTATTATGTAGGTACAGCAAGGGCGCGTAACTTGAGCGTTCTAAATTTGGTGAACGTTTAGTAAAATTGATAGACATATAGAATTTAAAATGTAAGCAATGGTAAAACAATACGCAGCATAGTTATTTTAGTGGTGATGTTCTCATTTTCTGATGTATAATAATTTGGGTTTCATTTAGATTTTTTGATGCTCATTAAATTTTCTGGTGGACAGTGCAAGGGATGTATGGTTTAATTTGGTGTACATTATATTTGTTACTTTTTTATATTATAGTTACTTTTATTGGTGTCTTATTAAAACTTATGTTAGGGGCTTTAACAACAGAAAAAAATTAAACCGCGTCCCCCCAGAATCTCTCTAACTAACTTCTTTGTGGTCCTCTCTTTACTCCACAACTATTGTCCATGATGAAATACGAGGTAAAAACATTTTGTTAACTTGGCGTGCGGCATTCCCGAAAATCATCAGCGGGTTCACATTTTCTTTTTATTAATGAAACGGGTGGGCGTCGTTACCATTTTTGCGAAGTCCCCAACAAGCAGAACGCGGTGCATTGCAATTAGGGCTAGGACTTTTTTGAATTTTGGTATTCGAATAGTCATTTAAATATTTATTCGAATATTCGAATAATTCGAATAGTCATTCTAATATTCGAATAATTCGAATTATTCGAATTATTCGAATTATTCGAATATTCGAATTATTCGAATTATTCGAATTATTCGAATTATTCGAATTATTCGAATATTCGAATTATTCGAATTATTCGAATTATTCGAATTATTCGAATATTCGAATGACTATTCGAATTATTCGAATATTCGAATGACTACAAAATGAATGAATACAAAAGTATTATGTAGTAAAGTCTTTTTTTGACAGGTAACTAAAAAAAAACACAATGAAAAATAATGTAGTAATTACTCATTATGTTTCATTGTGTTTTGTTTAATTACGTGTCAAAATAGCTATTTATGTAGTAAGTTGCAAAATTAAAGTGTTTTTCGCACTAAGACGTGAATATTACCAAACGAGCGAAGCGAGTTTGGTAACACGTCGCGTGCGAAAAACACGAATGTTGCAACGTACTACATACAAGATTTTTTATACAATCGTGGCCAGAATTGTTAAAAATGTAAAAAGAAAGAATAAAATTTCACATTCTTACTGCATAATCTAGTTGCACAATTTTTCGTTTCTTAGGAAATGCGACATAACAGAATCAACATTTCATTGATAATTGAGGTATTTGTCAGTTAATTTTACATTTTGTATCTAAAGCGAAAAAGTGACAGTATAGTGAAAAAAAACACGTCATTTCAACATGAAAATGACATTCAAAATGGTACTATTTCGATAGGATTGTATAAAAAAAGTATTTATTTAATTCATCTACGCGGGATAAATAAAATGCTGCTATTGGCTACCTTCCTTATATTACTTGTTTCGCACGCTTTTGCGAAAACAGAGATTTTTAAACTTTTTCTCTTGAGGATTATTGTTATTATTCTTCTCCCGCATCATTTCTTTTATAGGTATTAAGTGACAACGCAATAAATATAAAGCAAAGTTCAAAAGTTTAATTTACATACAGTTCGACGTGCAATTGTTCATTAATTTATTAGTAATATGTATATATAATTCTATAATTCGAATAGTCATTTGAATATTTTGATTATTTGAATGGTTATTCGAATACATAGTCTATTCGAATAGTCATTCAAATAATTCGAATATTCGAATTATTGAATTTGCTCGTATTCGAATTTTACGTGTTCGTCAATTCGAATATTCGAATAATTCGAATATTATTCCCAGCCCTAATTGCAATAATTTCATTTCCACCTTATATTGTTTGTGTATTTTTCAGCTCGAGGGGTTAATTTGTTTGGATCGTCACGTTTCCTACGCATATACATGGAAATTTGCTAACCGAGTTTCCACTAGTGGCCTCCAAGTTCTCACACGTTTTCCCAACAAACATCACCTTGCGAGTTGTTGGCGTGACGCCTTCAGTTTCTTGCAACTCGACCAAACCAATTTCGTCTCGTTGAGTTCGTTGGATTGATAATTAATTTGACGACCCTGACGTCGGTTGTAAATGTCGTCATTGGAGCCTTCTTCGGGCTTCTTGAAACCCGACGTAAAGTTGCTATCGGTCATCGAAACTATCGGGTTCTTGATACCTATTTAATTGGCAGTGTATTGTGTAATTCCAATCAATAGGACGAGTTGCCAGAAAACAAGTCAATTACCTCGAAAGGTCACTAATTGGTTATTAGTTTCAGGAAGGTAATCGATGCGAATCAGAGAAATGTCCTGAACCTGACACTTTTTTAAGGTCATTGGTGCTTAACGTTTCTAATTTTTTATCAAATAGAGTCAACAATCGCGACGAAGTCTGCACGCAAAAGTGGTGGAAACATAAATCCTTTTTGGTCGAGCAAAATAGGTCGTCACGATTTTTTATCAAATAGAACCAACAATCGCAACGAAGTCTGCGCCTCAATTGAGGGGAATTACCAGTAAGTAATACTCGTTGGGGTTGATAACATAAAAGCTGTCGCAAGTCGCAACCCTGTAAGAAGGAGCTTAAATATAACTAATGTAAATTTTACTAAATATAACTGACACCCCGGTTGAATTGTGCTTCGACAAAAAAGGCATTTTCTTTTTTTCGAAAAACTCTCATCTCATCATTAGTGTCTAATAACCTGACCTTAACCAATTGTTGGATGTTTTGTGCGTCCCCCCGTGTCAGGGATCACCAGTTCAGGCTATTACGGTCTAAACTGGAATATCACCCTTTTCTGTTACACAATGTTTATTCTTACCTAATAACGTCCTTGGGGCGATTACGGAATAATTGCGGGTTATTCTTGGTCAATTTCAGTTTTATAACCAGCTGAAAGGATCGTAATGGACAGTTTGTTTTGTTTAGGAAAATTTCGTGGAAATCCCCAACGCTATTCGGTAGACTGGACCGCGTGACGGATCGACTTGACACTTTGCGTTTATTGGTAACGTAATTATCACGGCATCGATGGCCGTTGATCTGGAGTAAACTTTCCGCCTGTTTGTTACGTTCCCAAATGACAACGGCAGAAAATTTACGAGACACTGTGGATTTCCAGCTGTTGGAGAGGAGAAACAATCGGAAAAATATCGTTACGGGGCACCAGTTGCGAAATTTTCGACCAGATGGCAAGATGGAAGCCGCACTTGGTGCAACAGTTTGCATCACAAAAAGTGACGAGTTATTGCATCATTCAAAGTAGCCAGGATAACGCGAACATACGGCTGGATTGCGTGATAATTGGTAGCCAATACTGGGTAATTGTCAATAGTAAAATGAGAGAGTGACAGCACATTTTATTTTTGCGGGATTTCTATCAACTTATTTTGTTTCAAATATGCAGCGCAGCCCTAGGTCATTGAAGTAAACTCTCTTCTTCCTAGTTTAGTTTGATTGCAATTTTTCAGTATGTTAAAATCTTTATCGGACCTATGTCAATTTCTTTAAATTTAAAACGTTGAAAAATTATGAAGACAAAATTTATAAGAAAAGGTCTTATTGAAGAAATTTGATTCTTGAGTTACATCTGCACAATGCAATGAGGATCCTTGCATTCGTTAAGAGAAGAATTCTGGTCATCAAGTTCTTCACTTATCTTCACTTATTTTAGAAGAACGTTGGCGTATTATTAGGTTAACTTTAATTATTTGGATAATTGTAGGTGTACTTCTGGGCTCTTTAAACTCTTCTGGCCCTACGACAGGATTCCTTTGTATGGTGGACGAAAACTCTGCAGAAAACCGCGCAAGGACAGCTGCAGAAGCTACAAAGACTTGCGTGTCTGGGAATCACAGAGGCTATGTGCACTACACCAACAGCGGTCTTGAGGCAATGCTAGACTTGACCCCGTTCATGGCATCTTGCTCTGCAAGATGCCATGAAGCTGTCCCAGACGATAAACCTTAAGATTTCTGCGCAAGAGAGTTCCGGCAAAGAAACCTTAAAGGAGCGGAAATCTATATTCTAACAGATAGACAGGCAGCAATTAACGCTTTAAAAGCTTTGAGTCTAAAACTGCCTGAAAATGCAAACAATTCTTGAAGCAACTGGCAACAGGCAACAAACTCACTCTCATGTGGGTGCCAAGGCATCAGGAAATTGAAGGAAACGAAATAGCCGACAAGTTAGCCAAACGAGACACGGCCATAGAACCGGAGCCGTTCTGTGAGCTGAGCAAAAGCCACAGGAAGGCTGAAGTCCATAGGTGGGAAAGAAATGCTAAAATAGCATACTGGAAACAAGTTCTAGAACAAAGACAGGCGAAAAAGTTTATAGACTATTCGTCAAAAAAGGTCACAAAGCTTCTCGACCTGACAAGGGATGAAATGAGACTCGCTACCGGTCTTCTCACTGGATACTGCCCACTGAGGTACCATCTCAAGAAAATGGGAAAGACGGATAGTGAGATATGCAGATTATGTGGATCAGAAGAAGTAACTTCCGAACATATACTATGTCACTGTGACGTCTTAGCAAGCCCTAGACTAACTCACTTCGGCATTGTGAGTCTATCGCCTGACGAAGTGAAGGAAAAGTCATTGCAAACTTTCCAAAGAGTTTATGCCTTTGGAATAAAAATTAGATGCAGGGTTTGAACAAAAGATCTCATTGGTCGCAGTTCAAAAAGGCTAGAAAGCTAAACAACCTATCTGTAATCTAATCAAATCTAATGTAATAGAAAAGTTCTAAAAGAAAAAATGGAAGAAAATGAAGAACAGAATAAAGTTAAAAATGGTTGTTCTTGTATTGACAGAAGCTGTATATTGAAAAATTAAGTAGAGAAGCGTTTAATATTTTCTATTAAGCTTACAACACAATAAGTTGTGACCTAGCATGAGATTTTCATGGTATCAATAAAACTGATTAAGAAGCTGGAAAAACGAGTGAAAGAAAGAAGAACTGCTTATACCTATATTATTTGTTGATCTTTATAAAATGTACAACACTATGCCACTGATTTATTATCCAGAATGAGATAGAATAGTATTAATAGGACTTAGGCGGGGGCTGCAAAAGTTCTATATTACGAATGTAGTAAAAATAGAAGGAAAACTGTCTCAAAATTTCCAGTATACAGAAACCAAGATTGCTCGAAAAGTTTTTAATCTACCGTGGCATTATATGTTTTAATTTTTAAAATATTTTTTCTTTTTTCTTTGTCCCTTTGGTTCTTAATTTTGCCCCTGAATACTAATAAATTAAATTCATAGCACAATTTGAAGAAGACGAGACCTTATTCACGTTTTTGTTTATAAACATCAACACGTAACTTTTAATATACTTGAAACCTGCCAGGCCTATTATTCTTTTTTAAATTTTTATTCGAAGTAAGATGTTGCAGGCTTCCTTAATGCAGCCATAAATATATTTCTATAAATATTTTGGTCGTAATAAGAGTAAGCGCGTCGTTAAAGAATTCGATAATGTTTCACGTGACTTTCTGAGACAATACCAACTCGGTTTAATGTTTGAAGAACTTTCTTTTATGTTATGAAGTGTTGTGGATCTGCACGTGAGCAGCCCTTGCAAATTCCACTACGCTTTATAATTTTTGAAAACTCCCATGCTCTACTAACAATTGTGCAACCACCGACGGAGTCCCGTTTTATTCAGGAAATTTATAACCGTTGCGAAACCTGTAAAAAGCATTAGAAGTATTGTTGAAATTGTAACACGATGTGGGCGTGCCAACCTTGAACTTGTCTTTTGTGTTTCAAAGGGTATTTACGTTTATTTTCCTTCAAAGTTCCCAATTTGCGTGTTAGTTCAGAACTGCATTAAAAGGAAGCGCAATAGATTCAGTTACGTCCAGAAAACCTCATTATTCGGTCTTTATATAAGTTTATTCCAAGTTGTGTAATCTGGCTCCGCAACGTGCTTACGTTGGACACAATTGAAAATTTTTTTTCTTTCAGTAACTGCATCGATCTCGCTCCTCCATCTCATAACGCGCAGTTGTTCAAGATATTTGCACAAAAGCTGCATTTTATATAACCAATTAATTACAAAGCAGCACGTGCTAATTATTTTCAACATTGCGTAGAATCGTAAATCCCTCGGGAGCTTCCACAAATCATTCGTGAAAGTGCCACAAATCTCGATTTTTTTGCAATAACCAAACTGGCGAAGGCGCGTCCTATTTAATCCGCGAAAATTATAAATTCTGCAATTCAGTTTCAGCTGGCAAAAATGGGACGCGATACCTGACGAGTGGGTGAAAATAAATTAATAATAATTCCCCAAGGACTTTCGGGAAATTAGTAAAGTATAAAAGTTTCACTCAGCCGCCCAAACTCTTTAAATTAATTACGTTACATCTAATAAACCTACTTAGTAAGTAGGGCACGGTTCTAAGGGGCGCTGTGGCCTGTTATCAACCTACATCGGAATTAGGCCGCCTCCCTCTCGCCCCCAGGTGACGTTTAGGGGATGTTTACTTTGCGTTCGAGCTAACAGTTAAGTACTTGTCAATCCATCATATTTGTATGTTACACTCAATTTCGCAGTTGAGGGTTGTCCTTCGAATCGATCCGAGGTCGTCGGTAAAACACAATGACAAATTTATTGCGTCGAAATGAAGACGACGGATTTTTCATTTCCCGCAAAATGTTTACGCAATTTGCTTCAATTAAACAAAGTGATGGGCGAGGTTGAGGAGTTGTGTTGGTTTGATTATAAATATATCTGGTGAAAAGTCGGTGTTCGCCTCCGTGATCCCGAGTGCATGCGGGGAATCACTATTTCGGGAGTGGTTACTATTATAAATACTTACTAATATTTGAGGTTTTATGGAGGCAAATAATGAAACGGGACGCTGTTAGTAACGCAACGAGAATTTTGTCCAAGCTGATTCAGCCACTAAGGTTCAAAGCAAGAAACGCTTCTGTTGGCTAATTCGGGAAAAGTTAATAAATTTTAACGATGTCAACAGCAAAAAATGTCGCAGAAAACAATAAAGATCTGTTAGTCAGAAGGCTTAAAGCTTACACGTTTTAAATGCAAATTTACAAGGCCCAAAAATTGTCAAGCAGCAACTCCCGCTAAGACGATCTTCAGAAAACTTAATAACTATTGTCAACAAATTAAAAACAATTCTAAATTGACTTATTTCAAGCTACAAAAGAGTAAAAAGATGCTGCAAGTACGAGAAAATTTGGAAACGTCAGAATCAACAACTATTGAGCCGAAGAACTTAAGTAGGCAACAACTACTCTATTAAAAGAGATTTTAGCAACAAAGTTTTACGAACAGAATTGTTCTATAATTCGTCTCTAAACAAATTCTGGTACAGAAAAATTTATTTAGACTACTCAGTCTCACAGTGCAGAGTTAGAATTTTGGTTCACCTATAAACTATTATATTATATTATATTTATTTATATTATATATATTGTATTATTTGCTGTTATCAACTAATTCGAACGAGTGTAAATGGAACCCAAAAGCCGCTTCTAAAATAGAATAAGCTAATTAAATAGTTGTAGAGTTACAGTAACAGCTTTTTGCTTGTTGGGGCTGCAACACTGAAACCTGTTGCGGTGCGTTTTGGCGGATGCGCCGGGAGAATAATGTCAAAACAACTTCGGCCTCTAAAAATAAAATCAGCTTAGGTATTTTATGCCTTGCCAGTAAAGGCGGAGTTGAAGCTGTCAGCAAGGAAATATCTGTAATCTAATTGCAATTTGCTAGTTATAGCGAAAGCGGCGAGGCAAAGTTTGCCCAAGTCCAACCTAGATGTCTATCGTCTTATTTCCGCGTGCTTGACAAATTTGGCGTCTCTTAATATTTGCAAGTGGATCTTTATTTTTGAACTTTGCATTGTCAATCTTATTTACATTATGGCAGTCGACTCCAACGTCCAACATCTTGTTTCAATCAACGCCTAACCCAAATTCGCCGGACCTGAATAAGTCCCTATCACTTTCAGATAAGTGACGGGTCGAGGTTCTGAAACTTTCAGCCTCGCCGTTGCCCCGCGAATTTCCCGAAATCCCCAATCATAATAACGTGATTAATTGCAATTTTCGTTAAGTAGCCTCGTCCTGATATCGTATATTTAAAAACGTGTCATTCTTTCAGGAAAGCACTTAGACTGAAATTTGGTCGGAATCATCAACAAAACATTTCATCCTCGATGTTTACGAGTTCAAAACACTGACGGTGTCCAGAGAACGTCACAATAAAGACGCGTGTGGCGACATTCCACTTCGTAATCCCTTAAACGCGCTAACTAATAGAGGTAAATCTGCACGGCCATCCTTGGCGCATACCGCGACGCGGGGACGCTGCCCGTCGTCATGACGACGCCAGTTGATATATACGGGAGCGTCGCGACGCCGGTTCATTCAGTAACATCGCCTCCTTCAGCACAAAAGGGTGAAGTGAAGTTGCGTGGATAAAGTGACCGATCTGTTTACCAATCTGTTGTGCTCCGTACCTTGGGGGTTCCTCGCCGACGTGGTTGAGGTGAGTCATCCTCAGAGATTCCCGAAAAATGCCAAATCTGACACCCGGGACTATTCGAATTGCACCTATGACCTTTTGTTCCCACACAGCTTGTTAATATTCACAAGGCAGTTCAGGAGCATCATGAGAAATTACCAAATTGGCTTCGCCCACCCCTAACATTAACCTAAGGGCATATTTTATTATGTTTAAGTACGTAAAATTATAACGATACTAAATTTTCGTGGGTTACAAAATTGTGGAGCTCTGAAATAACGTAATTTTTTTGAAAAGTTTTCTGCAAAATCCTTGAACTTTTTCGAAATTTATTAAAATCCTGAAACTTTGAATAAGTAGAGGAATTTTTTTTTTTAAATTTGTTTGTAAAATGGAGGGTAATTTTGGTTCCACCTTCAAAAGGTAGAGACTTCCCTCCGTCGAGTAAGGGGCTGATGTCGGCGGGACATCTGGAGGAGGATAATTTCTTTACCTTTGCCACTTCCGCATGCCTCGATATTTATGTATCGCTTCTTGGTTTGTTTTCGTAGCTAATGACTCAATCGCGTATGGAAGCGCTTCGAAAGCGGTCGTATTCTTTTTGCATGTGGGTAACGGGCCGGGATCGAGCTGGAATTCCTGTCGGATTTATTTCTGAGCCTCACCGCGACGCTAGGCGCCGAATGTAGGCGTCCGATTGTCGCCATCACATCGCATCTGTCACCTTCGGCGATTATTTTTCAACTGTAAAATTTACATCGAAAAATAATCACCTCGAAACGGCGTGTAAACACTTGTTGATCGAAATTTTAATAACTTCCGCATGTCACTCAACCCCACAACAACCTGCCACTCTCTATAGATTGGTTTTTAGATAATGAAGCGATATTTTTTCGCCATTTCGAGTAAACAAACACGCGAGAATCCAATTATTTCCCAGATGCAGTAGTTATTGTTATTTCAGGCGGTGAACGCGTGATTGATAACACCACGTTCCGCTGGTCGGTTTCGCGATTGATTCATGAAAAGCTGAAAATTTGGCCAAGTAGCGAGAACAGCGGAAGCGCGTTTCTGGCAACTCCGTAATCAAATAAATAAAGTTAAGGTTAACGAAAATTAATTTTAGTAAATTCCTGGCACTCCTGAAACTCGTTTTTCTTGACTTTCAGAAAATGAAAACAGAAGACAAAAACAACATGCCGAAAGTGCGATTAGCAGTCATCGGCAAATCGAACGTGGGAAAATCAGGTGAGCAAGTCGTGACAGTTGCCGGAATTGTCCGCTGAAATGCCGGAACTTGTTCTGAAAGAATTAATTGTTTCAGCCCTCACGGTCCGGTACCTTACCAGGAGATACATCGGGGAATACAGAAGTAACACAGGTAGGCGGCGTTGTTAATTAAGATGCCCACTCCCGAAATCTTGCAATTTTCCTGACGGTTTCCGGTGTTTGGGTTCGGCCCCACTGAAGTTTTGAAATATGTAATCGTTTTACGGCTTCGAGGGGGCGGCAGGAAAATTTGCAAGTGTTTCAGGAGTCGCACGGACACTTTCAGCGGATGCGCTTGGCGATCCCGAAAAGTTATCAAGCGGGAATCGCGTCCCACGAAACTAATTAACTTTTGAAATAGAGGAAGCTGCAAGAACTTCGGAGCTTAAAGTCACAGAAGCGTAGTTGAACTTTTTTGAAAAAACTAAAGTGGAGTCTTGGTCAAAAATTTGGGCCCGGTTGCATAGCGTTAACAATTCGTTAATGCACCATTAAAGCTTCTGTTGATTGGCCATAAAGCCTTTGTTGCAATTGGTAGGTGTTTGAGAGACACTAACAATGCAACTTTGCAAATCATTAGGAAAGAGTGGATAGCTCTAGAATCTTTCATCAAAACTGTAAAAATCGTTTGTGTAATTCCTGGGCGTTCTAGAATCAGAGTTCGGCACTTTGATTATAATTTAGAAGGTTTAGTAAAGTCTGGAGAAAATTTGCACTTTCAACAAGCGCGTTGTTGTTCGGTTTAGGGTGAAAATAAAAGTGAAAACCCCGGTTGATTGCAAAGTCGCATTTGCTGTCAGCACGCGCGTTAAAAAAGCGTAAGCAAAATGTTCATAATAAATAAAATTGAATAACGGAGCTTTCCGGTCTTAGAAAAATAATCGGATCTCGGGTAAATATTTTCGGTCGTATATTTTAATTACATTGTGTCCTTGACACCGACTGATAGTAAATAAAAGTGCGAAACTTGCGAATTTTCGCGTCCAGAAGTGGGATTGGCACTGGTCCAGGATGCGCGGATACCTACGTGAAATTCCCAAACAATGAATGGGGTTACGAAAACCATCATCGCTTCCATGTACGGCCAACAACCGGCAAAAATAGATTAGCAATAAATCATCACCCGTCGATCATGACGTCACAATGACGTTCATTAACGGAAGAGTGGTTGTTGCACTTGAACGTCGACGTCGATCCGAGCTTGCATCGTTAGATAATCTGACGACGGCTTCAGCCCAAAACATAACGAGGAGCGAGTTTTATCTGAAACGGTTATTTTTACAATTTATGACTGAAATTTGGGCGTTAGCGGACAATGAATCGGGAGCTGAGTGCAAAATTTTGGCAGGACCTAGACGGACTGATGACGTTAGTTGCGATAAATTTAAAATTTGTTGTTTTCAGGTCCGCTACTAAAATACTTGCTAACGTTATCTAAAGTAACGGAAAATTAGCGAGATCGCGATTAATTTCCAACAACAATCGTCTGCCACCCCGGTAATTTTAGACACGGAATCAAAATAAATAGCGGCAGTCGCCAGTGGAAGTTTTGCCAAATTCCGTCCGCAAGCCCTTTTATCGAGAATTATCTCAACGTTACAAAACCAACTCGTTTCGCAACAGAAGGATCACGTAACTGGAATCCGCAACTTTTTGCGTCTTATGAATCCAAGGCGAGTTGCAGATCAATAATTTTGCTGATACGTTTCAGCTGAAACAGTCACCGGATCCCTGAAACTCGACGACGTGCACTGTATTTCAATCACCAGTAGCAATTGAATTTTCGAACGTCGCCTTGAAAACAACAAATGTCTTGAAACAAACCGAGCAGTACCTCGAAGAAAGCTCGGCCGGTCTTTAACGAAAAAACTTGGTCAATACTTTCGAAATTCGTGGCTATCTATTTCAAAAACGCGGAAATCGACTAAAGTGACAGACGGGCATCCGGAGGCATAAAGCCACTTAACGGCGTGTTTACAAGTGGCATTTGGTGGCTGCGCTATAAATAGTGCCATTTCCAGACATCGCTGGAATACCTGGCTGCAGAGACAAGGCTTCGACAAAACATTCAAGTTGCACAATTGTCGCGGTAAGCCGGCCAAAGGCCGTTCCGACCCGCCGATTTGCCATACCAAACTCCCCAGATGACCCAAATAAAAGAGAAAATTTAATTGTTAAATTTGTCTCTACCCTCCTTCTGGACACCGGACGCATTCCTGCGTTACAGACGCGGAATGCTCTAAATTTAATCTCGAGCTGCTACACGCCAAGTCTAGGAGCTCCTGCGACGTTCGCCTAAACTTTTTCGCGGCAATGAGGTTAATTAATATAAAAATAGTTGAGTCACCCCCCAACTACGTGCGATTGTGGAAACGTACCAGCACCTTTACTATCAACAAATCGAGCAACCTCTGGGTTGAATCAAGAATAACGCTTGTTATTGGGGCAATTACTTTCAAAATTGGTGAATCACCGGTTTTGTCTTTACCAATTACCCCAATTGCATTGAGATGTAGCAGGAGCTTTATCGTCAATAGATGGAGCTTTCCGCTAATGTCTGGCCAAGATCAAGTTCAATAGTTGCTTGTTATTGAGCCAATTGCGCTAATTGCCCCTGAATCCGGGAGGGTGGCTAGGAAACACGACGCTAGACCGCAAAATTGCAAATCGGGCAATTGGCAGATTGGGTCAGTGGGACACCCGCAATTTGGTTGGCTCGAGCACCCGTCGTAATTTATGACGGAGAGCAATTTCAGATATTCGGCGCAAAAATTTGTTTACACAAATTTGTCACTTCAGATTCAATATTGAGAAACGTTCAGCAGGAGTTGATTCAGGAAATTCAGTAACTTTTTTATGGGTTCAGTCACCAATCGCTATTAATATTTCGGAAATCACAAGATTTTCTCGTTGATAGCCCCAACAACCATTTATACGAAACTTTGTCCTGAAAGAAGTGTTTCCTGAAAAATCCTTGAAAAGTTCAGAAAAGTATTGAGGACCGCTAAGCTCTATTGTAGTGTTAACTTTGAGGGTCCTGAAAGAGAGCTACTGAAACACGAATAATAATTTTGTGTAGCTCTTTTCAGTTGACCGCCATTTTAGAAATTCAGCACCAAATTTATTTACAGAAATTTTTCCCGTTTATCGAACTTGTTAGCTTAGAAACGTTCAAATAAATTTTCAAGAAATTTAGTAACTTTTGTCTTCAGTCTCCATTCGCTACATAAATTTTTGGAAATTAGCATCAATTTTCGTTAATTGTCTCAACAGTCATTTACGTGACTTCACCCTGAAGCTGTTTCCCAAACAATCCCTAAAAGTTGAGTAAACTATTCAGGGACGTTAAGCTCTGCTGCGGTGTTAATTTCGGGCGCCCTGAAAGGGTTCCTGAAACGCGCCTAATAATTGTTTGGCTCCCTTCAGTTTCGCTCTTCGAGCACTATTGAAGTGTATGATGTTGTTAATTGTCTCCAGAGAGCGTTCAACTGTCGCCAAAAGGGCGCCAGTTAATTTCCCCCTGTTTCGGCAATTCCCCAATTAATTCGCCCGTTCCCGTAAAATTGTTTGTCTCCCTTAATTTAGCAAACATGGAATTGTCTAAACTCACCAAGACTCTAAGAAGCTTTTGCAACTTCCTCTCAAACTTTTCAATTATTACGCCCCGAAATGAAATTTCAGTCGAGTTCATCGCCCTCATCTTTTACAGATTTGCTGTACCGCCAGACCTTGACCGTGAGCAATTCCGCTCTGGATGTGGAAATCGTGGATGTTTGCAGCTGCGAACTTTCCCTCTTCCCGGAAGAGGCCGTCTATTGGGCCGACGCCGTCGTCGTGGTTTACAACGTTACCGAGAGGACTTCGCTAACGCACGCCTCTGAACTTCTCCAGAGGGTGCTGCAGTTAAGAAGCCAGATGCCCATGCTCCTTCTGGGGAACAAGTCCGATCTGATCTACCAAAGACAGGTACGTCAAAAGCGACGCCCGACAGCAATTAATCGCGAAATTTGATAATAATTAAACTCGCGACCAAATTGCGACTTTAGTGGACATTGATTGGACGTTTATGGAGCCGTTGAGCAGGGAACTCTCCAAATCGAGTCAACGCTCTCGGGATAATAGCGATTGATTGGATTTGGCGGAGATGCGAGGAGGAACGTTTACGCATAAATTGAGCTCTATTAATTTGAGGAGATTGAGGAAAGTTTCAACTAGAAACTATTTTTTTCCGAAATTTAGTCAGAAATTTAGTAAAACTGGGAGACATTCCAGACATAAAATTCGTGCAAATTGGGGATTATTTCCAGACGTTTTATCAGATTTTTTGCAACATCCTTAAAGCTAAGTAAATTGCAGTAACCCCAGGATCCGTGACGTCGTCTTCTATTGACATTCCGGCTCCTGGTCCACCCACTCATTTCAGAACAAAACTAGTCTTTAGTTTATTTGCTTCCCCCGCTTTGACCATAAATCCGTCATCTAAATTTAGCCGGACCCGCTGACACGTTCAATGAAACTGTTTATAAGTTCCGCCGAACTTGACTGGCAGCGTCCTCAGAAATTGTGAACATTCCGTCTTTGTTTCCAGGTGGACGAAATGGAAGGCCGCACCCTCGCCATTCAAAACAATTGCCAGTTCGCCGAGGTTTCGGTGGCGGAAGACACCCCCGCCATCTACACCGCCATCGACCAGCTCCTCAACGACTGCCGTTCGCTCCAGGCCACCCAGAAGATCCGCAAGTTCTCAGTGTCGAAAATGATCGGCACGCTGATCGGCACCGGCAACGGCAAAGTCGTCCAGAATCCCAACCAGGGCGGCACCGTAGTGGTCTGCAACAAATCCGATTTGTACAAATCGCGAGTGTTGAGGAGGCGACAGAACTTCACGGCGACGGCGTCCCTATGACTAACCGAAAAACAGGAACAAGCGGGAACTGCACGCTGAACTAAACTTATTGGGTTTTTCCTCAGTTTTATGAGGTGAAAGGTACACTGGGATGTGCGGTCGAGAGTTCGAGCCTTGAACCAAATAATGACGGACTAATAAAGTTACAGGAAGGACGTGTAAAAATTGCGACACGCGATCGCGGTTTTCGATTAGTTATTTGGGGATCGAGCAATAATTTTGGGTTGGCCAACGTGCACATATCAGGAGTCCCGAAACTCTCGTTACGGAGGCCGCTGGGCGGCTCGAGGAAGATGTTGAAATAATAGTTGTAATTTTTATACCCTTTTCATTATATTTCATGTTGCCAATGTTATAAAATAATGTTTGTGAGGGCGAGTCAATATTTGAGGCGCTCTTGTCAGGCGGAATCAATTACTTATCCGCTGTCTGTCTAAACCCCTCTATAGGTAATAGCTGACCAAATATTCTATAAGATTGTGTGTGCTATTAAGGCTGTGATACTGAATGTCTTTTTGTAACTTGTAACTCACTTACATAAGTGGTCTGATCAGCATGTATTAAATTCATGTCAACGCATATGTATTTATGCTGAATAAATTTATATGATTATATCCCTCTTTTATTACCCACATTCTGCACCATTTTAAACACCAAGGAAAATACCTAAAGCGACTAAAATCGCATTAGCAATTCCCCCGGTTTAAAGCGAGCAAATGGCAGAGGCGCCGTAAACAGTTTTATACCAAATCGTTTTGCTTTGTTGAAGCAACAGCTTAATATTAAGTGGACAAACAACCATTTCCAAAACTTTCCTGCCTTTGTTTGCCATCAATTCGTCTAAGGAGAGATAATAAAAATTGAAAAATAGGAAAAGGATCGAAGTTAATTTTTCTTTCCCTGGAAATGTTGATACATTTTTATGGAAGTTAAAAAGCACCTTACAAGTAAACGTTAAACACATCATTAGTGGAATCTGTGGATAAACACCACAAATCAATAGATCGCTTGACTTCATGTCACCACCTCTCATAAATCCAGATCTGGTTTCTTGTGACTATTTTCTTAACTAAAAATAGACAAAACAACATTAGTAATTTTTAACTTACGATACTGCTAATAGCCATATATTTTGAAGAATTCCAGCGTTACGCTCGAGAATTTAGGAATTTCAGATACGTGACTAAATTTAAATCTGCATTTTATGAAGCCTACGTTTAATGAAAGATGATCTGGCGTATAGATGCACCTGGCATTACGATTAATTTTTAACTCGTTAATCCAATAAACAAGGTCGCGGTAATTAGTTGAACCAAATTATCAGTTGATCAAGTAATTTCGCTTTAATATCCGACGATAACATGTTTTGGATCATTCGCAATGCTGACAGTTTTACTGAGGCTCGATAACCCAATTTTCACGCGATTTTCACTCAAGGTTGCGGTGTTGCAATCAAATTCCCTCTCAACTTGCAATGAAAATCTGAGAATTATCACGTGCTAAATTCTGGACTAAAATGATCACAACTGTTGTGGTCGATTTAAAGCAGGTTGTGGTAGCAGCAAACTGATGCACTTAACGGTATTGCTGACAGTAGTAAAGACTTTTACACATGGAAAGACGTAAATTTTAAGGTTACGAGCAAATTATTCATAAATACCAAACTCCTCACAGAAGAAGTACCTACACCGCTTTTCTTAAACAGTCAATGGAGAAGTTTAGCTTCAGGTCGATTAATTTGTTTAAGTCTTTAAAGTTGCAATCTGACATACTTTGATTAAAACTTTAGTAAAGTGTATACAGCTTTTTTTGATTTTCTAACCCTTAAGTCATCAAACTTATTCCTTATTCTAACAAGAAAGTGTAAAAGAGACCCGATAATGGTAAAAAAATTTCAAATCAAGATAGGCGACCATGGAGCAGGTCAGTGATTCCAACATTATATGGGTAATAAAAGGAGCAAACCCAATGCTGATCCCTAAGAAGCCAGAAGGTAAACGTATTAGGGTTGTTGATGTACTATGCTGTAAGTTATACTACACAAATTTTTTTTTGAAAACCTCAGTAGTGTAAGATGACAGCTTCTGGAACACTCTTCTTTCTCCTCCCACTACTATTGTTATATTGCGTTGCCTACTTACTCAGTTTTGCTCAACTTAGTATTTTTTATGTTCTAAACAACTTTACACAGGTTCTAATAACTTTAAACATGTTCTAAACAACTTCAAACCACTTCTAAACAACTTTAAACAAAGCTGTTTAAAATATGTTTAAAGTTGTTTAGCACCTGTGTTAAGTTGTTTAGAACATGAAAAATTGTAAGTTGAGCAAAACTGAGTAAGTAGGTAACGCAATATAACAATAGTGGTGGGAGGAGAAGGAGGAGTGTTCCAGAAGCCCTCATCTTACACTACTAACCTCTAAACCCTAGAGCATATTTTGGGCCTTAATTAATGAACCCATCCATCTATCAACATAAGCGTTCTTTTTAATGTTTTGTAATACCAAAGTTTTTGGTAACTTCCAAAACTAAGTTTGGTTAACTGTTGTTCGGTACCTGCACTTTAGTTAGATAGTTCATTATTTTCTTTTTATTGTTAGTTTGTTGTTTGAATTAGTTTAGTTTATTATACGAGCAAATAGTTTAATTGTATGCTCGCGATCGCGTTTAAATTCCCCCCAGTCAGGGTAGGACCCACGTGATATGGTGAAGGGTGGTGGTCAGGAAGCATCCATCTTGTATTTCCCGTTTACCCTTAGCACAAGTCACACACCCACGTTACAACCCTTGCAAGAGACAGTCGTATAGTCGAGTCGGTCAAAGGTCTTTTAGTTTGTGAAAAACCTCCCACGGTTACAGAGCACCCCGTTTCCAAGCACCCGAAGCCGACTACACCACAACATTTGCCACTATAAAGTAGGTTCAAACCCTAGTGGAAATTAATATTTTTTGTCGTTTGTAGTTATTTATCCTCCTGCGAAAAACCCTGACATTTATCAACCTCCATAAACCTGAAAAAACGCAAGAAGATCTGGAGCTCTATAGTGATAATATAAGATAATTTTTTGAAAGATGTCGGCGTTGTTAATTTTGTGCCGCCTTTAGGGTCTGGTGCTGAAGATCCCAAAGAGGACGAGGCGATAACAAAATTATAAAGTTTCTATTTCAGCCCTGTCGCTTGCTGGCGTTAAAATTTCTTCGTGGAGTTAAATGTGGTCGTTGAGAACGACCGATGGCAGTTTGTCGTCCAAACCGCAGCAAAACGCGTTGTCGTCGTCAATATGTCGGTGCTTCGGTGAAGTTGTTGCGAATTCCGGACACATGCAACAAGCAAACAGTCGCTAGAGCATCACTTTGATTTACACCAGTCCGAAAATACGTCCGGAATTCTCTTCTTTTGAGTTATTTCTCCACCTCGCCTGTAGCCTTAAGCGAGATGTTCAAAGAGCAAATGGTAAACCTATCAGCGGTTCCCCCGAGGACAATAAAGACCGGACGATCTTCCCGGCGCCAATTCATCAAAAATCAAATAAACATAAAACTAGTCGGTTAGCAAAATTTTTAAAATTTGGGTTAGCTACATAAAAATTTAATTAAACTTGTTATATTTATCTAACGCTGGCGACTTTGATGATTTACTCGGACAGTTTAAGTGGAGGCTTTTCGGAAATGGAACGGCCAGCGAGAAGTAAATTTAGACGACGTAATGATAGGAACGCTTCCGTTTTAGGAAGAGACGTCAAGAATGATCTAAAAATGGTGTTGGAAGAAGGGTTGGAAAAATGGGTAAAAATTTCAAATTTCGGGATAAAAGCTTTTAGTTAATTATCGGTTCGTAATCAACATTGGGAAATATGACATTGACACGGATTTTTGTCGCGCTCCAGTTCCGCAGGCTAAACAATAGAACTGAAAAATATTTACTGTATACCTTTCAGACATCTGCTTTGATGTTGCAACACGAGTTGTGCCTCCTGTCATTCGCAGAGGGTGGAGGCAACGGAATATTTCTACAACAAAAAGAAAAAAAAACGACAAATTTAACCTTAAGTATTAATTTATGTTACGTCATGACAACATTGATAACTTTTTGTTCGACAAAACAGTTGTTAATTGACCTAAAATTCTTGTTTTAATTCTATTGCTACTGTCTCGGAGTTTAATTGAACTTGTTTCAAAGTTAACTTTAGCGGACTTTTGTCTCTAATCAGGTAGTTAGAAATTCTGGATTTGACACTTGTCGCTGTTAAGTTTCAATAACGTGAAAGATAATTGATTACTAAAGACAAATCCGTGTCATACTCAAATAGATGAGATGTGTGAACAGCCGAAATCTATTAGCCACGTGCTTCCTAACAATCCGCAGTATGTAAATTCTAATTCATGAAATGTGGAACGAGTGAAATACACGTGCCGCTTAATTGCCATGTTTATTCCAATGTGATCCAGCTTGTAGGAAAGTAACGTGCGTACTACTATTCATCCCTCGACGCGTCCTAAAATTGCACGAGTTCGTACGGAAGACGGAAGGAATATTATACAAGGGTAAAAAGTTACAGCTCGGTTTTGTAGGTTCTCGCTTTTAGTTCTTCTCATGGAAAAAGCTTATTTGTGAAAGGTGTTACAACTAATTCACTCTATGTCAGGTACTAGAGCAGGTATTGTATTAGAAATATTTTGCTAGTTCCTAATGATAGTAAACTTTGAAACTATGAGTAGCTTGCAATGTTGACTTTTATTGCAAGATCACATAATCATGCAAGGCGGTTAGTATCAATGTCTGGTACAGATTATATTATTATATAATGCTGTGATATAGATGTCTTAGGTGTCACAGATTAGCTTGAACCAGTGAGTCATCAAAAGCTGCGCAAGACGGGGCTTGTCTTTGCCGACAGTGGCGGAGTTTATAATAAACGCAGGGATATTTTACTCAAAAACGTGAACGTACGACGCTGACGACAGCCCAACTTACCTTGACAGTATTGAATGGGACAGGTCCAACGCAAATTGGTTTCTGCGTCGATGATTCACTGGTTCTTATCTAATAATTTCATGTCTAGTATCAACTAGTATCACTTTGGTATCACCCAAGTACTCACCTTATCTCTAATTATTAAGATTCAGCGTGCCTTTGTCTATTGCGTTGTTTCTATAAGTGGTCCAAAGTCCCACTTAAGTTTGGGAAAACCCCCGGTCTACTCCACTGTGACTGGTTGACACCTATAGAATGAATCACTTGTTACCCACGCCCAGTACTTTAGTTTCCGTTGATAGTTTGGTTTCATTTACCTTTTACCCCATTTTGTTCTTGAAACCTGGCAATTGCCAAGTGTAAAAAACTTACAGAGAATATTGAGATTTCAAGAAGACCAAGAATAATTATTAAAGTAGGTGCAGTTTTGTTACTTGATGAAAGAATAGTGTAAGTGATTGAGTGATAACTACTGGGTGAGACAATAGTGTGTCCGACTTTGATAGCTCGAGTTCTATGATAGGTAGAAATTTGATTTAAAAACAAATAAACTAGAGAAGGAAGCCTATAATCGGAAATTATTTTTGAACATACAGGGGCAAGTGACATTTTTTGTAATGGAATGTTGTATGTAAAAGAAGATTTTTTGGAGCTTTTTCTTAGACTCTTTTCACTCCAATATTATTGCTGACTATATTTCCAAACCACTTGAATGTAGCAATTTTTTTGTTTAAATAATGGCATCTGCAGATGCATGTTAAAAAAATCACTACAGTCACAATTATGAGTTCTAAGAAAAATTTATATAAAGACTAGTTAGGAAACATCTGTGGAATGTCTTTGAATCGTTCTAACTTTTGAAAATTTATACAGGCTGGCTGGATTTAATTTTTCAATTTAGAATTTTTTGAATTCAATTTTCTCCATTTTTTCAAATGGAACATCCTGTACATTTTTTAACGATATGATGTAGAAACATAAAACCAGCATTTTTTGTATATACACCTCTATGGCTGTTTGTAACCATTTTCGATTTATCGCCCAATAATTACAAAATTTAAGAATAATTCTAAAAAATTAGATTGTTTTTCAAATAACTCGACAGATAAAATTGTAATAAGTGCTCTAGATGTTTTGTTTATAAAAACAGCATAAGTTTTTTTAATAAGTTCTGTTTATGTTTGTATCTTGATCATGTTTTCTTTTTTAAATTATCCGACAAGAAATACACATTTATCGCAGTTATCTGTCGTCAGTCGTCATTTTTGTGTCAATTTTGAAACATTTGAAGTTTTTTGTCGGGTTATTTGGAAAACGATCAAATTTTTTAGGATTATTCTTGAATTTTGTAATTATTGGGCGATAAATCGAAAATGGTTACAAATAGCCATAGAGGTGTACATACAAAAAATATTCGTTTTTAGTTTCTTCATCATATCCTTAAAAAATATACAGGGCGTTCTATTTCAAAAAATAAAGAAAATTAAATTCAAAAAATTCTAAATTGAAAAATTAAATCTAGCCACCTTGTATAATTTTTCAAAAGTTAGAACGATTCAATGACATTCCACATATGTTTCCTAACTATTCTTAACATAACTTTTTCTTAGAACTTATAATGGTGACTCTAGTGATTTTTTTAAACTGCATTATTATGCCATTATTTGAACGAAAAAATCGCTACATCCAAGTGCTTTGGAAATAGTCGGTAATAACATTGGAGTAAAAAGAGCCTAGAAAAAGGCTCTAAAATATCTTCTTTTACACACAACATTTCATTAAAAAAAATGTCACTTGCCCCTGTATAATCTTCTTGGCTCACCTGTATGTTCAAAAATAATTTTCGGTATCTGAAATCAAAAATAATAACAAAGGGCAACGTTTTTTCCTTTTGTTTTTTGCTTTTGCAATTATTATTTTAGGCTATAAGTTAAAAATTAAGTTACAATTAATTTGAGGATTCTATTGTAGAAAGAAAGAAGAATCTTCTGGGCCTACAAAGCCCTAATCTGGAAGAGGCACTTAAGGAAACTTGAGGACAGCGCCACCTAGTGATAAATCAGGAACTATATTAAGGAAACTTTCTTTGACAGCTTTAGTTTGACAGACGCTAAACAACATAAATAACATAACCTTAAAAATGGAGGGTGTTGAGAATCTGGCCTATTTACGCGAATTTCAGGCCAGCAACCAGTGCGAGTTGATGTTTAATTTGAAAGTCGAAATTGCGGACGTGGGGTTGATTGAGAAAGACGTGAAAGCAGTAAGACAGGTCACCGACGACGTTGAGTCCCTTTTGCAGCATATCGTCAACAAAATCAACAATTTGATCAAAAAGGCCAATTGCGACAAAGAAAACGAAACGATCAACGTGTTTTTAAACAATGCCCTCAACAACAAAGAAATTAAACGACAACGAATTCTGAAAACCTTATTCGACAACAACACTTGTTTGGAATTTGGTATTTTCAACCAAAAGTTTAAAGTTGTAATCAACGCACCTTTAGTTAAAGAAATCAAATTGCCAGTAGTGTTTTTTGCAAAATTCCAAGTGCAACCGCGAAAGTTTTATACCGTTTTTGCGGACAACAAAGCGTCAAAATTTTTCTGGCATAAATCAAAAGATAAAGAGGATTGGAAACAAGTCGCCAACACCTTCAGGTACGCTATCAAGGACGAAGATTTGGGGCATTACTTGAAACTAGTTTGTATCCCGTGCAAGGACGGAGTGAAAGGGCCTTCAGTTGAAGTGATTTCAGAAAATGTGGTCGAAAGCATTGGGGAACTGCCAACATGTCCATTTGAGAAGCGACACGAGTTCACCGCAACGAAACTGAGCGACAATAAGTTTGTTACTAATTACAAGTGAAGCCGAAGTTTTATTACCGCAATTTTCAGGTTTCGCGTGGTGTCTTACAATGTTCTTTCAAACAGGTACGCGGAAAACAACAACGAGCACTTTCCATATTGTACTCCTCGAGCTTTAGCCCTTGATTACAGAAAACAGTTAATCGGCAAAGAGTTGTTAGGTAAGTTATTTCAACAGGAGTGGTAAATCAATTATAATGAGAAATATTTTAAGGTTATAAAGCTGACATCATTTGTTTACAAGAGGTCGACAGCTGCGCCTACATTGCTTATTACAGAGACCTTTTCAAAAATGAGGGCTACTCCACTTACTACCACAGGAAGGGCAACCGAATCCCGGAAGGACTGGCTTGCGTTTTCAATAAATCGCGGTTTAAGTAGGTGCAATTGGTTGATTCGTTTCAGGTTCATGTCTGGAAGATTAAGAGTTGACGTTTGAAACGTCTAGATTTATGTTTTTGAAATTTTGACCCTGGTAGAGTTTTGAACAAAGTTTCTAATCTTCAGAAAAATTGAGGACTATCAACTGGTCTATGCGGATGAGCTGCAAAAGAAAAACCACCTTTTCAACTACTTGTGGAAGGTCGTGAGGATGAACACGGACGTTAAGGATTGTTTCGTTCGCCAAGCAACTTCGCTGCAAATAACAGTTTTAAAGGAAAAAGATGCCAAAGGCAAGAAGCGTTTCGTAATTGTTGCCAACACTCATTTATTCTATCATCCTGACGCGGAACATATTCGATTATTGCAAGTTTATATCGCCACAACTCATCTTGGCTTGTTAAGAAAACGATTTTCAAAAGTAAGTTTTTAATAATTTTTTTTTCGTAATAAAACAATTTTGATTCTTAGGGGGGTAACGCTGTTACTGTACTTTTCTGTGGAGACTTCAATTGTGTACCGACTTCGCAAGTTTGCAGTTATTTGACAAAGGGCACCATTGACAAACAGCATGAGGTGGTTAAGAAAAGTAAGTTATAATGGTTGAAGGGTCTTGGTGTTAATGGCTACTCAGTTTCAGATAACATCGAACTTAGTCATCTATTAAACTTCAAAAGTGCATGTGGAATGCCCAAATATACGAATTACACACACGATTTTAAAGACTGTTTAGATTATATTTTTGTCGAACAAGAGAAAGTTGATGTTTTAAATGTGGTTCCTTTTCCATCTGAAGAAGAATTGGCTGTGTATGAGGGGCTACCCAACGACGTTTATCCGTCAGACCATTTAGCTCTTGTAGTTGATTTAGAACATGTGTAGCTATGGTCAATAAGTTCATACTATTGTGACAAGTTCTGTAATGTTTTATTTTAATAGATACGTTTTGATTAGTTTTGCATATTTTATTTTTACACGAGGTTCTTGTAGAAATTCCAAGAACATCTTAAACTCACTTAAAACTAAATTAATAGTTAAACTAATTCGCACTTGGCAGGCTGGCTACGGTTTTCCAAACCGAAATTGTCGCGATCACAGCATCTGCGGTGTAGAATGCGAATAAGCGCATCTGTATCTTCTCGGACAGTCAGGCATTAGGCTCTTTCAGGGCCTCATCAAGGCTTGTCTGCGTCTTTCACGTGAAACTCCCAGAGACTAGCTGAGAACGGCCAAGAAGGGATCAGAAATGAGCCTGATTGTCCCAGAGCCGGCACTGGGCATTCCAACAAGCCAGCTAAAGCGCGCCCTCAAGAACTGGGTGTCTGAAAAGCACTCTAGGGAATGAGAGGCGAGCGCACCTCGACAGTCGAGGATCTTCTTTTCAGGTCCCGATCAGCAAGGGACACTGCCCCCTCAGAAGACACTTCTACATCGTGGTTTCTCTTGAGGACCCTATGTGCAGAAGATGTGAAGAAACACCTTTTCATGTACTGTTTCACTGTCCGGCTCTTGCTGCACAGAGATCCAGCTACCTGCTCCTATGAGCAAGCTACTGGGCTTCATCACATCAGGAACACAAGCCTGCTCTAAAGGGGTATCTAGAAACCTAAGGGGGGTGCACACAATGAGCTTATTTGGCCCATTGCGGCTCGGTGATCACCCAGGCCCACCACGCTCGAAATAAGAAAAAAATTAGTTAAACTAAACCATAAAGATAAAAATAAAAAATAAATATTCTGTAAAGTGTTTTTTTTTTAAATTATAAGTTATGAGAAGAACAGAAAAATTAGTTAAAAATGCGTCGAACAACATGAACCAAAATGCTTTATTATGCTAATTCTTAAAGTGCTTTCTTTCTTTGCCCCACTTCTCTTTGTTTGACTTTTTGAAAGGGCAAGCAGTTGCCAATCAAAACCTCCACCATTTCTCAGTAGCAGGGTAAATAATCGATTAATTTTAATGAGCATTTACAAATACTTAAAGACTCTAATTGGTTTCGAGTTATCAACTATTCATGCGAGATATTCGTTTACTTGATGCCCTTAACCCTGTTGAAGAAAGATCATAATAGCAGAGCTATGAGCGGAGCTGTGGCCCCAGTTTCAGATCCAACTGCAAACAGTTCAAGCCACAATTCCCTGAAATTTTTTTTGGGTTTCAGGCAATTTCTCGGCGTTTTCCCAGTCTCAGGCGTAACATCGTCGCAAAACCATTTAAAATTTCAATGGATATCATGGTCGATGTTGCACACAATTTACGTGATTGGGAGTCAAATTTACTGCTTGATTTTTGCCTATTTTGTCTACGACATCGTGATTTTGAAAACCACTTACGGCTCAACAAGTGAGTGCTTATTTGTTGAAAAAGCGGTTATAAATAAAATTGTAAATTTGTAGCAAACTTTTTAGTTATAGTGAACATTTTTGTTTCAATTGTGTTATTTGTACGTTTGGCTAGCCACTGGCCGGACCTTGTCGAAAAATGGTGCAAAATCGATCTACGCTTCAACTCCAATTACGAATCCCCGAAGAGTTTAACGTTACGATTGAACTTTGTTGCTTTTTTCTACCTTGCCATTGTAGCAGGTAATTTCACGAGTTACGCTATGAGATAGTATAAGTCTACAACTTACAGGGGAGTACGCACTAGCACTGGTATTAAGCTTTGACCAAAATTCGGATTTAGTTGGTAAAGAGTTTTTTCAAAAAATTTTAGAAATGACAGCAAGTTACAACACCCTCCAATTAACAGTTCTTGTTGTTACAGCGGTACGTATTTACCTAACGTGACAGCTACATCGCAAAAATTTCTAGATTCCTGTAGCTACATCGCTGCTTATAATCGCGATGAACGATTTGATCATTATACTCGTGAGTATTTTGTTAGCTACCAGATTTGAACAAATTGTAAAAAAATTGGAACAATTCAAAAACAAGGTAAATAATGAAACTAACGATCAGTAAATGTTGGCGCGACAAATGGCGGAGGCGCCGGGTGAAAACACTATACACGCAATGTTAATTTCAGAACAGGTCCATCAAATTTTGGATCGAAATCCGAAAGGACTATTGTGACCTGGGAAATCTGTGTCGCGAGACTAACGACAAAATTGCTAATATTGTTTTGGTATCGTTTGCTTTCAACATCTATCTTCTCCTGGTCGAACTCTACAATATTATAAGGTTGGTAGCGCGACACAAAAGTTGTTCACCGCATATTCGGGTTTGTAAAAAAATATAAACCCTCCAGTAAATTACCAAAGTTGTTTTTCCAACGGTTAAAGTTCTAAAATTGTATTAAACTTAAGTTTCTTGAACATTAGAACTCTTCTCACTAAGCTTCAATAAAAAATGTCATTAGGGTCGGTTGTCAACGAATGTGCGTGATTGCATCATTCGTCCAATATGGTTTAATACAAATGATGTTTTTTTTAATCGGTTATTTAACAATTTTTTTGCGGCACTGTATCATCACGCAAGTAACTTTGGTAGGTCTATAAAGTCCGGAGGAGTCTATTAGTGAATATTTTTTAGATTTATTTTGAAGTCAAGTTTGATGTCTACTGTTCAAATATTTTACTTTATTCTTCAGTACGCTTTCCTAACAATTCTATTTCTTTGCGATTTGTTATAACTGTTTCTTGTTACTACCATATTTTATTTATGTTGATTTTAACGTGATAATAATCATCGCTGAGGCACTCAAATTTATTGATAAAACTATCAGAATTGTAACTACGTTAGAATTGTTAAAATTGTTTTAGTTTTCCACTAGGATGTCCGAATTTTCTTTATTCCTCTTTGGCATTAGCCGTCCAGGTGGTAAAATTGTGTACTGTTTACCACTATGCTTCTTGGTTGAACGAGGAGAGCCGAAAACCTGTTAGACTTTTGTTTTCGGTTTCCTCTAACATCTACAACATTGAGGTAAGAAGTAAAACTATAAATAATAGAAAATTGCCTTTTTAATCGCAGATTCGTCGATGGTTAATGCAGATGGAATTAGACAGTATCGCTTTGACTGGATATAACTTGTTTAAAGTGACTAGAGGATTGATCCTAAGTGTAATAAGTCCTAAGGATAATTTAATAGAATAAATTGATGGAGTTTTTTATTTTTAGATTGGTGGTGCCGTAGTTTCTTACGAGTTAATATTCATACAACTTATGCAAACCAAAAATTAAACTGTGCATCCATTAGACATAATAAGAGCATTTGCAATAAGTATACAATCTCTATTTTTATCACGTGTCAATACCTACAAAAAGCAAAATAACGTCAGCAGCAGAAGTCTTAGATGGTAATTATCCATGAGACGACAGATGTTTTTTGTAGGTTAACAAAAAGAGTTTTTTGATGGCAACTTCTCTTTTGGGTTATTCTTGTTGAACTGAATTAAAACTAATTCGTAAGTTACAACAGCACTTGCCATCTGTAACAAAAATTTTGTAAACAGCAAGAATTTTTATTTATAGCAGCACCTTCAGAATAGCGTGTTTGGTGATTCTAAAAAAGTCCTTTCCCGTTAGTCCAATGGAATCGTATTTTACCCTCTCGATAAACCTCTCAATCTGAAATACGAAAATTACAAAACAATTTACAGACGCTACTGAATCATTTCTAGAAAAGGTAATAATGACGATCACAATAATAACAAAACTTTTGTGTCGCCTAAAAGTTTTTTTGTCATTATAAAATGTTGTCTTCATAATAGCAAGTAGTGGTTAAAAACGCAACCAAAGATTTTATAAAATTTCCTCCAGTTGCCAATTTACCTCCTTGTTGTAAATTATATGTGACGTCGACGCCAAAATGTACATTGGCAGTTTACTCTCGTCGTGTATCCAGCTGCCATACAAACAAACCAGCACGAGTCGCAGGATCAAGAGGCCCAACGAAATAAAAAAATACACCTTTTCTAGAACAGTTTCCTCCAAATCGATGGTGCCATAAACCTGTACGATAATGAAATAAAGATTGTTCGCAAAGGAAATCAAGACCAGAGACGAAATTCTCTTGTTCAGAAAATGGCACATTTTGCACAACCTGTTGTAATCTTCTCGAACCATTTCCCAGCTTTTCTCCGATTGAACCTTAAAGTTACCTATTTCAAGTAATAGTGACAACAACGCTGAAATTCTCACTTTAACTTCAGTCATGTAGCGAATTTTGGTGTTAATTTGCCGAAATCTCGACGCCAAAGCGCAACTCATCAAGATAATAAAGAGATCCAGAAACGTCCAAGAAAACGCCATTCTTGTATTGATTATCTAAAAATAGTTTAGTTTTACTGCAGGTTTTATCGTTGCAGTTTACCTGCCTGAAGAACAAATCCTTTCCATGGTGAATAAGTAACGAAATTGAAAACATGAGGGAACGACATGTTGACAAAGAAGTGCTCGAGGCCCTTCCACAGCGATCCTCGGCATTCAACCGCTACCAACACCTTGTTCGTTTGTATAGAAATATGTTCAGCTGCTAAAATTTAGAAATTACCGTCATTTTCATTACTTACTAGCTTCCAGGGTTAAAAAAATTATTGAAATTATCTTCAATCGTCTATCCAGGTTGCGAGGCCAACCATAAGAAGCCATAGTGTCGTCGATTTCATGCCATTTCTTCATCATTTTTGGCCATTCTCGTGCTATCGTGACGAAAAGAGCGCAAGAAGTGGCTCCACATGTGTAGAACATTACACCATCTAAAAAAATTATTTTCTTTTAAATAAATTATTTAAAAAAACTCACTCATTTCGAACTGGTCGTAGCCTTCAATCGACATGTGGTTGATATGGCCGATAGAGACGAAATAACCCCCGGAAATTGTCAGCAGTGACGACACAACTCTTAGGGAGAACCAAGTGAATGATAACGTTGTGACTTCTGAACTTAGCACGCCCTGAATTGGGAAAAACCCAAAAATTTGGGCGATGATCAGAAGAAATCTAAGGGATTTGTGCAGGTTTTTCTTTTCATTTTTGTCAGACTGTCAAGAAATTTGCAAGTTGCTTATGTAAATAAGAAAAGAAATTAAAACTTACAACTTCCATTTTTCTCTTGTAATCTCCTGCAATTGGAAGTGGTTGAAATGTTGCAAAAAATGTTGAGTGAATTTAGATTGTAGCGAAAGTGCGGAAATGGCAATTGAGATAGGGCGATTGATAAGGTTGGAGTAAATATTTTTACGCAACAAATCCTGAAAGCACTTCAGTTTGGTAAAAATTGAAACGAGAACACAGTGTAATTATCTACTGTCACTCGTGTTGAGTGATCCTTTCTCTTGTTCATATTTTATTAAACGGTTGTTTTTCGGAAATGCCCGTGTTATGATTTCGGCTAAAAGCCTAGACAAGTGAACAATATTGGTTTTGTTATGAACGCCCAAGAATGTGGTCAATATAGTTTAAGAACTGACGCTAAAAAACTATAACTTATTGATTACTTTATTTTTACAATTTCAATTGCTCGTTCACTACAATAAAATAATATATTTTACTCAAAATATTTTTTGCACATTAAATTGGTTTGACAAATATTAGAATGTGTTAAGAAAGGTAGAATTCTAATAAAAGGATACTTGGAAGAGAAACACTTCTTATAGATTCAGTTTTTTTTGCAAATTTTAGCAATTTTCTAACTTAAGAAAATGAGATTAAAGAGAGTTTAAAAAAAAATTAAGAACAATAAAGAAAACAATATTAATTACTATTTTATCTGAAGCTACTAAAAATTATGAAAAATTGCTTTGTTGCCTTGACAACTAGTTGATCTGTAAAGTTTAGTAATTTGTAACCTGACAATGGAAAAGATAAAAATTTTAAATCTTATTGTTTATTTATTAGTTATTATCATTTTCCATTAATTTATAATCCTTTTAATAGCATAGTTGACCGTTGAAATTGTGTTCTTAATTAACACAACCAATAGGTACTGCTGTTCAAATGTACAGTAGGAACTTCTTCATTGGTGGCTGTTTCGTCTAGCAGATGTGCATTAAACTGTATTAACACAAGCTCATAAGTAACTATCGCACCTGCAATCTGTAAATTTATTAAAAAACTAAGTGCCGCAAGTTAGCACAAGATTCCTACCTTTAAAATTAGCCCTTTCGTGATAATAAAAAACTTTCTTCCTGAAATAGCAATATTAGCATAAATCACTTGCTCAGTGAATCTCTTGACCTGCAACCAACACAATAACAAATATATGTTTCAACAAGACTCTTACCTCAAAGTTGTAGATACTCGCAGGAACTGATAAGAGGATAGGTAAGATTTTCTTGTTTTCGTCATGGATCGAAGCACCGAAGAGACAAACGCAAATTAACCTCATGATTAGAAAAAAGAACGAAATGAAGAAATAGGATTTTTCTAAGCTATTCTTCATGTCTCTTAACGTACTAAATAGTTGAACAAGAGTAAAGTAGAGATTGGTCCAGTAGGAAAGTAGAACAATGTAAGAAATTTTCCGATCCAGAAGGGAGCAAAGTTCGCAGAGGCGGTAGTGTTCTTCTCTAATGTTTCTCCAAATAACTATAGCGTCGGTCTAGAAATGTTCTTACAATATTTGCAGAATTTTGAAAAAAAGAAGTTACTTTGGATCTTATTATCATTTGTAACTTATTCGCGACTTGATTTACCCTTAACCAAAAAGCTATGCTGATCAGTATTATAAAAACGTCATTGAAGGTCCAGCAGAAAGTTATTTGTACAATCGACATCTAATTTTAAAAATGATTAGAACTAAAGCTGAAAAAAATAGAAAATAAACCTGAAAAATTAGTCCTTTCCACAGAGCATAATCGACGATGCCAAAAATGTGGGAATCGGTGGCGTTAACAAAGAAATGTTGAAAGCCTTCAGAAACCGTCCTCGTACATCTGAATATAGTCACAAGTTTGTAGCTTTGAACCAAAGCGTGTTCGACTGCAAGACAATTGTTAAAAATCAACCAAATGGAAACAATCACTAACCTGCAGCTACAGCTATGAAAATTAAAGTTACGATTTTTAATCTTCGTTTCAAATTTGTTGAAACTCCAACACTTTTCGCTTTCATTTCAACTTCATGCCAAGATTGCATCAGTTGAGGCCAATCCTTGGCCAGCTTTATGAACAGAAGGCAAGATATTACCCCGCATAAATTGAACATGAGACCATCTAAAATACTATGATGGAAATTTTTTGTTTTTGTTGTTGTTGTACGTACTTAATTCGTAGAGATTGTATCCTTTAACTATCATTTTGTGAAGCTCCGCAACAACTACGAAGGAAACTACAGAAAGAGTTGTTAAGGAATAAAGAAACTTCAGGGAAGCGTAGGAAAATTTCAGTGATTTATAATTAGGGTGCTTCAAGCCGTCGACTGGAAAAAAGCCGAAACATTGCGCGATAACCATTGGAAATCGCATTGATGGGAGAACATTAATGGTATCGTCTATACGTGGCATCAAAATAACACCGATTTTCTTGACAGGTTTCATTCCGCATAAAAATATTACGACCAACTGTTTGACATGTGCGGAAATTAAAACAATAATAAACCAACGTGGTGGCAAATTATTTTAAATTGTCGAAGCAAATCACACTGGCGCAACAACAAAACGTTTATAGCAGCGATAAGCACGAAAGGGTGGCATGAGACGGAATAGAAATTTTTAATACAGCTACCGACGTGTTTTGACAATACTGTTAAACAAAGCGGCGACGTTTCGACATGATCCCCATGAAATTTGACGCAGTTGTTGTGGTTGCCCAATTTAACATCGAGTGACAATGTCCAAACTTACAACAAGGGAACAATAGAGCCGAAAGGGTAGATAACGTCAATGAAACAAGAACAATGGCGAGGGATGAGTGAACTGTGAAAAAAATATTTACTTGGTCTATAGTTTTACAGTGCTTCTATTGATAATGGGCCAATGCCAAAATTTACATATGTTTAATTTTATTATTTTACCCATCGAAACAAAGATCTTAGCAATCACTTAAATTTTATGTTAAACTTTAAACTGAAATATAATAATATAGTAAAGGAGAGAAATAACAAAGAGAGAAAATAAAATATGCAAAAGTGACATAAGTAGGCGAAACATAGGCGAAACAAGTTTAGTGTGATCTCAGAAGTCGAACATATTATTTTATTCTGTAGGAAATAAGAAATAGCAAGGAAGAAGGCAAAGGAACCTCTCAGAAAGAACCTAACTTCTACAAACATGACAACCGGTGTGCTAAAGAGCAAAAAAATTTAGAACGTGCTACCAACCGACAATTGATAACTGTTAACCGAAGAAAACAAAAAAGAAGATAGCACAAAGAAAAGAAATATATTACATACTATATTACACAACAGAATTCAGCAGAAAATGTCTATGATAAAAATCCTTTTCCTAAAAACGGATAAAATTAGGTCTGCAATTAAATTAAGAGCTGCAATGGATTTGGAGAAACAAATAATTTTAAAGCATTACTATAGCTTTTGTTATTTTAAATGGACAACCTGATTCTAAGAGAAAATAAAGAAGCAAGAAAATACTCAAAGCGAGAGATGCTTGCATAGCACAAAGAGCACTCACTCATCTTCGAAGTAATATTTTAGCCGATAGATTTTTGCACCATATTGTATGATAGAACCCAGTACAGGGTACCTATGAGGATCTTGGTTATAATAAGTAAGAAGAAAAAGAAGAAGTTAAGGAAAAGAAAAAGAACGAAGAATAAACAGTTTTAACAATGGTTGAAGTTGATGATATACTGTTTACTGTTTTATATTGTTACAAATGAAGTTGTGACGTCATATGAAAGAGGCATTTATATGGTTTCTTGATTAGACGTTAATAAAAATTATTGTACATCTAGCACAGCCTCTAGACTTTTTTGAGGTGCAGTCAACAAGACCATGATCACCAGAAAAGTCTCAAATATTGGCGGCACATTTATTCAAAGAAGGACAAATGTATAAATATTTACTGTAATCTATTTCCTTAAACGTTATTAACTACATTACTAAACATTACTAAAATGCATATAAATTAATAAAGAAGCAGAAATTATTGAGACAGTGAGAAAATAAAACACTTTTCTACTTAATATGAATTAAAAGTAGTTACACAATTGTAATTTTAGACATGAAATTATTGCTTATTCTATTTTGAAGCTCCATACTTCTACGCCTATGCCTAGACATATAAGGAAACACAATTTGTAATTTTCTAGCATATTTATGACGCATCATCATCATTTGGTATTCCCATTAAACTGTATTAATACTAATTCGTAAGTAACTAAAGCTCCGGCCATCTAGAAGAAAAGCTCGTTATAACTCACTTTATGCAGAATAAAAAAAAATATTTACATTAAGAATTAATCCTTTTGTAATAAAAAAAAAGTTTTGTCCTGAAAGCGCCACAGTTTTTCGCCTAACTTGATCAGTAAACCTTTTAATCTGAAAAACAAGTCAAATAATTTTTTATTAACCCCATCAACCAACTAACCTCCAAGTTATACAAATTAGATGGCGTTGCCAGCAAGAGAGGTAAAATATTGGCGTTTTCTTCATTTATAGATGCAGCATATAAACAAACACAAACTGTTCTAATAATCAAGAAAATAAACGAGAAAGCAAAGTAAATTTTATGAAGCAACCCTTGGAATTCGCCCAAAGTTCCAAACAGTTGCACTAAAGTAAAGTAAAGATTCGAGAAAAACGATAAGAGAATTATGTACGCAATTCTTTCGTCTAAAATTGTGCATAATTTACAAACGCGGTTGTGGTCCTCACGCACGCTCTTCCACATAGCCACACTTTTCACCTGAAATTAATTAATAAAAATTTTGCAAAAATTTGCAAAGCTTACCCCGCAGTTGAGGAGATTTTCAATTTTCGTCGCGATTTGCTTTACTCTCAACGTCAAAGAGGTGCTGATTAAAATTATGAAAACGTCAACAAAAGTCCAGGAAAACGTAATTTGGAGGTTAACCAACTAAAGATAGAAAGTGGTTAGGTTAGTTTTAAATTAATACTCGCCCTGTTACCTGGAACAATATCCCTTTCCATAAGCTGTAATCGAGGACTCGAAAAATGTGGGATAAAGAAGTATAGACAAAATAGCGCTTAAAAGCTTCAGTTAATGTAATGGTACATTTAATTGAATATATGATATTCGAAACATGTATGAGAGTATGTTCGACTAAAAACTATAACGTTGCTAAAAAATTTCTTTACATCTAAACAGTACCTGCGGCTCCAGTTAAAAATGTTAGGGACAACAATAAAAGTTTTCGTTTCAAATTCGTTTTTATATCATGATTTCCTAAATGAGCTTCAACTTCATGCCAATCACCAACCAATTGCGGCCATTCTTTCGCTAATTTTATAAATAAAATCAAAGAAGCTACTCCGCATAAGGTAAAAACCACAAAATCTGCGACAATTTATTAACGCATCAAACAACATGAACTGGGTCGAATGAAAAATTTAGGTAAATATTAGCAAAGTCGTGGGTAACTGTCTACTTACTTATCTCCCCAATATCGCCTCCTTCAATGAATGCTTTGCGCAATTCAGCGATGTTTGTGAAAATCACCAGAAAAAGAGTAACAAGTGTATAAACGCTCGAGAAGGACCACCAAGAAAACCGCAAAGATTTGTGGTTGGGGTTGTTGATTCCATTTAGGGGAAAGAAGCCGAAGATTTTAGCTACGTTTAATGGAAAACGCATAGCGGCATGTAGACTGATTGAGTCGTCTTTTCCTGCAATGAGGATTAAACTAGTTTTCTTATTTGATTTCATTTTGTTTAACAGCTTCAATGCAAGAACGAGAGATACTAGTGTTAAATCGAAATGTGTAAAAGCTATTGCTATAAACAGATCAATAGTTACGCCTTAAACTGCATTTGCAAGTTTCATGTTGACCAAGTTAGAGCTGTTTTGATGTCGATCAGCACGAATCGTTTGTCGAGGCCTTTGTTGATGTTCATTTCAGACTTAGGTTCCATGAATAGGCGTCCAGGTCGCCGCTGGACAGCTTTTACATAAATATTTCGCGACAATCACAACAAATTCATCATTGGCCTTCTGCTACTAGTTTTGTTGATATAATAGCGTGCCAATGATGCAAGGATATACAAATAGCAATAGTATTAACTGCAGAATGCTGGCTCTCTCGAGTAGGTGTTCAATGGCAATGGAATTTGATAATTCTCAGATCTCGAGGGTGTTAAAATCGTTGCGAAAAAAAAATTTACACCAACTCCTGACCTGGTGTGAAAGCTCGTCAGATCTAAGCCGATGATCTGGAGCTAATAATTTAATTGTCAAAGGGCGCGGATAATTTGTCTCTAGCTAAAGGTCTCCGACAATACAATTAAACAACTGGAAAATAGCTTAATTTTTATTTCCAATCTTATTATATTAAAACAGATGTGCAAAGAGATAAAGGGCTAGACTAAAATTTTATTTAAATAAATAGGGTGTGATTATGGTAATAATTATATTAAATTGAATTAAGAATTGTGATGGTAAGAAGCAACTTATTCATCCTATTATAATTGGAATTTCTGTGAAGGTAGACACCACTTATTTTGTCTTTAATTTGTTACTAGAAATCCATATCAAATTGGTGTTGAGCATTGGAGAAGGTACTTCAAAGTCTCGTTAGCATATCCAAGACGCCGGACGTTTTATTGAATCTTCCTCTACGTAATTTGGATTAAATTTAAACTGTATAAGTACCAGTTCATAGATAACTACAGCCCCAGCGATCTGCAAAGGAAGAAATCAAGCGGTCAGAAAGAACTTAACTTCCACAAACGTGACAACCGGCGTGCTAAAGAGCAAAAAAAATTTAGAACGTGCTGACAACCAACAATTGATAACTGATAACCGAAAGAAACAAAAAATAAGATAGCACAAAGAAAAGAAATATATTCTATACTATATTATATAACAAAATTCGGAAGGGGATGATTATGATGAAAATTCTTTTCCTAAAAACGGATAAAGTTAGGTCTGCAATTAAATTAAGAAAATTAAGAGATGCAATAAATTTGGAGAAACAAATAATCTTTTAAGATTATTATTAACGCTTTAGCGTTACTATAGCCTCTATGTTATTTTAAATGGGCAACCTGATTCTAAGAGTAAGAGAAAATAAAGAATCAAGAAAACACACAGAAGCAAGAGATGCTTACGTAGCACAACGATCTTTGAAGTAATATTTTAGCCGATAGATTCTAGTACCATCTTGTATGATAGAACCCAGTACCTACAGGGTACGTATGAGGGCCCTGGTCATAATAAGTCTATAAGATTTAAAAAGATAACTACTTCTGCATTCAGCTATACTGTTGAGAAAAACAATAAAAGTACTTATATTGCGTTTAAGTAGATAATAAGTAAGAAGAAGAAGTTAAAGAAGAGAAAAAGAACGAAGATAAAAAGTTTTAACGATGGTTAAAGTTGATGATATACTATTTACTGTTTTATATTGTCACAAATGAAGTTGTGACGTCATATAAAAGAGGCATTTATTTTCTTGATTAGACGTTAATAAAAAATATTATACCTCTAGATTCTTTTGAGGTGCAGTCAACAAGACCATGATCACCAGAAAAGTCCCAAATATTGACGGCACATTTATTCAAAGAAGGATAAATGTATTCACTGTAATCAATGTCCTTAAACGTTATTAACTACATTACTAAACATTACTAATATGCATACAAATTAATAAAGAAACAGAAATTATGGAGGCACTGAGAAATAAAACACTTTTCTACTTAATATGAATTAATAGTAGTTAGGCAATTGTATTTTAGTTACAAAATTATTGCTTTTTCTACTTTGAAATCCTATGCTTCTACTCCCATGCCTATATATATATAAAGAAACACAATTTGTAATTTTGCTAGCATATCCATGACGCTGGCAGCTTTACAACCTCATCATCATCATCATTGGGATTCACATTAAACTGTATTAATACTAATTCGTAAGTAACTAAAGCTCCGGCCATCTAAAAGAAAAGCTCGTTATATCTCACGTTATGCAGAATAAAAAATAATATTTACATTAAGAATTAATCCTTTTGTAATAAAAAAAAAGTTTTGTCCTGAAAGCGCCACAGTTTTTTGCCTAACTTGATCAGTAAACCTTTTAATCTGAAAAGCAAGTAAAATAATTTTTTATTAACTCCATCAACAAACTAACCTCCAAGTTGTACAAATTAGATGGCGTTGACAGTAAGAGAGGTAAAATATTGGCGTTTTCTTCATTTATAGATGCAGCGTATAAACAAACACAAACTGTTCTAATAATCAAGAAAATAAACGAAAAAGCAAAGTAAATTTTATGAAGCAAGCCTCGGAATTCGCCCAAAGTTCCAAACAGTTGCACTAAAGTAAAGTAAAGATTCGAGAAAAACGATAAGAGAATTATGTACGCAATTCGTTCGTCTAAAATTGTGCATAATTTACAAACGCGGTTGTGGTCCTCACGCACGCTCTTCCACATAGCCACACTTTTCACCTGAAAGTAATTAATAAAAATTTTGCAAAAATTTGCAAAGCTTACCCTGCACTTGAGGAGATTTTCAATTTTTGTCGCGATTTGCTTCATTCTCAACGTCAAAGAGGTGCTGATTAAAATTATAAAAACGTCAACAAAAGTCCAGGAAAACGTAATTTGGAGGTTCACCAACTAAAGATAGAAAGTGGTTAGGTTAGTTTTAAATTAATACTTGCCCTGTTACCTGGAACAATATCCCTTTCCATAAGCTGTAATCGAGGACTCGAAAAATGTGGGATAAAGTAGTGTGGACAAAATAGCGCTTAAAAGCCTCAGTTAATGTAGTGGTACATTTAATTGAAAATACGATATTGGAAACTTGAATGAGAGTATGTTCGACTAAAAACTATAACGTTGTTAACAAATTTGTTTACATCTGAACAGTACCTGCGGCTCCAGTTAAAAATGTTAGGGACAACAATAAAAGTTTTCGTTTCAAATTCGTTTTTATATCATGATTTCTTAAATGAGCTTCACATTCATGCCAATCATCAACTAATTGCGGCCATTCTTTCGCTAATTTTATAAATAAAATCGAAGAAGCTGCTCCGCATAAGGTAAAAACCACAGCATCTGCGACAATTTATTAACGCATCAAACAACATGAACTGGGTCGAATGGAAAATTTAGGTAAATATTAGCAAAGTCGTGGATAACTTTCTACTTACTCATCTCCCCAATATCGCCTCCTTCAATGGCTGCTTTGCGCAATTCAGCAATGTTTGTGAAAATCACCATAAAAAGAGTAACAAATGCATAAACGCTCGAGAAAGACCACCAAGAAAACCGCAAAGATTTGTAGTTGGGGTTGTTGATTCCATTTAGGGGAAAGAAGCCGAAGATTTTAGCTACGTTTAGAGGAAAACGCATAGCGGCATGTAGACTGATTGAGTCGTCTTTTCCTGCAATGAGAATTAAACTGGTTTTCTTATTTGATTTCATTTCGTTTAGCAGCTTTAATGCAAGAAGGAGAGATACTAGTGTTAAATCGAAATGTGTCAAAGCTATTGCGATAAACAGATCAATAGTTACGCCTTAAACTGCATTTGCAAGTTTCATGTTACCAAGTTAGAGCTGTTTTGATGTCGATCAGCACGAATCGTTTGTCGAGGACATTGTTGATGTTTACTTCAGGCTTAGGTTCTATGAATAGGCGTCCAGGAGGCCACTGGGCAGCTTTTCCATAAATGTCTCGCGACAATTACAACAAAATTCATCATTGGCCTTCTGCTACTAGTTTTGTTGATATAATAGCGTGCCTGCCAATGATACAAGGATATACAAATAGTAATAGTAATAACTGCAGAATGCTGACTCTCTCGAGTAGGTGTTCAATCGCAATGGAATTTGATAATTCTCAGATCTCGAAGGTGTTAAAATCGTTGCGGAAAAAAATGTTACACCAACTACTGACGTGGGGTGAGAGCGCGTCAGATCTAAGCCGACGATCTGGAGCCAATAATTTAATTGTCAAAGAGCGCGGATAATTTGTCTCTAGCTGAAGGTCTCCGACAATACAATTAAACAACTAGAAAATAGCTTAATTTTTATTTCCAATCTTATTATATTAAAACAGAGGTAGAAAAGAGATAAAGAGCTAGAGTAAAATTTTCTTTAAATAAATAGGGTGTGATTATGGTAATAATTATTTTAAATTGAACTAAGAATTATAATGATAATAAGCAACTTATTCATCCCATTAATTCCAATTTCCGTGAATGTAGGCACAACTTATTTTGTCTTTAATTTGTTATTGTAAATCCATATCAAATTGGTGTTGAGCATTGTAATAAGTACTTCAAAGTCTCGTTAGCATATCCAAGACGCTGGACGTTTTATTGAATCTTCCTCTATGTAATTTGGATTAAATTTAAACTGTATAAGTACCAGTTCATAGGTAACTACAGCCCCAGCGATCTGCAAAAGAAGAAATCAAGCGGTTGTAATCAAAAACTAGTTCCCACACATTAAGAATTAACCCTTTTGAAATAAAAAAGAAATTCTTGCCGGACAGAGTAACCTTTTTTTGGTAAACTTGCTCTATAAATCTTCTGATCTGAAAATGCATTTTAAGAATCAGAACTTACTTAGCAACTTTTGGCTTTAAGATTAACTAACCTCCAAATTGTACAGGTGAGATGGCGTCGATAAAAGTGTCGGCAAAATTCTAGTGTTCTCTTCATTTATAGAAGCTGGAAATAAGCAGACGCAAATTGTCCGGCCAACTAGGAAGAAGAACGACCAACAGAAATACGTTTTATAAAGAAGTCCTTTCATCTCGCCCAAACTGCCGTACAGCTGAACCAAGGTAAAGTAGAGATTCGAAAAAAAACATAACAACACCAAGTAAGCAATTTTTTTATCCAAAATTAGACACAATTGGCAAACGTGATTGTGGTCATCTCGAAGACTCCTCCAAACAGCCAAATTCGTCACCTAAAATGCAAATAAGCTCCCGCTGAAGATTTCTACGACTTACCCCTGCATTCAGAAGATTGTCGACTTTAGTCGCGATTTGTTTGAAGCGTAACGCCAAAGCAGTACTAATTAAAATTATAAAAATGTCAATAAACGTCCAAGAAAACGTAATTTGAATATGCACAACCTAAATCAAACATAGGAAAGATTTGTTGTTGCTACTTGAATTTTTACCTGAAACAGAAAGCCTTTCCATAACGCGTAATCCATGATACGAAATATATGGGACAAATTAATGTAAGCGAAGTAGCGCTTAAAAGCTTCCGCTGTTGTCGTGGTGCACTTAAATACGTAAATAAAATGGTAACATTCAATTAAAAAGTGTTCAACTGCAAAAAAAATTGTAATAGCATTCGCGAAATTTCAACAATAGGTAGGTACCTGCACCCCCCATACAAAACACTAATGTCAAAACGAACACTTTTCGTTTCAAGTTTGTTTTAACTTCTCTATTTCCGAAACGAACTTCAACTTTATGCCAATCACGGACGAATTGTGGCCAGTCCCTTGCTAATTTAATGAACAATATCCAAGAGACTGCTCCGCATGCGGTAAAAACTAATTCATCTGCAACAATTATTATTAATTAAGTAATTCATTAAAGTTCGATACGAATTATCAATTAGGTGGGTAAGCAAATTGTGGGTAAATTTCCACTTACTCGTGTCTGCTAAATCTGTGTCTTCTGTAAATATTTGGCGTAATTGGGCGATAGCCGTGAAGGACACTAGGAAAAAAACGAACAACGCGTAAATGGTCCAGAAAGACCGCCAGGAAAACCGCAACGATTTGTAGTCATGACTATTGATTCCCATTAGGGGAAAGAGACCGAAAATTTTTGCTAGGCTTAGCGGAAAACGCATAGAGGCATGTAAACTGATCGAGTCGTTTTTTCCTGAAATGTGGATTTTTCTCAAATTCATTTTTAGGATTTAGCGAGGTTCTCGTGCAAGAATAAAAGGTACTGCCGTTGAGTGGAAACGTGTCAAAGATATTCCAATAAACAAATCAATTTTTAGCGATTTTAAACGCATTTGTAAGTTTACATATTGACAGTACGGTTTTAATAGCGATCAGCACGAAGCGTTTCCGGCGGAAATTGTTGATGTTTACTCCAGAAACGCGATTCTATGAATAGGCCTTTCAGGACGCGACTGCAAATGTTGTTCAGATGGCGCTGCAATCACAACAATCAAGAAATTTACCGTTCAGCTGTTTTTCAAATCGAGTAATCGAGTGTCAATAACAAGACTTAATAATTTATGTAACCTTGAATTATTGTAAACGGTTTTACAAACAAGTATTACAAAAAAAAAACTATCGTTGATAATAGAAATAATGAAATTTGTGGTTTGTGAAAATTCCTAAGAACAAAATTAAAAGTATTGTTGTCGCGAGTTTCTATGATTAGCTCTAAAGTTATGACAAAAATAAGACATTAATTAGTGTCAATATAAAACAAGATGGATAAAACCACTCTTATACTCAGGAAATGTAAAAAATTGAAATCAAAATCTTTTATGTTTCAGGAGATCCTGAACACATATTATACAATTTTGAGTTCCAAATAAAAAATAAAAAATTTAAAAAGTTTTATTCTCAGCTAACGATGGTATTGAATAGTAATGTGAAGGTTAGAAAAGTACATAAAAATACTTCCAAGTAGGAGTACCGATCTTCTAGAGCAAGATTTTAATTATTTGAAAACAAACTGGGTTGTAAAAAAGTTTTTCCGCTCTACTTCTCTCTACTTCAATCTCATGGTGCAGAAACATAAAATAAAGAACTAAAAAAAATTGACAGATAGCTCTAAAATAAAATAAAATAGATTACACGAGAAACTTTATCAAAAAAAGGAGCAAAATTATTTTAGACAATGTTTGTTTTAGATTTCTGTTCAATAAATATAAAATATGTATGTATATATGTCGGCCACACTTAGTGAAATTGTGCATTTCATGAAAAGGATGTGCACTTTATGAAACGCATTAGGGCAAGGAAAATTCTTTTCACGAAATGGATATCCTTTTCGTGAAGTGCACAATTTCACTAAGTGAGCACGACATATACATTAAAAAAAATTATGAGAAAAGGTGTGGAAACTAATAATAAAATTATTGTAGTAATCAAGAGCAACTTTTTCTTATTAAATCTTTTTGTTATCATAATGATTTACATGTGTACAATAATATTGATAGAACTCATTTTCATATTTGTTCTTGCATATTATACCGGGTGGAAACTCATCAGGGTAAACATGAGAGATTTACATTTATACGCCTAATTATATTATTATATTATAATTACATTATTATTATTTACCATATGTATAAGGGATTCAAGTTCATTAATAACTTTGCAGATTGTCAGGCAACTACTTTTTGGAGAATACAAACATTTTTGATAAGACACTTAATTCTATTTAAGATTATAGTGAGTAGTCTCTATTGGAACATTTTGTTTTAAATTTAAAAACTCCGAATTTTTGAAAAAATGTACCTACATTTACAGTTTTTGCAAATTTGTAAAAAAATATGAATTATTCGGTCAATATAAAACTGTAATAAAAAAAAGTGATGACTCTTGGATCCCTTATAAGTACCTATGTAAAATTTATATTACGAGAGGTGCTTATACATCAACAATTATGAAACAGATTTGCACCCTCCTTAACATATCCATGAAGCTGGAAGTGTCGATGGATTATCCTCATTATGATTGGGATCTATTTTAAATTGTATTAAGACTAATTCATAGGTAACTATAGCTCCAGCAATCTGCAATTATTTTTTTTAAATCGTTGCAATATAATATGTTAAGCTACTATAGCATACATTAAGAATTAATCCTTTAGTAATATAGAAAAACTTCTTGCCAGAAATAATCACCTTTTTTTCATAAACTTGCCCTATAAATCTTTTGATCTAAAAAGTTTAGAAAAAATATTTTGAGACCGCTACCAATAACTAGAATACTCACCTCCAAATTGTACAGATAGGATGGTGTCGATAACAGAAGCGGCAAAATTTTATTGTTTTCTTCATTGATAGAAGCAGCAAATAAGCAAACGCAAATGATGCGAACAATTAAAAAGAAAAACGACCAAGAAAAATAAATTTTGTTAACAAGCCCTTTGATCTCGCCCAAACTACCATATAGCTGAACCAAAGTGAAATACAGATTTGAAAAGAAAGATAATAAAACTAAATACTCAATTTTTTTATCCAAAATCAGGCATAGATGACAAACGCGATTGTGGTCATCTCGAAGATTTCTCCAAACAGCCAAACTGGACACCTAAAATACCAATAAAAAAACTCATTGAAACTTTTCAAGACTCACCCTCTTTCTCAGAAGATTCTCGACTTTACTTGCGATTTGCTTCAACCGTAAAGCTAAAGCTGTACTTATCAAAATTAGAAAAACGTTGACAAAGGTCCAAGAAAACGTAATTTGAAGATGCACCAACTAAATGAAACACAATAAGATTTTTTCAAACTATCTACATTTAATACCTGAAAAAGTATCCCTTTCCATATCGCATAATCCACGACGCAAAATATATGAGACAAAGTAACGTTAACGAAATAGCGCTTAATGGCCTCCGTTGCTGTAGTAGTACACTTAGATACGTATAAAAAATTATAGCATTGAACTAACGAGTGTTCAACTAAAAAAAATTTTTTTAGAGAAACCCAAACAAATTTGAACAACACACTTGCAGCCCCAGCGAAAAACATGAGAGTCAGAATTAATAGTTTTCGCTTCAAATTTGTTGTAATTTCCCCATTTCCCAAACGAGTTTCGACTTGGTGCCAATCACGGACCAGTTGCGGCCAGTCTCTTGCTAATTTAATAAAGAGAACGCAAGAAACTGTTCCACTTAAAGTGAAAACGAGGGAGCCTGGAAAAATTCTTGTAGTGGATAACACGTTGCAACTATTTACCCACTAATATCGTCGAGACCACGTCCTTTGGCAATCAACTTGTAGACTTGAGAAATAGTTGAGAAGAGCACTAGAAGGGAGGTTGCTAAAGCGTAAATTGTCGAGAACGAGTACCAGGAGAAACGTAAAGATTTCAAGTGGCGACTGTTAATTCCGTTAACAGGGAAAAAGCCGAAGAATTTCCCGATAGTGAGAGGATAACGCATTGCACCGTGCAAATTAATGGCGTTATCTTTATTAACTGGGGGAGGGTGGTAAAAACATTTCGGCTTCATTTTGGTTGGAGAAATCATAAGTTTTGCGTGTTGACCAGAAGAATGCTAATGTTGGAGTAAATACGAAAAGGTGGGTTAATAATTTAAACAAATCGATTGTTACTTAACGGTGTTTCCATGTTACATGCTGTCTAAGTTAAAACTGTTTTGACGGTGATAAACATGAATCGTGCCTTGAGATACCTACTTGCGGTTGTTTACTTTAAATATGCAGTTCTGTGAATACAACAGCTAAATAATTTGTTTATTTTGATGCAAAAGTTGCTGCTTGTTATCGTGTTTTTCGAATCGTTTAGCGGCAGTGGTGGTAAATAAAAATTGCTGCAATTATGAGGTGACATGTTATTTAAAAACATGTGAACAGAAATTGAAGCATTAACTGTATAATACAAGGGTAAAATAATAAGTGTTGCAAATGATCATAAAAGGATATCTTTTTTTAATTAATATTTCATTTTTATTTTTCAACTTACTACTATAGTATGTATTACGCGTCCTATGTATATGTCGTAGTCATTGGGCGTAATGCGTCATTTCATGAAATGCCGGCATTTGCTGTAATTAAGATCGTTAAACTAGCTGTTTTAGGGCAAAGAAAAGCACAGGGAAAGGTGAGGAGAATAAGAAACACCAAATTCATAAATTGTCTATAGTCTTCTCACCTTTTCCTTGCCCTAAAACAGCTAGTTTAACGATCTTAATTACAGCGATTACCGGCGTTTCATGAAATGACGCATTACGCCGAATGACTACGACATATACTATAAGATGTCGCAACACCCTAAAGGTGCGTTATCTAGAGTCCTGGAAAATTATTTAATTTTTTTATGACATTTAGTTTTTAAGTTACGGCCCTTTAAGGAAGAGGCAATTAAAGCTTAAATTTAGGGGCACACACACACACGTTTATATTGCTTATAGTTTCTAAATTAAGGAAAAGAATTTTTTTTTAACAATTGTCTAGTACTCCACACTAATCTAGATAACGCATCTTCAAAATGGTGCAAACTTTTTGAAACACCCTGTATATGCAGTGTTTACCGGAACCCCCTGGCCTTGTCATGTTTGTTAAACTATACTTATTGTCTTATTTGAACAGATTGCCAATAAAAATGATGTTTAAAAAGAGAACAAATATAATGTACACCAAATTAAAACATACATCCCTGGCACTGTCCACCAGAAAATTTAATGAGCATCAAAAAATCTTAATGGAACCCAAATTATTATACTTCAGAAAATGAGAACAGCACCACTAAAATAACTATGCTGCGTATTGTTTTACCATTGCTTACATTTTAAATTCTGTATGTCTATCAACTTTACTAAATGTTCACCAAATTTAGAACGCTCAAGTTACGCGTCCGTGCTGTACATAATAAATATTCGCGCTATCCATTTATATTTAGTGTTTCTCAAAAAAACTACTTGTGCTTCAAATAATTATTCTATTACTCCAAAAATGAAATATGTTCGCGCATCTCTCCTTGCCGCTTGCGCTTCCAGACAAGAGGCACGCGAAAAAAGTTTTGTACAAGGTCAGTTCAGGGCCTTGTATTTTTTTTAAAGTACGATTAGAAATTACCACTAAAAGAAGTTTTACGTTTTACATAATGCGGTCATTGTTTACTTGACCGACTTCTGAATTTTCAAAAAGCCAATTACAGCAAAGCATTTATATATTACGGAAATCAATATCTTTTTTTGTGCAAATCACTTCTATTTTTACTCTTATTTTTCTTGCTCTAGCACATTTACATCTATAATTTTGCATTAAATTATTTACCATTTGCACAACATTTTATTGCTTGTGTATTTTTGATCAACAAATAGTGTTTTTAACTGCCAAATAATATAAGACACTGTCGAAAATTAAATATCTGGGTTTTATGTTAGAATTAAATGCGGAATAAAATTTGGTAGACATTTAGTATTTATGGTCAACAAAAGTTATTTTGGCGAACAAAATATATAAGAGGCCAGCATTATGTCAATAGTTGGTTGTCGCTTTAAGATTATGTATTTTCTTAATTTTGATGAACATTTAGTATTTTTGGGAAACGAAAGTATTTTTTTGTATAAAAATATTGGGTAAATTTGATAAACTGTTAAATACCACCCTTTACAAAAATGCTTCTTAGTCATCAAAGAGCAATGTGAGTATTTGGCTCAATGCTGCTCAAGCTTTGCATTCCTGTTTCTGAGGTGGTTTTGCTCCATGACTCCAAAATACTTTTACTAAATATTTCTACCTGTTCTAAATCACCTCCTAACCACAATTTTTTTTAGGTGGGGAAGAGATGGAAGTCAGGGAGAACCAAATCCAGGAAAGATGTTAAATGCACAACCATTTCGAACAATCGATATGTAGGCAGCATTCAACAATTTTCTGAAGACTGTTAATAAAGAAAGACAAGAATAGGAAGACGTAAACCATAGAAAGAAAGAAAAGACGTAATCAAAAAATATAAGACCAGTTTAACAAATTAAGGCAATTTCGACAATAAGTAGTGCATCAGCGAGAAATATTTATTAACTTTTCTTAAGTTCAATTTGATTATTTCTACTCAATTAGACAAATACGGGGCAAGATCCCGCTACAGTTGTCGACTTCTTTAACATATTATCGTTGAATTGTATCAAAACGAGCTCGTACGTAACAATGGCACCTGCAATCTAAAAGAAGAACGTACTGCTTGCAGTTGTCTACGCACCCACGCTCAAGATTAAGCTTCTGGTGATGCTGAAGAAGCCTCTCCCGGTGATAGCCACTTCGGTAGTGCCAATCTGCTGAACCAGCCTCTGGATCTAAAATTAAACAATTTCGTTAAGCTCCAAACCTTTCAAAGTTATCGCACCTCAAAATTGTAAACACTCGAACAAACAGCGTTCAACACTATTATAGGCTTTTTGCTTTCGTCATTGACCTTAGCTCCGAACAAGCACAAACAAATGGTTCTAACAATCAACAAACCGAACGAGCAATAGAAGTAAACCCTTTCTAAATTGTTACGCATCGGCCTCAAACTGTTGAATAATTGGGTCAAGATAAAGAACAAATCGAAAGCGAACGCCATCAGGACTATGTAGGAAATTTCACCATCAACTCTTCTGCAAAGTTTACAAAGCTTGTTGTAATCTTCTCTGGTGTTCTTCCAAATTATCTCGGCGCCAATCTTCAACAAAATTCTAGTTCAACAATTGAATCACACCCAGTATTCTGCTCACCTTAGCGTCCGAAAGCGCCTGAAGTCTTCCGGTTATCTGCTGAAACCTGCAAGCTAGCGCAGTACTCAACAACATAATAAAAAGATCAACGAAAGTCCAGGAAAACGTCAATTGAAGCGTAATAGCCTAAAATTCACCATTAAATTATTTTAATGAAAACTTTTGGACCACCTGAAGCAAAAGGCCTGTAAACACGTTATAGTTGATAACTGAAAACGTGTTGGAGAAAGACATGTTGCTTAGGAAATAATTGAAAGCTTCTCCTGTATCGGACGTACAAGCCAAAGCTAGCACTATTTTGTTGCTTTGTGTCAAGATGTGCTCAACTAAAATTTGGAATTAGTTTCAAAACTACTAAAATAAAATTAATTACACAAAGCAATGACCATAAAAACTATCAATAAAGTGTTGAGTTTTCTGTTGAGACCTGGCGGCCATCCGTAGCTAACCATTGACGTTTCGACCGCGCTCCAGTCCTTCATCAATATCGGCCAATTTCGAGCAAGTTTCAGGAACAACAATCCTGAAATAACGCCGCTTAGATTGAAAAGAAGTCGGTCAGTTTCGTGTAGGTCCGTCCCTGTCGCCAGCATTTTGTTGAATTGCATAATTGTGACGAACAAAGCTCCGGAAATAGTGGCGATGCTGTAAGCAACTTTTAGGGATTTCCACGAAAAATGTAAGGAGTGCGAGTCCGGTCCGGTGATCCCTTGGGCCGGCAGATAACCGAAGGTTTGGGCTAGAATCAGAACTTTGCACAGAACTCGGTGCAAATTGTGGCCGTTGAGGGTTTGGCGGCGATGGGTTAAAAGGAGGATTTCTTTGTTGACGAGTTTGTTAAATTCGGGAATTCGCGGGTTGGACGGGATTACTTGCATTATGGACGTGTTTGGTTCGGACATGGCGTGGGAATGATTTGTTGGCGCGTTGGTCGGGAATAACAACTGTCAAAGCGATTGATGGTTGAGATATGTTCTGATCTTTATTCTTCATACCTGTGTCGATAAAATTGTCGGGAACGGTTTGCGTAAATACAACCCGTTTTTAGTCTAATACATAATTCAGGCGTGTTGACCAAGGAATTAGCAACGCTATTGATTAATGATAACTAAGACCGCGATAAACATTAATCAAGTTTTCTAAAATGTACGCAACATAAAAGTATTTCCATCGAGTTGGTTGTGCAAACAACAATTTCCTAAAGATTATCAATTGTTGGACCTTAAATCTCTAGAAGAGCGAAGACTTTTATGTCATTCTTTAGTGGAATTGCAGCAACACAAGCTCATAAGCCACAATAGCTCCTGCGACCTAAAAGTTTTAATAAAAAAATTGAAAAATAAGTTAAGGGGTGTTTACCCCAAAGAGAAGATTGTTGGTCACTTTGAACAACTTGTGGCCGCTCAACGCAGATTCGCAATGCTTAGCTTGATACAAGAAGCGTTCAATCTGTGAAAGTGACTTTACCGTTAAACTCCCATGCCGAAACTCATCCTCACTTCGCAGTTGGAGATGTAATATGGCAAATTGCTTAAAAGATGAACGGGTGTTTTGCTTTCGGTGCTAATTCTTGCCGCGTACAGCGCCACTGCTGCAGTTCTCAGCAAGAGGAACCCGAATGAGTAGAGAAAATAAATTTTGTCTACAGCGCTGTTGTTTCCAATAGGTCTGGAAAGTATCGTTCAACACTAAACTAAGAAACTGGTATTAGATGCAAGGAAAATACTGTATGCTATTAAAAAGTTGAACCAAAACCACAAACAAGTTGTTGGTGAACGATAGCAAAATTACGTTGGACATGGCTTCATCGAGATCGGAGGATAGAACCATCAATCTCACGTAGTCTTCTCGGACGTAACTCCACCTTCTTTCCTTGCTCACCTAAATTAACAAAATCTGTTTTCTTTGTGCAAAAATAAATATTAACACCTTAGCTTTGATGAGAAGCTTGATTCGTTGCGCCACTTGACTGAATCTCGAAGACAAGGCTAGCCCTATTAGCATAACGAACAGATCCATAAAGTTCCACGCAAAAGTGCTGTACATGTTCAAAACCTAAAATTTGAAATTGCAACTTAAATTTAAACTTTACCACTTTACTTGGTTCAGAATTCCCCAAAAAAGGGAGTAGTTGATGATGTTAAAAAAATGGTCGTAGCGGGTTTGAAGATAAATCTCGATCTTCTCCAAGAAGGTGTCGCGTTTTGGAAGTTGAACCGATATAAAGGCAATGTAGAGAGAATGTTCAACTGCAACTTGTATTAGTATTAACCTTCAAACAACCAATCAATTCCACCTGCAGCTGAAACCATGATAACGCCAGTGATAATTTTCAACTTTCGATGCAGATTAGGAGGAAACCCGTAACAGCGCATCGCCTCGTCAACTTGACTCCAATTTCGCATCAAACCGGGCCATTTGCGGGCTAAATCGATGAAAATTACAACGGTAACCAACGTAGCCAAAAAGAAGAGCATCGAAACTGAAATGTTGGTAAATAATTTAGCAATTTTTGCTGAATTTTTTACCGTAATATCCGAATTCTGACTTGATGGTGACAATTTGCACAATCTTAAACGCCGTGTTCATCGCTGACCATCCCGCGAAGGCGATTGAGTAAATGGTGCGTTTTGACGACCATCGAAATTTCAAACAACTCCAAGTGGTCGTGATGCCACATACGGGAAAAATTGCGAAAATTTGGGCCAAATTAAGGGCGAAACTGAGACAAGAATGGGTGTTGGTGATTTTTTCAAACATTTTTGACGACTGAAACGTCGCATAGGTAATTCTCGTAATTTATCGTTGCTTTTGCTGGATTAATCAACTGATATGCAATAAATGTGCCGATAGCGCGGTAATTTAACCGAAAATTGGTTTGTTTGTTGGGGCCCGCTGGTTAAAGTTCTACGAAAACCGACTGAAACCAGAAATTGTGTGTACAGAGGACAAGTTAATGTTTTTTTAAGATTAAGTCAGGGCACAGAAATTACAAGGCTAACAAACCTCTTACACAGTGTGTCATAAAAGTAACCAATAACCAATTTAATAACCAGATCACCAAAATTAAAAAAACTAAATTAACCAGAATTAAAAATTAATTTCAAAATGGATTATAGAAAATTTTGAATTAAACTATTTAATAGTATAAGCACAAAAAAAAACAACAAAAAAAAGAGAAAGAAGAGAATTACCACTTTTATAAAGTTTTTAATAAAAAATCCGCGCCATACCTGAACCTGAATAAGCCTCTCACGTGTTTGGTAGGTGGAGAAAGCATAAACTTCAAATTTATTATTTTTTGGTTGAAACCATTAAGGATATTTTAATTTTACAAGAGGCAAAGATTGTGAAGACTTGCCGTATCCTGATTATTAAGAAAAAAGAAAGCGCTAAAACTAAGCGTTAAAAAATATGACGTAGGTATTTAACACAAGAGTGGTCACTGTTAGGTATCTTCTACAGTATTCAAGGTGACAGAAATTATGTCAAGATGTATCTTTTGTATGTTTATACTTATGTAGTAAATATCAGTAAAATCAGTTAAGGTGATTTTAGGTTATTAAAAATTTCGTCCATATTTGAACTTTGATACCGAGCTTGATACTGTCTTAAGAAGGCATTTTCGGATTATTGGTATAAGTAAGTTATGCCAATCGACTTATTTTGATCAAAGAAACCTGTGGTTGGCCTGCGCCCAGACCTTTCAGAGACAGCCTGTATGTAGGTACTTACAGCTAGTTGCAAAGATAACTGGACCAACTCTGCGTCTCCTAAATATAGGAAGTACGGCCGGCAGATTTCAGGGTTATTCAGGCTTCTTTTGGAACGGTATTATTATGTACAAATACTGTAGAAATTGTAGAAACTTTGAATTATCATGGAAAGTTTAAACAATTCAGTCAAACTTGAAAAATTATAAAATAAAAAAAATACTTTAAACTATGTTGAAGAGAACAGTGACATTAGTTCATATCCAAGCCTTTAAAAAATATTAAGAAAATAAAACTTTATCATTATACTATATCAAACTTCTTCAGTCATACTTGAACTTCAGAATGCCACAGAGAAATCAGTTTTAACAATGGTTACGTCCAGCAAATAAATCTTCAATAATATTTGCATTCTAATTTATTATCGATGATAAAAATATATCTTCAGGGATTTTAATGAGGAAATCAGTTCTATGCTGTATCCCAGATATTTGGCCTAACACCTGTTTGGTATTGGAATGTAACCGCTACTTCAAAAATGTAGCCACAACCGGTCACATTCTAATTGCAAATACCCATGTTAAGTCCAAGATCTAGGATACAGCATAGGTCAAAAAAAGAATCTTAATGTTATCAGAAACAATGACTTTGAGACTAGAACTGGGCTACCGAGGCCTGAAATGAGTTATAAAATCTGTAAATAAGCTTGAAACTGATATTTAGTTATAGAGACTACAAATGACTTATTGACACTGAGAATGAACAATTAAGCATTAAGTAAAGTATTAAAAAAATATTGAGATAAAATAACCATAGACAATGGAAAATATATATTTATGTATACAAATTATTAATATAAAATTATGAAAAAAATAAACATGACCCTTTTTTGCCAGTTAATTCCTAAATAATTAAGTGCAAAATTTTTTCAAATTATTCTACCAAATTTGGCACGAGCGATATGCTGTCAGCTTTTATCTAAATCCAGCAGCAGAATGTCTTTACAGAAAATCTTTATTGTAACGATAACATTTTTGTTCAATAAAACTGTTCTCCGAAACGGCAATAAAACGACAACCTTTAGCTCGAGAAGTTTATGTTAATGTTGTCGGGACGGTGTAACAATGCTGATAAGCAAAATTTTTAGCCCTACCACTTTATCGGTCCAAATGCAAAAGAATGTTTATAAACGCGTTGAGATTGTTCTTACCACAGCTTACTACACTACAGTTATCAGTGCAGCACAAAAACAAATATCACAAATAGGTTTGTATCAGGTGATAAGAGGCTTGGAATCATTCAACTAGTCATCAACGACCGAACCAATATTAATTAACAATAAGCAAATATTTATTGAAGATACATTATTACACTTTAAACCTCCTACAGTTCTTCTAAATAAAATTAAGAATTGTGTCCTGGAGGTGAGATCTAAACATTTGTGCGGTGTTGTCATGTGTGTCTAAAAAAGTCATGGATTCGAGTGCGGCTCTCAAAAATGAAAACCCTAAAGCAACTGCGAGCACTTTCTCTAAGCTGTTTTTTGCGTGAGTACCTAATCAAAGATTCTTCTTCCATTTCGGCGATAGTAGCAACCAACTTATGTTATCAGCGGCCAAATTTTTTCCAAATAAAGTATTTTTTCTGGTTTAGCAAAAATACTTAATCAGTTTCTATTCCTATTCTAGTTGGATGATCAGTCTCTATCGCAAAGGAGCGAAGAGTGGCTTGGAGGTTTCGGACCTTTACAAAATTTTGCAGTCCGACAGCTCCCAGGAGCTCGGCGACAAGCTCGAGAAAAACTGGAATGAAGAAATCGCGAGAGCCACCGCAAAACAATGCGAACCTAAATTACTTAGGGCCATTGCAAGAACTTTCTTCTGGAATTACATGATTTACGGCGCAATATTATTTGTTCAACACGTTGGACTCAGGTGCTTGGTTCCTTAAAATACCTAACAATAATAATTTCAAAATTTTCTTCAGATCTTTGCAACCAGTTGTCTTGTCTTATTTAATCGTTTTGTTCTCCGAAAATGAAGAAACCACCACCGCTAAAATGTACATTTCCGCTTCAATTTTGGTTACAATTTCTATTTTAGTTATATTTTCGATGCACCATACCGTCTACGGACAAGCCGGAGTAGGAATGAGGGTGCGAATCGCTGTTTCGTCCCTCATCTACAGAAAAGTGAGTTAAACCACAACTGATGACAATTTAACCTAAATCAATCCTTCTAGACTCTAAAGTTAAACAAGAAATCTTTAGGCGAAACAGCTGTTGGTAAAGTGGTAAATTTGTTATCCAATGACGTTACCCGCTTCGATTTGGTAATGCTAACTCTACACTATCTCTGGATCATGCCCTTTCAAGCTGCACTCGTCACTTATTTGGTCTGGCAACAGGTTGGAATCTCATCATTGGTCGGCGTGGCCTCCATAGCGTTGTTGTCTCTCCCAGTGCAAGGTTTAATAACCAGAAACCGTTGCTAATTCTAACAAGAAAATTTCTAGGGTACCTCGGCAAACTGACGTCGAACCTCCGTCTGAAAGTAGCCCAAAAAACCGATTACAGAGTAACATTAATGGGCGAAATAATTTCGGGGATTCAAGTGATCAAAATGTACGCTTGGGAGAAACCGTTCAAAATAGTCGTAAAACTGGCACGACTCGAAGAAGTTAAAACTCTAACTCTCACTTCGTACCTGCGAGGAATGTACTTGAGTTTCATGCTGTTCGTGGAAAGAGTAGCCCTTTTCTCCACCACAACCAGTTACGTTCTTATGGGCAACGTAATTTTAGCAGAAAAAGTCTTCTCCATGGCGCAGTTCTTCAGTTTGCTTCAATTAACTATGGCAATTTTCTATCCCATGTCGATAAGTTACGGCGCTGAAGCTCTCGTGACCATATCGCGCGTTCAAGAATTCTTGTTAATGAAGGAAAACGAAGAATCAGGAGTCGAAACTGACTTTAATGTAGGAGTTTTAGTTAAAAACGTTTCAGCTGCATGGAATCTCGATGGTGTTACTCTTGAAAACATTAATCTCAGGATACCTCCAGGATCTCTTTGCGTCATCATCGGACCAGTTGGTGCTGGGAAGAGTTCGTTTCTTCAGTTGCTACTAGGCGAATTACCTGCGTCAAAAGGAAATGTTAAAGTAGAAGGTGACATTTCTTATGCCTCTCAAGATTCTTGGTTGTTCGCCTCAACTGTACGTAACAACATTTTATTCGGGCAACGTTACGATAAGCGTTTGTACAAGAAAGTTGTTAAGGTTTGCGCTCTAGAGAAGGATTTTGATCAGTTACCTCTGGGCGACAAAACTTTAGTGGGGGAACGTGGAACCGCTTTAAGTGGAGGACAAAGAGCCAGAGTCAATTTAGCTAGAGCTATCTACAGACAGGCAGACATTTATCTTCTGGATGACCCTCTATCCGCTGTCGATCCCCATGTTGGTAAACATCTATTTAACGAGTGCATCGTCAAGTATTTGAAAGGCAAAACGAGAATCTTGGTAACTCACCAGTTGCAACATCTAAAGAAAGCCGACACCATCATCTTGATCACTGAGGTTTGTTCTGAACATTCGGGTCCAGATGACTATCGTTAATTTTTAGGGAAAAATTGAAACTCAGGGAACCTATGAAGAGTTGCGCAATAGCCAGTTGAATTTCACCCAAGTAATGGCCGACGAAGCAGCTACCGAAAAAGAAGTGCCTCAGGAGCTGGAGCTTACTTTTGAGCCAACAGCCCCTCTTCTTCTAAGCAGTGTAAGAACTTTTCGTAACCCCCCCCAGCTTTTAAGTAATGTAAGTTATTAAATACCTAAAGAACTTGAATTGTTTGTAGAGTTTTATGTTGGAGTCGCTAGATATAAGGAGTAGCCCTATTGATGAAGAGGGATTCGAGCTTCCAGGCGTTTCCCCTCTTAAAGAATACATCAAGGCATCAGGCAGTTTCTGCTCAATTTCCGTTTTGGTAATTCTTATAATTGCCAGTCAAGTGACTTGCAGCCTCTGTGATTATTGGGTAACGTTTTGGTAATTGGTAAAAACTTGTTAGGCTCCGGCTGCATCATCAGCTACTTACAGGACCGAACAGGAATCGACGAGAGGCACCAACGAAACCATCGAGTATTATCCATTTGTAGAAAATGATGCTGGTAGTTATACTTACACTATTGAAGCAACAAAGAACGTTAACAAAGACCGGAAACCAAAGTTGATTGAAACCCTAACCGCGGTGTATATTTACTCGGGATTAATAATAGCTGCAGTTGCAATTTCTTTAATAAGATCTTGTTTGTACTTTAAACTAGCCATGAACGCTTCGAAAAAGTTGCATAAGAAAATGTTTGCAACTCTTCTTGAAGCCCCCATGAAATTTTTCAATACCAACCCTAGTGGCAGAATTTTGAATCGGTTCTCCAGAGACATCGGAACCATCGACGAACTTCTACCTAAAGTGCTGCTGGAATCTATACAGGTTTGTCGTTCACAGTTAACAATTCTTGTTAATAATTTTTTACCAGATAACTTTAGTTTTGTGTGGAATCCTGACGATGGTGGTCATTTCCAACTACTACATGATAGTAGCAGTGGTTTTTCTCGGCTTGGTCTTCATGCAAGTCCGCTCTTGGTTCATCAAGACTTCCAAAAATATCAAACATTTGGAAGGAATAAGTATACTTGAGGCTTTATTAGTTTCGAAAATAGTTTTGGTGGTTTTGCAGCAAAATCGCCAATGTTTTCGCATCTAAACTCGTCCCTCAATGGCATTACTACCATCAGAGCTTTCGGCGCTCAAGAAATGCTGAAAAATGAATTTGACGCTCTTCAGGTAATTTTGTAAATTTGAAAACAATAATTTGAAGCTTCCTTCAAGGACATCCACACTTCCGCTTGGTCCTTGACCATCACCTGCATGGTTTCGTTCGGATTATGGCTAGATATTATCTGCGTTTTCTTCATAGGTTGCACCACTTTTAGCTTCATAATCCTCCACCAATGTGAGTTACCTGTTGAAATGGTAAACAAAAATTTCACGAGCATCAGTTTTAGTTGGAAACGTTAGCGGAAGTTCGGTGGGTCTGGCGATATCGCAGGCCCTATCGTTAACGGGGATGCTGCAATACGGCATCAGACAAACAGCTGAAGTCATCAACCAACTAACTAGTGTAGAAAGGGTGCTGCAATATACCCGAATTGAGAAGGAAGGGCCTTTCGAAACAACTTACGGTAAGTTGTTGGATGGAGAATTTCAATGAGTTAACGAGTTTTTCCCCAGAAAACTTGCCACAAGAACCTTGGCCCAGCGATGGTTTGCTCGAGTTAAGAAACTTGTACTTGCAGTACTCTCCAGGTGATCCCCCGGTGTTAAAAAATTTGAACGTTACCATCAAACCGGGCCAAAAGGTTTGTTGCTTATCACGATTTTCTCAAATAATTTCGATTAAATTTTAGATTGGAATCGTTGGTAGAACAGGAGCTGGTAAATCCTCCCTAATTTCAGCCTTCTTTAGATTAACAGACTTCGATGGATATTTGTTTATTGACGGTGTTGACACCAAGCATTTAGGTCTTCACGAGTTGAGGAAGAAGATTTCAATAATACCTCAAGAACCAGTTCTTTTCTCAGCCAGTCTTCGATACAACTTGGATCCTTTCAGCGAGTTCGACGACGCTAATTTGTGGAAAGTCCTGGAAGAGGTAAAGGAAAGATTTGGTGGATTTTTCTAATTTTTTTGTTTTAGGTGGAATTGAAGGATGTAGTCCAAAGTTTAGATGTCATGGTTGCTGGAGGTGGCAACAATTTTAGCGTTGGACAAAGACAATTGGTGTGTTTGGCTAGAGCGATTTTGAGAAATAACAAGGTTCTAGTTCTGGATGAAGCTACTGCAAATATCGATCCTAAGTATTTAATTTAACATGTTAATTTCGCAAGCTTTTACTGGACAAATTTCAGGACTGATTCTCTCATTCAAAAGACAATTAGAAAGAAGTTTAAGAAGTGTACAGTTTTAACGGTGGCACATCGTCTCAACACCATTATTGATTCCGATCGCGTTATGGTCATGGAAGCTGGAGAGATAGTGGAGTTTGATTACCCTTACAAACTGTTACAGAACACGGAAACTCTTTTCTTCAAAATGGTTTTAGATACCGGACTAGCAATGAGCATGCGGTTAGAGGACCTTGCCCTGCATGCCTTCGTGCACAAGAGATCCTAAAGAATGCAATCAAATTTTATTGTGATTATATTAATTATTATACGCGTTAAATTGTTAAGAGTTAAAATATTTTTAAATTTTTTAGTCAATTTTATCGCCTAGCCTACCGTGAATTTTATTGAATTCATGAATCTGCGTACAGTAGTGAGTCTTAATTTTTGTACAGTCCCAACTGCACCGAAGACTACGAAAACTCTAAACGGATATAAGTGAAGAAACAACTGATTTCCGACTTTAATCTAACAATTCCGACTTTAATCTAACAATTCCGATTTTTTTCCTGGGAAAGACTTCAAAATTGTGCCAGAAAAAAGTCAGAATTGACAGATTAAAGTCAGAATGTGCAGATTAAAGTCAGAATGTGCAGATTAAAGTCAGAATTGGCAGATTAAAGTCAGAATGTGCAAATTAAAGTCAGAATGTGCAGAATAAAATCAGAATTGGCAGATTACAGTCAGAATGTTCAGATTAAAGTCAGAATTGGCAGATTAAAGTCAGAATGTGCAGATTAAAGTCAGAATGTGCAGATTAAAGTCAGAATGTGCAGATTAAAGTCAGAATGTGCAGATTAAAGTCAGAATGTGCAGATTAAAGTCAGAATTGGCAGATTAGTTAGAATGTGCAGATTAAAGTCAGAATTGACAGATTAAAGTCAGAATGTAAAGATTAAAGTCAGAATTGCCAGAAAAAAGTCAGATTGACCAGCAAAAAGTTGAAAATCAATTACTTTTTCATTCATGTCCGTTTATGCAGAGCTTTCGTAGAAGACAGAAAAAAAAGATCGTCTAAGGAGCTTTTCTAGAAGATGAAGAATAGTAATGTTTGCCATGGTAGGTAAAAGATTGAAACCATAGCCCATATAATTAAGAATGGATTGAAGCAAGAAAACATAAAAGAAATGATACAACAGAAATTTTTCGAGGAATTACAGTTACAAAGAGCATAGAAATAAAAGGTCTGCTTTGCTCTGGGAGTAATTTTGACATGAACTGCCACTCAAAACCTGAGACGTTGGGACAAACGCGTATCAAAGCAACGATTGGTAAAATAACTTAAAAAAAACGCCAACCTTGGTCTAGTCAATACAGTACATTAAGAGCCCCCATTTTCGTGAAACAATAAAATACTCTATTAGTTTTCATAAAAAAATTTCAAATGTTAAGATCAAGTAAAATTTACAACAAAAAGAATCCAAATTCGATAATAAACTTAAGCTAGATGCGAGAGATCATCGAGGGGTGGGGGCGCTTGCTCAGGCTTCAGCTTCTGTGCTTGTTGGAAGTTCATTTTGGGGACCATCGTAATAGGTGGCTGATTACCAACTTGCGTTACATGCGTGATCCCCAGTTTCTGTTGCGCTGTTACAATTTTTTGCTGATTCAACGTTGTAGTGCTCGAAACCAACTTCACTACGGTATTTTGTTGCGGCTGGGTCGGCTGTGCCGTTCCTCCTGGAGTCGGAGGTCTTTGAGTCACCAAAAGAAACTTCTGGTTGTTGATCTGATTCGTCATTCGAGCCGGTTGATTCATCACTATCGTTCTTTGAGGTCCCGGGTTCTGTCAAAAACCGAAAGAAAATAAAAGATTTTCGGCGGGTAAAAACACGTACTTGCGTTATTATGCCGCACGAGGCGCTGGCAGTTCTTGTCGCGTTCGCACTCACGCAAGTTATGGCTGTATTGGAAATAGTTGAAACTGACGTGGTGACAGGAGTTGGTTGCGTTCGGGCTTTCAACACCGCACTGTGTAGGGCAGGACCTAGATAACCGTACTCTTGTTTGTACTCCTCGACGTAATCGGGAGGGTTCTTAACGTTTTTCAGGACCGGCGCCACAACTTTTACCAAGAGCGACTTGATATGGCCAGACGCGATTTTATCAATGTTGGAGATTAAACCGCCTTCCAGATGTCCCTCGATTCGAGCACCTTAAACAAAGTTTAAAGCGCCAACTGAATGTTGAATTTCACCAAAAATTACAGTTAAAAATAAAAATTTTAGACTTTGAAAAAATTCACCTATAGCCTTGATTCTTGGTAAAACAAAAATCCTGATGACTTCAGCCCCGAGCTCCGAAAGCCCCTCCAAAGCCCCGTACAGAGACGAGAGGGGAACTTTGTCGGCTTGGTGTAAGGCATTTGTGAACATTCTCGTTATTCTGGTTTGAATGTTGTTTGTGCTGGTGTTGAAATTCTTGCAAATTTGCGACATTAGTCGAGAGGCAAAATCGCGAAGCGCCCAATGGTTATCCAATTCAGGCCTCACGCACAATTGTTTCGAAACTATGCAAGTAGTAACTGACGGGATCAATTCGTGAAGCTAGAACCGCACCAATTACAACGTTGAAAATAAAATAAAAATAATTTTACGTATTTCTCCAAATAAAGAGATGGATTATCAAGAAGTGCCTTAACCATCCGCATCAAATATATCAAAAGCGCTAAATTATTTTGAACCACGTTAACGCGCACCCCCTCAATGATGAAAGTGCACATTCTAGGCAACATCTCATGAAGACCGGGATCAGAAGCCAAACTTTGCAACGCCTCCTACAATTCGAAAATCATTATTGAAAAAATGTTATTAAACAGCACTTACAGCTCTTCTGGCTTCATCTGAACCGACACAAGCCTCAGTAATCTCCTTGTAATACAGTTGTTGTTCAACAGAAAGTTCGTGTGTTGCCAGTTGCTTAATCTGAACTGTTTCAACGTTTCTCAGTTTTTGTTTGCCAGTTGTGGGTTTTCCAGAGGTTTCATTGATTGGTTTCTTGTTGACTGGATCCACTGATTCCAACTAAAATTAATGTTATTATCAAAATTGGCTTTCGGGCAAAACGAATCGGAACCTTTTGAACACTTTTAGCGACAGGTGGTGGATTTTCTGGAATCGTTGGTTGGACCCCGTCAATGCACAACCAGTGAGATCTCAAAGAAACTTCTAATGGTGCTTTCGGGGTCAAATTCGTTACCAAATCGTTCAAGCCGACTTCCTTTTCTTCTATGAAATGGAGTTCGCGCCCACCTCCGGAAGCGAAGCGAAACGGAAGAGGCTCGGCCGATTGGAAACCGTATTGAGGCTACAATGAAAGAGTGAGGTTATGTTATCTTTTTGCTTTGCTGGCGGGTTTACCTCTATGTTTTTTGCTTTTAGAGCTGCGTCTATATCGCATTGCATTAACTTAGTGCGTTTTGCGTGGTGAACGAATTTAGCAGCGTCTTGAATTATGTGTTTTAGCTTGAAAGATACGTCGTCGGCTAGTTCTTTGGCGGCATCATCGGGTAAATTTCCTATCCCAATGCTTTCAGCGATCACCTTCATGGACTCGATGGAAAGGTTTGTGCCGTATAAGTCGCCTTCGTTGGTTTTGGACATTGTTAATCGTTAAAACGACAACAAATCATAAAACTAACACAACACCATCATTAATATGTCAATTTGACAGCTGTTTGTCTGTTGTCATGATTGTCAGTTCAGCAGGCTGCAGAAGTGCCAACTGCCAGAAAAGCAGCCTGCAGAGCCTCCAACTTTGCAAAGCAAAATAAAAATTCAATTCAACAACCGTATTTTTGACTTTCTAACTGTAGATACTTTTTTTCTAAAATTTATAGTTATGTCTTTTTAAAGATATAATACATTATGCGTTGGCTTTACACATGCGTGATAAGGCCAATGCTCTTATACTGTGCAGTGGTGTGGTGGACCTGCACTGAACGACAGTGGGGTCGGTCACAGCTAAACCACTTGCAGAGGCTGGCCTGTTTAGCGGTTACAGGGGCGTTTACAACAACTCCCACCGCGGCTCTTGAGATGCTGGTCGGGCTCCCACCCCTTCACCTTACGGTGACGGAGGGGGCCGGCGCGGCTTTTCTAAGGCTGCGGGCCGCTGGACAGTGGCAAGATCGGGGGCGCACAATAGGACATGTGGTCGTGGCCAGCAGGCTGCTGGCCGAGTCCCCCACTTTTCAAATGGGTGGCGATGCCATGGTCCCGCGCCTCATGATGGAAAAAAACTACACCATTCTACTCCCCTCCAGGGAAGAATGGGATAACCAATATCGGGATCAACTGCGTCGGGGTGGCCTCGTCTGGTACACGGACGGGTCGGTGTCCGACAAGGGGTCCGGAGCAGGAATCGTTGGCGGGTCTCCAAAGGTGGAGCGTAGCTTCGCACTTGGTAGGCTGGCTACAGTTTTTCAAACCGAAATTTTCGCGATTATAGCATGTGCGGCGGAGAATTTGGAGAGGGCTTATGCGAATAGACGTATCTGCATCTTCTCGGACAGTCAGGCTGCCCTACGGGCATTAGGCTCTTTCAGGGCCTCTTCAAGGCTTGTCTGGGACTGTCACGTGAAACTCCGGAGACTGGCGGAGCACAACAAGGTTGTTATCTGCTGGATTCCTAGTCATCAGGGGCATGGGGAGAACGATAGAGCTGACGCCTTGGCCAAAAAGGGTTCAGAGATGAGCCTGATTGGCCCGGAGCCGGCACTGGGCATTTCTCCCAGCCAGTCAAAGCGTGCCCTCAGCAACTGGGTGTCTGCAAGGCATTCTAGGGAATGGGAGGCGAACGCACCTCGACAGTCGAGGATCTTCATTTTAGGTCCCGATCTGCAAAGAACCGCTGAATTGTTGAGACTCAGCAGGGAGGATCTGAGGAAGGCGGTTGGACTGCTCACGGGACACTGCCCCCTCAGAAGACACCTCTACATTGTGGGCTCTCTTGAGGACCCTATGTGCAGAAGGTGTGAAGAGGAGGAAGAAACGCCTCTTCATGTACTGTGTCACTGTCCGGCTCTTGCTGCACAGAGATCCAGGTATCTAGACTTCCCCTTCTTAGAGGAAGAAGAAATCAGGAGGGATCCTATGAACAGGCTACTGGGCTTCATCAGAAGCACAGGCATGCTCTAAAGGGCTCCCCAGAAACCACACAGGGGTGCACACAATGGGCCTATCTGGCCTCAGTGTGCGGCTCGGCGTTCAGCCGGGCCCCCCGGGAAAAAAAAAAAAAAAAAAAGATATAATAATTATTAGGTTGAAGTGGGGTATATGCACGTACCAAAGCGCAAAATTCAAATCTTACTGAAACGAGGTACCTACTTGCCTCATGTTTGGGAAATATAATATTTAGAAAATGTAGGCGATTTCATTAGTCCCGTATTTTCTTATTTGCTTCTAGGGTCAATATTACGCCCAGAATTAATTTTTTAATTTTTGGAGTGGGAGATTTGTGACGTAGCCGGCCCCTGCACGGCGTAGTTTTAAAGAAATTGTATATGATAGCGCTCTACTCACTCAGATTTCTTGCGTTCTATTTATAAATTGAATGCCAATCCGCTGCACATATTATTTTTTCCTCAAATTTTTATAGAGGTGGGTGCAGTAAATACTATACGGTCAACGTAGCTTGGCACTGGGATGCGCAACTACAAATGCGCGCAGGTCCAAGTTAAGCAAAACGGCCACTTCTGACCAAAATAGTTCATATCCCTGACAGCCCTATTTAAGCGCATTTTTTTTAAATTCACGTCGTTAATCACAAACCTTCATCGATTTTACGTCTAAATCCTAAGATCCGGTTTTATAATGAAATTATTGGAGACTTTAAGTTTAAAGTACCCATTTTCCTTTGTTGTAACAATAGGTAACTATGATTATTGTCGACTTTAAATTTAAAGTCTCCTTTAATTTGATTATGTGCGCGCTTTTCTCCTTGAGAAATAAGGAAAAACTGGCAAGTTCGATTTTAACACCTTTTAATACGATAAAGGCAAATTAATACAAATAATACAAACCAAAAGACAAACGGACAATATTAAACTTATACTACTTGATCGATTCTAGCGGAGTGTTGTCAGATGCAGTTGCTCTCGATTTTATAACATACTGACCTACGTCAAAAGTTCGTTGACGAACGTGACTTTTGCGAAAACAATAAGTACGTTACTGGCCGTTGGTAGCCTCCTCAGAGTTCGAGGCTGTGACAAATTTAACGAGCCAACGGACTCTCCAGATTTAACGAACTAATTTGCCAACGGCTAAAACGCACCTATCGCTTCCTAATGCACAGGTACAAGTGATTTGTACATTTTCTCCCCCCTCTTGACGTATCATGTCAAGAATAACGATAAATTAGAGTACATAGACCTAACAGCTATAATACAAATACCATCGAGAATGGCATAAATACAACTAACAATATAAGTTCAATGTTTAATGTCTGGTAACTGGGTGCACTTTTCACATAACGGTAAAAAAATGACTTTTTCGCGCACTCACTTCGTTCGAGATTTGGCACTTGGCGCGCACTTTCCACTTAGATTTACGGAAAAAGGCCTTTACGCGCACTAACTAAACCTCATTGGTGGGAAGAACAGCCAATTTCCGGATGGAACGGGTGTAGGTCCCTTGGTTGGTTCGGACAGTGGCCACACGAATGAGACCGTCAGGTCCCGGGAAAACCTTTTCGATGCGTCCTATCTTCCAACACATTGGAGGTGAGTTGTCTTCAGCTACCAGCACTAAGGTGCCAACTTGCAAACTAGGCATCGCTTGACACCATTTCGGTTTCGGCTGGAGTTGCGTCAGTACTTCATGATTCCAGCGTTTCCAGAAATGTTGCTTAATTTTCTGGAGTCGTTCCCAACGACTAAGCCTGTTTTCTGGAATTTCGATGACATTGTGCTCCGGAGGAGCCGATAAACTTTCCCCGATCAAAAAGTGGGCTGGGGTTAGAACTTGGAGATCGGAAGGGTCGTTAGACATGGCAGTTAGAGGACGTGAGTTTACAATAGCTTCGATCTGAGTCATGAGGGTTATAGCCTCTTCAATGGTCAAATTAGCTTTTCCTACTACCCGCTTCAAATGCTGTTTAGCCGACCTTACTAACCTTTCCCAAAGACCGCCGAAGTTGGGAGATCGGGGTGGAATGAATTTCCACGTTATGTTTTCTTGTAACAAATATGGCTGAACTGCCACTTCAAAATTTTGATTGTTTAAAAATTTAGAGATTTCGTCTAGTTTTGCCTTTGCCCCCACAAAGGTCTTCGCATTATCGCAATACAGGTGAGAAATTTTCCCCCGTCGGGAACAAAATCTCTTGAGCGCGTTTATGAAACAATCCGTTGTGAGATCGCTTACTACCTCGAGATGAATTGCTTTAGTCACCAAGCAAACGAACAACGCAACCCACGCTTTAATGATTTTTGTGCTTCTTTTACCCCCTTGTTTAAGGTAAATTGGTCCAAAGTAATCCAAGCCAACTTTTAGAAATGGCCTACAGGGTGTGAGCCGATCTACAGGCAGATCTCCCATTTTCTGTTCTGTTAACCGCGGTGATACGCGAAAACACGAGACACACGAATGGATTACCTTTCTCACCTCATTTTTGGCTCTCAGAGGCCAATATCGCGTTCTAAGGGAGGCTAAAGTTTGCGTTGCTCCTGCATGAAGCAATGCTGCGTGTTCTTGTTTTATAAGTAAACGCGTCACGTGATGCTTTGTGGGCAAAACAATCGGGAACTTCATATCGAAGCTAAGCGACGAGTTACGCAACCTGCCCCCTAACCTGATTAACCCATCCTGATCTATAAATGGGTCCAATGAGTATAACCTACTGCTTCTAGCTACCGATTGATGCCTTTCGAGAGATACCCGTTCCTCCAAAAATTCGTTTGTTTGAATTATTCGCATAACGGCGTGATGAGACGCGATAAGCTCCTCGGTTGTTAAGGTACCGAGGCGTTTTTGATTTCTATTTTGTACGTTGTAAATAAACCTGAGACAATAGGCCGTAACACGTTGAAGCTTTTGAAACGAAGAGTACTTAGTAATCACAGGAAATTCCGTTACCACCCTAGCTACTAAGACTGTCTTGCGTTTCTCCGCAATCGAATCGAATTCTTTTGTGCACCTGAAACGACTTTCGGGCCACTCTGACACATCCTCGGTTAGAAAACTTGGACCCTCCCAGTAAAACTTTGAGTCTGTTTGTCTGGGATAGGCTCCTCGCGAAATCAAGTCTGCCGGGTTGCCTTTACTTTCTACGTGTTGCCAGTCGTCGATGTTGCTAAGGTTTTGAATTTTTGCAACTCGGTTAGCTACAAAAACTTGCCACGTATTGGCATTCGCATTCAGATAATGCAAGACAATCATTGAATCCGTAAAGTAATATTTTTTCTGAATGGCGATATTCAGATAGCGTGATACTTGGTCTGCTAATTTAGCTCCCAGCAAAGCCCCGCATAGTTCCAAACGTGGCAGAGAAAGAACTTTTAAAGGACTAACTCGCGATTTGCTGCAAACCAAATTTACCGCGTAATTGTTATCTTCGATCTTAGTTCTGAGATAGACCACAGCTCCGTAAGCACGAAGCGATGCATCACAAAATACTATAAGGTCCGTTTCTGCCTCTGCTTTGGGAATGACTTTCCGCGGGATTTTCATCTGGTTTAGATATTCCAGCTCTTTAGTATATTGTGACCACTCGTCTCCGATGTGCTGGGGAACCGGATCATCCCAGTCCAAGTTTAGTGACCATAAGTTCTGCATTAGCATTTTGGCTTTAATCAGCACAGGTGAGATTATTCCGATGGGGTCATAGATTTTCGCGATAGAACTTAAAATCAAACGTTTAGTTAAATTAGTCGTCATTGCCTGCGTTTGGATGCGATAATTCAGCGTGTCCTGGGAAGGATCCCACCATAACCCGAGAACCTTCGCTGATTCACCCTTATTCAGATCTACCATGCCCGAAATATTACCCGTTTCTGACAAAATTTCAGGGACATTGGTGTTCCATTTCGCGAGTCTGAACCCACCGCGACCTAGAACTTCAACCAGCTGTTCGCGAAGTACCATTCCGTCCTGAACTGTTCCTGACCCAGTCAATATATCGTCAGTAAACCTATCCTCGATTAGAACCCGACTGGCAGTTGGGAATTCGTCTTTTACGTCCGACGCTAATTGTTTCACGCAACGAATTGCCGTGTATGGGGAGTTCGTTAGCCCAAATACTAATCTGGTAAGGCGAAAGGTTTTTATTGGTTCGTTTTCGTTGAACCTCCAATATATCAGCTGATAATCAGTATTCTTTGGATCGACAATAATTTGCAAAAACATCTTCTCCATGTCGCACGATAGTACTACCTGGTGAGTACGGGAACGGATTAGAATACCAAATGGATCGTTTTGCAAATTAGGCCCGGTCATCAAGTTATCGTTAAGACTCAACCCGTTACTCGATTTTGCCGACCCGTCGTAGACCACCCTCAATTTCGGTTTGATTGGGTCATATTTAGTTACGCCCGAATGCGGTAAGTAATAGACACGTTTGTCTTCGATTTCTTCAGGAGATACTTCCTCCAAGTAACCGTTTTGGAGTAGCTCCCTTATCGCTTTGCAGTAAAGTTCCTGGAAATCGTTATTTTTCCGGAATTTTCGCTCTAATGCGATGAATCGCCTTCTTGCGTTCTGAGACGAGTCACCGAGACTAACCTTATTGGTTTTAAACGGTAATTCGACAATAAACCGACCGTCGTTCGAATCGCGCCGATATGTATTGACGAAGTGTTCCTCACACTCGATTTCTTCCGCAGTCCAGTTATTTTGAGTGGGCTCGACCTCCTCCTGGACCCAGAAACGTTCTAATAGGTCATTTAACTCGTTTGGCTGACCCTTTTGTAAAGCCACGTTACACGAGATGGTAGCATTTTGATCCCCGTCGGTAAATGCTCCACCAACTATCCAACCCAGTAAGGTCTTGGATAAGTATAAATTCGGTTTCGATAGTTTGATTCTACCAAGACAAAGAAGGCTCCAGAAAGTTTCAGCCCCCAGTAGTAGATCAATGGGACCGGTCTCGTTGAACCTAGGATCCGCTAATTTTACGTTTTCCGGAATACTTAACATAGCTTTGCTAAACGACTCGGAGGGAAGATTTGCCGTTACGTTTTGCAAAATGCAACACTCTACCGACGTTTCGTATGGATGATGTAAAGACCGCAACGTAATTTTTGCAGTTTTCACCGTGTTGCTACAACTATTGTTGATTCCAGAGATAGATATGTCGCTCTCACTTGTCTTAAGGTGTAATAAGTTGCACATTGATTCAGATAAGATATTAATTTGAGACCCGACGTCCAACAAAGAACGACATTCTCGATATTTGCCTCTTGAATCTTTGACTGAAACGATCGCCGTTGACAAAACCACCTGCGTTTTCGGAAACGCTGTACAATGATTAGCACTGCTTGAATGAGGTTGCTGCAGAATTACAGGCTTATCCTCGTGAATCAAAGTATGGTGATGTCGAGACTTGCAGGTTTGACAACAACCCGTCGATTTGCATTCCGTCAATTTATGATTCGCCTTTAGACAGTTTAAGCAAAGATTGCGTTTTCCCACTTCATTTTTCCGTTCTTTGACGTTAAGACCAAGAAATTCTTCGCAATGACTAATGAAATGAGAGCCCTTGCAATAATAGCAAGCGAATTTCGATGTGGCGGCGTTAGAGATGCGATCAGCATGCGCTTTTTGAGTTTTATGAGGAGCGTTTAAATTTCCATGATAGTGTGACGACTTATCATGTAGCTTTTGTTTCGAATTCTGATTCAAAGATTCGAGAACAACGCGTTTCTTTTCTAAAAAATCCGTTACTTGCGGTAAAGTAAGCGGATCCGAATTTAAGGTATTTTCGAATTCGCGTCTCGTATGATAATCCAATTTATTCATGATTACCGTGACTAAGATTGCGTCCCAGGTATCCACAGGTATCTTTAAAACACGAAGCGCTTCTAGATTATTGCTAACATCGTCAATCAACTTTTGCAGAGAGTCCGCAGAGCATTTCCCTATTTCTGGTGAATTAAGAATTGACTGCACGTGTCCTTGAATAATTAACCGAGTATTCTTATAGCGCTTTTGCAAAACTGCCCAAGCCGACTGATAGTTTTCGCTCGAAATAGACAGCGACTCGATGGCTCTAGATGCCTCGCCCTTTACGCATGATTTTAAGTAATGGAACCTTTGACATTCGTCAAGCGATTGATTATTATGAATAAGACTTTGAAATGCATCGTAGAAAGGTAACCATTCTGTGAGTACTCCTGTGAACACGGGTAAATTTATTACCGGTAGCCTCACATTAAATTGAGGCGCTGCTAACGGAAATTGTACGTTTGGATTAGAAACGATAGGGGTAGAAGGTGCTTGCGGAGCACTTTCCTCTAACAAAGTTTGCAAATTACTCAATGCTGTGTACCATTGTTTTGTGAATACACGATTTTTGGAAATTTCGTCTTCCGATTCTTTTGCGTTACTGATGCCCTGTTCGTCTGTTGATGTTTCACAACACATCAGGATATCTATATTCGCGTTGTCAAATTCTTCGCGAATTTTATACATTTCACCGATTCGATTTTCGATTTCTTTAGGATTACTATTTGCCACAAATTGTTCCACAAACGTCTCGATATCTGTTAATTTCGATTTTATTTGACCTTTCCTAATTAATAGGCGTTTCAGATCGGATAAAGTTGCCATTTTCGTTCGTTTAAGTCGTTAATAAACGCCAAAATGACTACTAAAAGTCTTTTTTTTTTTTGATGGAGTGGGATGGAAGGGATACAGCCCACTTTCCTGGCGTTACAGGTGTCCGTTGTTTGAACGATGCTCCGCTGATTGTCCGTTGATGCCTAGACAGGAATCTCGGTGATCCTGGTTACGTTCTCGTTGTTGATTCACTGGTGGTACCTCTAGGTAGGTACGCTTACGATTCACTTAGTGTTCGCTTTTACGTTTTCGCGACGTTTCACTAAGCACGATTTCCCGGATTTTTACGTTATCCGGCTCGAAGGACCAAATGTGCGCGCTTTTCTCCTTGAGAAATAAGGAAAAACTGGCAAGTTCGATTTTAACACCTTTTAATACGATAAAAGCAAATTAATACAAATAATACAAACCAAAAGACAAACGGACAATATTAAACTTATACTACTTGATCGATTCTAGCGGAGTGTTGTCAGATGCAGTTGCTCTCGATTTTATAACATACTGACCTACGTCAAAAGTTCGTTGACGAACGTGACTTTTGCGAAAACAATAAGTACGTTACTGGCCGTTGGTAGCCTCCTCAGAGTTCGAGGCTGTGACAAATTTAACGAGCCAACGGACTCTCCAGATTTAACGAACTAATTTGCCAACGGCTAAAACGCACCTATCGCTTCCTAATGCACAGGTACAAGGGATTTGTACAGATTATGAAACCGGCCCTAAGTCTATCAATATTTCTTATCATTTTACTATTTATATATTTTTAGACTGATAGTTACAAATAATAAATTAATTGATTCTAAGTTAAAGAGATCCTATTGTGACGTAAAGTAGCTCCTCAGCGAATCCAGCGCCCTGTACCGATGTGAAATCTTGTTCTTTTCCTCTTTGGGCATTTCTGCGTACGTTTGGGCGAGTCCTTTCGGCTGAAAGCAGGGATCCCATCCAAAATCTCTGGGTCCTCTGGGTGCCACTATCTCGCCCTGTGTACGTCCTTCAAACAAAATCACCTTTTCACCATCGTTCCCTGGATGATACGCAAAAGTACAAACTGCTTCCGCACTCTTATCATCAAAACCAGTCAACATTTTGTGCAGTCCTTCTGGCCCCAACTTTTCAAGGAACCATTTGATGTAGGGACCGGGCAAACCGCGAAGGGCATTGAAGCACAAACAAGTGTCCTCAACAATGCAGGGCCCCCTAATGATCTGGTAGGCCGCCTCGCACTTTTTCACGCAAATATCCCCGATTTCACCCTGCAACTCGGGGAGGTCCACTTTTTGGCTTACTAGTTCTTTGGGAAACGACGTACCAAGTATCGAGATAACTTCTTCTAACTTCTTGGCGTTGCCGGTCACAAACGTGATGGGTCTCGACATGGTTTAATTCAAAAATTTCAAAAAACGAAGAGGCAAAAGTGGCCAATTTTGCGAAGTGTCACTCACGTGTTGACAAATGTCAATGTCATTAAGTTTTTACAGGTACCTGTAATTTTGACTTAAGGTCTTTGGCGCCAATTTTACATTTAAATGGACAATAACAAGTAATAAGCTGATTTTCAGAACTCGATTTTTTTCTATCATAGTAGGAGAGTTATAGGGTCAAGTTATTACTGTGCAAATTAACAAAAATCTTTATTTAGCATTAATTTGCTGTTAAATTTTAACTAAAGAAATAAATAAGTACGACTGGCAACCATCTGGCAACCCTTGTCACTTGTCAGCTGTGCTGTCATTCTCAAATCTAACCTCAAAATGTCAAAATAAACAAACTTTACTCGAGAAGTTTAATGTCGAAATGATTTAAATTGACCAAAAGCTGCCATGCCGTATAGAAAATTTTCGCGAACTTAACATATCTGTAGTTATGATAAACACGAAACTAGTGTATTTTTTGATGATATGTGTCATAACCTCAATCGGTTTGTTTTACCAATTACAGATAACGAGATTACAGGACAAAATCGATATTTTAGGTAAGTTTTCCTGTTTGCAGGCGCAATAACAACAATTTGGTTTTAGAGTTTAATCAAAACAAACATGAGGAGTCGCGAGGATCCAGAGGAACTCAAGTGCCAAACGACGACGATTTGGCGGTCGTTTACAACCGAGTCCCAAAAACGGGCTCAACTAGCTTCATCGGCGTCGCATACGATTTGTGCAAACGAAATAGATTTCACGTTTTACACGTAAACATCACCGCAAACAACCACGTGTTGTCATTAAACAACCAGCACAGCTTTGTTCATAACGTTACAAAATGGAACGTTATGAAGCCCGCAGTGTACCACGGCCACTTTGCTTTTATAGATTTTGCCAAATTCGGAGTTCCAAAACCTCTTTTCATCAACATACTCCGCAAACCGCTGGACCGGTTTATTTCATATTACTACTTCGTGCGTTATGGCGATAATTACAGACCGTACTTAGTTAGACGCAAACACGGCAATACTATGGTGAGACGAGTTGATTGTCTTAAATCGAAATTTTCGTAATTTTTTCCAGTCGTTCGATGAGTGCGTCGAGAAAAATTTACCTGACTGTGATCCAAACCACATGTGGCTACAAATTCCGTTTTTGTGCGGCCACGCCGCCAATTGCTGGTAAAACCAACAAGTAACAAGTCGAAAACGAAATTAATCACTAATTTCAGGAAACCCGGCAATAAATGGGCGTTAGCTGAAGCGAAAAAGAATTTAGTTGACAATTACTTACTAGTAGGTGTCACTGACGAAATCAACGATTTTATTTCGATCCTCGAACAGAGTCTACCTCGAATTTTCAAGGGAGCCTTGGACCATTACTTAAACAGTAACAAGTCTCATTTGCGGCAAACCGTTCAAAAGGATTTGCCCTCTGAGAAAACGGTCAAGAAGATACAGGAAAGTCCCGTTTGGCAGATGGAAAATGAACTGTATGAATTTGCCCTGGAACAGTTTCATTTTGTGAAAAAACACACCCTTAAGGACAAGTTGCAGAAAGTCATTTACGAGAAGATCAGGCCGAAAATGTATTAAGTTTTTCTTATATCAAATTGAGTTTTTACAAACTTTCCTGTCTTTGGTTAAGTCAACTGCTTTAAGGGTTTTGTGGATTTGATACCAAACATACTGAGCTGCTGCGGTTGAGACTGTTTTTAAAAGTTTTTATTGAATTAATACTTGCGTTATTTATTGTAATCAGAATGTTTTAAAGTAACCTTGATTTAAGTACAACTTTTTACTTCTTTAGTTTTATGATTGTTTCTTAAAATTGTGCGTGTGTATATTAAGCGTTTGTTCAGTTAGAGTTCTGATCAAATAACTGCTCCATAAGTGTTATGAAAGTGCTATTTCATAAAAATAACGAATTTTATATGCGTATATGTTCATGTATTAACTTTAATACATTGTATTCAGCTAGTACTTAACTAATTAGTACTTATACCTCTACTTCATTCCATTTATTTTTGTAAGTTGTTTAACTATGTATTTTATTTTTTAATAAACCGTGTGTTCAATAAAAACCATTCTCAATTTCTTGGGCAACCAATGCCAAAGATAAAATTTTGAATGCTAAAATCAAAATCTCTAATAGTATCACATGGACGACGGCGAACAAGTACAAGTGTACCTAAAATGCGTATTTAAAATTTGAGAGCAATTAGAGCAAGTAAATCATGACTACAACCCTTACAAAGTTTGTAAATTAAGTGCCCCGCAAAGATTATTTTTATTTAATATCCCCGAATCGTTTAACATATTAAAAGTTAGTTTTTAATAATTGCTTTTATTGTATGCTCAGTAAGATAAAATAAATAAAATTTTAAGATTTCAATGAGAAATTAGTTAAATTAGAACACTAACTACAAGGGGACGGTAACAGGCGTAAAAGAGAACGTCAGCAGGCAATATAGAGGGCGCTTGCCACCCCTGAGACGTTGCCCATCGGAAACGTTAATCGCTGAGAGTTTTCTTTTTTCTTTTGGCACAACGCTTGAAGAAGAGCACCCCTTCCGATACTTCTTAACCGGAGCCCAAACCACTTTTTGCCATCGGTTTTTTAAAAGTTGCGTTTGTGGTTTTTACTCTTTGGCGTAAAATCTTTATGGGGTTACATTCAGGGGGCTGTAACTCCATTATGAAATAAATACTTGACTTAAAAACTTTATGAAGATTTTAGTTATCGATTGTAGGTATCTCTTCTTAGGATATTAAAAAATATATTAGAATTAAGAGTTTCTCTTTATTTCTTAATTGGCTATTAGCTGTTATGGATAGTATCGAGAAATACTTGAGATGAATCAGAACTAATAGTAGTACCTAGAACAGTGTCTGTTATAAATAGTAAGAAGCCTAGATAAAACTGAAATCTAATAAGTCCTGGGCTAGTCAATAGATGATAGTATATAGGTAAACAATTCAAATTTCTATTCTCAAAACAGTAGTTTTGCAGTCAAAAGGATGGAACAGACAGATGGTAGTGGAAATGATAGTTTCAACTTTGCGAAGATGAACTCGGGGTAGTCAAAATCTTTTTGAAATTACTGTTGAGGATAGTACATTCTAATGACAGTGCTTCAAGCTCAAGACTGTAATCTTATTTGCCCACATGCCCCAAGAGACGAGAGAAGAACTACATTATATTACTGTTATTATTTTCAGTATTTTTTTTCAAATTTTAGTTTAGTAAATGCTTTTGTTTCTTAGAGTGACAAGTCTTGCAAAATTAATAAAAATTTGGCCAATAATAAAGAGGCGATCAACTGTTCGAAGTAATTAAATTTACTCAAGTCCACCGAAATGATTGATTACCTCATTACGATTTAATGATGGTGACCTCTCTTCTGATATAATTATATACTACACCTCACTAACAATTTTCTTAGAACGGCAACCTGTTATTAGAAGGTATTGTGGGAAACGTTAAAATATTATCAAATAGATTATTTAATGTTCAAACTCCGAATATTGTTCGGCGCAGAAAGTTATGAGAAATTCAAAGCTGACGTATGGCCCCCACAGGGTCAAAGATTCACTCCTATAATAACATATTTGGAACAGAATTGTACATTATTAAACGCGCTCAATAGGGCTAAATACGGTGTTATAAATTTATAAAATTTAAATCGTCTGAGAATGGCGGCCAAGGTTGTTGCAACAATTCCAATTAGGTAGTTTGAATTCGTTAAGAGAATCAATAATTACAAGTAATTTTCTAAAATGCAACAAATGAGCGTTATTTAAATAATTGCTAAATATTATGGCTAACACGTTTTAGTTGGAGAATTTTGAAGTAGGTATACTATTAACCACGGCCTATGCCACACTATACTACATATGCTTCCTCTTTCACCACATCAGACATTTATTCTAAAATTTTTACTGAAGTAACAGTGATTTTTTTTATTGTCTTTCTGAAAAAATTAACGTTCTTTCTCCTCCTTGTAACGTTCTGGCTAAATAACGTCATAATCTCCACCCCCTTAGAAAGAGGTCGCTTTTCCTTCATATTTTCCAGCTGGAGGCTTTACTCTACTGACAAAGTTATGAAGTCGCCTCTGGACTATACGTCCAATTTGGTGGATGCGCCGGGAGAATTCCGTCTAAAATTCCACATGAATAATTTTCTTGTAGAACGGTTTTTGTGGAACCTTTTTGTCGCAAGAAATTACAGTTTAGGGTTTGTGGTCGCAACCAAGCATTAAGTCTAACATTAGTAGGTCGGAAAACCGGCAATTTTCCGATTAAAAATTGAGGCTTTCCGTAACTCGGATTCTGTCTTGAAAAAATCTTGTTCTAATTTCCCGACTTGCACGACCAGAGAGGGCGAAGTGAGTCATCCATCAATGAATAGATAATAATCGAGCAACATTCACAACGCGATTTGAAACGTCGCCCGTCCACCCCCCAACATGCGCGTACATGGACATTGGTCAAGCAAAACAATGCGTCGTCGCATTTCTATGGAAACGACGTCGACCGTCGGCGAAGCCAGTTGCATTAATTATTCAAAAATTCCGAACATTTTCACGGCTTTCCCAATGAAAATCAACTAGTTCCATGTTAGTGACGGCGCGTACGCACGGTTCGACTCTCTCCACTATTGTTGTTCAAAATTTGATTTCGTGTTTTTGTGTTTTGGTTATGATGTGAACACGTAGTGGTGATCCGAGTTGTCGCATTCGATTTGACTTCTTGGTACAAAGTTTAAAGCTGAGAGGTGCTGGTGATCTCGATGAGTCAACCGCCAAAGGATACGCGGCATCCGCGCTATTGCTGGCATCTTTGCCACCTGAGAACCACTCTTAACTACACATAAAACTCAGCGGGTATGGGAATCTGTCTGGATACAGGTAAATTTTTTTGTTGGAGAAATCGAGAATGTGTTTTGAGAAAATTGGGGGCGGGAATTGATTGTCGAGGTCGTTTTTTTGCAATAATCCGCGGTGGGTGGCTGATTTAGTTTGGTATCTCTTGTTGCGGCGGTTGACAGGTAATCGATGGATCATTTCTCAGTTCTATTGAACTTCTGGCGCTATTGAAAGACGGTTATAATTAGAGCAATTGTTGATTCAATGACTAACGACATTAAAAAGTGTGGCTTCAAAATTTGGAAAATTCAGTTTTTTGGGCCATTTCTCTATCGGTGATGGAATAAAAAATTCTACTCCATAGAAAATAATTGGTAATTTTGACAATAATTTTAATTAACAATAATTACTCATACCTAAAAAAATGACGCAATTTGCAAGTAGATTAAGATGAGTTTTAAATTGTTTATAAAACCATAAAGAGCTAGTAAATACTATTTTTTATTAAATTTTTAAGAGTCAAGCATAACTCTGCATTGACCAATCACGCTCAGTACTTATAAACATTTGTGTGTAACAAAGATGTTGAAGTTTGACAGCAGCCCTATAATACCAAACAAAATAAAAGTAATAAAAATAATGAACCTAAAGAAGGATGTAAAACGTAAATCAAATTATTGAGAAGATCATGAATTGATGAAAAGAATAAGCTAGAAAACTATGAGAGCGAATCTTATAATATGAAAACATTATTGGAAAATACGGTGAACAAAAAGGCCCGAAAAATCAATTTATACCTAAAGACCTAAAGAGATTCAAAGCAACAAAAAAACTTTCTAACAAAGAAGACGGAGGCAAAAAATTAAATAATAAAAAAATGCTAAAATTACCAAAATGACATTGAGGGCCAAAAAAAATCATATAATGAGGTAGGTAATAAAAAAGTTGTTAAAGATAACACAAATAAATGTAGATTAAATTACTAAAAGACCAAAGGAGGCTTACCAAAACTACAATCAAAATTGAGTCAAGTAAAAAGAGTAGAATGATACAAACACGAATATAAATTTAAAGAAAAATTTCTGGAGAAAAATAATAATGGAAACCGCAATACTCATTAATAAGAAAACTTGTTAAGAAAAAATAAAATATAAAATCTCTCACTTTATTCATATACATAAACTAGCAACGGTGCTTTCTTATCGATAGTGGTGTATGACAGTGATTATTTTATTAAAGAAAAAAAAAGCTAACCGCACCAGGTAACTCTGTATGTGCAACCTCATGTTGCAACCTCAGCAGTTACTCTTCCGCCTGGTTTAGATGCCTCGATTCTCTAAAACACCGGGAATTTCAAAAAGAGTTAATTAATTTGAAGTTTTTCCGTAAACCATAATCCGTAAAAATTAACAAAATCTCAAAATTCTTCTAGCAATAAAGCAACTTAAAAACTAAATCATTTATTAGCATCAAAATAAGCAAAAACTGAAAACTCTCATCAAAATATTCAGGACTGCACTCAGCAATTTGAATAATATTCAGAACCTCGAACACTACAAAGGGGTCTTAATCGTGATTTTTTTAAATATTAACTTTAATGTCAACTTCTTTTTAAATTGAAACGTATTCTTTTGCTTTGATAAAGTAGGTAACTAGATATTTTTTTTGAATGTCTAAAAAATTAACTTGGTGTCCCAGCGCAACTGAAACAGAAAAATAGTATTATACTTAGGTTCTATTTTTATAAATTATATCTTTCCTGATAAAATTCGTTAAAAAACGAAAAACTCCACATGGATTCTTAAAATTAATGGTTAGAAGCTTTAATCAAAGGTCAAAATTTAAGAAATAAGAAGTGATCGGATTTCTTCCGGTTCAAATCCCAAACAAGGCCAAATTAGTTCATTTTTTTTAGCCTTTCTAACCGTCAACTTTAGATGTAAGCGTTCCCGTATATTACAAATTTACGGGTATCACTTGCGGGGTTTGCGAGTGACGGGGGTTAACAACCGACGTGACTTTCTGGGCCTCCGAATTGCTCTTAAGAATTTGCATGGAGTATTTTTTGTTTTTACCAAATTTTATTTGAGAAAATATAATTTAAGAAGTTATAATTTACCAAACTATTTCCCTATGTTTCAGTAGTGCTAGGACACCCGGCCCGGTATAATATTCATTCAACAAAATAATTAAAATGTTTGTCAAAATCATGTTGGGTTTCTTGAAAATTTTCTAAGTGAGACGTGGAAAACAAATGTTTGGTTAAAATAATAAAAAAATATTTGAACAAAACTGTTCAATTGGTTACAACTGTTAGTTGTTCAAATTGTATTTTCCGACTGTTTTCCACGGTGCCGAAACAACTCGATGATTTGATCTATGTATGATATAGATATGACATAGAAATAATAATGATAATACCATTCAAAAAAGCATAATAGAAAGAGAGGGTCTAGAAAAAAAAAGTTGAAACAAGAAAAATGCGAAGTATTTTAGAACTTATGGTTTCAAAAGATTACCATAAAATTATTAAGAGGCAAGCAGAGGACAACAAAGCAATGATAACAAAGATGTTGCCAATATTCGAACGCAGAGACTCAGAGAGTATACAAAAAAATACCATGAAAAATGTTAAATATCAAATTGGGAAGAATTTTACAAATAATATTAACTGATAAGATCAGTGGAGGATCGAAAAGAGTTCTGTTGGAATGTCTAGAAATAATTTTTTTTAGGTACCTATCATATTTTAAACAGTTATTGTTTAGATATTTTAGTAACAAACCTATTTGTGCAAGAATCTTCACAGGTAAATAAAAGACTTTTTCTAAATAACGAACCATGATAAGTGGTCGCCCAGCGAGTGGGTAGCGTTCATATAATATTCCTGGTATGGTTGAATAAAGCGCCTGTGTCAACCTTGTACAGCAGGATTATTTGGAAATAAAACACTTGAAATGCTGGTTTGACTGATTTGACAACATTGTAATCGAGGGCACCGAGCTTTATCGAACAGACCTGAACGTCGGCATTAAATAACCTATGCAGTCTAAAATGTTGCCAAATCAGTCAAACCAGTGATTCAAGTGTTTCATTTTCAAATCATATGTGTGTGTACATACAGCGACAAAAAAAAACTCATTAAGTTTTCGATGGCTTGTAATACTCATTTAATACATTTCTACTTTAGTGAGAAGCTTTTCATTACAAAATTATTATCGTTATTTGATTACTAAGCTAATTAGATTTGATAAGGTAACTGAGTTCAGTTAGAAAAACTATCAATAAGCAATCCGTAAAATTTTGGTAAAAGGTTACAGAACCATTCGGAGCCTTTAAGGATTTTAAAGACATCAAGGTTCAAACACCCACTAAATTGATGGACAATTTTAGCATGATTTTGTTTATGTGATCACTGATTCCCTACCAAGCGCATCAGGTTTGTCAGTAGGCAATATAAATTTAAACTACATTTGTCTTTACTGCAAGGGAAATACTGAACAGCGACCACCCCTCAGATCACTCTTCTTGGCGGTAGTAATTAGAACCAAAAATAGCCAACATGACGTCATCGTAACCAAGGTTAACAATGGTTAAGGTTAGCAATTACCTCAACGTTAAAGCTAAAATTTTCCTAATGAATTACTGTACTTGTAAATTAAAATTAAATGAATGCACCAGTTAATATCAAGACATTTAGCAGCACGGTTTCGCGCCTTGCACGCAAAGTCGAGATTTACAACAACTTATCAAAAAAATTAACTCTTTACCTCGTTTCCTTAAACTCATGCAGTTACTTTTAAACAGTCCCCTTAAACCTCTCAACAATAACTGATTATTTACGGTCGACAGGCAATAATGCGGAAGAAAAGAACCGTCGCGTGTCCGTCAAATCTCCACTAATTAACTCGCCAAGATTTGCCAGCCTGTTAATTTTCTTCAAGTTATTTTTACCCAAACAAATCGTGTAATGGTCATCACGCCAGTTTGGGGCTAAAAAAAGAAACGGCCCGCACCCGAAACTATGAATCGAGATCGCGTTGTAACCTTGTGTCGGCTTTCAAAGATTGTGATCGGTCAAGGGAAGGAAAGCTTAATCCATAAAGGTTGAGGTGTGGGGCGGTTGAGCTTCAACCACGACGCACGGATTAAGCAAAAGCTCACGCGGACCGGGTGAAATTAGCATTTTTCGACGATTATCGTCGGTCATTATTTATTTGACGCAGTTTGGGGTTGCGCTGCGGATAATTGCGCGACCGGAAACGGTAACAACTAACAACGGACATGACGCAAATTCAGGGACTAATTTGGTAATACATAGGGTTATGTTGCTGAGATTATCAGACTGTTGGTTAGGAATTTAATGTATTCAATGATATATTAGTTGGGGTTTTTGAAACGGCAACGGCACACTCTTGAAGAACTTGTAGCCCCCTCTTCTAATAGGCAAGAAATTTTTAGTCAATCCTGATACTACAGCTTTTGTTGGAACAAAATTAGATAAGTATGCATCGTTATCAAAATTATGTGGAAGTAAAATATAAGCGATGACTAAAAGCTCCACCAATTTCCTGTAAAACTCTTGCCGGCACTTTAGATAGATCTCTCGTCATGCGTCACCAGTCTATTATTATTGTTAACAATTATTACTTTGATAGGTACTTAAAAAAAATTATATAGGTACCTAGAGCTAGCAGAAAGTTGGATGGCTTCAGATGGCTCCTCCTACCGAGTGCGCACGTATGCAATGCTGTAGAATCCATCTCGTTCCTTCTCTCATACTATGCGCATTCAGTGGGAGAGGCAAGGTTCTTTCCAATTTCTGCGAGCTGTACATACTATAATATGAATAATAGATGATTCGGCTCTTGAGCTCAAGAGTGAAGAGTGGCGGATAATAAATAACTAAATCAATAAGTAAATAATTAATCAGCTTACAGTTTGTTAGTTTGCAAAAGTGAATGTGGACGAATAATCTTTGCTCTTTGATTAGAATATAATTTTTTTTTTCAGAGCAAAGTGATGGTTCCCAAGGTTTCGAAGAAGGGCAGGATACTTGGGTTCATAACACACCCAAAAACAACATCAGGAACGCCACGACGCCTCCTGCAGGAAAATTCCCGATGCATAACGGCACTAACGTGTTGTTCGAGTCGCCCAAAGTGCCAGTTATATTCGTTCTCGGTAAGTTTAGCTTGTTGTCGACTCATGGATTCAATTCAATTTTGATGTCGGCGTTTTTGCCTTGACGCAAACACGAAATCCGTACCACTTACTTGTTTCAATGTCAAGTCCGAAGCATTATTAAGGGAAATCAATCCCCGGACCAGCAATAATAACAGTTTATCGTGCTGATAGATTTAGTGTCGCGTCCGGTTTATTAACGGAAAAAAGCGCGAGGTTCTTTTTGTCGATGTTTGAACATAAATTGTTGGATCGATCCTCAACTGCGAGTACTTCAAGCTCAAGTTTTATCGCAATTTTAATCAACATGCAGTGATTAAACTAAAAAATTTGAAAAAAATTAATTTTTATGTGAATTGCAGGCGGTCCGGGTAGTGGCAAGGTGACACATTGCGACAGCCTCATGGAGGAAAAGAAGGGTGTCACTCACATCAACATGACTGATCTTCTGCAGCAGTACGCCGTTGGCAACGGTGAGTTAATCGATCGCGTCCGTGGGCAAACACCACCAAATATTTACACAAACCTTTTGAATAATCGATACGACCATGTTCATAAAATGATTCAATTTTTGTTGAACCCCTAGATGGACACACGAGCTTAATCAATATTGGTAGCGGGCATCAAGGTAATTTTCGAAAATACATCGAAACGACCTGTTTGTGTGCAGCTACTCGAATGACTTTTATGGCTGTAGATTGGTTTCATTAGTTACTTTCACTTTTTCTTTTTCGATAATGTTCGAAATGACAAGTGGCGGAACAATGTCTCAATTTCTATTGCTATCAGTTATTGGCTGATCGTTTTCAGGGCACGCCAAATTTTTGCGATAGTTTGCACGTAGTTACTGGTAGAGTTGGAAACGTGTGAAATTTGGTTTTGAGCTTCCGCTGTTTAAATTTCGCTTCTGGTCGGACAAGCAATAGAAAACTCATGGAAGTTTCCTTGTGGAAGTTTCCACGATTCTGGCAATCAATGACCCGCAGGTCCCATTGTGAAATGCTGAAAAACAAGGCTTTGCAAGCATTCCTCTACCTTCGTGGCTATGAAGTTTTGATCCCATTAGTAGATAATGACTATTAGAATGACAACATTGTGAACATGCGCAGTCTTACTGTAATCTGAATAAATGTTGTTAGTGTTCATGCTGCAAGTTGCAGCTTTTACAATAATTGAATATAATCTACCTAAGGTAACTATGGATCAAAAATTTTGTCTCATTATTTTTTGTGGGGTTAAAATATCGTGAGAAATTCCATAAAGAGTCCCGTTAATATTCTAAGTAGCCCCTCGAACTCATCAAGTAAAAAGTGAACCTAAGTTAAAAGAAGAAAAATGGCCTGTTCCAATAATTTGAAGAGAAATGTTATGAAAACATAACAAACATTATGAAAGACAACTTGCCCTTATACATCATGGTAAATGTTATATCTGTTAATACTATTAATGAAGACATTAAAATTAATTACGGAACGTTTATCACAGATCTGTGAATAAAGATTACAAAAATGAAAAGCGCGAAGATGCAAAGAGATCATACCATCTTTTGTGAATGAGAGACCTGAAAAAAGATATGTATTGGTGGTAGTCTTAGTGGCAGATTCAAACTGCCATCATTGGAAAAATATCGATTCCATTTAAGATATAGTCTTACCAGATCTATAAATAAAGTTTCAAGATATAATAAGATGAACATCTGAAATTAAATGTCGGATAGGCTTTAATGAACACTTATAAAAATTTCTACTATTGAGGAAAACATTGAAATCAAGATTGACGATCCAAAAATTTTGAACTGGCCAACTAAAAGTATACCTCAGAGAGAGGCGTTGACGCTAATCCTAACAGTGAATTACATTAAAGATAACGTCAAGACTCAAGACCACTCAAGATTTGTGACTGAAAATTACAGAAATACCTAGCAAAGATAGAACATCTTGGCTAAATAGAATCAAAATCTTTTAAACTGAGCAGAAGTAGAAGTAAAAGAATATCATTGATGATGACTGGCAATGGAACATTGCAACTGCCACCATTAATAAAAACTTTGATTCTATCCAAGATATAGTCATACCAGGTCCATAAAATAGTTCAAAAAAACTGTAAAGATTTGTTACTCTAATAATAGTCAAAACACTGGAAGTAATTCATAAAATTCCAAACACTAAGAAAACCAATGCTGCTGCAATACATTGTCAAAGTGATGGTTGCAGTTTCTAAAAAAAACTAGACAACATTGTCTAAATGCTACGATCTGTGCCTGGTAAAATTTCTGGTTAATTTTGAACTAACGAACTAGATGGATGTCTGACGGAATCTAATCTGGTGAATAAGGATAAGACATAAAGCTACTAACGTGCGGGCCAGAGAATTGTTTTGATAAATCAAATGTAATTGAAAGGAATTTTATTAACAAAAAAAGTATGAAGAATAAAGATACCAATTATGCCTGTAGAAGGCTGATAATATTTTAATCCACTCTTATGTCTATATGTACTATTTCTTATTTTCTTTGTAGTTTAGTAAATATTCAATCAACTTATCTCCAAATTAATGTTGTACGACTTGAATATTTTCCCCAGTTCTAGGAAACTTAATGGTTGCTTAATCCTTCTTTAACAAGCCGTTAAAATTTTTTTGAAAGTCTATCTGCTTATTTATAAGAATTTAAAAAGTCATGGTGTAATGTCTCTCAAACGCCTACGAATTGCAACAAATAGTCAATCAAAGTGATAAAAAACTTATGTACAGTTTCTCAAACTCAAACTCATTAACGGTTGATTAACTTTTTTCTAATTTTTTTACTTCTTTAATTGGCAATAATTCATTGCTCCAATTCGTAAGATGTTTGATAGACATTAACATTGCAACCTTTCATAATTTTGAAAACCCGCAGATAACCCTACAAAGAAATTTCAATGATATTTTAACGAACGATTAAACCAACATTACGTTAATGGTCGTTTATGGTCGGGAATTAGAAGAGTATTAACGCAGGATTAAACAACCATTAAGTTTTCTGCAACCGGGCATTTTAGTCTTTTATGTCTTCTACATTTCCCAAGCTTTATTTACTTAAAAATTACTGCGTTATTTGCTGATTTGGATGTCATGAAGTAAAAATTCAGTTTTGTGCTATGCTTTTGGTGGTGACTCCGAAAAATATCGTTTGCTAAATTTTTGGGAAGAAAAAAAACTTTTAGCAACAAAATCGAATTTCAGTTAAGTCTCGTATTTTTATTTATTTATTGCCATTGGTGGTTTGTCTTCCGGTTCCTGGATTGATTGTTGGCCATGCTTCTCCCCAGTGCCTATTAACTTGATTAATATGTGAAATGTTCACGGCCAATGCCAACAAACCAGCCTTTACTATTTGGCCCAGATCGCATTTACTACTCCCCGAGCATGCGCTTAATCAACTCCATCTCGATAAAACTCCCACGCGAAGTCCCTTGCGTCGGAGAATTCATGTTATGGACACGATCCAACCCTTATTGATAACCAGGAAAAAGAGAAAGACTTTAGCGTGTTGACTTGGGCTGAATATTGCACCCTAGCATGCATACAGGTAACGTTATAAACATCTTCTCAATTTGTTGATAAAATTTCAGACATGCAAGACTTCGGACTGTTGTCCAGTAAGACAGTCACCGAAGTGCTTATGTTGGAGATGAAGATGGCCCCCAACGCCAAGACGTATTTAGTTTCGGGATATCCCAGGAACATGAGGGACGTCGTCGAGTACTCGGACAAGGTAAGAAAAACCAATATCCCACCCAAAGTTTATGGGTCCCATAACGTTATTGATGAAATGACGTAAACAGGTCAAACGTCGTTGTTACCACAATCACAAAACTTTGATTAATTTTTTTCAATTCTACCACTGATGATTAAATATTAATGTTATCTCATAGATGAAGATAAAGGTAAGCTTATTATGATGAGCAATCAGAAATTGGTTTGAAGACATGCTGCTAAAGATTAAGCCTCACAATAATCAGATCTCCAACTTGACTAACGAGACCTAATTTGAACATCATATTGTGGTTACCCACCCACGACTTTGTCATGTCAATTATTACGTCAGGCGGAGCAGTAAATGATGAGGCAGCAGCGTAGCTGCTGCGCGTCTTGAGGGATACGCAGCTACGCCATAGAAATATTTTTTAAGAAAAACATGTACAGAACATAACTTGGTTTGTAAATGTTTCAATTTTAAGAATTCCTTTGACAATCAGAGCAACGCTACTGCCAAAATGGTGAAGGTGCACCGAGTGCCTTCATTATTTTGTTGTTTTCACACCCGTTCGACGTTTTCAACTTTGCTAGTTATTCATCATTGATTAAATAGCTAAACTAACTGATTATAACTAGAAATTGAGCACCTAAACTTCTGAAACACGCAACTCTCGGACTATTCCCGAAAATACTAGGGAGCTAGTGGCCGAAAGTTAAGGTAACGCAACTGGTAATGCGTTAGGGCTCAACTGTAAACATAACGTAATCGATGGCTGCGTGTCTTCAACAATTATTTGATTAAAACATTGATAACGCGCCTTTTAACCCACAGACATATGATAGGGTAGTTTGTGAAATATATGAACCGACCATGTCACGTTAAAATTTTGCCAGACTTAGATTAGAAACCGTTTTTACAACGAGTTTTAAATAAAAACTGTCAGATAGTAAATCAACAGGCCATTTTGGCACGCCACAACCGTTTTGCTTAGCTAATCTTGTTTGGCGATTTCTACCTACAGCTATTAGTTAATGTTATGCAAAATTATGAAAGCTTATCCTTTCCTTAGGTAATTGCAGCTTGCGATATTATCCCTCTGCACTGCAGCTACACGTATCAACAATAGAACGAGCGTCACTGTCATTATTTTAATAAATAGTAAAGTTCCAGAAGCTTTTGTACGATAATTATTACTATACTGTTCGTTTCTTCGATAATTATTATTATTGATTGTCGTAAACAATTCATAATGTTCAATATATTATTAAGAGATGTTTGGTTTTCTTCGCTTATTTTCAAATGTTGTCGTTTGTTTTCTTGTAGATTCAGATGGTTAATGGCGTCATCTTGATTTCTTGGCGACAAAAAGTCCTGGAGCGACAAATCGATTACGGTGCCAAATTAGGTCAAGTGGTCCTATCATTGGCCAAAATGGAACTCAACAACTTTTACAAGAACGTCATGCCGGTCGCCGACTATTTCGACCAAAGCAACATGTTAATTTCGGTAATTTCATAATTGTAATGGTAATTTATAACACAAACATTTTAAAATTTGTTAACTTTATTCTACTTGATACTTGAATAATTCAATTTTAAGCTTTATTTAAATACAGCGAAAATATTTAAACAATAGTTTAAAGACTGTAGAAGGTCTCGAAATAGTCAAATTTTAGAAAATACAGTTGCATAGTTTTGTTAACTGTTGACAACGAACTGTCTAGACAACACAAATGGAAAAGTCTTTGCGATTACGGCGCCACAATGAGGAAAATCCGGCGCTCTTTACAACTTCCGTTAACAGTAAGTCGCGCTTTCCTTCCCAGAACACGCAAGTGGCGTCACGAATTCCCGATAAACCCGTCATTGTCGGTGAGCACCCGTATCAATAAGCGTTCTTTCGGTGAATAATTAATTAATTACCGAGAGGATAAAGTACAAAACGTGTCTTTCTCAATGTTCTGGCAGCGCGACGCATCGATTTTTACATTAGAGAAAGTGTACTTATATTACAATTATTTTCTTTTTCGGCTGAACTCGAAAACAACACCTGAAACATATTTTTCTTACAATATTCAATGAAATTCAAGCCATTATATTTTTTATGGCAATTTTGACCCATTTCTGATTTGATCGGCACTTAACTCATTGACTTCGTTGTTTAATTACTTAGGCAGATGTTATCAAACCAAATTCAATGAGAAAACAGTGTTTATTAATTGAGCTATTAAATTGATTGGCTATAACTCAAATTATAGCAATTTTGTTAAATTGTGGGCGTAAAACGTTTTTAAACAGTCTAATTAGAAAACCGGACGCTAAACCAATTTTTTTTGGGATTCGCCCGGCGCATCCACCAAAAGCGCCACATCTGCAGTTGCGTCGCTTTGTCCGCCCAACAAAGTTTATTGTAGAAATGGCAGGTTACGGCAATATGGACAAGTTTGCAGCCTGTTTTACTGTAATTTATTTAATGAAGCGTCTATCAAAGCCAGATATTGATCCTGTGAACTCAAGAAAGAATGAACCTATACCAAAATATTGTAATAATTTCTTTAATGGTCAATGTTAGCAATAATGGTACTTAACCCAGAAATTTGTCGAAAGTTTGAAAATGTAGTTCAACGGACGATAATAACAACAAATTGTTTAACGCTGTCGAAATTAAATAAATCGAACTTATTCATTATATCTCGAATCCCTTTTGTAATTTTACGCAGTAACTAAACTATTTTTAATGTAGATAAACGGAGAGCGACATCCTTCGGACGTTTACAAGGACTTCAGGACGGCAGTGTTTAAAATACTCGGGATGCAGGACAATCCGCCAGTATTCGCCAACGGCAAAGTAGCCTCCGTCCCGTCAGACGTCACCACAGAACTTCCAACGATGGTAAATTGATCCTCCCAATTCACCCATCGTCTTACCATTTGCGGTCGTAAACAGGTCCTGCGTAATTTTATTGTTTATATCTGACGTTGTAAATATCGATTCTTCAATTTGCTTATCATAGAAACGAACAGAATCGATCGTCATCAGCCACGCCGTATTTCATTTCTTTTTTGATGCATTCCAGACAACAAATCAAGAAAATTTTTTAATGAAAGTTTTCTTATAAATCTTCCGGAAATCGGTGGAAAGTGTCGGATATCCACGAATCGGTCGGGTGATCTAACTTTTAACTTCGCCTTCCCGATTGGTCAGAATAATTAGGATAATAAATATGTGCGTGTACAAAAATATCTAGGTTGGCCGATTCTTGTAACAATTTGAGCTAGATCAAAGAGATATCACTATTGGGTACCTTGGGTTTACACCAAAACTAACTCTTGTCATCGTTTGAGCAGTATTTTTATATCCCACTTTGATTGAGGGTCACTTGACCAAAAGAAGAAAACTCCATTTAGTTGTATTAACAGCGACTAAAACTACTTTTAGAAAGAAATAGGGGACAGTGGGGCACAGAGGACCATCTAAGCTAAAAAAATTGAATCTTTTTTATTTTAATTGATAATGGTATGATGAGCAATAACTATCTGGTTATCGACTGAACTTGGCAGTTTTAGTCAAATCTATTTTTTTCAAATTCTATTACTAAAAGTGTGCACTATTGCACTCGGTCCTGTGTACCCCATACCTCGGGGCACATCGGACCACCATGCTCAACATTATTGGAAAAAATTTTGACAAGCTTAAATGGAAAAATAACTATTTTATTATTGAAAGTAATAAACTTTAAACAATATAAAAATAATTGAAAACATTATATAAACTTTGTAAGTAATACAAAAATAATTGACAAACATTACTATTTAGAATTTCATTTGTAATACAGATTTTCAGCCTCATCGCTATCGGCATTACAGTTAATACACAAAATAATACAGAAAATTGTCATCTTCCTCTGAGGCCCCTGCACACTTGTCGTGGGCCCACTTGCGACATTGTTGACAACGGTTAACATTGAATCTACAGCCAGTCCTCTCTGCCCCAAGTGCACGTTTTTTATAGAAAAAATAAGTTAGGCTATCAAAACATTTTATAATGCCAGACTCTCGGGCAATTTTGAGGCTTCATTTATGGCACTTTCAAATGAGTGTAATAAATCAACTCAGATTAAACATTTTCAGTCTTTTCAGATGCAATCAAAATTGGAAAATATTGCAAGACTTGCCATAAAAATCACTTTTCTTCCCGACTCTGTCACAGCTGTGATCTAAATGGCAAAATTTCACTAACGAGCGATGCAGGTTTTTTCTGAGTTGCAGATGTAATATACGTCATACAGATGGCAACGCATATACTACCATAATTCACGAAAACCCCTGTGCCCCGCCGGGCCCCTGTGCCCCACGTTCCCCTACACTTTTTGGGTTCCTCGAAAGACCAAGTAGAAGCATTGATAGCACAACTTGCTGACTTTAAATTATTCATCAGCAATGAAGTTTGTCTTAATCAAATAGAGAAGTTTAATTATTACAATCTAACCTACCCTTAACATTTACTATACCAAATAAACGAGAAGTAGCATGCTGAATTAGGACAAGTGCAAAAGACATTAAACATACACTTGATAATGCTTCGTATATTAGTTGCTACTTTAAAGAATATTTTTAACCCTCAAATCCAATTTAACCTTTAATTTCTAATGGTTTTATGCAAACGTCTCCCTCAGCTGCTGGGGTGCTGTTGGGGTGAAGTTACCTACGATCGGTTTTTCCCCTGGCAAGCTTTAATGAAGAAGTGCGTTTTTCAGCAGGCTCTGCCCCCGGGCCCCGCCACGGTTCCGGTCAAATCGGAGCGGATGACCGTGGAGCCGGAACGGCCCAAAACCCAAGTAATTTCGGTGAACGCGAGCAACCAAAGCAACTACCAGTCACCGGTGAAAGCCGGATATCCGCCCGTTCTTTGGGTGATTGGAGGTCCCGGCAGCAACAAGGCCGCGTTATGTTCTCAAGCGTCCCGGGACACCGGATGGACGCACATCAGCATCGGTAAACTCCTGAGGGCGGCCGCTGAACCCCCCGATCCAAGACACAATCGGGAAACGGCAAAAATTCGAGAATGCATCAGCGGAGGTGAAATGGTACCGCTGGATATTATCATGAAATACATAGAATCGCACATGGGTTCCAACATGACGACGCCCGGAATCATCCTCGACGGATTCCCGAGAGACATGACACAAGCGACGGAATTCGAATCGAAGGTGGGTTAATTGCGCTATTAAGTCGTGTTCGTGGTAATTGCTGGATAGATGGTTATGATTAATAAATGCTTGTTAAACCTCTATGAAATTGGTAGCAGGCTAACCTGTAATTCCATTGTGAATAGGTTAAATATTTAAATTCTCGACGAAGGACAGTCTGGAATTACCGGCCAGTTTTCTCAGGAGGGACGCCCACACCGCCCTCTTGGGACTGTTTTGCATATTTAAACGGTACCAGGGGTGTTATTAGAGCACAAATAAAATATCAGCTAGTTGCAAGTAGCCAATAGTTTTTTTAAAATTATTTTACGTACCTAACTAATAATTTTAAAGACCTAAATTTTTAAAGCTACAGTCGATCCAAATTACAGTCCAAAAGAAACAATTGCGCAACAATTTTTTTCAATAAGTGTTACGTCTTTACAGTTCAAACAAAAGCCGACCATCATCCTTCTGGATTGTTCGAAACTGCAGTTGGGAAGGGGAAGGCTGGACGATAGCGTGACGGCGTTCAGGAGACGCCTCGAAATCTTCAGGCAGTCCTCGTTACCCATGCTGAAGGCCATGGACAACATAGGGAGACTCACGATCGTAAGTACTCGCCCTTGCTCTCCAAATAGAGATAATTTTTATCACCACTTCAACTTAACGCAAAACAGTAGAACTGAATAAGACTCTTACTAAAAAGTTTATACACAAATAAATAAAAATTTCCGCAACAAAAAAAAAACAATAAAACAATTGCCATCAAAAGCCATTGTTAATAAGGGGGCACCCTAGTAGGTTAAACTAAAAAGCAGTAAAAAAATAATGTGCTCCGTAAAATATCTTAACTTCTACTATTGTTTGTAAGATGGCATTTTTAAAACTATGAATTGCCTTCTTCGGTTCTTAAAGCTAGAAAAGCAGTAAGAAGTAGAGCGAGATGCTTCCAAATAGTTCCAAACGTGCCAAAATCGTGAAGGTGCACCCCTTCCAAAACCCGTCTGAATTTTAGATCTGACTTATCCTTTTTCGCTAGGTCGACGGAGACACGGACTCCGTTCCGGTGCAGGAGGACTTCAAGAATGTGGTCCAAGAACACATCGCCTACATCAAGCAGCAGCAGCCCCGCGAACCCGCCACAGCCCAGATGGGCAACGGTTACGGGGCGTCAGGTCACCCGTCCAACGGCCACATACCCAACGGCCACGTCCCCAACGACGCCACCCTTCAAGACCTAGAGTCCGAACCCATCGAAACCATCAGCAAGCACGTCGGTAACGGTATCGCCCATACGGTCGCAAACGGTGTGAAACACGTCGCCAACGGTTTCGCCCCCAATGGTCACGTACCTCAAGCGACCGGAATAGGGAACGGTTTCGCTGGAGGAGGAGGTCTGCCTCAATACAACAGTCTGGAAATGCGCGACAACCCAAGACAAACGTATAACGAAGTCGTTTATATGGATGGACATATTTAAAAAGTGATCAGATTTGTGATAATAAAAAAAACTCGAAAACCAAGTATTATTTAGAGTTAGGTTGTAGGTGTAGTGAAGAGGAGTGCCTTAAGGTTGGGGAACGTGGAGCGTTCGACGCTGCGATGGGGTTGCAATTCGGGTCCAACAGTATTCTTTAGATATTAAAAAAAATGTAATTTTATATAGAATTATCACCAGATTTATTACGGAAACGTTATTGTTATACAAGCGCCGCTGGTCGGTCGTTGTTTATTTCTTGTTTCTGATTTAAAGGTGAATAAGTGGCAAATTAAAATAATGTATTATAGGTCTTTTGGTTCGTAGCGAAACACCTCGAGACACTGCACTAGGTCACGTTTATTACTTCGAAGCTATTTAACCCGTGCGAGTTGCAGCAGGAGCTCTTTAATTTGAAAACAATATCTCAAAGTACCTGTCGATTTAACATTACGAGGGCCATAGATTTACTATTTTTATAAGCAACTGGTTAGGAAGATTGGCAAGGTTTCTTTCACCTTACCTCATTATTTCCAAATGTAGATAGACGTAACTTATATTCTTAAGGTGACAGACCAATTTCACACTTTCCTGGGTGTTTGTTATAATTTACTTTAATTTCTCTGTTGTATGTTTGACGTGTTTAATAAAAAATTTGGTAAAACAAGGCGCTCTCCTCAATCATCCCTGTTCCGAAACATATAAACAACGATTCATCTTAAATAAAAGCTCTCTATACAAAGTTTCAATCTTTCTGTTGTACTTCTTACTTTGTACCTTGTATAATTGAATCGACTCTTTTGAAGTAACAAAGTATTGTTTCCGTGAAAGAACCTTTAATGTTAATAGTTACTTGGTAATAACAACTAAGAATCTTTCGCTTCTTTAGTTTAATAGCAAAATTGCGAAATTATTGATTAAAAAATAAATATTTAATTAACTCAACGATTGCGGAGGCGTCCTTACAACCCTTCAATTACAACCCCGAGAAACTCTCCCTTCTGAATGAGAGAACGAAATATCGACCAGGTCGAACCCGATCATGCCCGTAGTTGCTCAAGTTCCTTAGTAGTGACACAGTTTTGCTCCAGCTTAATACCTTCATATCGCTCCACTGCCCCGCAACCTCCCCAATGAACCCCGAAGAGGTGAGTAATTTTTAAGATTCCTCATTACCGTAGCTATTTTTCGTCGAATCCTCGATTCGAGGAGGACCAAACTTTTCTGTTAAAGAATAAAGGTTATGTTACTCGACCTAGTTTTTCACAGGACTCAAACCAGGACCTCCGATCCTTTATTTTATAATTAAACAATTGTTGTCATGAGGGAGCTGCCCACGCGATTTGGCAAAACTCGCGATATTTTTAGTTTCGCACCGGATAGCGGTGATATGTTTAAGATTTAGATGCTGGTAGTACATCTGGTCCAAATTGTCCTTATTTCCGGTTTGTGTATTGTCCTTAGAACCAAGGTAACGTTGTTTGTTGACGATGGACACTAACAAAGGGTTTTTAAATGACGCTACAGCTAACTTAGATCTTAGGCCGTGAACTTGGCACGTAAACATAAATACTTGCCACAAATAAAGCAGCCTCAAAATCTTTTGAGAACATCATAGAGAAGAGAGGAAAATTGCTGCAAAGAACGGAATTTATTAGGGGGAGCTGTGAAATATTCACGCACACCTGCGGCTCCCACAAAATTCGGTAGCAAGGTTAATATTATGTAATTATAGACTGAGGTTCCTACTTAAAGGGGAATGTCGGCACCTAAATTTTACTTTGTTAATTCAACAAAAATTTAAGTTAATGGGCCACGAATAGACGAAGAGAGCCTAAAAATCAGTTGTGGAAATCAAAACTTTTAAAAAACTGCAAACAAAAATCTGAATGAGTAGGTATAAGTTTAAAAATAAAAAAATCATTACCAGCAGCCACCATAAATTTAATTGATCCTTGTAGTCTTGGCCAGAAGAACTGCTGAAATAATACTACTATAAAGCTGTCGCTAGAACTGTAAATAAAATAATTAACGGCTAGATAAACTTGACAACCTTTCTATTTTATCTATTTTAATAAAAATAATTGCAACACTGTTGGTCGAACAATTTTCAAAACGCTTCAATTATTATTTTTCAACTGCTTATCATAATTATCGATTGTCTGATAGCAGACGATTAGTTACAAAACTTTCTTATCTAGCTGGTTTACCATTCAGCTTTTTCTTTTATCTTTTTGTTGCGTACAAAAAAGAAGGTACCTAACACTTGATGAAAAGTTTAATTCAACTGAAAATGCCCACCCCTTGATTCCACCTTTAAGCCCTGAACTTAGATGACTAATTTCTATAAAGAAGAAGACAGTAGATTAAAAAAAAACTGACAACTGGCACATCATTGTCAGTGCCATCAAAAATTGGCATTATGTCCTGCCAATGTCCCTCCAAAGGCGTTAAACCTCGGCCCCAGCCGAAGAAGTGTTTCCCAAAGAGTTGTAAGGTACATACGAGCCGCTACTGGCCTATATTATTAGACGTTGAGTAAGTAATCAGCTTATCCCGTCACATGGACCATCACTATCATCGCTTCACTCGTCACTGTTTATCTTGCTGACAGTCCATCAAACGTGTTGATGGCAACAATTTCGCAGTTCTGAAACCTTTAGAAAAAATTGTATAATTTTTAGCTTTTCGCGTTAGTTTAATCTTGACTATGCAATAAAAAGGTGATAAAGTTGAGGAATAAATAAATTTTCTATTACCTGTTTACTCAATTGTGCCGCTGATGCAAGGCAGGCTCATTACCCAAGTTAATTGATTTACAAAAAAACGGCGATACAGTGTTGGTTTTTTAACAGTTTATTGAAGTTTTCCTCATTTCACGCGAAATTGTTGGCAAGGAACAAACGAACCGATGTCGAGTTAGTGCAGGCAACGACGCTTTTAGTCACCGTGCAGTTATTCTCGGCTCCACATCGCCCAGTGACCCACTGATATTGAAAAGTGTCTGTTTAATTGTTTTTTGATGGTGAGTGAGTAACCAAGTTTCTACTAGTCAAGCACTAAACAAACAAGCGTCACATGAGCACATGAAAAAGGTGTTTACGCAAACCAATGCTTATGAACTGTGGAGGTAGTCAATTAGCTACTGGCAAGACAAGGCCGAACATGATTACATAAAATTTCATGTTTTTGGCACGCTTTTTCTCGACAGGTGCAGCTTGCTGCAAAAAGAATGGAACTTCAACCTTTTTGCGAGCAAAATCCGGTTCTCCACTAAAACAAGCGATAACTAGTAGACTGATTATCCAGAAGGCAGACACACTTGTGGGATAAGATAAAGTTGTTTAATTTTAGTTAGCCGACATTTTAATCAAACTTTTTAATTGGCTTATCCTCATTAACTTCAGAAGTTAAGTTGTTTAATTATTATGATTCCAATTTTTATCACTAACATTTTCATAGATTAATAAACGAAGATTATAGAATATTCTTGAACGCTTCCTGAAACCCGCAACTTTGCTTAGGATGTTGCACCCTACAGCTGTGCTGGGACATTCGCTTCAGGGAAAAGTTTTCCCAATTCTTTTTTTTTTATCAAATAGAGTTTAATTTAAAGCTACGTTTTACTTTATTCACTACGACGGTCCTTCAAACGGTTTAATATTAACAGCAGGCGTTAATCGAGAGATCCTTCAACAAGTCATTAATTATTATTTATGTGCTCGATGAAGTAACCTTAATTACCCTTAATTTCCCTTTTCCTTTCAAGCAATAACATAATGCTTTCACATGATTGTGTCCTTTGAACGTATCGTTCTTTGTTCGCCTCTAATTGTAAATTTCTGCTATTAGGCTCCCGTTCCTGAAATCAAGGTGCCCATCATCTGGGTGCTGGGCGGCCCCGGCTCCGGAAAAGGCACCCAATGCGACCTAATCGTCGCCAAATACGGTTTCACTCACTTGTCCTCCGGTGATCTGCTTCGCAATGAGGTAAACTTCCCAACTTCACGTGATTAGAACGGACTCGTTCCAGCACGATTCAGAGGAAGTTATTTGTATTGTCTCTGTCAATCCAACTGGCGGTCCCATAAATCGAGCTGTCTCAGGTTCCGCAATTTTTCTACAATAATAACAATTGTTAGTAATAGAGGCACTTAAGTATCGGCATTGCCTCACGCAGTCCGTTAAAGTCTATTATCGAATTGATTGCTTCACCGAGTCTTCAAACCTTCTTCTAGGTGGCGAGCGGGTCGGCACGAGGCAAGGAGCTGTCGGCGATAATGGAGCGAGGCGAGTTGGTCCCCGTCGAAGTGGTTCTGGAACTGATCAAAGAAAAAATGTTATCCAGCCTTGCCTCTTCGAAGGGGTTCTTGATCGACGGGTATCCTCGTGAGAAAGAACAGGGAATCTTGTTTGAAAAATTGATCGCTCCGGTCAACGTAATTATCTTCTTCGACGCTTCAGAGGAGGTTTTAGTGGCGAGACTGTTGAAACGAGCGGAAACATCGGGAAGAGCCGACGATAACGAAGAAACTATCAAGTTGAGATTGCACACTTTCAATTTTCACAACGAACACGTTCTGGCCCAGTATCCAGATAAATTGAAAAAGGTGAGGGGTGCGAAATTATCGACTGGATAATTGATGTTAATTTTGTTGCAGATTCACGCCGAAAGAAGTACCGATGAAATTTTTGCGGAAGTGCAACAGTACCTGGACCCTCTAGTGGCATGAAGAGCACAACCGTGTCACTGCACCTCGTTTTTGTTGAATTGTTAATTATTTAAAAGTATGCGGAATTACAACGTTGTTAGAAATTGTTGTAGTTTTCCTCAGAAGGCGTTGCCGAAAAAACTTTGACACTTTCAGTGAAAATCATTATTTTGATGTAAAGTTCCATCGCAAATCAATAATTTAACAGAATGGGGGCGAGTCTTTCCTGCATTGACGGGGTGAGTATTCGGGGAGTTTGTCAACATTCTGGAATTACAACCGCAGCAGGTGCCTTCGCTGCAACGACTCCAGTACGACATGTCGCCGATTAAAACCAAAACATTGCCAATAGTTTGGCTCTTGGGGCTCCCTGGTGCTGGTAAAAACACCCAGGCCCGCCTACTTTGCGAAAATTTGCAATTCGAAGAGATTCAAGTGGGCGCTATGATCGAAGAGGAATCGACCAAAGACACCGATCGCGCCACTTTAATCAAGGAATCACTCAACAGTCGCAACAAAAAAATTCCCGACGTAACTAGAGAAAAAAAAGCTTTTGTCTATTTTGAGTTTTGCGAAATTCCAGGCGATAGTTGTCGATTTGATCAAGGAAGAGATGCTGAGAAAGTCCCAATCGGCCAAGGGATTCGTCGTCAATAATTTTCCCAAAACCCCCAAACAGGCCTCGATTTTCGTCAAAGAAATCGATGAACCCGACGCCATCATCTACTTAACCACCAGTGGTACCGAAATGGTAAAGAGGTACCAAAGCAACAGTAGCTTTGACGAAGAAACTATCAAGAAAATGATGGCGACTTACGCGAGAGAAGTCAAGGAGTGCGTTTCAAAATTCGGAAACAAACTGGAAAAGGTTGAAAATTTTTTGCAAATTTTCGAAAATCACTTGAGTTTTGCAGATCGATTGCAACGAACCTCCTGCGAGCGTTTACGAGAAAATCGAAGCAGCCGTCAACGTGAGGATTAGCACGAAAACGAAAATCACAGCCGAATCAGATTACGCTCAATGCCAGAGTCAAGAGATGACTGAAATGCTATAAGCACTTCCGACGTCTATTTCCGATTTATTATTCGAAATTTTCAAATAAATCGTGATTTGTTGTTGTGTTTTTGCTATGCTCGCTGCTCTTCTACTCCTTTGTTCGTTAGTTCGCGTATTTGCGGTGGAAAGATGCGACGGAAATTTGCCTCGCGTTAAATTCCATCGAATTCGGCACTGCTATAGATCCAATTTACCAGTAATCGCTTGGCGAAATCTTAAAGATGAAGGAGAATGCGCCAAGTTTGCCAGAGAAAGGAGCGGCCTAGCATTCAATTACAGCCCACCTGACGCAATTAACACCACCAAAGGGTACGTTAGGAACTGCCAAGTACTGGGGTGTCCAGAGGTCGGGAATAGCACCACCTTGATTCCTGATCCCTCCTTCGACTATTACACTGCATATGGGAACCTTAGCAGTAAGTACTGCAGATGCCAAATTTAGCTACCTGACCCTGCTCGTTCATATCAAGAATATTTAATTATAAGTAGTATGTCCACATTTGGAGCAGCTTCGTCTTTTGTCTTAAGTGCTTCCTTGTGGATTTTTTACTCAAAGACTTCTTAACAAAAGTTTGACTTTTTATTTTATCTACAGCTTTAGGTTTTTATCCATAGGCCCCTTTAATTTAAGAATCATCAAAAATAATAGATAAAACGCTAAATTAATCAGGCAGATGATTATAAATTAGGAAGATAAAAAGTTTCTAATTTCAGCGACCGAAAATTCTACTTGCATCAAATCCGTCGGCTTGTTCGATCTCATCCAAACCAAATCTAACTATACAGAGGCCATTATGAGTTGTCAAAATCTGGGGGCTGATATGGCCGACGTTTTAACTGAAGGTAGGACCAACATTTTAGCGGGATTGCTGCAATCGATCAAAAGCTGGTACAAAGCCGCTTACGTTGGCTTAACTGACATAAGTAACGAGGGTGCGTTTGAAACACCGTCGGGTTACTTCTTGGATTGCGCAAAATTTCGGGCCTGGGCTCCAGGACATCCCAGGAAGAACCGAAAACACGACGATTGCGTCATTCTGGACGTAGACAGAGTCTGGCGAGCTATCAACTGCAAAATTAAACTTCCATTTATATGCGAGTTCTTTCCTGAAGCCCCTCTCGTCCCACTGAATGTTATTAAAAACGTAAATTGCACCGGGATAAAGGAGAAACGTAAGTTTCAAATTGAAACTATTTTTGCCATCATCTACTTGTCTTTACAGGAAGAAAGAAAAAATGCCGCGAAAAGAAGATGTTGTTTGAAATCTACCGTAACTCTTCGAGGCTTGATAAGTGCGCACTCTTGAATGATTTTGAGTAGTCTAAAAAATACTCACTTTTTATACCCAATTGTTTATTAAATTAACGTAGTAAAGTCAATTACGAGTAAAAGTAAGTGTTGCTAAACTCGCCGCTTCTGTGTGCTTATGTACAGGACGTTGTTGCCGCGGATGAAGGCGTCACCAAATTTGTTCTTCAATTGTCCATTGACGTATTCTTCGGTTTGCTCCAAAGCGATGTTCATATAGCCATCGAGACAAGCCAACACCCCTGTAACAACAGTTTCAATCAAAGTTGGAGCAACAAATGAAAATTACCTCTGTAGTCCACGCCACTGTTCAACTTGACCACAACGGGCCGGGCGTGAATTTGCTGAATAAAAGACGAAAGCGCTTCCTTTCTACTCATATTGATGAATTGGATACAACCCCGCCAAAATTAGTTTAACTTTATTGTTAACGGCGCTCTTAACCTCACTTTTCAAATTTGAATTGACATTGACAGTGACAAGTCAAGCATTTGACAGCTAAGAAAAGTAATAGTAGGCCCCTGTGTTTAGTTAGAAATTTCAATAATAGAGGGAGCATTATAGCGTTAAGACAGGGTTACCTCCTCGCACTCCTATGCTCCTGCTCCGAGGATGAGTTTTCAAGCTGATTCGTATAGTTTATATTTTTACGCGCTCCATTAGAAATTAAAATATTCCGTTTACAATTGAGACTTTTGAAAGTTTTTGGAACACTCTAAAATTATGTCATAATTTAATATAATCTCGATAATTCCTTCTATATCTGCACAAAAAATTCATCATAGAGGTTTCTTATTGTTAAATAAATTATTATCCCTACCTATTATTTATTAATGGGTCGTATTTAACAGTCTACCAAATTTACCCAATATTTTCATACAAAAAAATACTTTTATTTTACAAAAATTCTAAATGCTCATCAAAATTAAGAAAATACATAATCTTAGAGCGACAACCAAATATTGACATAATGCTGACCTCTTATATATTTTGTTCGCCAAAATAACTTTTGTTGACCATAAATACTAAATGTTCACCAAATTTTATTCCGCATTTAATTCTAACATAATAACCAGATATTTAATTTTCGACAGTGTCTTATATTACTTAGCAGTTAAAAATACTATTTGTTGATCAAAAATACACAAGCAATAATATATTGTGCAAATGGTAAATAATTTTATCCAAAATTATAGATGTAGATGTGGTAGGGCAAGGAAAATAAGAATAAAAATAGAAGTGGTTTGCGCAAAAAAAATATTGATTTCCGTAATATATAAATGCTTTGCTGTAATTGGTTTGCATTATGTAAAACGTAAAACATTTTTTAGTGGTAATTTCTAATCGTGCTTTTAAAAAAAAATTACAGAGCCCTGAACTGACCTCGTACAAAACTTTTTTTGCGTGCCTCTTGTCTGGAAGCGCAAGCGGCAAGGATAGATGCGCGAGCATATTTCATTTTTGGAGTAATAGAATAATTATTTGACGCACAAATAGTTTTTTTGAGAAACACTAAATATAAATGGGTAGCGCAAATATTTATTATGTACAGCACGGACGCGTAACTTGAGCGTTCTAAATTTGGTGAACATTTAGTAAAATTGATAGACGTATAGAATTTAAAATGTAAGCAATGGTAAAACAATACGCAGCATAGTTATTTTAGTGTTGCTATTCTCATTTTCTGATTTATAATAATTTGGGTTTTATTTAGATTTTTTGATGCTCATTAAATTTTCTGGTGGAGAGTGCAAGGGATGTATGGTTTAATTTGGTGTACATTATATTTCTTCCCTTTATTAATTACGTATTTGAATCTTTGAAGACGTTACTCAGAATTTGTTACCTGTCGGTTATTCAAAATAAAACAGCAAAAACTCTTTTTCAGAATATCACAACATTAGGTACACTCACGTGCAATATTTAAGGTACGACTCGTGAAGTGAAATTGACGATTTTAAAGTTGTGTAAAACGGGCTGTAGGAGTGATTGTGGCAGCATATCTGACAATCTGCCCTATTGAACTCCAGCAAATCTTCTAGCCCAATGGTGCTATGGATAATAAATATTTATGTTCTTTGATACCCCAACAGTTATCTACCTCCTTTGTCCAGCCGCAAATCACCTAGAAGTGAGTGGATCGCAATGCTCTTTCCATCTTACCGAATAGAGCTGGTTTACAGTGGGAAGAAACACCGTGCCTTAAATATTGCTCTTTTAGGAGTTAAACAATTGTTTGTATCTTTAGGTATCAATTTTTCTATTATTTATTTGTTACTTTGGAATAATTCCACAGTTAATATCACTTAAGTCTCATTGTCGTTTTTTTTTTTTAAATGGCATACCTGCCTCTTTACACTTTACTCTCTTCATGGTTCTAAAAACAAAAATTAGAAGAGTAATCTCGATTTACCCACTTATTCTTACCTTCTCTGCAATGCTAATCAATTTCTCGCCCATTTGTGGTCCAGTTTGCCTGACAAGTTCCCAAAACGTCCCACTTGTGTTCTTCAACAACTCGTTAGGATGACCAAATTCCACAACCCTTCCAGCATCCATCACCAGAACCTTATCAGACTCAATAACCGTGTGCAATCGATGAGCAATAGTTATCACCGTGCAGTCCCAAAACTGTTTTTTGATAGCCAGCTGGATCAACGCATCTGTTTGAGGATCAACGTTGGCGGTAGCCTCGTCAAGAACCAAAATTTTGTTATTCCTCAAAATCGCCCTGGCTAAACACAGCAACTGTTTTTGGCCCACGCTAAAATTGCTGCCACCTTCAAGAACATGCTTGGAAAGACCTTCCGGAAAATCAGCGACGTAATTCTTGAGCTCAACTTGTTCTAACGAGTTCCAAACATCACCGTCACTGTACTCAGTAAAAGGATCGAGATTTTGACGCAACGTTCCTGAAAATAGCACGGGATCTTGGGGTATAATCGAAATTTTCGACCGCAAACTCTCCAACGAAATGGTTTGAATGTCGATGTTGTCGATTGAGATTTTTCCTTCGAATTGCACCAAGCGGAAAAGCGCCGCGATAAGGGAAGTTTTTCCGGCCCCAGTTCTGCCGACGATCCCTATTTTTTCTTTGGCACCAATTTCGAAAGTTACGTTGTTAAGAACGTAATTGTCTTCTAGGGAGTATCGAAGAGAAACTGACTGGAACGAGATGGTGCCATCGATGGGCCAACGCCTGGACGGTTTTTGGTCTTCACTGTCGATTTCAGGGACAATTTCCGTGTATTCTATAACTCTCTCTACTGACGTCATTTGGTTTTCCAGTTCGGTCCATTGCCGGATCCCAAACTGAAAAACTCCCATTATCGAAATGGCTTGAGTTATCCCCAAACCAACATTTCCAGCAGTTATTTCTGAAACACTTTTCTTTACTAACAATTCCACTGTTAATTAACTTACCTTTAAAAATTATGCTGAGGATTACTATGGTGCTGAAGAAAAAGCAGATCATGTCTAACCAAAACCCAAACGCTCTATTACAAGTCAGAAACATATAGAAAGTTGAACTGTGGCGATTTTGGTGGTGGTCGAATTCCTTTGTGAGAGTCTTTTGGGCACCGAGCACTCTGACCGTGGTTAAACCTTGCATTGAAGCAGTAGCGTGGGAGAAAACGGGACTTCTGGCTATAACTGAATTTTGAAAATGTTCTCCAAATTAGCTAAGTTGTTACCTGTAGCTTCTAGTCGTTTCAAATTTCTACTACTAGCAAGAAAAATAATTCGAAAGTAGTAAAACAGGACCATAATTGCAAAAGCGGGAAACAAAATCCATGGATCAACTACAGCAATTACTAGAATGATCCCAATTACTATAAAAGCGACCTACAATTTTTTAGTTAAAGCTTGAACAATTTTTAGTAACTTAGCAAAAACCTGACAAGTATCCATTGCAGTTCCTGGCAGAAGTTCATCAATCAAGCCCATGTCTTTGGAAAATCTGTTCAGAATTCTACCAGAAGAGTTGTTGTTGAAGAATCTCATAGGAGCTTTGACTATTTTTGAAAACATATTGTTATGGAGATTCGTGGAAGCTTCCATGCAAAACCTGAAGAAAGTAATGGAGCGAGTAACCGACACTAATATAGTGAAGATAATTATAGAAGAGTAGATGTAGGTGCAAGTGTCAATGTCAAAAAACACTGGAACCCCTATTTGTTCTAAATTTACCCTAAAATTGAAACAAACGGAATTATGCACGCACGACAGTATCCCTGGATAATTACCAAAATGCAACAAAGTAATCAGCACCACTCGCCCCAGTTTGTGTCAACACGAATAGTAACACTAAAATAATCAAACTTAAGTAGTTGCCACCCCACATTAAGTATTTTCGGTAGATATTTCTAGGAAGATCGCCAGCGTTTCTCTGCTCTTTCTCTTCTTCAGGCTTTTTCTTTTCTTTAACAGCACTTTCTTTCGTAACTTCTTCTAATTTGGGTTGGTTGTCTTGGCATATTTGGATAAGTTCCTTCTGGTTCAAGATTTCTTGATACGTTCCTGCAGCTGTAACGGTTCCTTTTTCAACTAGATAGAACTTATCGCCAGCCTTGAGATGCTGCAGCTGATGAGTCACTAGAACTGTACACTTTTCTTTTAAATACCCCCTAATTAACTTTTGGAAAATTTCGTTTCCAACTTGGACATCAACAGCTGATAGAGGATCATCTAGTAAGTAAATATCGGCGTCTTTGTAAATGGCTCTTGCTAAATTAATTCTAGCCTTTTGGCCACCACTGAGGAGAACTCCACGTTCACCTACTAAAGTTTCATCGCCATGGAGGAACAATGCAAAGTCGCGCTGCAATCCGCATACTTCCACTACCTTTTGGTACTTTTCTCCTTCGAATTTTTGTCCAAACAAAACGTTTTGGCGGATGCTTCCAGAAAACAGCCAAGGTTCTTGCGAAGCATACGAGATGGTTCCTGTTACTTCAACGTTGCCGTGAGTGATGGAAATTTCGTTCAAAATTCCTAGCAGCAAACTAGTTTTTCCACTTCCAACTGCCCCTATAATAGTAACCAGTTCGTTCGAAGCAGCAGTAAAATTGATATTCTTTAAGATTGGAGAAGAACTCGTCCATGTTAATTCAACATCTGCCAGAACAATTCCGGTAGTTGTCTCAAAGTTTGAGAAAACTTGCAAGGGTTTGGCCCCACTTCTAAGTAACTCTTCTTCTTCTTCAACTTTATTGAGATGTGACTTCTTGGTTGTAACTTCATCACTCAATAGAAACTTCCTGATCCTCTCCACAGACACTTTAGTTTCTGACAGATTGTTGATGCCAAACGGTAGATAAACAGTTAAAGTTTGTCGCAAAATCGCGTAGAAAGCGGTAACAACGAAAACGTACTGTGCGTCAATTTTTCTTTGGGCGAGAACGTAGATGAGGACGCAGAGAAAAATTCCAGTTCTATTCACGAAAATCATGAACGAAACGTTAATTGCTTTAACGTACGAGGACTTTCTGATCTGATCAATCTCCAATCTAGAAATTTTTAATTAATATATTTTAAGCAACTTTACCACGTACCCACTTTCTAGCTTGCTCCACCATCATCGCAAAGGGTTTCTCCCAAGTATACATTTTGATCACTTGAATTCCCGAGATGATTTCGTTCATCAAACGAACTCTTTGGTCGGTTTTTGCGGCAGTTTTTGATCGAAACTTTGACGTCAGTTTTCCCATGTACACTACAATTAAAGTTTAGAGAGGTCGCAATAACTTCAGGATTAAGGGGTACTTTGAATTGGGACGAAAGCGGTCAAGAAAATTATGCCAGCTACAGAAGTCCAGCCGACAGTTGTGTAGAGTAAATAGATAACCATTGAAGCTTCCAAAGGCACCACGCACAACTGGAGGAAGTGCATGGCGGCGAAATCGAAACGGTTCACATCGTTGGACAGCAAATTAACTATTTTTCCGGTTGAAGTTTCGGCTAAAGCTCCTTTGCTTAATTTGAGGGTCTTCCTGTAAATTAGTGAACAGGTAGCGATTCTTAATTGCATTCCCAAATGCTGAACGCCGAGTAAATAAGAATGGGCAACAACGACGTTGAGGAAACTAGTTAACAAAATTAGTGAACTGTAGAGATAATTTTCGTGGCTCGAAGCGATAGTTTGATTGGTGTTGTTGGAGTAGATGCTCATCAGTTTTCCGATCAGCAGGGGTTGACTCATTCTGAAATCACCCTAATTAATTTAGGATTTGTTTTGATAACTGACACTAACTTCAAAATGAACTCTATAAACAGAAAAATTACTCCAAAAATTATAAACTTGAACCGAAAAGTCCTCCATAGAGCTTTCCAAAACGACGGATTTCTTCTCGAAGCTACCTCTAGCATCCAGTTCTTCTCCAGTCTATCACCCAAGCTTCCAGACTCATGACTTTTTATGGGTTTGTAATATTCCTCTTCGGTTACTTGATTTTTGTAGCGATTGTAGAAAAGGGGCAATGCCCAGCTGAAATGGGTTAATTAATTTGGAGAAAATTGTCGAATTAACTTACCAGAAGAATAGGTTGAAGATTGTTGAAGATTTTTGACTGGGATGCACCTTGGAGATGCTTTGACGAAATCTGACGTCTTCCATCGATCACGGTTCAGTTGTATGTGGGATCTTGAAGATAAAATATATCAAAAAAGTCTTGATTTGGAAAATGGCATAAACTAGGACTTCCCCGAATTTCCCAATCAGATCAATCATTTTTATTATCAAATAAGACTATAAAATTAAATAAATAGTTTAATGTGATTATTTGCATTATAGGTTTATCTATCGATAAGGAAGTCTTTATGTCTTGATGGACTGATAGTAGATGGAAATTTTGTCATCAGACTTCCTCGTAAGCAAAAGGAAGCTTGATTGATGCTCCTAGCAATAACAACCCTTAGTGACAACCCTTCTAGTCAATTGCTTGGTTGTCTCTAATTTCTTTTATAAAATTTGTGATTTACTTAACAAACTTCAAAAGTTGCAACAAAAATTATTAAGTCCTTACTCACGTACTCCAGATTGACGACGACGCAAAGATTTTATCAACAAACAAGTATAAAGGTGAGATGTGTAAATACCAACAATAGAATGCACTTGAAAACCTGTTTATTACCTTCTATAGGCTTCCCCCGATTGAAAACAATCATACCAATCTTGACTCAATTAGTTTGATTCCAAGGTTTTATTTTAGTTTTATTTATTTCTTTATTTTGAGATTAGTAACAAGAATTCTTTTTAACTAATTTACACGGTCAGTGACACCAATTCTAAATTGGTAATAAGGCGGATTGCACTTTCTATGCCAGTTCGTACTATAATAAAGGTAGTTAAACCTCTCGTAACACATGTTGATGGCGTACTGTCTCACTCATAATCTAATCAATTACTGATCCACGAGCAAAGCACTTTGTTTATCTTGGCCTGGAGATACACTAACCGACTTTATTATTTTCTTTGCCTATTGTTCACTGTTTATTGAGGAATTTACTGTCATTATCTCTTGCATGAGTAAGTTAAAAACTCTGTAGTAAGCCACTATTAATTTATATCAACCTAAAATGACTAACAAAGACGTTACTAGTTACTATAAGGATAAATCAGATGACCATAATTTGAAATTATATATTGACTCCTAATATTGCATTGTAAGTTTGGGGAAGTTAATCAAGTTGACGAGTCTCGCTTCTTTTTGTTGTAGACCTGAAAGCAATTAAAAGTTGGTCCAGTTATTGTTAAGTGCTCAACAATTACCTCTTCGGCTATTTTCGTTAAGTGTTCTGCCATTCCTTTCCCCGTTTGCTTGATGAGCCCGTAAAAGACCCCATCTTCGTCTTGCAGTAACAAGTGCGGATGGTCAAATTCTGCAACCCGTCCTGCATCCATGACGAGAATCTTGTCGGAATCCAGAACAGTGTGCAGCCGATGCGCTATAGTCAACACAGTGCAGTCCCCAAACTTCTTCCTGATAGTGTTCTGGATCAGTTCGTCAGTTTGTGGATCTACATTGGCGGTGGCTTCGTCCAGGACCAAAATTTTGTTGCTACTTACCACCGCTCTCGCTAAACATAACAGTTGTCTTTGTCCCACACTGAAATTTGAGCCACCTTCCGAGATGTGACTTTGCAACCCCAAAGGCATATCAGCAACGTGATTTTTCAACTCGACATCTTCCAAAGCGTTCCACAGTTGAGCATCGTCAAATTGATCGAAAGGATCTAAGTTTTTGCGCAAAGTTCCCGAGAAAAGAACGGGTTCTTGGGGAATAATCGAGATTTTTGACCGTAAATTCTGCAAAGAAATTTCTTTGCTTCTAACACCGTCTATGACGATTTCGCCTTCGATTTGAACAAGCCGAAAGAGCGCCGAAATTAAAGAAGATTTGCCGGCGCCGGTTCTGCCGACTATTCCAATTTTTTCTTTTGACTCGATGTTGAAATTTAAGTTTTTGAGCACTAAAGGTGTTTCAGGGGAGTACTGAAGCGAAACGTTTAGAAATTGGATTTTTCCGGTGGTCGGCCACAATTTTGGGGGTTGTTTGATGCCGTCGTTGGGTTCTGGAGTGATTTCTGTGTATTCAACCACACGTTCTACTGACGTCATCTGGTTCTCTAAATCGCTCCATTGCCTCATTCCCCACTGAAGCATCCCCGTCATTGTAATTGATTGGGTTATGGCCAAACCCACGTTACCTCCATAAGTTTCTAGATACAGCAGTGTCAGTTGGAAGAAAATATAGAAGTAAGACATACTAACCTTTTCCAATAAAAAGAAAACTTAGAGTGACCAAAGCTATGTAAATGACGCAATTAACGTCCAACCAAAAGCCAAAGGTTCTATTGCAACCTACGTACATGTAGTGGGCGGAACTGTGGAGATCTTGGTGGTGATCAAATTCTGATTTCAAGATGTCTTGAGCGCCGAAAGCTCGAATCGTTGTCAATCCTTGCAAAGACGCTGTTAAGTGACTAAAAACGGGACTCCGGGCTAGAACCATAATGCTTTAAAATGTAAGCAGAAACTTATCAAGACTTACTTATTCCTTCGATTCTTTTTAGATCTCTGCTGGTGGCCAAGAAAACTATTCGGTAGCAATAAAACACGATAAAGATGATCACAGTAGGAATCAAGATCCAAGGGTTCACAGACGATATTACTAGGGTGGTTGCCACAACTGTGAATCCAACCTGAAATATTTAAATTAAACCAAAGAATGTAGAAGTAGAAAACCTCACCTGCATAGTATCTACTAAAGAAATCGGAAGTGACTCATCTATCGATCCCATGTCTTTCGAAAATCTGTTAAGAATCCTTCCCGAAGGGTTTGTGTTAAAAAATCTCATTGGTGCGTACACTATTTTCGAAAACATGTTATTGTGCAAGTTTTGAGAAGCTTTCATGCAGAACTTGAAGAAACTTAACGAACGTGTCAAGGTCATCACTATGATAAAGGCGATGAGAAAAGAGTGAATGTAAATACAATTTTGGGGAGTGAAGAACAAGTCTTTAAGTTCAGTAGTCGCATTTCTTTCGTTGTCTTCTGTAAAATTTCCCCTTTCTTCAACGATTTTTTCTTCCAAGCGTTCCTGCTCAATGTTGACCCAAAACGTTAAGAACAAGTCAGTGCAACTCCCGCCCAATTGCGACAATATGAATAAAAAGGTAACAAAAATCGGAATGATGACGTGACCACAAGCACTGTAGTATTTTCTGTAGACCCTTCCAGAAACCGTTCCCATGCTGCGGTGCTCTTTAATCTCAGCAGGTAAATCAGGTTTTTCTAGAGTATTTGCCGATTTCGATTTCTTCAAGAAACTAGTTTCTTCACTATCGTCTTCTTCGGGATGATTGTGGAGAAGCTTAACAAATTCACCACCAGATTTCTGTAAATCCGAGTAACTTCCCGAAGCCGCAACAGTTCCGTTTTCAAGCAAATAGATTTTATCGGCAGGTCCCAAGTACTGAAGTTGATGAGTGACTAGCACTACAATTTTGTCTTTCAAATATCCCGTGATGCAGTCATCAAACAGTTGTTTTCCTACGTGAGTGTCAACAGCTGATAGGGGATCATCCAGGAGGTAAATGTCGGCTTCTTTGTAGATAGCTCGGGCTAAGTTAATTCGAGCTTTTTGTCCTCCACTCAACATAACACCTCTTTCTCCTATCATGGTGCGGTCGCCATAAGGAAACAAGGACAAGTCGCGCTCTAAAGCGCAAACTTTAATAACTTCTTGGTACTTTTTCGCTTCCATTGGTTGGCCGAACAAAATATTTTGCTTGATGCTGCCAGCGAACAGCCAAGGTTCTTGAGAAGCGTAAGAAATTCTGCCCTCAATTTTTAAGTTTCCAGTTATTGGAATTAGTTCTTTCAAAATGATGTGAAGTAGCGTAGTTTTACCACTTCCAACAGTACCAACAATAGCCACCAACTGTTCAGGCTCGACGTTAAAGTTAATGTTAGTCAAAACTTGATCGGGCAAAGACTTGGCCCATTTAACTGAAACTTCTTTCATTTGAATTCCAATCTTCTTTTCTTCGTGACGAGTTATCAAGGCAAATCCGTTGGTGGCTTCTTTTGCTTTGGTATAGCTCTGAAAGTTTTCCTCAGGAACCAACTCATCTCTTTGCAGGTAAGCTTCAATTCTTTTGGTAGAAACGTGACTTTCAGCTAAAGCTGTTATCCCTCTGGGTAGCCACATCGTTATAGCTTGTCTTAAAATGCCGTAATAAGCGGTTACTACGTAAACGTATTGAGCTTGTAACTGATGTCCAGTTAAAACGTACGTTAAGACGCTAAAAAATATGGCGGCTCTATTGAGAAATATGGTAAACGAGACGGCCACTGCTTTCAGATAAGAGGAAGCTCTGATTTGCGCTATTTCCAACCTGCAAATCGAGAATTAGATTGTGCACTTATCAAAAATTTTTTTTTTTGAGAGGAAACAAAAATTTTGACAACATTTTTGTTTCATCTCTAAAGATTAAAAATAGCTGGTTCATACATTTACATACTTCCTGGATTTTTCTACTAATTTAGCGAAAGGTTTTTCCCAAGTATACATTTTGATGACTTGAACCCCTGTGATAATTTCGTTCATCAAGCGGACTCTTTGGTCGGTTTTCACAGCTGTTGCTCGCCGGAAATGGGCCGCCTTTTTACCCATGTAAGCTAAAGAAGAAATATTTTAACTAAACTTAAACCGAATTTAAGTACTTACATTGTATTGGCATAAAAACTAGTAAGATCACCATTCCTGCCATAGCAGCAGGATGAATTGTGGTGTACAGCAAGTAGATAACGATGGCAGTTTCAATAGGAGCAATCCACAGATGGTGCAAATGTTGGGTGACGCCATCAAAGCGGTTTACGTCGTTCGACATTAAATTAACCATTTGTCCTACAGTAGTTTCCACCATAGCACTTTTGCTCAATCTCAACGCCTTCCGGTAGATCAAAGAACAAGCAGCAATCCGAATTTTCATTCCTAGATGTTGCAACCCCAGCATGATAGAATGGACAATAATAATGTTAATAAAAGACCCCAGAACAATCAAAGATCCGTAAAGGTACGCTTCGCTTTTAGTAACCGTCATCTGGTGAGGAGTGTAATAACTCAAAAATTTTCCAATCAAGAAAGGTTGCGCCATTCTGAAAACTTCTGAAATTAAAAAAAAGATAAACAAAAATATCAATCACCTCACTTGATAATCAGTTCCTGAATCAGAACAACAATTCCGAATAGCGCCGTTTCGTAACCGAAAACCCTCACCATGGCTCTCCACAACGAAGGATTTCGATGGAAATTTTTTTCGTGGTTCCACGCTGCTTCAAGTTTGTCGCCTAAAATTTTTGATTCGTGCGCTTTGAGAGGGCCATAAAGGTCGTCTTCGGAAAGGTCCTTTTTGTAGCCTTTAACAAAAAAAGGCAGGGCCCAACTACTGGAATTTGAGCCAAAATTTCGGGAGTTACACAACTTACCAAAAGAAGAGGTTCGAGAAGAGGCCAGCTCTCTCCTTGGGGTGGGTCTTTTTGGCTCCTGTAGCGACTGTGGTGCGTTCCTTATCTTCCATTCTAAGAAGTCGAATAAAGCGTAAATTAATAACAAAAATATTTTTTTTCTTTAATTTACGGAGTGGCTATGTAATTGCTTGGACGAGAAGATTACGTATAAAAGTGTTTTATCATTCTAGGAAGAAACACAATGAGATTCCTTGCGCGATTTGTTTAAATTTAGAAGCGTGTCAGTGGCGTGCTAGAACCTGCACTCTGCAGGTGAGCACCTGTAAGTTTCCATGCTCGATTTTAATTATTGATGCGAGGCATAGAAATTGAATTCCTCTTCTAGCAGTATGTTAATGGAATTAAATAAATTAATTTGCAATTAAAATTGGCAGAATTAACGAATGTGATTGTTTCGATACCAGTTGTCGGGGAAACTAATTTCCTCGACACTGCGATGATGTTTGTCCTGCTGCGCTCTCTATCACGTTATCAATAAAATTGTGGCTATTGAATGAAAACGTGTGGGTGTGCGTTCGATAACTGGAAACGTACCTACCTGGATAAGTCTATTGTAAACCGACTCGTTACGTAACCGTGACGTTTGTTTAATTTAGCTACAACACTTAACCCGCGTCGTCGACGTCGGCACTGGCCGCACTCTCGCCAACAACTACATTAAATAGTGCAAAACATAACATAATAATACGAACTTTATCAAGGGTTTATCTCCTGCTGTTTCAAATTTGATTGGCTGATCACCTTTGTTCGGCCAGTAATTCTAGTTGCAAGTGAAAATCGGAAATTTCTATTGGCAGCAGCGGCACGTGCGGTCAGGTTCCCGGGGGGATTTAAAATGACCATTTGATACCTTCTAATCGTCACTTCAGTTTTTACCAGTAATAATTGCTGGAGCTGGAGGTCGCAATTATTTTGTTATTATTACAAATTGATTGCGTTTGTGCGGATTTTAGTGGAAATAAAGACTTCCTGTCAAATTATGTTTAAAGCGCTAAGTCACCTGCGGGAAATCCCCAGTGTTACGTTAAATTTGAGACAATTTCAGGATGTCCTCTCTGAGCCATTAGCACTGAGAGGCAAACAAACTCCTATCTTCATGATTCAAGAGATGCAAATAAGTGCCTATTTGGTAATAGAATGATAATAGGTTTTCAAAAACATAAATGAATTTTTGATTGTAATCAATGGATGCTAGTAAATCTTTGTAGATCTATCTTGTTATTCTATACATAACAAAAAAAAACTTTCTATAAGTATTTAATTTGCTAATATTAGCATTAAAATATGACAACTACATAATTATTGTGAAATTCTACTAGAATAAGTCTTTATTTGCTTCTCGGTAAATAAATATAAATGACTTGTTATTTTTGACATCAAAGCATTACAATAACTTAACTCAGATGGCGCAATTCTTTACAATTTGTAGAAGAATTATAGAGATGACAGAGTTTATATTCCTAAGTTATTTATTTTTGAAAACAATACCTAATATACCTTTAACAACATTAGTCACATTGAAACAACATTGAACTTACTTTTTATCAAGGACAATGTGGAAGCGCTGAAGTTCCGATTGCCATGAGTGCAATGAGCAAATTTCTGAGTTGCAAAATCACATTTACATAGGCTGAAGGGTCTTATCTCTCGATATGTTCTTATCAACAAAATTCTTGCGTAATTAATAGCTTTCCACATTTGACTCAAAGTTTTTTTGGTTGTCTTTTATTAATATTCTGTCACATCCATCTGCCGCTGCTCCCTTCCCAGTTCTGTAAAACCCCCCTAGCACCCATCTTAAAGGCGTCTTTTTCCTTGACTATCTTTTTCTGAAGTTTACAAACAACGTTATCACCTTTTATTTCCATTTATTTTTAAAAAAGTAAAGTTGGTTTATATTTTGGATCTTTTACAGTTATCCTCAGCCTGTTAATTACTTTGAAGAGTGGTTCTAGATCTATAGATAAATCAATCGTTATCTTCATGTACCTGCTGGCTGTTTTTATTTAAAGATATATTTTTGTTAATTTTATACTAACTAATTCATGCTCTTAGGGTGTTATCTTATATTTCTCTTAGCACCACCACTTGGTTATTATGCTGAACTATTTCTTCTAAAATCCTGATCTAACCTCCCCTGACATAATTTTAGATAATTTTTTATTATGGTACAGGCATCCCAAGATCTTTTAAATATTGAAAGATTTTTTAAAGTAGCTATTTTTGTACATTTTTGTTGATGACTAACAATTATTTCACTTTTTTCTTAACTATTTCTTGCTCTATGTGACATTAACTTCTTCATCTGCTTCTAAGCAAATATTTGTCTTTGGGTTTAAAAATGGTCACTTTTCGTTAGTTGATCATTACTTCGAATTGGTCAAGAACGTTTCATGATTGAGCCTATCATTATAACATTACAAGAAAAATAACAAGGGGAGGTATCCGTAACATAATCCTCAAAAGTGGAGATTGAGTCTTTTTTAAAGTCTCTCAATGTCGGAGAATTTTAATACAGGCCTCTTCATTTTCTTTCCTCCTTTTGCTTATCTTCTACCTCGGCTGTTTTAACTTTTTCCATCATTTACTTCTTACATACTTTATATCTTCTTTTCCATTTCGTCCGTCTTCTGCATCTTTCTATTTGTCTACTGCTTTTTTTTATCTTTTTCTCTCTTATTGCGTAACAAATGGATGTAGAAAGTCAATTTTTTTGGAGGTTTAGCAACTTTAAAATTTTGACTTAGTTAATAAAAATCCAAAAATAACTCTGAAATTTTTTTCTACCATAAAAAAGAAAAATAAAACATTGTGTTTGACTAATTTTTTTTATTTTTAATAAATATCTTTCGATTTGGAGATTTAGCATCGCTTTTTCGATTGCTAATTTGTAATAACAAATTTGCTTAACAACACTTAAAAATTTATAAAATTGCAGGCAGGCTTTTAATAATCACAGCACAGGAACTTCCACTTACAGATAACTCTGAAAAATAAAATTGTTATCACTTAGGTACTTATGATCTTATTTAATTAAAGTCATTCTTACGTTTTTCGCAATTTCCTTTAAACTTTCCGCCATTGCTCTTCCGGTTTGCGTAACGAGTCCAAGCAAAATCCCGTGTTCATTTTGCAAAAGCTCATGGGGATGTCCGAATTCAGCTGCACGTCCAGCGTCCATAACCAAAATCTTATCGGAATCCATAACGGTATGCAGTCTGTGTGCTATCGTTAATACTGTGCAATCTTTGAACTTTTTCCTGATGGTCTTCTGTATTAACTCGTCAGTTTGAGGATCAACATTTGCCGTGGCTTCGTCCAAAACTAAAATTTTATTACTCCGAATCACCGCTCTGGCTAAACACAACAATTGTCTCTGTCCAACACTAAAGTTTGATCCACCTTCAGAAACTACGCATTGAAGACCCGAAGGTAATTCCGAAATTTGACTTTTTAGCTCGACTTGCTCCAAAGCGCTCCACAGTTGAGAATCGTCGTATTCCTCGAAAGGGTCCAAATTTTTGCGTAACGTTCCTGAGAACAAAACTGGCTCTTGGGGAATTATCGAAATTTTCGACCGCAAACAATTCAACGAAATTTCTTTAGTGTCGATTTCATCTATAACTATCTTGCCTTCCACATTGACTAAGCGGAATAGGGCTGAAATCAGAGACGATTTTCCAGCACCAGTCCTTCCCACTATTCCAACTTTCTCGCGAGCTTTGATGCTGAATGTCAAATTTTTAAGTACGTATGGCTCGTCGTTTGAGTACTTCATCGATACGTCTCTGAAAGCGACATTGCCTTCAATCGGCCAATTTTTTGGAGGTTTTTTAATTTCTTGGTCGGGCTCTGGAGGTATTTCGGTGTATTCGACGACACGTTCTACTGAAGTCATTTGATTTTCCATTTCACTCCATTGCCGCATTCCCCATTGCAGCATTCCTGTTAGAGTAATTGCTTGGGTAATGGCCAACCCAACGTTGCCGCCATACGTTTCTACAAATCAAGAATTAGATACAAAACAATTTCAAACATTACTCTCACCAGTTCCGATTAATAAGAAACTGAAAGTAACTAATCCTATGTAGACGATGCAGTTAAGATCCAACCAAAACCCAAAAGTTCTGCTACATCCCAAGAAGTAGAAGAACGCTGAACTGTGGAGGTCTTGATGGTGGTCGAATTCTAACATCAAAATATCTTGAGCGCGGAAAGCTCTAATGGTCGTTAACCCTTGCAATGAAGCAGTGATGTGCGCAAAAACCGGACTTCGTGCTAAAAAAAAAAAAAACAATTAACAGTCCTCACAGAAAAAAAATTACAACACTCACTGACTCCTTCAATTCTTTTTAAATCTCGACTGGTGCACAAGTAGACGACTCGGTAGCAGTAAAATAGGGCGAAAAGTATTAGGGTGGGGATCAAAATCCAGGGATTAACTGTAGCAATTACTATCGTGATAGAAAATGCTGTTAATCCAATCTAAAATTGTTTTAATTATAAATTGTTTAAACAAAATTAAAGTGTTTACCTGCATTGTGTCGATTATTGTTTGTGGCAAGTACTCATCAATTGATCCCATGTCTTTCGAAAATCTGTTCAAAACTCTTCCTGACGAATTTGTGTTGAAGAATCTCATTGTGCTATATACAATTCTCGTAAACATGTTATTATGTAAATTAGTCGAAGCGGTCATGCAATATTTGAAGAAACTTAAGGAGCGTGTCAGAGTCATAATAATGATGAAGACGATCAGGGAACTATATATATAGATACAGTTGTAGGGAGTGAAGAATCTTTCCTTAAAACTTTCTTCAGCACCAGTATTGTTGTGGGTTTCGACAACATGACTGCTTCTTTCTGTCCGTTCCTGTTCCAAATTTACCCAAAACGTTAAGAAGTAATCGGTACTACTCGCTAAAATTTGGGCTAGGATGAAGAACGAAAACACGAGAGCGGCTATACACCAACTACCACCTGCTCGTAAGTAGCTTAAATAAACTTTTTTTGAAATAGTACCGGTGCTTTGATGTTCCTTGACTTCTGCAGGTAAATCGAGTTTTTCCAAACTTTTCGAGGATTTTACTTTGTTGATGTTATCGCCCTCTTTCTCCTCTTCTTTAGGTTCAGTTTCTTGAAGCAACTTGAGGTATTCGTTCCTCGAACTTTGAAGGTCCTGGTAAGTACCGGAAGTTGTTACACTTCCATTTTGCAACAAATAAATCCTATCAACTGTCCGTAAATACTGAAGTTGATGAGTCACCAACACTGTACATTTATTTTTTAAATAACCTTGTATGCAATCGTCGAAAAGCTGCTTTCCCACATGTGCATCGACAGCTGACAACGGATCGTCCAATAAGTAAATGTCGGCGTTTTTGTAAACAGCTCTAGCTAAATTAATTCGAGCTTTTTGGCCTCCACTCAACATAACCCCTCTTTCGCCGACAATAGTGCGATCGCCGTAAGGAAACAAAGAGAAATCTCGTTCCAAAGCACAAACTTTCACGACTTCTTGGTACCTCTTCACGTCCATTTCTTGTCCGAACAAAATGTTTTGTTTGATGCTACCGGCAAAGAGCCAGGGTTCCTGTGAAGCGTACGAAAGCTTGCCTTCAACTTCCAGATGCCCCTTCAGTAAAGTCAGTTCTTTCAGAATGACGTGGAGTAAAGTACTTTTGCCGCTTCCAACAGTACCAACAATTGCCACCAATTGGTTAGGGCCCACGTTAAAGCTAACATTGTGTAAAGTGTAATCGGAGGAGGTGCTGACCCATTTCACTGAAACATCTTCCATGTAGATCCCGATGGTCTTATCAACGGAAACCTGATGCTCCAACGGAATCGCTATGGAACCGTTCTTGGCGTGCTTCGATTTCTTCGATTTGCCGTTAGCTAAGGCATTTTTAGCTCGATCGTTAACTGTTATTTCTTCGTACATCAGAAATTTTTGAATTCGGTTCACGGAAACGTTGCATTCGGCCAAAAACGTGACGCCTTGAGGCAAGAACATCGTTAAAGCGTACCGCAAATTTCCGTAAAAGGCTGCTACGACGTAAACGTAGGAAGCATCGAGTTGATTTCCTGTCAGCACGTAGGTTAAAACGCACAAGAAGACGGAAGTTCGATTTAGGAACATCATGAAGGAGAAGTTGATGGCCCGCAGATACGCTGCGTAGCGGATTTGGTGGATCTCCAACCTGCAAGGAAGTAAATTTAAAAAATGTTAAAAATTAGAAATAAATTAACAATTAGTAAAATAGTAAAGTTCATACATTTACATACTTCCTGGCTAATTCTACTAATTTGGCAAATGGTTTTTCCCAAGTGTACATTTTGATAACTTGAATTCCTGAGATGATTTCGTTCATTAACCTGACTCTTTGGTCAGTTTTCAGCGCGGTCCTCATGCGGTAAACAGAAGTCCGCTTTCCTAAATACACTGAAACGCAAGAATTGCTAAAATAGTTTAAGAAAGTCTCGAATAACTTACGTTGCAATGGTATAAATAGTAGCAGGATTCCAACTCCTGCCATAGCCGAAGGCCCAACGGTAACATAAAGTAAGTACATGATTATAAGTGTTTCTATTGGCGCTAGCCACAAATTGTGTAAATGGATCACAGCAAAATCGAAACGATTGACATCGTTGGACAACAAATTGACCATTTGGCCGACAGTAGTTTCAGCCAAAGCGCTTTTACTGAGTTTCAGCGATTTTCTGTAAATGAGCGAGCAACAAGCCACTCGCATCCTCATTCCCAGATGCATCAGTCCAAAAACGTAAGAATGCACCATCAATACGTTAGTGAAAGCGACAAGTACGATCAATCCTGCGTACAAAAAAGCTTCATTTTTTGAAATTGAAGTTTGATTCGGGGCGTAGTAGCTCATTAATTTCCCAATACATAAAGGTTGGGCCATCCTAAAATTTACAAAAGGGATTTTGTCAATAATTAACCCAATGGTACTCACTTGACGACAAGCTCCATTGTCACGAAAACTAAGCCGTACATCGCCACTTCTTTTCCGAAAACTTTGATTAACGCCCTCCATAGCGAGGGTTTCCTGTGGCGATTTTCTTCGACGCTCCAGGCCTGTTCGAGTTTATCACCAAGCCGCTTTGATTCGTGTACTTTCAAAGGGCCGTAGAGGTCGTCCTGGGTGAGATCTTTTTTGAAGCCTTTAACGAACATTGGAAGGGCCCAGCTAAAATTTTAGGCGTAACAACGTAAATAATTTGAATTTTGGTGTTACCAGAAAAAAAGTTTCGAAAATATATTGGCGCGTTCTTTTGGATGGACCTTCTTGATTTGGTCAAAATTTGCCCGCTCCTTGTCGTCCATTTTAAGGGTTTTCTGTAGACAAAACGTAAAAAACGGGTAAGTTATTTTTAATGTTTCGGAAATATTTGTTGCTGTAGTAGGCGTCAATCTATAACCAGCGCGATAACACGAGAGATAATTTTTTACACATAGTGCATAATCTGGCCTTGAATTACTTCACAAATAACTAGTTCCTGATTTTATTATAATTGATATAATTATAATGCTTTTCACAAGTACTTATGCAAAACGACGGATAAAGACATTTTTGAGTGAAGGACGGAAGTTACGTGAAATTTTTAATTTTAATGACACCGTTAACAAAACCGGCACAAATAACACTTACTGGCGCGTTTATAACACTCCTATATTTTTTATTAATTTTTGACTTCCATCAGTCACGTCATTATGATAAGGATGACATTTGTTAGTTCACGTTTTAGAATTTTCAAAAATTTCCCCACTTTTTAGATTTAAAACAATATCTAACAAATCTTTCGAAAGACAAAGGCAATGTTTTAGTCATCCACCTTTAGCGGACACTTGGACTTTAAAACCAATATCCAAGAAAAGAAACCACTTAAACAATTAACATAACTAATGGTTCTTGATTTCCCTTTTGTCATCTGATCTGGCTGCAAATTTGAATGTATTTACATACTTCAAGTATAAGGTTTCAATTATGGACTAACAGCTGATAATGGTCGTGACCTGAGTTGCCGATTTGATCTTGCAACTTGAAATGCCATGTCAAACCATTCAATGCGAAGATGCTTTCGAATTATTTTTTGTCATCACATCGTGCGAAAAGATGCCAAATGGGTCAAGACCGCGCACCTGTCCTTTGAAATAAATAAGCAATTGGCATTTATAAAACCTGATAAGCATAAGAATCAAACCGGCAAACTTATTTCATTAATTATCTGCAACTACTTAAGAAACCAAAAGTTTATTAAGTTTACCAGAGTTTGAGAGACTTACTGCAGTGAAGCTGTTTCGAAGAAAAGTGATGATCAAATTAACTGTTGTTATCGCGATGTACTTCGCATAATTAAAACTTTCACCGGCACGCCACTGCACGCGTCCGCTCCAAACGGAGCCCGATCGCAAACTGATTCGAATTGCGGTTATTCACAAATTTTACGTAGTCATCTACATCTCTACTATCACATTTAAGATTTGTTATTGCGTCACAAGTGGTAGTTTGCCAAGATTACGTTTTTATAACCGTCTATCTACATGGGAGGTTTCATCTGGTAAGTGGGTGGTTCCGATTTTTGCCTTCTTCTGAGTCTAGGTCTAGGCCAGGGTCACCCATATAATAAACCATGCAACGGACCTTCTTTGACCGAGGTGCTAATCGCAGAAATCCCACGTTTTTGGAAATTAAAGCACTAAAAGAGTGTTAATCGTAATTTAGTATTTTTGGCTCAATTCATTCAAACTTTTCTGTAGCGAAATTGTTGATTGGAAATGTAAATTGAAGATCTACTGGGCGATATCTCTTTATTTGGCGAGATGATGAGATTGAGATGATGGACTTTGAGAACAACTCCTTGAATTGATAAGGACGTCTCATATAAATGATGTAAGAATCTGAAGAGTTACTGGTTTAGTACTCAGATACAGATCTAAGAATGTTAATAGTTCCATTTTCTAAAACTCATGTCGATCTGTTAGTTAAGTTTTAGTGACTTGCAGCTCCTGACAATATTTGCATTTCAACGTGTTTGAGGATTAGCTGCTTTATTTGTAAAAGAGTTAAGCAGGACTCAATAAATAGCGCTACTAAATTGAAATTAAATTTCAAGGTTCAACGAATTAATTTTTAACCGCTATGCCACTTTCAAATTTTACTCCTTGACTTGAAAATTTTAATGTTGATATAATGACTTGAAGATTTTGAGAATTATCAGCACTTTGAAGGTACTCCAATAACCATTACTCGCTTTTGCAAAATTAAAAACGATTGCAGCAAGAACATTAGTCATACGACTACTTCAATATTTTTATCAATGGAAGGAAGTAGTTTAAAGCTTTTGATGCTTTAACCTAAATCTTTAAAATCAATTCCTAAATCCTAAATTCCTAAATTTCCGACCATATAGAGTTCTGTCAAGTCTTCTTGATCAGTTTCGATTGTAACAGATTCATATAATGTGAATACCTCGATGATAAAGCTCACAAATACCAACAAATTAGTTGCGTTGCATAAGTGCGATAGTGATGTATTGATTTCCAGTTTAATTAGGAAACTGAACTGGGATACGACGAGAACAATAATTGAGCCTGGTGACCTCCGCAGCGGCTTACGAACTTTATTTATTATTTTATTTTTGTCATGCGGGTTTTAATTGATCGAATTGATGTGTGGCAATGTTATGTCACCACATGAAGTTATTATGATGGGAAAGCTGATAAGACAATACGCAATAAGATTTTAATTCTCCCGGCGCCTCCGCCATTTGCGCCGTGAAACTAGGGATAATTACGTGAAAGTTGTCAATTTTTACGTGATTACTAAGTATTTGCGTTTAGACATAAATGAAGCCGCGTTATGTGAACAACATCAGGCTTTAGATTTCTTTTACCTTGGCACTGTGTACATAATGATAAAAAATTTAATAAGTGCGTATCCATGTGCCAACATGGTGTAATGTGGTGTTAGTTAGAGGAACTCTTAATATCACCTAATTCAGATAGGTTAGGATTGTTGTGTAGGCAGCTAATTCGTTTGAATCTTGATTCTACAAACTTAGTTTTTATCTTCTGCTGTCCAAGCTTTCACAATATGATACCATAATTTTATTTGGCAATATGTCCGCTTAAGATAAACTACCGTTTTGCAGACTCCTGTTAATTTTTCTAGTGGCATTAAATTACTGAGTAGAAGATCAACATTCAAGACTTTGTCTTTGAAGTGGTGTATGGACTAGTTTTACATTCTTCTCCTTGTAACACTTCTGAAATATCTTATAGAACCATAAATGGTGATTCAAAAAATATAAGACACTTTGTTCTAAATGTTCAAAGGTTTTGATCAATTAGTTAAAAATGACAAAAAAATCAGAAAGCTCTTTCGCAGATATGGAGATGTTGGGCTGCTACCAAGGAGAATGGGATCTTGCAGGATAAGCAAAAATTAATGTGCGATTATTCCAAGGAAAAGATAATCTACCAAAATATTTTCGCAATTTATAAAGAACAGAGTAATTAAAGTGTCATCAGTCAAAATCGGCACAGCCTCAAGGTTTAGTAAATCTTCAGAAAAAATTTCAGAGGAATAGAGACAGATGAGAAGACGTAGCATCTGGTATATCATTATGAAGAACGCAGTATTTAAATTTAAAACGTCATCAGGCCAAATCAGTAAGAGACTCATCTCTAAAATCTTCATGAAAAATAAATTTGATATCAAGTAAGAATACAAGGCAGGTAAAAAGATATTGATATATTTTATATTTTAGAATCAGACTATTAATGACTAAATAAATGTAAAAAAAAGAATAAAATAAAAAAAATTAATAAAGAATGTTATTGAAAATAATAAAGATGCAACCAAGAAGATATTCTGTTTATATAATCATAATTCAATTTTTGACATGATCCACAACTGGTGTAAGCAAGCAGAAACAAAGATAACATCAAAAAATTTAAAAACTTGAGATTCAGATAGATTAGCCAAAAGGGTCAAACGAGCTACTTAGATGATTGAACAAGTAACAATCTCTGAGATGTCAGATATTAAGAAAAAAAGGATCAGGAGTTATTAAATAAAGATACAAGAAGTGAGGCAGCATATTAGCCAAAAAAACATAAAAATAAATATTGGGTCTTTTATGCCTTAGGAAGGTCCACTAACTGAAAGTGTCTGTAAAAAGCTCACAGAAAGAGCGTGGAAGGAGTCAACCCCTCGTTTCATCTACTTGACCAGGGCTGCTCACGGTGTTTCTTCCCAGTGTAAACCAGCTCCATTCGTTAGGATGAGGAGGGCATTACGACCTACCCATTTCCAGGTGATTCGCGACTGTTAAAGTAGGTATAAACTCTGAACGGAAAAATATTGGTTACCCTAAGCATCATTGGACGATAAGAATCTGCTGGAGTTCAATAGGCCGCTGGGTAGGCCTACGCTGACACAGCCACTCCTAGAGCCCGTTTTACACAAGTTCAAAATCGCCGGTTTTGCTTCACGAGTCGAGCCCTATTTATTGCTCGCTAGTGTACACCCGGCCAATTAAGTAATGCACAGGCGGTAGAAATTATCATAATAAATGTTTGTGAAGATAGTTAATGAAAATATATCTGTTTTGAATAGGTCACAAATTTGTGACATTAATAAAAAATTAATCAATCACATAGAAAAGCTCGATACCCAATAGTTTTAACGTAAACAGTAAATAGCCGATTTCTTCACTGCGAGATATTCTGCAGATAAATATATCCAAAAGATATCTGTTGGATACATGGGAATTTGCATTTCTTCACCTCCAGTTAGAACATATCTACCGGCTAGAGTTATCCGGAGGTTGAAACTCGAGTTATCTAGCGGATGGAGCTAACGCATGCGCATAAACATAACCTCCGACGAACTGTTAAAGACCACCACGTGCACGTCCCCCTCTTCTCACTCAACACCTGCGAGGCTGCGCCTAGACCGGGCGCGCATAATTATACACCGTTGCCATATCTATGCTCCTACTATCCGTAGGTTTCGCATCTGTAATCCGAAGTGGAGGTAAAGAAACTCGAACAGTATTTATCTACCAGATAACTATATCTCCAAGATAGCTATTGGCAACTTGGCGCAAACGTGAAGAAATCGGCCATAACTAATTGTAATATTGGAACAAAACTACATTTTTACACTATTTTATGCATCTATTCAATAATAAATCACAAAACCATTTCAATAAATGACAACAGTGAAGACTAATTAATATCCTTCTTCAATATTGAATTCAATTACAGTTGAATCTCATCTTGGACCATCCATTTTTCAAAAGCCTCTAATTTTACGCCATAATTGATTTATTGTTCTGAAAATAATGAATTAGGTAAGTGCTTCACTAAAAAAATATTTCTTGAAACTCTACCGTTTTTGCAATTTCCTTCAAATTCTCCGCCATCGTTTTCCCGGTTTGCATCACGAGTCCAAACAAAATTCCATTTTCATTCTGCAAAAGTTCGTAAGGAGGTCCAAATTCAGCTGCATGTCCAGCGTCCATAACCAAAATCTTATCGGAGTCCATAACAGTATGTAATCTGTGGGCTATCGTTAATACTGTGCAATCTATAAATTTTTTCCTAATAGTCTTCTGAATTAGTTCGTCAGTGTGTTGGTCGACGTTAGCTGTAGCTTCGTCCAAAACTAAAATTTTATTACTCCGAATCACCGCTCTGGCTAAACACAACAATTGTCTCTGTCCAACACTAAAGTTTGATCCACCTTCAGAAACTACGCATTGAAGACCCGAAGGTAATTCCGAAATTTGACTTTTTAACTCGACTTGCTCCAAAGCGCTCCACAGTTGAGAATCGTCGTATTCCTCGAAAGGGTCCAAATTTTTGCGTAACGTTCCCGAGAACAAAACGGGCTCTTGGGGAATTATCGAAATTTTCGACCGCAAACAATTCAACGAAATTTCTTTAGTGTCGATTTCATCTATAACTATCTTGCCTTCAACATTGACTAAGCGGAATAGTGCTGAAATCAGGGACGATTTTCCAGCACCGGTCCTTCCAACTATTCCGACTTTCTCGCGAGCTTTGATGCTAAATGTCAAATTTTTAAGTACGTATGGCTCGTCGTTGGAGTACTTCATCGATACGTTTCTGAAAGCAACATTGCCTTCAATCGGCCAATTTTTTGGAGGCTTTTTAATTTCTTGGTCGGGCTCTGGAGGTATTTCGGTGTATTCGACGACACGTTCTACGCAAGTCATTTGATTTTCCATCTCGCTCCATTGCCGCATTCCAAATTGCAAAATTGTCGTTAAAGCAATGGCTTGGGTAATAGCCAATCCAACATTACCGCTATAAGTTTCTAAAAAAAAAGAATTAATTATTAAGCAAATTTTTTATACAACATTTACCAGTTCCTATAAATATGAAGCTAAATGTCACTAAAGCAGTGTAGAAAACACAATGCAAATCCAGCAAAAATCCAAAAGCTCTGCTGCAACCTGTGAAAAAGTAGAAAGCGGACGTATGAACATCTTGGCGATGATCGAATTCCATCTTTAAAGTTTCTTGAGCTTCAGATGCTCGAATTGTTGTCAATCCTCGCAAAGAATCAGTAACGTAAGAAAGAACTGGACTTCGTGCTGAAAATCTATGTAACAGTAACCTATGTCAAAAATCGGGTTAATACTTACTCACTCCCTCAATTCTCTTCAAATCTCGACTTGTGGATAAATAGATAATTTTGTAGCAGTAGAAGAGAGCGAAAAGCACCGTTGTGGGAATCAAAATCCAGGGAGTTATTGTAGCAATGACTATGCTGATTGCAATTGCAGTTAGACCAATCTGAAAATTGTTGTTGACTAAAATTTCTTAAATAAATTTCAGAATTACCTGCAATGTATCAAGTTGAATTTGGGGCAACGACTCGTCAATTGCGCCCATATCTTTTGAAAATCTATTCAAAATTCTACCAGCAGAGTTAGTGTTGAAAAACCTCATAGAAGTGTATACAATTTTGGAAAACATATTGTTATGCAGGTTGGTAGAAGCCTTCATACAAAATTTGAAGAAACTTAGAGAACGAGTCAACGTCATAATTATAATGAAGACAATGAAACAAGTGTATAAATAAAGACAATTGTGGGGCGTAAAAAAATTTAGTTTAAAAATATCTTCTTTGCTGGTGGTGTTTTGGTAATTCTCAACTCGTTCCTGCTCCAAATTTACCCAAAATTTTAAAAAATAATCACAACCACTTGCTCCGGATTGAGTTAGAATGAAGAACGAGAACACGAGGCTACAAATGTACCACTTTCCACCAGCCCGCAGATAGTTGAGGTGATTTTTTCTTGACATACTTCCAATTCCTTGATGTTCTTTGATTTCCAATGGCAAATCGAGTTTATCTAAACTTTTTATAGATTGCACTGTATCAATGTTATCATCTGCTTCTTTTTCATCGTCCTGAAGCAACTTCAGGTATTTCTCGCTGGAACTTTGGAGATCCTGGTAAGTACCGGAAGTTTGCATCTTTCCGTTCTGAAGCAAATAAATCCTATCAACTGTCCGTAAATACTGAAGTTGATGAGTCACCAACACTGTACATTTATTTTTTAAGAAGCCCTGTATGCAATCGTCGAAAAGCTGTTTTCCCACATGTGCATCGACAGCTGATAACGGATCGTCTAATAAGTAGATGTCGGCGTTTTTGTAAACAGCTCTCGCTAAATTAATTCGAGCTTTTTGGCCTCCACTCAACATAACCCCTCTTTCGCCGACAATAGTGCGATCACCGTAAGGAAACAAAGAGAAATCTCGTTCCAAAGCACAAACTTGCACGATTTCTTGGTACCTTTTCTGGTCCATTTCTTGTCCAAACAAAATATTTTGTTTGATGCTTCCGGAAAAAAGCCAAGGTTCTTGAGAGGCGTATGAAATTTTTCCAGTGGTCTCTAAACGGCCTTTTAACAAATTTAATTCTTTCAAAATGACGTGGAGCAAAGTGCTTTTGCCACTTCCAACAGTTCCTACAATTGCCACCAATTCTTTAGACCCAATGCTAAAGTTGATGTTGCGCAAGGTGGGATCAGGTGAAGAGGTGACCCATGAAGCAGAAATATCATCCATGTAGATTCCGATAGTTTCATCTGGAGAACTTTCGTGCTCGTGTTTGGAACGGCTTTTGTCACTTGTCGAATTCTTTTTGTTTGAAGTTACTATAACGTCATCGCTAATAACTTCTTCGGACGTCAAAAATGTTTGGATTCGTTTCACGGAGACCTTGCATTCGGCCATATAGGTTACCCCTAATGGCAAGTACATAGAAATGGCGTATCGCAAATTTTCGTAAAATGGAACTACAACGAAAAGATATGACGCGTCTAGTTGGTTTCCAGTTAAGACGTGCGTTACAATGCATAGAAAGACGGCAGCACGATTCATGAACATCATGAAAGAGAAATTCAAAGCACGAAGATATCCGGCCTTCTTCACTTCACGAATCTCCAACCTGCAATCAAATAGTTTAAGAGTACGAAATAACAACAAAAAAAACTACTTTCTAGCTTTTGCCACAAGTTTTGAAAATGGCTTCTCCCACGTGTACATCTTGATAACTTGTATCCCCGATACAATTTCATTCATCAGTCTAACTCTTTGATCAGTCTTCAACGCTATCGTCATTCTGTAAACACTCGAACGTTTTCCCAAAAACACTAGAAAGCAGTGGCGGCTGGTCAGGGGAGGCAAGTACGGCCCTGCCGTACCAAAGAATTCAGAGACAGAAAAAAACTGTTTCTTTTTAATTTTTACTTTAAAATTGTAATACATATTTGAAAATTTGAAAAACTCGTGCCGCGGAATGTAGATACAGGATTCGTGGCGGCTCGGAATAATTCGCTTCATTCTCGGAAACGCTACGGCACGGCGATGTTTGGCCGATGCTGAGCGTCAAGAACACGCGTACGTCTTTGACCCAGCTCCGTGTGTTTGAGCAGCACGTATGTCGAAGAATACTCCCCAGAGTCGGCCAGGGCCGAGAGTGCCGGCTTAGGTCACGTGTTTTCCATTTGTTTTAACGATAAAATAACAACAGGATTTTAACTGCATCCAAGTTCACCCGAAATCAAGTCTCCATCAAAGGGAATTTTAAAAGGACATCCCAGAATTCGAGAACTTTTTAACAGTAATGAATTAATAAATTTTCTGAATCAACGATTTTAGCAGCTAGGTCCGGCACGGCGTCTTACATTTAAACTTACCGCAACTTCTGGACATTTATTCGATTGGTCATTGAGTTCACCAATGCCTGATTGATATTGAGAAATGACAATCCTGGCAAGAAAACTCTTAGACCTCCCCGTTGGTTCTTGCTGGACAACTTGAATTTTTGGTAATTGTTTACAATGCCCACTATTCGCTTTTTGCGGTGTTTTTTTTGGAAATCATCGTGAAACATCATTATAATGCCATTTTAAGCAATAAAATGTACAAACGATAAATAATTTTATACAATATTTATAGATGTACCTAGATGTGCTAGGGCAAGGAAAATAAGAGTAAAAATAGAAGTGATTTGCACAAAAAAAAGATTTTGATTTTCGTAATGTATACATGGTGAGGAATGCGTTGGTGTAATTAGTTTTTTGAAAATTGAAGAGTAGGTAAAGTAAACAATGACCGAATTTTTTCGCATAATAGAAAATTCAAGTTGACAAACTAGAGAAAAAATAGGGGTATTGTTATTACATATTATTATTATTGGCCGCCTCAACTCTGAGGGCCACGGGCCGCCACTGCTAGAAAGTTAACGTAGCTACAGACAGCCAAATAATGTCAAGAAAAAATACTTGCATTGAAAGGGTATAAAGAGAAGCAAAATCACAGTGCCTGTTAAAGCCGAAGCTCCCAGATTAGTGTACAATAAGTACATAATTACGCAAGTTTCGATGGGAGCCATCCACATGTCGTGGAAAAAAATTGCGGCCAAGTCGAAACGGTTTATATCGTTAGATAGCAAGTTAACTATTTGACCCACTGTTGTGGCTTCTAAAGCAGTCTTGTTAAGTTTTAGCGCTTTTCTGTAAATCAAAGAGCAGCAAGCTACTCTCATCTTCATTCCCAGGTGCTGAAGACCAAAAACATAGGAATGGCTCACGACCACCTCAGTAAGTCCAGCCAAAACAATAAGTCCAGAGTATAAACACGCCTCGTTTTTTGATACTAAATTTTGATTCGGGGAGTAGTAGGTCATTAACTTGCCAATTAGCAAAGGTTGTGCCATTCTAAGATCCACGGTATTAGAATTTTATGATTATAATAAAAAAAATACTTGCTTAGCTATAAGTTCGATCAGTATTAACAATATTGCGAATGCAGCCAGTTCTCTTCCGTAAACCTTGATTAGGACTCGCCATAACGAAGGGTTTCTATGATTATTTTTCTCTTGTTCCCAAACTTCTTCTAATCTATCACCAACGCGCCTGGATTCATGCGCTTTTAGAACACCACATAGATCGTCTTCAGTGAGATCTTTTTTGAAACCTTTGACAAACATTGGAAACGTCCAACTAAAATTGTGGATATTAATCAAATCAACTGATAACGTAACAGCCATACGAGAAAAGAATTTTTGATATAAAATTGGCCCGTTCCCTTGGATGAGTCTTCTTTGTTCCTTTCGTACTTGCTCGATCCTTATCTTCCATTTTGGGGGTCGGGTACTACAAACATTACAACTCATTAATAAACACATTTGTAATTAGTATACATATATAAATTAACGCAAGAGATAGATTTATATTTTAGAACGGGCCCAAATTAAGCGGATGCTAATTAAATGCAATGATCAACAATCATTTATTGATCAAAAAAAAAAATGAAACGTTTGATAAAAATGAGTAAACATAAGGTAAAGTAAAATTTATAAAAAAATATGTCCTAGATAAGAAAAAGAGTCCGCTTGATATAAGGTACAAACGATTGATAAAGAAAATTAATCTATAGATAAAAAAATAAATGCTCGATGAAAAAAAATTTGATTTAAAACGAGAGAAAACTTCATCGCTAAATAAGAAGATTAAACACTCAGGAAAGTAAATTAACGCTTAAATGCAATAAATTCAAGGAGATATAATAAAAACCAAATCACCAAAAATTTATAAACTTAAAGTAAATAAATAAACATTGAACAGGTAATGAAAACCAAAATTGTCATTTTAACTATCATAAATCTATAAACTGATCCAATTTTGTTAAACCCACAACTACTGACATTGATTTTATCTAGCTTCAATGTTACTAATATCAAACCTGATTCACTTGGGGCATATAATAATTTTTTTAATGTAAGTACAGTGTCTACCAATAAATAAGACAAGCTGTTTTTTCTAGTGTAAACCAACTCAATTTTTAACTTTATCTCCTCTTACATATTATTTAATAATTATTGTTAGTATTTGTTTTGACATTCCATATTTATCATTAATTTTTTTTATTATGATTTATCACGTCGTGGTGGAATTAGGTTGTGCAATTTTAAACCATTACCATGGTGCTTACACCCCCATTCCTATTCCTATTCCTATTCCTACAACCCGTTTTACACCATTTGAAAATTGCCGAAATCGTTTAATGAGTCCCGACTTAATTTTGATAGCCCCCTGTACACAGTATGAAGCGTGAGCAAGTTTTTTTTAGGTTATGTAGTAACTACTTACTTACATAATGTTTTACATTTCTGAATTTCCTTCATGCGCTAAACAGAAAAAAATTTACCCAGCATTTGTAATATTATAATTTTGATAGAAGAATAATTATTTTACTTTGCAAACCCCTTCTAAATTTCGAGCGCTTTATTTATACCCTTTTTTTAAAAACTCTGAAAACTAATTTTGTTACGGTCTGATTAGTAAGCACTCTGGTGATAAATTATCTAACAATTATTTATTTAGAACTGACCTTGATTTGTACAACAAACTGTCCAAATTAACTTAATTATTAACACTTTAACGATGTAGTTTTGCACATTTTTGCGATTGAGCAGCGCGATTTTGTACAACCGACTCTCTTGCTTTCAAAACACGCACTGAATCAAATTGTCGATAACTATCTAAAAACCTAAAATTGTTGAAGGAAACGCGCGCTCATCAACCTTCATTATTTGGTAATTAACGTGATTGACTGTTATAAGTTTTAAGCTTAGTAAATAATATTTATTACGTTCAGTAATGTTACATCACAAGTTGCAATATTTAGACTCAGATTACTTATTATTGTTTCTTACGTAGTGTATTATTTGCTCGCATTATCTTCAGACAGTCGAACTTTTTACAGCAAAATATTAAATTGAAAAGATCTGGAGCCTAAAAATTCGAAAAAACATAACATTATAGCTGATAATATATTCAAGGCAAATTTTACTTGGTCAAGGTAATGAAAGGAATTCGACAGTTATTTAACAAGAGGTTGTCGAACTTCTATGAAAATATGCAAATAGGAATGTAGGTATAAAAACGTCTAGATGAATCTTCAGCAAATTACAGGTAGTAAATGACTGTCGATATTGGACAAGTAGAGTCATGAGCCAAAAAATAGTTTTCCTGATGTTGAAAAATATTTCTTCAAGTTATTAAGAAATATTTCTTGTAAAATAATGTGGTCTATAAAAATATTAAGTCGCCAGTTTCTCAATTTGGAACCACCAGTGGAACTTAAGCAGAATCAGTCAGGAAAAAATTAACAATTTTAAAAATTTACAAGACCAGAGACAACTATGAAGAACCCTAGCAATGCAAAAAATAAATATTATCATCTTTCTCAATATATTCCAAATTATAAATTTTCTAAATTAAGTGTAGTTAAAACTGCTTCTAAATTATGAAATATTTTTTTCGTGTATTTGACAGAAATGTAGTACATTGTTCAATTCAAAATCGTAAAGAAAAGTGGGACTTTGATCGTTAGCAACACTTTTCTTCACGATTTTAAATAAAAAAATTATTTAGATACTAAATCATCGTTCTATTGTTTTGCTAACCATGTTAGCAAAATATGACACCTTGATCAATCAATTAATTTTTCTTAATTTTTACATTTTAGTCTTTTTGGCCAAATACACGAAAAATATTTTTTATTCACTATATTAATTACAATTTGTGCAGTTTGCCTAAAAATCCTTATATGATCGAGTTGCTTGCAATGAACAGTAGTAACAATAGCTAAAGTTTTATGAATTTTTACGATTTAGCTAGGTACACATTGTTCTATTTTCAAATAATTCTGAATGCGTTATTCTAATCACTACTTGTACAGTTATGATTTAGTGTGGTGGGTCATTTTCAAACTCGGATGACAAGAGTGACTTTTAACGTTGATAAGAAATATTGAGTGCGAATTTTAGCTTAGTATTTATAAAAATATCAAGAACATTATAACAAATGACCAAATCTGACAACTCCTGCATATTGAATTAAAGCACACTTCTCACCAATCACCAGAAGCATAAAGGGGCTCAACTCAAAAGTAAAAATCCTGTGCACAACAAAAAAATTAATATTCTGTTCTCTCAATATGTCGGTTAATTAAAGAAACTTTGCATTAACTCTTCTAGAAAGCACCTATAATCAATAATGCTTTTAAATGCTTAAATATTTTTTGTTCACTATATTAATTGCAATAGTTTGGCAAACATCCTTAGGTATATAAGATTAGATTGTATAATTACCACTTTTTTCAAAGACCCCAAAAGTGCTATTTTAATCAGTTGTACAGTTACTATAATTTGTGTGGGTAATTGCGTATGGGCCATTATAAGTGTATTAGAGATATTGAGTTTTGCCCCAGCAAAAAACATTATAACTAGGGATAAGGTATCATATTAATGGTTGCTAAATTACAGATGAAAAGTACTATAAATACTCGGGATAGGGCAAAGGCAGTCAGTTGTCAATTCAATATTCAACAATGCTGAAGTTTGTCTTCCCTTTAGTTACATTTATTGCCATTATTAATATGGCAAGAAATCAAGAGGTCGATAAGCCAGACTGGCGTAAGTTAACGTCTAAAATATCAATTAGTCTTTAATTATTGTAAAGGGGTTTGCCAATTTTTGTTTTCGAATTTTGCAATGTTGAAAAGGAGTGCTAAAATTTACTGCAGCAGTTTCATAGGTTTGACTATTAAAATAACATAGTCGATAACTTTCTAGGTCTGGAAGTTTTAGAGTATTGACTACATTATGTAACATTAGCTTTTTTAACACTATATTATAATAGAACTGTACCTAAATTAAGAGTGAAAAACTTTCTTTCAGTTGTATGCCCAGAAGGTACCCAATATAACGGTTGTATTAAGTCTTGTACCCTTTGTCCGGGAGTTCAAATTGACGCATGCGACAAAATTGATGAAGAAGAAGCAAGTGGAAATGGAAAGTGCAGAGGAGGATGCGAATGCAAACCAGGTTATCTAATGAATGAAGACAAAGAATGTGTCGAAGATTGTAATGAAAGTTAAATTTACTCTTAATTACCTGCAAAAAGGTGGTTAAATATTATCATTTGGGTAAATTGTTTTCACTAAAAATAAAAATTGTTTTAAAGCAATGTAAATAATTTTATTTATAAGTAACTTCGTATTCAGAATCTTGTTATTATTATTAACAACTACACAATTATTTGTACAAAATTTGATTTCATTTCTTAAGCAAGCTCATCTTAATTGTGCAGTTAGGTATGTTTAATTAAATTTGTTATCCAGAGAGTTCTGGAAGAAGTCATTCCTGTCTAAGCGTTTGTAGAACGTTGATTAGTGAGCCAACATTTACATTTGTGCGTCAAGAGTCACTTAATGCTCGTTATAGAAGCAAAAAGTGACTCATTTACTCATCAAAAGTAAAAGTTTCCAGTGCTATAAAAAATAAATATTGTTTTGTTCTCAATATATCAGTTAAAAAAAATTACTTTAACCCTTATTTTAAATTCAATATTCAATAATGCGTAAGTACTTAAAATAAAAATGTAATTTTTTTTTTCAGTTGGTTGTCCAGAAGGTACGTAATATAACGGTTGTCTTAAGTCTTCGGAAGTCCAAATTGAAGAATGCGACAAAATTGATGAAGAAGAAGCAAGTAAAAATAAAGGTGCAGAAAGGAATGCGAATGCAAACCAGGTTATAATGAATGAATACAAAGAATGCGTCAAAAATTGTGAGAAAAAATAAATCTACTGCTAATTATGTGCAGAGGATTGACAAACTTCTGTCGATGATTAGGGTAAGTACGGAAGCAATCGTCAAGTACTCTAATACAGCAAGAAATTTTTTCAATCAATCAAAATAATCTAAATTTTTCAGCTTGAGGAGTTAACATTTTTTTTAAAACAAAATTAAAACAAATTTGCTACAAGAAACACAGTACAATCTAAAACGCACTTTATAATTCTAACCAAACACAACAACAACGGTCTGTGTTCAAATTTTTTCAGATTTTTTTTGAAGTTCCTCAAAATAAAACAGAAACCTAAGAAAGATACAGTCAGTTAAAAAATTAATAAAATTTTATTCCTTGTCTATGTTTGTGTTCTTATTGATATAGATAATAACAACTAAATCTTGTAAAACTTCAGCATATTGCGGTTCTGAAGTATTCATTTACAGAGAAAAAAATTTAAAAATATTAGCAAAATTTATTATAAAGTGCTACAAAAATTGAGTAAAGTAAGTAAATTATTTTTGTACTGTCGCAAATACTTTTCTAATCTATCAGTTTTGGGCAATATTCTGAAGCTGACGACAGCTACTTCTGCTGCTTTAGAAAGCTTTCTCTTGCTTTGCCCATTAAGTTGTTTGCCATTGTTTTTCCAGTTTGGCTGACCAATCCGTAAAAGGTTCCATTGACTTGCTGCAGGAGCAAGTGCGGGTGTCCAAACTCCAAAGCAGATCCTGCATCCATAACCAAAATTTTATCGGAATCCATTACCGTGTGCAACCTATGGGCTATTGTTAGCACAGTACATTCCTCAAATTTAGTTCTTATAGTAGCTTGAATCAACTCGTCGGTTTGCGGATCAACATTAGCTGTGGCTTCGTCCAGAACTAAAATTTTGTTATTTCGAATTATAGCTCTAGCCAAACAAAGCAACTGTCTTTGACCCACACTGAAATTCGATCCACCCTCGGTGATTTGACTTTGCAACCCCGACTCTAATTCGGAAATGTAAGTTTTTAGTTCAACGTTTTCGAGAGCTTTCCATAAAACGTCGTCGTCATATTCTTCAAATGGATCCAGATTCTTCCTCAAGGTTCCTGAGAATAAAACAGGTTCTTGAGGAATAATGGCGATCTTCGATCGCAAGTCGTTTAAAGATATGTCTTTGGTATCAATTTCATCTATGAGAATCTTCCCCTCGAGTTCAACTAACCGAAATAGAGTTGAAATTATCGACGATTTACCAGCGCCAGTTCTGCCGACAATTCCGACTTTTTCTTTTGGCTTAATGGTGAAACTCAAATTTTTTAACACCAATGGCTCAGTGGGGGAATAACGCATCGAAACTTCTCGAAATTCGACTCTTCCTTCCGAAGGCCAAATTTTAGGTGGCGTTTTGTTGCCACCATCTGGTTCGGGAGTGATTTTGGTATATTCCATGACGCGCTCAACTGATGTCATTTGGTTCTCCATTTCACTCCACTGTCTGATTCCCCATTGCAACATTCCCGTTAAATTCAGAGATTGCGTGATGGCTAAGCCGACGTTGCCTCCAAGAGCTTCGCTCCCCATCAAAAGGAAACTGAGAATCACTAAAGCGACATAAATGGAACAGTTGAAATCCAGCCAGAAGCCGAAACTTCTGTTGGTACTCAAAAAGGAGTAGACGGCGGACGTGTTGAGGTCCTGGTGCCTATCGAATTCCAACATCAAAATCTTCTGAGCTTTGAAAGCTCTAATTGTGGTTATGCCTTGAAGGGATGCCGTCAAATGAGTCAACACTGGACTTCGAGCTGAAATTTTTGAAAAATTATTTAAAATTGCAACAGAAATTTCGGGTTCTTACTAGTTCCGTCCATTCGCTTTAAATCTCTACTGGTAGCGATAAAAATTGTTCTGTAGAAGTAGAACAAAGTGAAAAGTACTATTGTTGGAATGAGTAGCCAAGGATTAACCACAGATATGACGATAGTTACAGAAGCGGAGAACAAGCCTATCTAAAATTTAAAATTGTTATAAATATTAGAATAGAAATTTGATTACCTCTATAGTGTCTATTAATACTGATGGTAGCGTTTCGTCTATTGCTCCTATGTCTTTCGAGAATCTGTTAAGAATTCGTCCAGATGGGTTAGTGTTGAAGAATCTCATGGTGGCGTAGACAATTTTTGAGAACATTCGGTTATGTAAATTTCGAGAGGCTCTCATGGACAAGATAACGAAGCAAAAAATTGAAGAATTGGCCATAAAAATTGTGAAGGCCAGAAGCGAGGAATAAATATAGATGCAATTATTCGACGTAAAAAATAGCGACATCCAGTTGGTGGCGTTGGTGATGGTGCCATTATTCTTTATTTCTTTCTGCCCTAAATTGACCCAAAACGCCAGGAAATAATCAGTACCGCTGCCCCCCAACTGAGTGAAAAGAAACAAGCTAACAAGTAAGCTGAAGAAAACCCAACTGCTTCCAGCTTTTAAATAGCTAGCATAAACCGATTTGTCAACGGTGCCACTGCTACGTTGTTCCTGTACTTCCGATGGTAATTCCACCTTTTCCGACCCATTCGCTTTCTTAGCGTTGTCTTCATCGATAACGTCTTTCTCTTTCTCAATTTCTGTTTCTTCCTGCAGAATGGACAGAAAGTCGGGCCTGGAAGCTTGGATTTCTTGATAATTCCCGGTAGCAGCCACAGTGCCGTTTTCTATAAAGTAAATCTTATTGACATTTTTCAGAAATTGAAGCTGATGCGTAACTAGAACGGTGCATTTTTCTCGTAAATATCCCGAAATGCATTCGTCAAAAATTTGCTTTCCAACTTCTGTGTCGACAGCTGACAGCGGATCGTCCAACAGATATATGTCAGCTTTTTTGTAAATAGCTCTGGCTAAATTAACTCGAGCTTTCTGACCCCCACTCAACATAACTCCTTTCTCCCCAACAATAGTGCGATCTCCATGAGGAAACAAAGAAAAGTCGCGTTCTAAAGCGCAAATTTTGATAACTTCTTGATATCTCTCAGCTTCCATTTCTTCTCCAAACAGAATATTTTGCTTGATACTTCCGGAAAACAGCCACGGTTCTTGAGACGCGTACGAAAGTTTGCCGTTAACTTCCAAATTTCCCAGAGTCAGTGGCAACTCTTTCATGATAACGTTAAGCAAAGTACTTTTGCCACATCCGACTCTACCAATGATCGCTACCAACTGCTTGGGGTCCACATCGAAATTTACGTCCTTCAGGCCAAGATTTTGGGAAAACTCCAGAGAAGCCTCTTTGACGTGAATTCCAATATTTTCAACCCTTCTCTGTTTGGAACTTGAACCATTTTCTGCCACTTTTTTAGAAACTTGGTCCAACGTAATTTCCTCTCGTAGAAGAAACTTATTGATTCTTTCCACAGAAACTTTCGTTTCAGCCAAAATTGAAACGCTATAGGGCAAACTGTGTACTAGAGCACCACTTAGGGTATCGTAGAATAATGTCACCATGTACAAGTAGCGCGCGTCTAATTGATGACCCGTTAGAACAAAAGTTGCAACGAATATGAACAAGGCAACTCTATTCATGTAGAACATAGTGGCGTAACTAATACCGTGCATGTAGCCGGATTTTCTAATTTGGCGAATTTCGAATCTGAAACAGAACATATTTGCTTGAATAATTATTGTTAAATCAGAAACTTACTTTCGAGCTTGATCTACTAATTTCGCAAATGGTTTCTCCCAAGTGTACATTTTGATGGCTTGTATCCCGGAAATAATTTCATTCATCAACAGCACTCTTTCGTCTGTTCTTTTTGCGGTCTTCATTCGGTAATTTGCTAATTTTTTCCCAACATACACTAAAATTTCTTTAGGTAATCACAGAATTTTTACACTATTGAAGAAACTTACGCTGAAACGGGATGAAGATCAACAAAATTCCCACTCCTGTCAGCGCGTAAGGATCTACCATAACGTACATTAGATAAATAATGACTATTGTTTCTAAGGGGGCAATCCAAACGTTGTGAATAAAAATCATTAGATGCCCAAAGCGACTCACGTCGTTAGATAACAGATTCACAATTTGACCGACGGTAGCTTCGGCCATTGAGTTTTTGCTCAACCTCAAAGCTTTTCTGTAAATTAGCGAGCAACAAGCAATGCGAGCTTTTGTTCCAAGCAGAAGTAAACACAAGAAATTATGATGATTAACAATTACGTTCAAAATAAGAGACAAAATCAATAACGATGCGTACATGTAAGCGTCGTTTTTCGAAACCACCGTCTGATTTGGGGTGTAAAAGTCCAACAAGTGTCCCAGGAGGTATGGTTGGGCCATCCTGAAAATTTGAGAAAAGTTGTAACCAGAAAAAAAATCTTTAACTAAATCAAGAATCTTTGCTTTCACGTTATCGATAGCTGGATTTAGCTACACCGAGGATCTTTATGTTACAGAGTGTCGTTAGACACCTGAAACGTAGTCAAGCAACGACATACGTCTACTGTTGAGTCTATAAGAAAATCGAAACTAATTGATAACCGTATAGCATTTCTGAACTGACTTCTGTTATTTTAAAGCAGCGGCGCCGTTAAGTTTTTATTTGAAAGCAGACCCTAATTTGCTCATCGCTGAATAATTATTCTGAAAGGAGTGAAGATGTTTTTACACCCTGAATGCTTTCGGATTGATAATATCAATTAATATTAATTGAACAAAATATGCTTTACACCCTGAATGCTTTAGGGTTGATAATATCAATTTCAATTGGTGTAAACAAAAGATTCACAACTGGGTTCTTTGGATTTTAATTGACGACGATCTACTTACTTGATTAAAATTTCCGATATTAGTAAAATCACTCCGTAAATTGCGGTTTCTTTTCCAAAAACTTTAAAGAGCGGTCTCACTAATGAAGGATTTTTGTGCAAATTTTTTTCTTCATTCCAGGCTTTTTCTAGTTTGTCACCCAGAACTTTGGACTGGTGTTCCTTCAGGAGGCAGTAAAGGTCGGCTTCGGTAAGGTCCTTTTTGTAACCTTTGGCGAAGAGCGGGAAAACCCAACTACCAAAATTGATATTACAACTGACACGTGCAAATATAAAACGTTACCAAAAAAACATATTTGAGAAGAAGTTAGCGGCCTGTCGAGGATGAGGCTCTTTGGTTTGATTACTGAATGCCGACGTCCGTTCTTTGTCTTCCATTATGTCAAACGTTCGCAACAGATAATAGATTAACTAGAAAAAGTGATTATGTAATGCATGTATATAATTAGATAAATATGTTTTATTATACATACTATATAAAATTTAAAAAAATGGTCCTAATACAAAATACGAGGGTAAAAGAAGTTAAGGTCCTAATGCTTCAACAAAAAATGGTCGATAACGGAAAATTGTTATGCGGAAATGAAAATGCAAGAAGGAGTCAAGAAAATTATCAGTGAATTCATCATAATAATAATAACATCCACGGCTGTCAAGGTCAGTCTTCAAAACCGATTAAATTATTCAGTAGCCATAAACATTAGATTGTCTTAATTGACCCTTAGATTCAAAATTTGAAGATTTTTTCAAATCACGAAACCAAATAGATTGTAGCCTCATGCCACCTTGAGATTTTTGCCACAATAGATTAGATTAGATTAAAAGTAGTTAAAACAAATTGAAGAGAAAAATCGATTAATTTAAAAACTCCTTGAATAAAAAATTGCTTAGGTGGAGTATTTAATACAATTTGATGCAATATTGTGTAAGTACTTGAACTTCTATCAGTACATAATAATTATCATAAGTATTTGTCTTACTTACCAATTTTTTTTAAAAATAAGATTAGCAAGAATATACTGCAGTATATTTCGAAATTGTTTTTCACTTAATTTACAAAACTGTTTATTGAACCGTTCCGTTAATAATAACGGCACGGAACAAAACGCACGAGACCACCGCACGTTAACGACTGAGCGAAATGTTGTGCAATTCGCAAGTTTATACCTGCATAGTTAATTCTTCTTGGAGTCAAACAACTCAACATGGTCCAACAAAAAAATTAGTAATGTCAATGTTGGTAACAAAGGCAAATCTGAAGCTAAATCCAAAAGTAAATAAAGGATTAATTAATGAGTAATGCAGATAACAAGTCTGAAGTGAAGTCAATGAATAGTCGTTAAGTTTAATAGCCAAACTTAAAAAATTAACATCAATTTTAAATTACTTACTTCTAATTGTTATAGATTAAAAATTGAAATTAATTTTTAATAAAAATTATTGTGTTTAGAAACGGGAGAAACAATTTTTTTTAGAATGGTGAGTCACTAGGTGGTTGCAGGAAATGTGTCAGGAAAATAATGGGCATAATTTGGTTACAAAAATATTTTATGGCTTTTTATGGGCAAGGGCAAAGATAAACCTTTACAACACAGAATTGTCAGACACCTATAGATCGACGAGTCTAGCAATTTGCAATCTATATAATCTCTATAATAAATAAATCGCTGTTAGTAATGAACGTCCTTGACCCGGTAAAGCGCCAAGGGGAATTACAGAATTAGTGACTCAAATCGTTACGTATCGTCGAAAACTCAACCACAAACGATTTGAACGATTTCCCGAATTCTTTTGATTATGTAACAGTTAATCAAATTGTTTTGCAAATAAGGATCAACGAGTTGAGACCTGTAGCTACTTAATTACAAATTATTTTCTAATTAGCTCGCTCTCTATTATTTAAGACCTTGAACCAGTTCTTGCATAAAAATTCATTCCTTTAAAACACACGATTTTAACTTCATACCTACTGTTGTTTTAAAAAAAAACTCTAAAATGTTTACTTATTTAATGTAAATTTTTTTTATTAATTTTTCAATGCTTGCTTGCAACTTCTTGTACTAGATTGAAGAATTTTCCATCCACGTCTTGTAGAAGGACTTGAGGGCTGTCAAACTCTGCCAAATGTCCATCTTCCATAACTAAAATTCGATCAGAATCCATGATAGTATTTAGTCTATGAGCTATTGTGAGCACGGAACAGTCCTTAAATTTTTGCCTAATAGTATTCTGGATTAACTCGTCAGTTTGAGTATCAACGCTAGCAGTAGCTTCGTCCAGAATCAAAATTTGGCTGCCACGAATGATCGCCCTGGCTAAACACAAAAGCTGCCTTTGTCCAATACTGAAATTCGTGCCACCCTCAGAAACGACAACTTTCAGTAAATCTTCAGAAACGTATTGTTTCAACTCGACTTCTCTCAAAGCTTTCCAAATAACCGTATCTTCATATTCATCGAAAGGATCCAGGTTCTTTCGCAAATTCCCGGAAAATAGAACGGGATCTTGGGGAATAATAGCTATTTTCGACCGTAAATCACACAACGAAATCGTTTTAGTGTTGATTCCGTCAATGAAAACATCACCAGCAAAGTCTACTAAACGAAACAATGTCGACACTAACGAAGATTTTCCAGCTCCAGATCTGCCGACAATTCCAATTTTTTCTCTAGATTTAACAACAAAATTTAAATTCTTCAAAACTAACGGGTCCTGTGGAGAATACCGCATTGAAACGTTTTGAAATTGTATCTTTCCATCTGTGGGCCAGTCTTTACGAAGGTTGTCAGTGCCGGTGTCGGGCTCTCGAGGAACTTTGGTGTACTCCACAACGCGTTCTACCGAGGTCATTTGAGTTTCCAATTCGCTCCATTGCCGAATTCCCCATTGCAAAACTCCAATGAACGACAACGACTGGGTAATTGCTAAACCCACGTTTCCACCTATAACCTCCTCTTCAACGAAGAAAAAACTCATGGTTACCAACATCATGTAAATGAAGCAGCAGAAGTCCGACCAAAACGTCAAAGCTCTGTTGCAACTTATTAATGTGAAATATGCAGAATTCTGGCGATTTTGGTGGCCGTCAAATCTCTCCATTACAGAATTTTGGGCGCTGAAAGCGCGAATGGTGGTTAAACCTTGAATGGAGGCAATCAAGTGCGAGATGACCCGATTTTGACCTGAAATATAAAGAAATTACTGACTGAAGTGGAACCATTGAAAAATTTACCAGTGGCGTGCAATCTCTTCACTTCTGTAATGGTAGTGAGATAAAGGTTTTTATACCAAGAGAAAACGGCAACAAAAACGATTGTTGGCACCGTCATCCAAAGACTCACGAAACATATAAGAGAAACGGAGGAAATTGTAACAATTGCTATCTAAAATTTCAATTATAAACAATTAAGTAGGTGCACAAAACTTGATTAAGTACCTCAAGAGTATCGCTAATAACTTTTGGAAGTGATTCATCTATGGTACGAATATCTTTTGAAAATCTATTCAAAATCGTTCCAGAAGCGTTTTTGTGAAAGAATCGTAGCTTAGAACAAATGATGTTAGAAAACATATTGTTATGCAGGTTTCTGGAAGCGGTCATAGTAAATACTACCAGACCAGCAATGGAGGCTATAGATAAAGTTATGATGCTGACCAACATCAAAATGTAGATACTAATGAGATTTCTCGAATTAAACGATATCTTGGTCCAATCACTCCAATAAGTTGCGTTTTTCTCTTTCGAATGCGATTCCTCTAAAGAAATCCAGAAGGATAGAAAGTAATCAGTAGAAGTACCAACTAATTGCGATGCAGCAAAAAGTACTATAACTCCGAGGAACCTCCAAGTTCCCCCAGCCTGTAGGTAGCTTTGGTACACAGATTTGGAAACAGCGCCAATTATTTCTTCTTCTTTTTCTCGGCCAGTTAGTTTGGAAGAAAGAAATTTTCTTTCAGTTGCATCATCAATAACTCTGAAATCTTTTGGTTGTGGAGTTTCTTGTAACAACGAAATAAAATCAGGTTTGGACTTTTGAAACTCTTCATAGTTTCCAGAAGACGTTACTTCTCCATTTTCAACCAAAAACATTCTATCAACTTTTTTGAGGTATTGCAATTGGTGAGTGACTAGAATTGTGCACTTTTTTCGCAAAAACCCCAAAAAGCATTTTGTGAAAATTTCTTTTCCCACGTGAACATCAACTGCTGATAGAGGATCGTCCAGTAAATAAATATCAGCTTCTCTATAAACAGCGCGGGCTAAATTAATTCTAGATTTTTGACCGCCACTCAACATTACTCCTCGTTCTCCAACTAGAGTGCTGTCGCCACCAGGAAAATTGCAGAGATCGTGTTCCAAAGAGCATACTTTAATAACTTCTCGATATCGTTCCAGGTTCATTTCGGAACCAAACAAAATGTTCTGTTTGATGCTACCGGAGAACAACCAAGGCTCTTGCGACGCGTAAGAAATTGTGCCTTCCATCTCAAAATCTCCTTTAATAATTGGCAACTCTCCCAAAATTACGTTCAGTAAAGAAGTTTTGCCACTACCAACTCTACCGATAACCGCAACCAATTGGTTGGAGGCAGCGGTAAAGTTGATGCTTTTCAAAATTTGGTCGGAAGTTTGCAGCCATTTAACAGAAGCGTTTTTCATGAAAATTCCTGCGTTTGTTTGGTTATCTAGTGACTTACCAACCGCATCTATGGGGCTTAGGTCGCCTAGATCTAAAAACCTGCTGATTCTGTTGACTGAAACTGTAACCTCGCTTATCATACTGACGGTTTGCTTCAAGAAACACATAATGCCCGAAACTAACTGGCCGTAAAATAATGTAATCATGTAGAGGTAACGGGGGTCAAGCTTGTGGCCATTTAAGACAAACGCAGAAACGCAAAAAAATAACGCTATTCTCTTCATGTCGAACCATACTGGGTAAGTGAAAGCGTTCATGAAGCCGGCTCTTTCTATTTGTTGCAGTTCAGATCTGAAACAAGATGAGTATACCTATAAGGAAAGAAAAATTTTGGAAAATTTTGCTGACTTTCTGGATTTTTCAACCAGTTGGGCGAAAGGCTTTTCCCAAGCGTACATCTTGATAGTCTGAATGCCCGAAATTATTTCGTTCATCAACCGAACTCTTTCATCACATTTGAAAGATGAACTTATTTTGAAAGAAGCAATTTTTTTTCCTAGGTACACTGAAATAAAAAAGTTGTTTGAGAAAAAAGAGGACGTAATTTATACAAAACTTACTTTGAAGAGGAATGAAAACTGCTAGTATTGCTATACCGGCCAAAGAGTGAACCCCGAGTGTCGCGTTCATTGCGTAAATTATAACAACTACCTTTAGGGGACCTAACCACAAGTAATGAAGAGTAAAGAAAGTGGACCGGAAGCGGTCTGCGTCATTGGTTATCAAGTTTACCACGTGGCCTACGGTGGTTTCCGCACAACCACTCCTGCTCAATCTGAGCGCTTTTCTGTATATCAAGTTGCAAATGGCCGTATAGACCTTTATTTCAAACCGCACGTGGTTGAATATCCAATGATTTTTTATCAAGATGTACCCCAGACGATTGATTAATAGCAGCGAAGAATACAAAATAGCTTCGTTTTTGGAAACATAATTTTGATTTGGAATAAAATAACTTAAAAATGAACTAAGAAGAAACGGTTCTGCAAATCTGAAAATTTCAATAAGTATTTTAACATTTCTTAAAGTAATCACTGACCGCAATCCTATTTCTTGAACTAATAACGCAGGCACCAATAACGCAATGTCTCTTCCAAAAGCTTTGAAGAAAGCTCGCCATAAAGACGGGTTTTTATGAAGATTTTGCTCGGCAATCCAGGCGTCTTCAAACTTAGTTGCCAAGATTTGGGATTGTTGACTCTCGGGCAATGAGTAGAGGTCTTCCTCTAATAAATTCTTTTTTTTGAAGAATATAGGCAGGCTCCACCTATAATGCGAGGATAATCTAACATCTAACTTAATTTTTTTTAACAATAATATTACCAAAAAAATATTTTTGAAAGTAAACCTGCAGATTCCATAGGGTTGGGTTGAATATTTTGCTTGCAAAAAGCTGAAGAACCATCTTTGTCATTCATGGTTTGTCTTTCGTTTCAATAAATTAAGAATTTTTTAATTTTGTGCAATTTTTTGTGTTTTTTGGAACCCAAAAACGCTACTATAATAGAAATAAAAACATAAGCAAAGTTATAGTTAATAACGGAGTTGTTCTTCAATTTTAATTCGGAAGAAGTAAATACCTTTTATCACTTAAGCCAGAGAATTCGTCTGCTCTATTTTGAAACTACTCGTGGCCTTCGCTCCTTCGTAACAACTGAATGAAATGTTGCCTAACGCGTGAATTTATTGTGGACACGCCGATTAATTATTTGACTATCTTGTAAACAATAAATACGCCATACATTACACCACTTTTGAAAAACGGATGAGTTAGAATTCCTGGATGTCGTATATTTGACAGTAGCTTTCATTCGGTTAATGAAATTTTTTTCTGATTGCGTAATTAATGCTACGGCACTTCGAAATACCTGAAAAACAATTATACTTCATTAATCTACTCATTTGGTGTACTTGCTTAGATTAACTTTTTTCTTGTTGCAACTTGTTCAATTCGATACTTCTCGTTGGAGGAAAATTTAGAAACAATAATTATCGAACAACAATAGTATAGTTGGGTTAATTTGAAATTGCAATTAAATATATTCACAAAGCTCAAATTGTTATTCTGAAGAAGTGGAGATTCATTTCGTAAGATAACACAGGTTAACAAAAAAGTTTCTTTGCATAGAAAAATAACCAAAACCTTTATTTACTATTAATAAAGATTGCTTTTGTTCTTTTTAAAGTGATTGAAATTTTTGAATGACCGAATAAGAAATAACATGTTTTAATAATTAAGAAAAGGGTACCTATGTGGGGGGAAAGCAAGTGACATAGCATTCACTTGATTCATAGTGAACCACATGAATGCTATGCAACTGGCTATCCTCCCGCATAGCCCCTCTCTTAATTATTAAAACATGTTAATAATCCTTATTCGGTCAGTCTAAAACTTCAATATTTATTCATTAGTGTTAATGGACAAAAGCAAAATAAATAAAGATTTTGGTTATTTTAGTCAAGCAATATTTTATGTCTCTTTGGGGCCAAAAATGGCGGCATGAAATTATGAAAACGACGTTGACTTATTTTGTTACATTTGCGGCAAATACATTAAATTAAGAAACAAAAATTTTGTTTTGACTTCTAAAGCTTTATAAAGTATATGAAACTTATTTTAAACTCTGATGCAAACTGTATGGGTAGGTCTTGGACAAAAAATTCAGAGGCGTACACTTTTTTCTCTCTTGGATCCTATGAGAATATGTAGGCACCTAATGGTTTCACTTGAGGGATGTAAAATATGATTATTTTATTTGTGAGTCAGAAATGTTACAAATTAACAAATTACTTAAATAAAAAAATTGCAAACATATAGAGACTTGACTAAAAATCGTAAAAAGAAATTGCTAGGTTAAAATATGGGTTTTACTACAACCCAAGACCGTTACCCTACGTTGTAGATAGATGATAAACTATTAAACAGATATTATTGCAAAAAAAAATAGAACACAAGAAAATACTATTTCGCCTACTTTGCCTGGGCAATATATTGCAGATACGTAAGAATGGTAAGAATATATTAAACTACTAAACATATATTATGTAAAATTGTTGTGGATTCTCTAATCGTCGAATCGTATGATAATTGCACCTCCTAATTGTTATTGCACTTTTGTTAACTGTTGCGAGTAATGATATATTTACAACTGACAAGATTACTGGTAATTAATTAACGTTGTTATAAAAGTGAAAAGTGGGTTGCATATAATAACAAGTAAAAATTGTAAAAATTCAAAATATTGATAAAAATAATTGAAAAGACAAGTCTTTCACATTAACATTACGTTTTTGTTTGATGTCGTGCACGACTAACTCATTATTTGTTTTAAAGTTTATTCATGTTATGAATTGTAAATTTTTATAAAGTTAGTGCTTCATTCTAATGTTAATTCTGAAGTTTGAATCATGTTGAAAAAAATACTATCTTTTACTTTCATCAGGTCTGCCAATCGACCAAACTCTTTAATCTCCCCTTTCTCCAGAACCATAATTTTGTCACAGTTTAAAATCGATTTCAATCGATGAGCTATTATTAGCATCGTGCACGATGTAAAATTCGTTTGAATTGTGTTCAAAATCAAGTCTTCAGTTTTCGGATCCATATTAGCTGTAACTTCATCCAGAACAACAATTTTGTTTTTTTGTATGATTGCTCTAGCGATGCAAATTAGTTGCTTTTGACCAGCACTAAAGTAATTTCCGCAATCCTTAATTTCAAAATTCAATGTTGTAATTATCGAACTTAATTGAGCAGATTCAATAGCTCGCCAAACATCTTCATCCTTGCATCTTCCTTCTGGATCAATATTATCGCGAATCGTTCCAGCAAACAAAATCGGATCTTGAGGAATAATAGAAATTTGAGATCGCAATAGTTCTAACGACATCATTTTAATATCGATTCCATCGATAAGAATTCTCCCTTCGATTTCGTACAACCTGAAAAGAGCTGAGAGAATAGATGATTTTCCAGCCCCAGTTCTGCCAATAATTCCAATTTTTTCCTGAGACTTTGCTTCAAAATTAACGTTTCTCAAAACTGTTTCTCCTGAATCAGCATAAATCAACGAAACATTCTCGTAAGTTATTTTTCCTTTTTTTGGCCAGTTGTCAACAATTAAACCACTACTTGGTTCTTGTTTAACTTCAGTGTATTCTAACACTCGTTCAACTGACGTCATCTGGTTTTCGATATCGGCCCATTGACGGATACCCGAACGCAATTTCTCCGTCATCATGAAAGCTTGGGTAACCGCCAATCCCACTTCTCCTGATATATTACCTGAAATTAACCAGTAACAGATTTTTATAAGTTTTTTAAACCTTAATATTACCTTCACTAAAAATTAAAAATTTGACCATGATTACCGAGATGAAAAGTGTACAAATATTATCCAACCAAAAAATAAAACCACTCATGCTAGTTTGCAGAGTATAATTGGCAGATGTGTAGAGATCTTGGTGTTGATCAAATTCCATAATAAGAGTCTTCTCGATTTGGGAAGCTCTAGCAGTAGTTAGTCCTTCAAGAGTAGCGTTCACGTGGCCAATTAATGGACTTCGAGCTATTGGAAAATGTTTTTAAGTTCAACTATGATTAAGAACAACTACTCACTAGATGCATCTAATCGCTTCAAACTTCTCCCCGTTGGTAAGTAACACCATCTGATCAATATTAAAGTAACAAAGAAAAATAACGTTGGAATCAGAAATATAACGTTGACGGTTGCAATTAACACTACTATACCTATTAGTAGAAGAGATGCCTGAAATGATAACAAAATGCATTTTTTATTATCGTACGTTATCCAATCACTTACGACCTTGATATTTGAACAGAGTACAGTCACTTACGTAATTATTATTTTTTCATCAATTTACATTTGAAGAATATTAAACGCAATTAATGCCTATGGGCTTGTACGAGTACACTCAAGGTAATAAGTACTTGGTTAGAATTTGGAGAAGCTTCAACCAAAATAGATACTCACATTGATCAGATTGAAGAGAACAAATGGAATGATTTCGTCAATGGTGTTCAAATCTTTGGAGAACCTGTTTAAAATGTTTCCGATAAAACTGGTTTCAAAGAACGCCATTTTAGCTTTGGCCACAGCTGTAATCATCTGTTTGTGTACATTAAGCGACACGTTTCTGACAAAAAGAAAAAAAACCGCAGCTCGAAGGAGCAGTAGTGTTATTAATGATATTGCGCAAATCAAATTTAACTTGAATATGTAGCTTCTTTTCTCCTCATATCCCTCTATGTGAGTCGTAACGTTTGCAATGGTGTTGTTGATACTTGATGTTTCAAGATCTGCCCTAAATGTTAATTTTATTAAATTTTTATTAAATTTATGGGGAGACAAGAACTTACCATTGGCTCCATGACTTATGAATAATGCTGTTACTAACTTGCCCCAAAACAAATATAAGGATTATACCAGAACTCATCAGGTAACCGCCACCTAGTTTGATGTAGTTCCAGTAAACAGCATAACTAACTTGTCCAGATTTGTTGATATCTTGATGCACCCTTCTCTTGCTTGAAGAGTGGTTAAGCAATTCTGTAGCTTCATCTTGTTCTTCTTCGACAATTGCAATATCTTTACAAATTGCCTTAGTTTCGTTATTCGGCTCATTGTCAATAATGTCAATTTCATTTTTTTCTAATTCCCGGGATGTTGTTAAAGATCGTAGTACTCCGTTTTCCACAACCACAATTTTGTCTGCTTCTTCCAAATGACTGTAAGCTACCAAAATAACTAATTTGTTTTTAAGAAATGTTGATATGCACTCTTTGAAAACATGATGACTAATTTTGTTATCTAGAGCTGCCAGACAATCGTCCAATAAATAAATATCGCAATTTCTATAAACCGCTCTAGCTAGATTAATTCTAGCTTGCTGGCCTTTGCTCAGATTGCTGCCTCGATCTTCAACTATAGTGTCGTCCCCTTCGTTAAGCAAATTTAAGTCGTACCGTAAAGAGCAGACATCAACGACTTTTTGATATCTAATTTCATTGAATGGTTGTCCAAACAAAATGTTTTGTTTAATTGTCGAAGGAAATAGCCACGGTTCTTGACCAGCGTACGAAATTGTTCCTTTTACCTCAATCTCACCCTCTGCGGGTTTGTAATCGCCAGCTATGCTCTTTATGAGAATACTTTTTCCACTACCAATAGATCCGGTTATTAATGTCAATCCTCCGGTTATACTTAGGTCAACGTTATCAAGAATTTTATTTCTTTGGAGCTCAATTGTAACATTTTTAAAAGTGACTTCCGGCGAATTTGATTTTGTTACTTTTCTTGTTACAATCTCATCGCTGTTTAAAACTTGTTCCATTCGTCTCATTGAAGCATAAAATTCTCCAAAATGAGTAACGCCGCTTGGAAATAAATCGCCCAAATTGTAGGCGAGGTGTTGGTAGCAACGTGTCATGAAATAGAAGATGTCTGCATTCAACAAATTTCCGAACCATATATAAGTTAAGAACATTGAATAGAAACCGGTGGTTTTAAAAATTGATGTTACCACCAAAACGGTGAACCTTAAAGCATACATTTGAAAAGTCAAACGGACTTCTGCCCTGTAACCAAATTAAATTAAAAAAACTAATAAAGCTTTATCAAGGAAAATCACCTTCTAGCTTCTGATATTTTAGAAGTTAAGCAGCTTTCCCAGCAGTACATTTTAACTATTTTGATAGCTGAAAAAGTTTCCTTGGTTGTTTGCAGTCTGAAGTCTGTCTTCTCGCAAATCTTTTTTCGTAGTTTAGTGGCCCAAGTTCCAAACAGCACTAAAATATGTCATCGGAGTTAGGTAATAAATTGAAAAAAGTTCTTACCTTGCACAGGTGTTGAAAGCAACAAAATAAAGAAAGCGATAAAAGCAGCCTTTCCAATTCTATTATACAACACAAAAAGAGCTACAGCGCTGTTAACACTTCCAATCCAAAAGGCATTGACATAGTTCAGAACGGTTTCGATACATTGAGCATCTTTAGTGATTAACGTGACAATTTTTCCTGAAGAAGTAGCTCCAAAATCGGAACTTAGCCTCAGTGCTTTTCGGTAAATCAATGAACACAGTGCGGTTCGAGCCTTAATTCCTATTCCAGTTACCAATAAATAATAATTGTTATTAAAAACTGCTTGAAAAGAATTGAGGGTTATAACAGCAGCTGCGTAATAGAAGACTTCCTTTGAGGTCATTTCGCTTTGATTGGGAGAAAAGTATAATACAAATTTCCCAAGTGCATACGGTTGAACCAATCTGAAAAAATTCTTATAACGTTGTTCGTCTTTTAAATTCTTGTCAATTTTAATTACATTACAACCAAACCAACAGCAAGTTGAGCAAATCCCATCAGAAAATATGTCTTGCCGTAACTATTCCATAATAGTTGAAAAACTGAAGTTCTGCCTGAAGACTTCTGGCGATTCCAAGCGTGCTGCATTAAATCTCCCAATTTTCCCGACCTAAGAGTTGAGGGCACTTCGTATAAATCTTTTTCTTGTAAATTATATTTAAAACTTTTTTTAAATAGTGGCAAGATGTGGCTAAAATTAAAGATTATATATAAGAATTTCTAAAAGTAAAGATAACTTACATAAACAGTATCTTTGAAAGGATGTTTGCTTTATCTGTTGGATGAACCGTTCGTCTCGTCTTTGAAAGATGGTCCATTGGAAAGAGTTTACTAAATACCTGATCTGACCAGATCTGAAATATTAATCGGTTTATAATCATGCTTACTGATCCAAATTATTATTAATTTTTGATTCGTATTTCTCTTAAAACCATCAGCAGCTTTAATGTTCAATTTCCTTATCTTGGTATGTTTTTGGAAAGCCATTATATTTTTTATGTTTTACTAATTCCTTACGGGCTTCATGCGCATTCAGCATTTCAGAGTTACTTAAATACGGATTGACAAATGCGAATTTGAATGCGTAAACGTAGTAATTGTCTAATAATGGCTTGGATACAGGATACATTATCATTATACCATTCATATATAATACCCGCGCGGGCCATAAAGTTGCATTTTGGATCTTGAATCATAAAGTTAAATACATAACTTGCATAACAACGAGCTTTTTCCAGAATTTTCTGAGAAATTTCAATAGACGTCGTTTATTTTGAAAGTAAACCACTTTGTTTATAAAAAAGAAATTTATAATTTTACGAAACAGATTAGTATAACATAAAATTTTGTATGCACCACGGGCATTACTTGATGTTTATACCCCTCGGACAACTTTAAATGCCTCTGATCAGAGGCCCTCAGCTCTTAAACTTGTCGACCTCGGAGGGCATAAACATCTACATAATGCCCTTGGTACATAATAGTAGATTATGCATTAAGGGAGAGAAATGCATTATTATTCCAGAGGTGCAATTTGGGGCACGTAGCCCGAGGACCTCAAAGCACCAAGGGAATAATTACATTTCTCTCCCGAGGTGTATAAACAATTTTTTTCACAGTCTTAGTAAAATAAAACGGAAATTGAATTTGAAAAAAATAATAATAATTTGACAAGATACGAAACTCTAGTGCTCTCTGAATTTCAATTTTTAAAAGTAAATAATATTAACATTATTTTCCTAGCGAGAATTTTAGTGTATTATTTATCTCTTTGGTATATTCCCAACATGCTGATAACCCGAGATTTAAACATCAAAACTGTGAAGGAGGAAATTAAAAGCTTTTCAAATAAATATGCAAAAAGACATAGCAATCATCTAAACCACTTGGCCACAAACCTCATGACCGATTTGATTCGAGGACGGAGACTAAAGAAATACCAGCCCATTGATCTTCTCACTCAATTTTGATCAACATTTACATAGTTTTTAAAATTGTTTATTGCTATTAGTTAATGGTAATGTAGTAAAAGGACCCGCCATTGGGCAGGCTCTTACATGTTAAGTTTGCAACATGCCATTTGCTTATTATATTTTTATACAGATTGTAAATTTATTTAGGGATAAAAAAAAAATTATTTCCGGAAAATAATTGGTCATTTCTGTCATGATTTTGATGTTATAGAAATCGACAAATTTTCCCGGCTGTAAAAAAATAATTATTATTAGTTACTGCACACCCCGGGCAAAGTTAATTGAATGACCTCAGGTATTATTCAGAGACACCAAACAATAAGTTACTTTTCTCCTTTGGTTTTCAAATACGTAGAAACTTCAGGTAAAATTAAGGTGTAAAATATAAAAATTCATTTTATAACTTTGGAATATTACAAATTAAGTAATTACCTATATAAGAGAATTACCAAAACACAAAAAACTGGAAAGAAGAAAAATTGTGTTTCGGTCTTTTGTAGCAAGAAACTGGACACTCGAATTCTATCGTAAAGAACAGGTTTTTAATGCAACCTAAGACGGTTTGACTATTAGCCTACTTTATATAAGAATAAACGATAAGCTAAGTGGTAATGGTGATTACATTGTTACATAATAAAATACCACATAGGAAAGCAGAATACAGATACCAACCCCTGTTATTACATAAAGCGCGAAAATAATGGTTCTTCTAATCGTATGTGACTTACACCGCTCACAACCTTATCTTTGCTTACAAAAACAAAAACTAATTCATGGTCTTCCCGATTGAAGAACACTATAATCCTTAACTCGCTCATGCACTGTTTAGTAAGTATGGGGCATGCGTTATAAAAATGTAATTGAGCGGGTTCATGTAGTACTTTTTTAAACGACTGATATCACTTCCTGAAAATATTCCCGGCTATTTAGTAAAACTAGAAAGAAGAGTAGTTAAGCTAGTTTTATTAATTTTCAAGTCAAGTTTAATCAAATTAATCTCCTTATATACAGGGTGTAAGCAAAATAAGTGCATTAATTTTAACTGAAAATAGAGCTCTTCAAGACCCCTAATATAATTTTTTTTTAAACGTTTTAGCTTTTGTGTTAAAATTATTTTAAAATCTTACACAATTTTCTTACACGCCACTGGAAGCAAAGGTACCTAGTCAACAAGACTATCTTACGAATTAATTATATTATTATTGTTCTTTGTTGGAGCATTTCATAAAAGGCTCGTCAATTTGTAGGAAAAAGAAAAAATGATTTAAAAAAATTTGATTTCAAAAAAATGGTACATAGAAAAAAAATTGTTTTGATGAGCTCTACCACTGGTTAAAACTAATGTACTTATTTTGCTTACATCTTGTATATACATATATAACATTGAAGCTAACGATTGTATTGAAAAAATTACCAAAATATTGTACGGCAAAGTTTATAATTAACGTCATAGGCCGACCTCACAAAAACAGCAAAAAGTCAATTTTTTTAGGTACCTATCATGCTATTTAAAAAAATAACTTTTTGCTGGTCTTGTGAGGTCGACTTATGTCGTTAATTATAAACATTACTGTACAATATTTTGATCACTTTTTCATACGATCATTAGCTTCAACGTTATATCTCACCGGCATAAAAAATTCAACGTGCTATCGTGAATTGTTGCTAACATTTTAATTTTTTAGTCATATCACTTTACTGTCCAAATTTTCAGAAAATTTTGAATATTTTGAAAAATACTGATTATAGGTAGGTATACAAAATTTTTAACCAAATGATCGAATTTTTTTCAGAATCCGAAAAAAAAATTAAATTTGGAGTATTCTATTTCAAATAACAAAAATGATGTCAACTTCCGGTAAATGCGCAAGTGCCACCATTATGACAATACTTTCACTAATTAGATCCTATCTCGCTAAAGCTATGGGTAAATTTGCAGCTTCGTAGCTTTTATTCTTTCTTGAGATAGTTCTAATAGACGGTCATCGTGAATCACCCTGTATACTGACTAGACACTAAATTATAATGCTAAAATATAGACCATTATAGACTATTTTCAAATCCAGGAACAACTGAACATTACAGGAAAAAAGTACAGAGTACCTTTATATTACTCAGGTGTCCCAAAAGATCCGCACCACTTTGAAGGTGCTGGAAAATTGTTTAAAAAATTCTATTTTATTTAAGTTTCAACTTATGACCCTTTGAGAAAATCTTACGGTTTGTTTTTTTGATAATAGTAGTTGTTTCTCCTTCTTGTCTAAGAAAATGCCCTGTCGCTGATTATTTTTCGTTTTGCGGATATTTTGAGTGTCCGTTGAATGAATGTGGGGAAAAAATATATGGTCGGACATGTTATGTCGCTATTTTACTGTTTCTCCAGCTCAATTTTAGTATAGTTTCACTATACGGACTAAGGGTGGTAAATCGCTCTTTGGCTTCACCAAAATTTACTTGATTAACCTTTTTGACTGTTTCTTCTGTTTTTTTGTTATAATTCAATTTTGCGAAATAGCGCTGCTAATGTCCCACGACTTCGATCGTGAATCGACGTACTGATAGTACCTTATCACCAATTTCTTTCTTTTTTGCTTCTTGACCGCAACGAGTTTGCTGGAGCGTTTCTGACGATTTTGGGTAAAGTAAAACTTTTCCATATTGGGATTTGAGTGCGGAAAAGCTGCAAAATATAACGTTGGTAATTTTGCTTTTCACTGAGTGATCTACCGAGTTGGGAATTTGACGCAAACTCTTGCAAAATAGCGAAATAACCTCTAGGAGGTGAGCTTTTCGATGATTTGTACTATCAGCAGGACGCTAACGGCATTATTTATTGTAGCCTTTTGGTAACGGATGACTACACAGTCATATTTTGGGTTCGGAGTGGTTGAAACCTACCTCTTTCGGTTTTGGGTTGTTTAAACCTCATACTCTCGATATTATTGCATTCTGGGTGGCGACAGCCCTAATCATCCCGTTTTCTTCACTCCGGGTGGAAATCTTCTCTTACTTCAACGTCGGAGATACCGGACCACCGGATTCTCTCTTCGACGGAGCCCCTCTTTGGCGACAGCCCCAATAAGTGGTCCAAGTCCCGGAAAAAGCCGTCAATCGATAAGTGTCTTTGATTATTGTTATTAGATTATCCAGCCCCTTATTAAGAGTTTTACTAACTGCTTTAGAATTTTAATAATTAGCGGTTGTTTCGCCATTTTATATAACCATTCCGACCAAAATTAGAGGAAGGTGTATTATTTCCGTTCCTAGAGGTATCTTTAGAACGGGTTACCGTGTGATTACAGGTAGGTACCTGGCGCCCTTAATTAAAATCTCTAAGAACCCGATCATAGTTTCTAAATCGAGAGAGAACGAGATTCTTTTTAGCAATTTTTCAGGACTTTACATAACGCACCTTTAAGGTGGTGCGGACTTTTTGGAACACGCTGTATACTGATAGTGATTTTTTGGTGAAGCAATTTCAGAAAGATTCTACTTTTTGGGAGAATAAAATGCTCTCAAACCTAAGTGTATTTTATCTAAATTGTTTTCTTTCAAAACTAATTGGTGGTCAGTTACCCCGAGGTTTGAAAATTAGAGATCCAAAGAATGATGATGAAGAAACTTTGGCAGTTCCGTTACCAGATTTCAATAATCAACGGTCTTTGAAGTCAATAAAAAGTGGCGCAAAACGCTATTTAAATTTTATGCAGAAGAAATATGTTCTAACTAAAAGTAGAAATAAAACTTAATTTACCTAGGTACTTAATTTTTATTTCAAATTTTAAAAACTATAGTTTTTAATAACTGAGAAAAAGTCCGCAGGCAACTGCTAACGAAAATAAAAATAATTTTGTGATTCAAATATACTTACATATATGATTATTGATGTAAGTTTTTATATCAAATTCGAAAAATATAGATATTATTTTTGTCATAATTGAAAACGGCATCTTGTCTCCTGCACCCTTCGAGCTTGTTGGGGGTGCAGATCGTTTCGTAGTAGATAGTGGAAGTGGTAGCTAGATTCTGTATGGGAATACATCCACCCGAAATTCGCCGACATCTACTATCTACTTACTAGCGCTATGTAAGAGCCGTATGACACGATACTTATTTTAGTACTGATTTTAGTACTGATTTCAGTACTGAAAATTTAGTGCTACTACATCCAAAAAATTTGAACCTGTTCTATTTTCTTGTATGCAAGTTGACTTTAATTAGCGCTTAGTGATGCATTTTGTTTTTGTTAAAATTCCCAAACTTGTTCTAAATTCGGAACTGAAACTGCCAAAAAGCTGCGCGCGCAGATTCAGTACTAAAATCAGTACTAAAATCAGTATCGTGTCATACGGCTCTTAGGCAGCCCAAGTTACCCGAGACTGTCCAAGGACTCAAATAGAGCATAGCCGAACGGTATAGGACAATTATTAACCTTTTGAGTCATTTTTGAGCAATAAGCCTTTTTCGCTATTTTTAAATAATATTCTGTGATGAAAAACATCAAAACTATTTCAATTATTTGTTGATTGTAAATAAAAACTCAGTGTGTGACAGTCGGCATGTTAACAAAAAGTAATAAAAATATATTTGTGGATTTCTACACAAGTTCAAATGTCAAGCTATTGTGGCGGTGCACTAGTATGGGCGCACGGCGAGGCTGATTGTGTTCCCTCGATAGCTTAGCGGTCAGAGCAACCAACCGGCAATTGGGAGACCCGGGTTCGAATCCCGGTTGAGGAATAACACTTTTATCCTTGTTACGCCACATGCCATACCTGCACTCGACCGCCAAATTGGTGACTCCGACGTGATCTGAACACGCAAGATTTTCTGGTCCTGTTAACGCCGTGTTACGACCAGAAAAGACAACAAACAAATCTCCTCCGCGCACCTCTAGATTCCCCGTCCTATCCATCGCCCTAGCTGCGGGGTACCGAACAACGGTTCGTAAGAATGGCGAACGCGCGCGCGAATCATTGGTATCGAGACGAACGACGTCTCTTGGAGGGGAGTTATGTGGCGGTGCACTAGTATGGGCGCACGGCGAGGCTGATTGTGTTCCCTCGATAGCTTAGCGGTCAGAGCAACCAACCGGCAATTGAGAGACCCGGGTTCGAATCCCGGTTGAGGAATAACACTTTTATCCTTGTTACGCCACATGCCATACCTGCACTCGACCGCCAAACTATCAAGTACACTAGCGAGCAATATTTAAGGCACGACTCGTGAAGCAAAATCGGCGATTTTGAAATTGTGTAAATCAAGTTGTAAGAGTGGTTGTGGCAGCAGACCTGACAGTCTGCTCTATTGGACTCCAGCAAATCCTTATCGTCCAATGGTGCTATGGATAATGGATAATGGATAATGGATAATAAATATTTATTTTCTTTGTTATCCCAACGGATATCTACCTTCCTTGCCCGATCGCAAATCACATGGAAGTGTGTGGGTTGCAATGCTCTTTCCATCTTACCGAATGGAGTTGGTTTAGACTGGGAACAAATATTGTGCCTAATTTTTTACTTACTAGTGTACACACAGCTATAAATGTTTTTTTTTTCTTCTTACACGTCTTTTTTTCACAGAGCGGTAACTTTTTCTTATTCAATGATTTATTTATTCTTTGAAATATTTTTTTTTATTTAGTTTATAGTTATGTACATTAAATATTTTAGTTTTATAGTTTAAATTTGTGTCTAGAATCAATAAAAAAGTTATTATTATTACACTTATCACCGCTTACTTGTTACTTCACCTTTGCTAACATTACATTATTTGCTTGCTTAGTGACTTTAGCGATGTACTCACAATTTGTTTTCAAAATTCATTCCTTATTATGAAGTTTTAATGCTAACCCTGAAGTTTGTACCATATTGAAAAAAATGCCATCCTTTACTTTTATCAGGTCCGCCAGCCGGCCAAATTCTTTAATCTCTCCTTGCTCCAGAACCATAATTTTGTCGCAATTTAAAATCGATTTCAATCGATGAGCTATTATAAGCATGGTGCACGATATAAAATTCGTTTGAATTATGTTCAAAATTAGATCTTCAGTTTTCGGATCTATATTAGCTGTAGCTTCGTCTAGAACAACAATTTTGTTTTGACGCAAAATGGCTCTAGCCAAACAAATCAATTGTCTTTGGCCCACACTAAAGTAAGTGTCTGTTACCTCATAATCCAAATTGTCGATAACTGATTTCAGTTGCGACGCCTCAATTGCTGCCCAAATATCTTTATCACTGTACTTTTGTTCCAGATCAATATTTTCCCGGATTGTTCCAGAAAACAATGCTGGATCTTGAGGAATTATGGAAATATGAGAACGTAATGATTCCAACGAAATGGTTCTAATATCGATTCCGTCTATGGCAATTTTGCCTTCAATTTCGTACAACCGGAAGAGCGTTGAAATTAGGGAAGATTTTCCGGCTCCAGTCCTGCCAACAATTCCAATTTTTTCCATGGGTTGAATCGTAAAGTTGAGATTCTTCAAAATTTTTACACCAGAACTTTTAATTGACAACGAAACGTCTTTATAAACAATCTCTCCTTGCTTAAGCCAATTCACAGCGATTAAACCATCCCCAGTTTCTTGCGTAATTTTATCGTATTCCAGAACTCTTTCAACTGACGTCATCTGATTCTCGATTTCGGCCCATTCCCACACACCCCATTGCAGTTTCTCAGTCATCGCAAAGGCTTGATTGACCGCTAAACCGACTTCCGCTGCCAAATTGTCTAAAATTCTAATTTAAAAAATTGCAACCACTTAGCAAATGTCAAATTACTTCTGAAGAAGATCAGAAATCTTGTCATTATCATTGTGATGAAAAGGGTGCAGAAGTTGTTAAGCCAAAATGTGAAAGCTCTCATGCTGGTTTCTAGGGTAAAGTTGGCCGACGTGTACAGGTCCTGATGCTTGTCGAATTCGTCTATGAGAACGTTTTCGACTTGAAAATTTCGCACTGTCGTTAAGCCTTCCAGAGTTGCGTTGAAATGGCCAATTAGAGGACTTCGAGCTGTTGAAGAGATTTAAAACTTTTACTTAATCAACTTTCCTACTTACTGGAAGCGTCTAACCTCTTCAAACTTCTTGCTGTTGGTAAGTAATATAATCTTACCATGATAATTATTAGTAAGAAAAACAAAGTTGGAATAAGTAACGTTAGGTTAACGCTGGCTAGTACCACGATTATCCCTATAAACAGGAACAGTGCCTGAAAAAGTTTGGTTATTTTGTAAGTTTAAATAGTTGTCTTTAGTACTAACAGCTGTAACATGGTGAAGAACAAACGGTATATTTTCATCGATGGTGGTTAGGTCCTTCGAGAATCTGTTGAGAATATTTCCCACAAGATTTGTATCAAAAAAATTAATTCTAGCATTCGCAATTTTTGTGATCATAAGTTGGTGCAGAAGAATTGAAGCCCTCCTGGTCACCGCAAATAAAGTTAAACCTCTACACAGAACAAGAATTGCATTCATCGTTCCCCAAATGATGCTTACATGGAGTAATGACATTTTCGGCTCGATATGTTCTTTGCATTCTGTAGAACTTAAGTCATCTTGTAAAGAACAACTGTAGTTTCTTTCCTTCGAGTCGACCCTGAAAGACCCAAAATATTTCAATTTTTAAATCAATTTAACCTCACCATTGACTCGTCACTTTGTCGTTCATACTGTTCGCAACTTGCGTTAAAGCAAACACAATTGAAACAGCAACAACAGCTAAAAATCCACCTCCTAACTGGACATAGTTCCAATATACTGAATAGCTGACTTGCCCTGATCTATTCACATCGTGATGGATTGTTTGATATGTAGATGCCCTTCTTAATAACGCAGAACACTCACTGCTTTCGTTTGAATTTTCAAATTTATCTTTGGTTTTCTTAACTTTCGTCTCTCTAAATTTTAGGTTAAGTTCTTTATTTACGTTCAATGATTGTCTTATATATTTTATTGTTCCGTTTTCCAGAAGAACAACGTTATTTACGTTTGTCAAATAACTATGAGCTATCAAGATTACCAGTTTATTTTTCAAAAATTTTAAAATACATTCTTCGAAAATATAATTTCCCACTGAGCTATCTAAAGCAGCTAGACAATCATCCAATAAGTAAATATCTCGATCCCTATAAATCGCTCTGGCCAGATTTATTCTAGCTTTCTGACCTTTGCTTAGGTTATGCCCGTGATCTTCCAATATGGTGTCATCACCGTCAGCAAGCAATTCAAAATCGTATTGTAAAGCACAAACCTCGACAACTTCTTGGTATCTGACCTCGTTGAGCGCCTCCCCAAAGAGGATGTTTTGCTTAATAGTAGAAGGAAACAACCACAGTGTTTGGGAAGCGTACGAAATCCTCCCTTTAACCTCCACCTTTCCTTCTGCAGGTTTGTAGTCTTGCAGTATGGTCAACAAAAGAACGCTCTTGCCGCTGCCAACCGGTCCAGTTAGTATTGTTAAACCTGTGCCGAGATTCAAGTTTACACCGGTAAGGATCTTTTTATTTCTCATAGTGATCGTAACGTTTTTTAAAATGATGCGTGGCGACGCTGATTTGGTTTCTGGTTTCTTATTAATTTCATCCGTGTTGAGAAACTCCCCAATCCGATTAATGGAAGCGTAAAACTCTGCCATTTGCGTTACACCGTTCGGGAACACGTCGCTTAAAGGAAAAGCGTAGAATTGGTAGCAGCGTATCGTAAAGAAAAGAACTTCTGAATTGATCGAATTGTCAAGCCAAATGTAAGTTGAAAACATTGCCAAAAATCCCGCAAATCGACAAGCTGTTCCAATCACCAGGATGAATAACTTCAGAATAGTCATTTTAAATATGAGAAGCACTTCTTTTCTAGAAAAGAAACGGGTTATTTCTTACTGGTTCAACTAATTTACTTTACTTTCGTTCAGCTATTATTTCGTCTGTGAGGCACTTTTCCCAAATACACATTTTGATCAGTTTGATCGCTGTCAAGAGTTCTTTGGTTTTCTGGAGTCTTCTCTCGGTTTTTTCGCAAATCTCTTTTCTTAAATTAGTAGCCCACGCTCCCATGTAAACTGAAACTGATTAGATAAAAATGTGGCAAGACCAAACTCAGCAACTAACCTTGCAATGGCATTGCGATAATAAAAATGCCAAGTGGCACTAAGGTCGCCACTCCAATTTTGTTATAAAGAAGAATGCAAGATACGGCGGTATTAACAATTCCGATCCATAAACTGTTGGCGTTATTGACAAAACCTTCAATGCTTTGAGCGTCTTTTGTGATTAACGTAACAAGTCTTCCAGTAGAGGAACTTAAATTCGGTTTAGTTTTCAGTGATTTCCTGTAAATCGCGGAGCACAAAGCTGCACGGGCCTTAACGCCTATTCCTGTTTGTAATAAACAATAATTGTTGGTGAAGATTCCTTCTACCGCATTTATTGTAATAACAATGGCGGCGTAATAAAGAGCATCAAATTTAGTTAACTTCTCCTGGTCTGAAGAAAAGCACGTAGTAAACTTGGCGAGTACCTCTGGTTGAATTATTCTGCAAAAATCAAGGTGGATGCTGGTGAAGCAAAATATTTTATACTTACATTACAACTAAACCGACGATTAGTTGAGTAAATCCCAAAATAAAATATTTTTTTCCGTAAATGTTCCATAACAGAAGAAAAATTGCAACGTTTCCTCGTGACGTACGCTGATCGGTACTAGCTTGTTGCACCAATTCACCTAATTTTCCAGATTGGAAGGTTGAAGGAACTTTATATAAATCTTCCTCTTCTAACTGTCTTCTGTATCCTCTCTTCAAAATCGGTAAAATATGACTGAAAGTCGAAATTTAAAAATTAAAAAAATTTAGAGCAGATTGGCGAATTTAGGTCGACGAGAAACGTTTGTAATCAAATCGAAACACTTGAAACAAATGTTAAAAATATTGACGCAATGGGTTCACTGGGGCTTAAAAGTTAATACTACAAAAAAATAATTTTTATTTTTTTGACACTCTTGTCATTCCCTTTTAAAATCTTAGAAATAACTGGTGTCAAATTTGCCAAAACCTTTCAAAGAAGCTTAGTTTGCAACATTTTATATTGAATTTAGTATAATGGTAACGTACATAAAGAGCAGCTGAGAAAACATGCTTGCTTCATCCTTTGGATGAATTTTTCTTCTTTTCGTTGGCAGATGATTCATCTCAAAACCCTACAAGAACAAAATTCGAATTTAGAAACTATTTAGTAAACTTGCATATTGAATGCACTTAAAGTCTGACAAATAGTAAGTACAACCAATTATGCAGGGTAATAAATTAAATGAGTCCACAGTCAAAGAACATACTGTTCACCACTATCAACACTTTTATTTTGGTATTGCAGATAAGCAAGGGAAATTACATAGTAAGTTTTATAAAAAAATGAAATGCGTATTTGACAAATAATTATAGACCTTTCACCTAAAAGCCGTTTTACATCAATAATTATGTGTATATTTATGTTTATAATTTTGTATCAATAATTATACATCGTGTAATACGAAAAATATTGGTGTGGTCACATTTCTGTTCATAAAAATAGGACATGCTTTATTTTTTTCATGTTCATAAATATATTCCACAATTGTGGCCAGAATTATGGTAATTATTGATCGTGTAAAACAGCTTTTACAAACAGATTATTTTTTATCAGTTGTCAGTAAAGAATACGGTTTTGGTTTGGTAGGAAGATACTCCTGTTATATGCAGATGCTTGTAACACAAAAAATAGAACGAATTAACATTAGTTGCTTCATCTTTAATTCGGTATTTGACAATCTCCAGATAATATATCCAAGAAAATTATATTTCGTAATTTTTTTGTACCAAAAGATTTACTAAGATCAAAACTGGCAGATGAAAAACAGTCAATAAAAAAATGCAACTAAAATCGAAATTTGTTTCATTAAATTTCTTCTACCGTAGATTCCTTTAAATATGTTAAATATATGGCAAATAATTTTTTTTTATTTTTAAATCAAAATTATAATTAATTACATTTGAAAAAACCTCAAGACATCTAAATTACAAAAAACTTAAATTAACTTGCCTAGAAATACCTCAAAAAAGATTATAAGTTTGATACAAATTATAACTGGTTTGGTTTGTCGGTTTAAGTATAGTGAGGGATTCTGCGAGGCATGACAGTCCGTAATTTTGGTTTAGTAGTTAACATAGTGATAAAAATGATTACCATGAACTCAGATTGGAGGCCTGAACCATATTATAAAAACGACCATCTTTAAGTTTCATCAATTCTGCTGGGGGACCAAACTCCTTAATCTCTCCTTTCTCCAAAACCATAACTTTATCGCAATTCATTACAGACTGCAATCGATGTGCAATAATTAACATAGTGCACGAACTAAAATTAGATTGAATAGTTTTTAACACTAATTTTTCAGTTTTTGGATCTATGTTAGCTGTAGCTTCATCAAGAACAACAATTTTATTTTTTCGTATAATTGCTCTGGCGATGCAAATTAGTTGTCTTTGACCAGCACTGAACTGATTTCCGCAACCTTTAATTTCGAAATTCAACGTTGTAATGGTCGAACTTAGTTGAGCAGATTCAATAGCTCGCCAAACTTCTTCATCCTTGTATCTGCCTTCTAGATCAATGTTATCGCGAATTGTTCCAGTAAACAAAATTGGATCTTGAGGAATAATAGAGATATGAGATCGCAATAGTTCTAACGACATCATTTTTATGTCGATTCCATCGATAAGAATTCGCCCTTTGACTTCGTATAACCTGAAGAGAGTTGAGAGAAGAGACGATTTTCCAGCTCCAGTTCTGCCAATAATTCCAATTTTTTCCTGAGACTTTGCTTCAAAATTAAGGTTCTTCAAAATTGTTTCTCTCGAATCTGCATAAATCAACGAAACATTCTCGTAAGTTATTTTTCCTTTTTTTGGCCAGTTGTCAACAATTAAACCACTTCTTGGTTCTTGTTTAATCTCAGTGTATTCTAACGCTCGTTCGAATGATGTCATCTGGTTTTCGATATCGGCCCATTGACGGATACCCGAACGCAATTTCTCCGTCATCATGAAAGCTTGGCTAACCGCCAACCCCACTTCTCCTGATATACTACCTGAAATCAACGAGTAACAGATTTTTATAAGTTTTTTAAACCCTAATATTACCTTTACTAAAAACTAAAAATCTGGACATAATTAATGAGATGAAAAGCGTACAAATATTGTCCAACCAAAAAATAAAACCACTCATGCTAGTTTGCAGAGTATAACTGGCAGATGTGTAGAGATCTTGGTGTCGATCAAATTCCATAATAAGAGTCTTCTCGATTTGGGAAGCTCTAGCAGTAGTTAGTCCTTCAAGAGTAGCGTTCAGGTAGCCAACTAATGGACTTCGAGCTATTGGAAAATGTTTTTAAGTTAAACTATTATGAAGAACAACTACTCACTAGATGCATCTAATCGCTTCAAACTTCTCCCCGTTGGTAAGTAACACCATCTGATCAATATTAACGTAAAAAAGAAGAATAAAGTTGGAATCAGAAATATAACGTTGACGGTTGCAATTAATACTACTATACCTATTAATAAAAGAAATGCCTGAAATAGTAACAAAATACACTTTTTATCATCGCCAGGGTTGTCAAATGTGCGGTATCTAATAACTTATGACCTCGATACTTGCACAGTTGCACAGTACAATCATTTACGTAATTATTATTTTGCATAAGAAAAATTAATCGCAACCATTGCTTGTGATCAATGAAATGAAGTGCACTCAAGATCACAAGTAGTTAGAATTTCAAAGAGCACAATAAATACTCACTGTGATAAGATTGAAGAGAACAAATGGAATAACTTCGTCAATGGTGTTTAAATCTTTGGAGAACCTATTTAAGATGTTTCCGGTGAAATTGGAATCAAAAAATGCCATTCTGGCTTTGGCCAAAGCTGTGATCATATGTTTGTGTATATTAAGCGATACGTTTCTGGTGAAAAGAAACAAAACCGCAGCTCGAACGAGGAATAATGTTAGTACAGATATTGCACAAGTTAAATTGATCGTAAATAGGCTATTTCTTTTTTCCTCATATCCTTCGATATAAATCGTAACGTTTCCAACGGTATGGTTGACACTTGCTTCTTCAAAATCTGCCCTAAAAGTTAATTTTATTGGAAATTTATTGGCAAACAGAATCTCACCATTGACTACATAATTTATCTAATAAGCTGTCACCAACTTGCGCAAGGACAAATACGAGAATTACACCGGAACCTATCAGGTAACCGCCACCTAGTTTGACGTAATTCCAGTAAGCTGTATAACTGACTTGTCCAGATTTGTTGATATCTTGATGGACCCTTCTGTTGCTTAAAGGATGGTTAAGCAATTTTGCAGCTTCATTTTGTTCTTCTTCAACAATTGCAATATCTTTACAAATTGCCTTAGTTTCGTTATTCGGCTCATTGTCAATTTCATTTTTTTCTAATTCTTGGTATGTCGTTAGAGATCGTAGTTCTCCGTTTTCCACAACCACAATTTTGTCTGCTTCTTCTAAATGACTGTATGCTACCAAAATAACTAATTTTTTTTTAAGAAATTTTGATATGCACTCTTTAAAAACGTAATTACTAATTTTGTTATCTAGAGCTGCCAGACAATCGTCCAATAAATAAATATCGCAATTTCTATAAACCGCTCTAGCTAGATTAATTCTAGCTTGCTGGCCTTTGCTCAGGTTGCTGCCTCGATCTTCTACTATAGTGTCATCGCCTTCGTGAAGCAAATTTAAGTCGTACCTTAAAGCGCAGACATCTACAACTTCTCGATATCTCATTTCATTGAATGGTTGTCCGAACAAAATGTTTTGTCTAATTGTAGAAGGAAATAGCCACGGTTCTTGACCAGCGTACGAAATTGTTCCTTTTACCTCAATCTCACCTTCTGCGGGCTCGTAATCGCCAGCTATGCTCTTTATAAGAACACTTTTTCCACTACCGATGGATCCGGTTATTAATGTTAATCCTCCAGTTATAATTAGGTTGACGTTATCAAAAATTTTCCTGCTTTGAAGCTGAATCGTAACATTTTTTAAAGAGACTTCTGGGGAATTTGACTTTGTTACTTTTCTCGGTACAATTTCATCGCTGTTTAAAACTTGTTCAATTCTTCTCATTGAAGCATAAAATTCGCCAAAATGAGTTACGCCGCTTGGAAATAAATCGCACAAATTGTAGGCGAGATGTTGGTAGCAACGTAACATAAAATAGAAAATGTTTGCATTCAACGGATTTCCTAACCACATATAAGTTAAGAACATTGAGTAAAAGCTGGCGTTTCTAAAAATTGCTGTTACCACCAAAATGGTGAACCTTAAAGCACTCATTTGAAAAGTCAAACGGACTTCTGTCCTGTAACCAAATTAAATTTATAAAAGTGAAGCAAATACTAAAGAATATTACCTTCTAGCTTCTGATATTTTAGAAGTTAACCAGCTTTCCCAGCAGTACATTTTAACTATTTTAATAGCTGAAAAAGTTTCCTTGGTTGTTTGAAGTCTCAAGTCTGTTTTTTCGCAGATCTTTTTTCGTAGTTTAGTGGCCCAAGTTCCAAACAGCACTAAAATATGTCATCGGAGTTAGGTAATAAATTGAAAAAAGTTCTTACCTTGCACAGGCGTTGAAAGCAACAAAATAAAGAACGGGAGAAATGCAACTTTTCCGATTTTGTTATATAACACAAAAAGAGCTACAGCGCTGTTAACACTTCCAATCCAAAAAGCATTGATGTAGGTCAGAACGGTTTCTATAGTTTGCGCATCCTTGGTGATTAACGTAACAATTTTTCCTGAAGAAGTACCTCCTAAATCGGAACTTATTCTCAATGCTTTTCGGTAAATCAATGAACACAGGGCGGTTCGAGCCTTAATGCCTATTTCCGTTATCAATAAAAAATAATTGTTATTAAAAACTGCTTCAAAAGAATTAAGAGCTATAACGGCAGCTGCGTAATAGAAGGCTTCCTTTGAGGTTATTTCGCGTTGGTTGGGAGAAAAGTATGATACAAATTTCCCAAGTGCATACGGTTGAACCAATCTGCAAAAATCATTATGACGTTATTTATTTTTTAAATTTTTGTCGATTTTGATTACATTACAACCGAACCAACAGCGAGTTGAGCAAATCCCATCAGTAAATATGTCTTGCCGTAACTGATCCATAATAGTTGAAAAACTGAAGTTCTGCCTGAAGACTTCTGGCGATTCCAAGCGTGCTGCATTTTATCTCCCAATTTTTTCGACCTAAGAGTTGAGGGTACCTCGTATAAATCCTTTTCTTGTAAATCATATTTAAAACCCTTTTTAAATAGTGGTAAGATGTAACTAAAATTACAAATTAGGAATAAAGATTTCTACTAGTACTGAAGACTTACATAAAGAATATCTGTGAAACAATGTTTGCTTTATTTATTGGATGCACTATACGTCTCTTTTTTGGAAAATGATCCATTGGAAAGAGTTTACCAGAGACCTGATCTAATGAAAAGATTGGTAAATTTCTAGTCAACTTTTACAAGCACAAGATAATAATTATAATGAAGTCATGTTTTTCTTAAATCAAGCAGTTTTAATGTTAAGTTTTATTATCTTGGCTTAGCTATTATTTCTTCCCAAAACCATTATATTATTTATTAGTTTTTTCCTTGCATTAAACCTTTTACTAACCTCTTTTTGGGTACACTAAATTAAAAAACAACGACAGACTGGAGCAAACTACACAACTTAGAATGACAATCAATGTCTGGTGACAGTTAAAATTAAACACCCAATTTGTTACTTAATTGCATTACACATTACGGTATCCCTACTGCTTCTTCGCCATTAGCCCATGTATGTATGTCCAGTTTTTCACTAGCGGCTTGAACACGCGTTGTATAAAGAAAATGTTTTTCATTAACATAATATAACATGTAGGTATGCTAAATTCTAACAAATCATTGGATGATGAAATAATTATAATATTTAAACTACTTTTCGTAGCCCAACTTCAGCATAATTGTGTAACTGCAAATTCCTTTAAATTCTTGTTTACTTACGGAATTTATTTTCAGAAATTGTAAATTACTTCATATTGAAAATTTCAAGGTAAGGTTCCCATAATAACTCAAGATACAACAGGTTCAAAATATTTTGTTAACTTGGTAACTTGGTTGTTGTTGTTTTTAAGAGCCATCATGGACAATTAATCGTTCAGAAATTACGTCAAACTAGAATCTGTTTACGTGATAATATCTAAACAACTTGTCTTAAATACCTGCCATTAATTTAACCAATTATGAATTGTAGCAGACGGTCGTATGCTTTTTAAAAACATTGATATTAATATCAAAATATCCTGCAAATTTTTCTCTACTTTATTGGCAATCGAAATTGTTTACTTAATAGATTACGCAAAAAGTTGGGGATGTAAATTGCAAACTTTTGTCACCTAGAAAAAAATATATCCAAGGGAAGAATAATAATTGTATGTAAGTTCTGTAATTAAGTTTTTCATTTTTAAAAAGTTTGAAACAAAATATGAACTACATACCATTCTAGCAGAAAATCTTTATCAACCACAACATCTTATATTTAAGAGATTAAAAATTAATGTGTAATATTTTTACAGTTTTTACAAAATTAATTGATTTGTTGCACATTTATTATCTGTCAAATCATAACTTTCATTACTTTCTAAATTATAGTCGCCCGCAAAAAGTGGCAAGGTGAGGTACTAGTCCTCACCCCTCAAATGTTTGGGTTCTTGGTTTTATTGTACACTTATAACTATTTGTAAAAATTATTTCTGCCAGCTATTATTATTGTACCCAACAATGCTTTCCCTGCAACAAGGTTTTTGCCCCTACCCAAACAAGTATTTATGTTTTAAAAATTACGAACTTTTTAGTTTCAACAAATTAGTAGTTCCGTCACTTCGAACCAAACAGTAGGAGACATTTTTTGTTGCGACTAGCATAACCAGTGCATCTCGAATAGTTTTGAAACGCACTTAGAGTCGTAAATAATTTTTCTTGTCACTCCAGCGGCACAATCGAGAACCAGAAGCTGAAAGAAAATGTTCAGTTGGAGAAACAGCAATACAGTATGCTTAATAGGCTATAAACCAAAAACATTTTTACCTAATTTTTACGTCTTCCATGATTCACTCACTAGCTTTAGTAAACGTACTGACTACTAGTTGCACAAACTGCTGCTGGTTCAGCAAAACGTCTTGCTGTCAGTTATTACGCTTGATCATGACAAAAACTTTGTTAGACAAGAAAAAATATCTGAACATCTGAACATCTGAAATAGCATTTCATTTTTTGCAACAGAATTAAAGTTAAACATACGTGGCCATACTGTTTAAGGCAGAGTAGTCGGATTTTGCCGGTATAGGGCCAACCAATGCATCAGAAAAAGTAGGAACTTTCCTGAGCTTTATGTTTGTAATCCTCTAAATTTTGCTAAAATTGTTTGCTTTTTTAAATAAAGTCAAAGACAAAAAGCGCGTAGAGAGAAAAAATGGAATTAAACTTTATTTTTATATTAAAAAAAAAATTGGTTTGTCATTCTCTGGATTTCGTTAGATCTGATTAGTTGATTAGTTATCAACAATTAAGTTTTTGAATTTTGTCGACCCAACATGCTCCCGACTTGGATCTAACGTCCAATTTTTCTGATTTACGAGAGAGAGAATAAACCTATCGACCCTCCGAGGTATGTAAAGCGCCGTTTGTGTCAAAATTAAACTTAAAGGAATATTTAACAAATCAAAATATTTTTTTCTCAAATATATTTAGTCGTTAAATTTTTTTTTCCTCATCGAATAATTTTTTACTTTATTAAATAATTTTTTTTATTAAATATTGTAAGATAAGATAAGATGAGATTTATTTAGCAATTGACTTGCTATCCAAAATACATCCAAATACATTTGAATCAGAAACAAAGTATTATTACTTAATAACTAACAAAAACAACCTACTTCACTTATTTTACTTAACCACTAAAATAACAGTAACAGATACTTAATTCTAAATCATAAACATTTTAACTATTTTCTTTTACATTTTAATTATATTTAACTTTGTACATTTCCTTAACCTTATATAAAGACTTTAATTTTATTGCACTCTTTCACTACCAGGGGTATTGTACCTAGGTAGTTTTACGGCACTCCACAAAGCCGCATGTTGGTATTGATGTTGGACCGTTAGGTAAATTGCAGTGCAAACTAACTTACTATTTTTTTTTTTACTACCTCATAGATCTGTTGTACGGCCGACAGCAAAGATAATGTCCATCTCACACTTTTAAAATTTAAATTTCTTCTACACATGATGTACTAGCTAAAGGAAACCCAATACATCTGTTCCATTATTTCATATGCTTTGCATAAATATGAATTTTAATGTCTGTGTTTGTTTTATGTGAAAAATAAACGAGTTTAAAGTTTAGCAGGTAGAAATTACTTTTGAACTGGGCTGTACAACAGATCTATCAGGTAGTAGAAAAAAAATAGTAAATTAGTTTGCACGGCAATTTACCCAACGGCCCAACATCAATACATGTGGCTTCGTGGAGTGCTATAAGACTACTTGCTTACAATATTTAATAAAAAAATTATTTGATAAGAAAATATTTGATAAAAAATAGTTTATTTAAATAAAAATATATTTTGATTTGTTAATAATTTTGTTAATATAATGAGTTAGCCGAGGAATTAGTTAACAAGTGATTGTGTGTCTTTAGATTGGAATAAGTTGAGTAACAGTTTGTAGATTGTATGGTTGGAAATGTGTTTGTATGCTTGAAAAATAGTTATTTTTATGTATCAAGAGAATAAACACCGATTTTAATCCCGAGAATGTAAGTAATGCACGAGGCGAAGCCGGGGGCATTTTCATTCGAGGGATTAACGATGTTTATTCCAGAGATGCATACAAAACTTTCTTCCCAACCGTTCAAGTTAATAATAATAATAAATTAGAGAAGAAATTGTTATAATTGACAGATACCTAAATGAAGTTGGCTGACGGTTATTATGGAAACGAAATTCTTTATGTTAAGATCGGCATTTTTGTTACTTTATTCCCTAGGGAATAAAGTGGCACTTTATTCCTTCATTATAAAGGAATAAAGTACCACTTTATTCCCGGGTGAAAAGAATAGTTATTTATGTATCAAGGAAATAAACACCGATTTTAATCCCGAGAATGTAAGTAATGTACGAGGCAAAGCCGAGGGCATTTTCATTCGAGTGATTAACGATGTTTATTCCAGAAATGCATGCAAAACTTTTTTCCCAACCGTTTTTTACTTTATTCTCATATTGAGTCCGATAATACACGCTACTCCTGAAAGTGAATTTTAATTTGTTCGATACGACCGTTTGCTCCAAGTTATTAGTTGCATCCGCAGTATTCGCCTGTAAGCTTGATTTTATTTGTTGCAACATCCCGAATATTTTCGAAAGCATTATTTTCTAAATTTTTAAACTTTTCTGCGATATCAAAGGAATATCTAAAATTGCACAAAAATTATGAAATTGGGTGAATTCCGCCTTTCATATAGTAATTAATCCGGTAATCGCTCACTTGTTAATATTAACATTTCTCTTGTCTTTAGTTAAGTTAAAAGTGAATTGATTTTGAGTAGATTTTGTGACATATTATAAAAAAAGTTTATACAAAATCCAACAAAATAAAAAAAACTCACGTAGTAGTGAATATTTTCTTTGAAGATACTTTTACGAAACAGCTTTGGATAACACGAATAAAACCATCATGAGCCACTCCACTATACACACAAAATGTCGCATTTCATTATCAGTACGTTGTAGAGGGGACCGTCACAGGGTGGGAAAATAAAAATAGTAGAAAAATTCTGAACCTTTACCCAGGTAGGTATGAACAAATAATGTTGACAATCCAACTCAAAATCTAACAACCAATAAAAACAATCTATTTTTTGAATTTGAGCTAATTAGGATCTGATTACACTGGCAATCTTTCCACACTAAGGAGCAGATGATTAAAGCGAAAATCGCACGACACTGAAAAGTAGCCAATAGAAAAATAGAATTCGGTGTCATTTCTATGACAATGTAAAAATTTCCTAGAAATTAATTGCACCTTGCATAAAATTAATAATTGGAAATTATTTCAGCCAATCAAAATCATTTATTTATTAATAATGACATCATAATGACATAATGAACCAATGTCTGTGTCGTTGCGATTTTTTTACCGAATATGCCCTCATACATTGATTAATATCCGGAAATTTTATTCTCATGCATTTCCAAAACGTAATTAGCTTTCGTGTTCCACTAGGGCTAATTAATACGTTTTGGAAATGCATTCAAAAAAATTTCCGGAAATAATCAATGCACTAGGGATATTATAAGTGATAATACAGCTGAAACCTCCAATTTCCGTCATTTGGTAATTTTTGTCTGTCAGCACCACTCATAGTTGATGTCTTTAGAAAATTTTTGTCACAACAACTATTCGTGATCTGACTGACAAAAATTATTAACGGCAAGATTCCTAACACTTGTTGTATTATACAGGGTGTCCCGAAAAAGTGTGCAATATTTTACAGACGGCTTCTACAATAAAAAACATAAAGAAAGTTGTCTATAAACAGAAGGCCTCTAAAGGTTAACCTTTGTTAGTGGTTTGCAGTAAATATCTTCAAAGCCAACCAAGGTAAAATAATGATAATAATAGGTAATAATGATGAATAATGAAATTTTGCCCAATCACTACTATTTTTGTATGTAACAATAATAAATGTTATTTCATTCGCAATACCTGCCGTGTAACAAAATCTTTAAATCGATTTGGTTAAAAAACGGTGTACAACCTTATCGGTATTCAACAAGGGCACCTTTCTTATGTAGAAAACTCTAGATATTTAAAATCTCAGGGTTAAAAATTGAAAATGGTACATACAGAAAAGTTAGCGCTATTTTTACTTAGGAGGCTATGCGCTTGAGACACCCCTGTATAGATTTTTTTTATTTTTTTTATTTCTACTGGTTACATACAAAAATAGTAATGGTTGTGCTAAATTTTATTATTTTAACTTGACTGGTTTTAAAGATATTTACTGCAAACCACTAACAGATGTCTACCTTTAGAAAGCTCTAGTTTCCTTAGGGAACATTTTTTGTCTTATGTTTATAGACAACTTTCTTCATGTTTTTAATTGTAGAAGCCGCCAGCAACGTATTGCACACTTTTTTCGGAACAGCCTTGTATACGAAAATTCAACTTAGGTACTTGTTTTCTTCATTATTTAGCATTTTTCATAAAAGCTTAGATTTCTTAGATTTACTAAATAAAGTACAACAATGAGGTACCTTATTCACTTTTTTTATTTGGAACATAGATTTTTTGATCACGGGTGTTTTTAAAACTTATCTGGCATCATCTGGCATCTGGCTAAATTTACGATTTTCTTTTTAATCATTTACCAAATATTTTCGACAAATAAACTTCTTTTTATTATTTTTCTTAAACTGCCCTACTACAACGTGCTGGCAAGAAAATGCGCCGTGTAATTTAAAATCTTGTCCCTCATATCTACCTGGGGCCTGCCGATAAGCCTATATCGCTGTCGACAGGCAGCCATGCATTATTTATACTTTCTATCCATTGAGTTACGCCCAAATAAATATTTTGTTTATATATAATATAAATAATTGTTCAAACAAATACTCTGCCTTATCAGATTTAATGCTTATTTGCGACTAGTCGGATGTTATTTTTTGCTTATAAAATTTTAAATACGTAACTTAATTTTAATTAGTTGTTGTTATCGTCATGTTGCAAAAGAAATAATGCCACGATCTCCTCACATACCTTAAAAAGAAGCATATTTTTAATATAAATTGAACATATATTTTAATAAAACTTAGCGTTAAATAAAATTATTGACAAATTGATAACCACTTTCGAAATTTTTACCCTGTAACACTGATGCAGGTATCACCCTAAAATAATTTTTGGTTATTGCTTAGAAAGAAGTAGGTATGTAATTAAAGTTTATTTTGCCAGAAAATATTGTAGTCGAAAAATTATTTACTTGTTGTTTGTGTGTAGTTATTTTATCTTCATCTGGCTTCTTTTCTTATTGATAGACTTTCTACAATTTTTATAATTAATTCAAAATTTAATACCGTTTTGTGAAGATTAAAGCTATTTCTATTTAGATGTTTATTTAGTTTTTGACTTTTTGATATACATATAGTTAATAGTTTTAAGTTGCCTGCAATAACCTAATAATGGTTATTTTAGAAAGAAGTAATTATTTTTGTAATTTTATTTGTTAGCTTTTTCTGAATTTTGAGGTTACCATATAACTTATTATTCCACTCCTCCAACATTTGTCAAATATTTATAATTTACAGAGTTTGTTTAATATGTCTGCTTAGTAAGACAAAATAAGTCAAATTCACATCTACATTAATAACTTGAAATATTTTTCATCTTTTGACAAATTTTCTCAAAGTTTGCCAAATCTCTTCGATCATTATTAAGGTTACGAAAGAAATTTTTAAAAAAGATGTATTCTAACTTTTGGATCTTTGGGCTGTTCTTATCAATAATAATAATTTTTTACACAAGAACATAAAACTATAAAATTGTACATAATAATTATAAAAAAAGCAAAGTGCCTAATCCTTGAATCTGCGTAAAAGCCGATAAATAAAACAAAGGTTGGGGTTAAACTTCATGTTTAATCTATAATCAGTCTGGAGGCCTTAACCATATTAAAAAACATCCCATTCTTGATATTCATCAATTGTGCTGGCTGGCCAAATTCCTTAATCTCTCCCTTTTCTAAAACCATAATTTTGTCACAATCCAGAAGAGAACGCAATCGATGTGCAATAATCAACATAGTGCAAGAGTTAAAATGCTTCTGCATTGTTTCACGGACCAGTTCCTCTGTTTTTGGGTCCATATTGGCGGTAGCTTCATCCATAACAACAATTTTGTTTCTTCTGATGACAGCTCTAGCGATGCAAATTAACTGTTTTTGTCCAGCACTGAAATAACTTCCACAATCTTCTATTTCTAAATGTAGATTTTTAATTATCGAACTTAAGTGAGCAGCTTCAATGGCTTGCCAAATTTCTTGATCGCTGTATTTTCCTTCTGGATCTATGTTGTCCCGGATTGTTCCCGTAAATAAAACTGGATCTTGAGGAATAATAGAAATGTGAGAACGCAACACCTCTAATGACATCATTTTTATGTCGATACCGTCGATAATGATCCGTCCTTTCTTCACGTCGTACAACCGGAAGAGTGCCGCAATGAGGGTTGATTTTCCAGCTCCAGTTCGGCCAATAATTCCAATCTTTTCCTGAGCGTCTATTGTAAAATTGATATTTTTGAGAGCGTTTTCCCGAGAACCGAAAGCTATCGAAACGCCCTCGTAAGAAATTTTTCCATGTTGCGGCCAGTTTTCAGCAACGACACCATTACTCTTTTCTGTTTTCATCTGGGAGTATTCAAGCGTTCTTTCCACTGATGTCATCTGATTTTCAACGTCGGCCCATTGACGAATGCCCGTTCGCAATTTTTCCGTCATCATGAAACTCTGAGTGACCGCCAAGCCGACTTCTCCCGACAAATTCCCTGCAACTGCCAATGAAAGAAATTCTTCAAACAGAAACTTGCCATTTTACCTTTCGAGAAAATCAAAAATCGCGACATAATTATTGCGATGAAGAGCGAGCAAATGTTGTCGAGCCAAAAAATAAAAGTACTCAAACCTGATTGCAAGGTGTAGTTGGCGGATGTATATAAGTCCTGATGTCTATCAAATTCCTCCGTTAGAATGTTCTCAATTTGGAAAGCTCGCACAGTTGTTAAGCCTTCCAGAGTGGCGTTAAGGTGACCGACCAGAGGGCTTCGAGCTATTGTTGACATTGTAATGGTAACTTTTAAAATCTAAACAACTCACTTGACGCATCCAATCGCTTCAAATTTCGGCCTGTCGGCAGATAATATATTCTTAACGATAACAAAATGATGAAGAAGAAAAAAGTTGGAATCAGGAAAGTTACGTTGACAGTTGCAATTACGATAACGATGCATATTAGCAGAATAAATGCCTGAAATTGCAATCATTAGAAACGTTTGGCTTCAAGCTAAACTTTCATTGCCCTCTTCAGCTAAGCAATAATTCTAAGTAGTGAAAGTAAAGAATTTCGATGTCTTTTTGTTATCAAGCAACATGAATAAGTTGCATCTTGACGATGCCTCAAATGTTGTGACCGGTTTGAAAAATTACTACTTACAATTAAAAGATCAAAGAGCACAAACGGAATAATTTCATCAATGGTAGTCAAGTCTTTGGAGAACCTGTTTAAAATATTCCCAATAAAATTTATATCGAAAAACTGCATTTTGGCGTAAGTCACAGCTGTAATCATTTGTTTGTGTAGATTAAGTGACACATTTTTACTGAAAATAAAGAGAACTGCAGCTCTACCAGCAATTAAAAGAATCAGCATCGATATGCAGATCAAATGCAATTTCAGTAAGTAATTTCTTCTCTCCCCATACTTCTCAAGTTGGCTGGTGGAGTTTTGAATAGAGTCATTTGCAGGTGTAACTCCAAGATCAGTCCTAAAACTTATTTTTATTGCCATGCCGTAGAGATCTCAAAAACTCACCATTTACTCCACAATTTATCTATGAGACTGTCACTAACTTGTGCAGCAACAAATACAAGTACAACTCCAAGAAATGCGAGGAACCCACCTCCTAATTTGAAGTATTTCCAGTAAACCGAGTACTTTACTTGTCCAGTTTTGTTAATATCCTGATGAACACTTTTTCTTCTTAACGGACGCCTCAATAACGTCGTGCTTTCTACATTTTCTTCTTCATCTTCAACTAGATCTGCAAGATGTGGTTCAGTTTTCCTTTTGCAAGACTGATAGGTTTCCGTTTGATTCAATTCCAGTAAGGTTTTTACAGATTTGATACGGCCATTTTCAACCACCACGATATTGTTCGCTTCCTCCAAATGATTATGTTCTACCAAAATAACTAACTTACTTTTTAAAAATTTCAAGATACATTCAGCGAAAATAAAGTCACCGACTCGGTGATCTAGAGCTGCTAGAGGATCGTCAAGCAAGTAAATGTCGGAGTTTCTATAAACGGCTCTAGCTAGATTAATTCTGGCTTGTTGGCCTTTGCTCAGGTTCATGCCGTGATCTTCGACAATAGTGTCGTCACCTTCGGGAAGCACGTCAAAATCGTACCTTAACGCACAAACATCGACCACTTCTTGGTACCTAGTTTCATCGAAAGGTTCTCCAAACAAGATATTTTGCTTAATACTAGAAGGAAACATCCAAGGTTCTTGAGAAGCGTACGAAATTCTTCCACCAACTTCGAGATTTCCTTCGTCTGGCTCATATTCGTGAGCTAAACACTTCAAAATTGTACTCTTGCCACTTCCTATAGGCCCTGTCAGTATTGTTAATCCATCTGTTATCGTTAGGCTAACGTTACTTAAAATCTTTTTGTCTTTGATATAAATAGTAACATTTTTTAAAGTCACCTTAAGAGACAAAGGGTTTACAGGTTTTATCATATTAATTTCTTTATAGTTTAGAACTTCCTCAATTCTCTTCATTGAGGCGTAAAACTCCGCCATTTGCGTGACACCACTAGCAAATAAATCGCTCAAATTGTAGGCGATGTGTTGGTAACAACGTAACATGAAGTAGAAGGTTTCAGCAGTCATCGGGTTTCCTAACCAGATGGAAGCGAAGAACATCAAATAGAAGGAGATGTATCTTGAAATTGAGGCAGTTACCAAAACGAGTAATTTCAAAGCGCACATTTGAAAAGTCAACTGTACTTCGCTCCTGCAACACCCCTTTACGTTAAGAAATCAACTACTTTATAACATTTACCTTCTAGCTGCATTTATTTTAGTAGTAAAATATTTTTCCCAAGAGTACATCTTCAGTATTTTGATTGTTGAAAGGGCTTCTTTGGTTCTTTGCAATCTGACGTCGGTTTTTTTGCAAATGTTTTTCCTCAACTTGCTGCCCCATCTTCCCATTAACACTAAAACAATAAAAGAAATTTTGGAAACTGAAAACAATTTTTCTTACCTTGCAGGGGCATTGCAATTACCAAAACGCTCACCCCTACAAATGCAGCCGTTCCTAGTGCGTTGTATAAAACATAAACAGCTACTATAGTTATTATACTTCCAATCCAAAGGGCATTAGCACAAGTGACAAAAGTTTCAAGGGATTGAACGTCTTTAGTGATTAACGTAACAATTTTTCCAACAGAAGTAGCACCCCAATTGGAATTAACTCGTAGCGACTTTCTGTAAATCAGCGAACTTATTGCGGTTCGAGCTTTAATGCCGATTCCAGTTAACATTAGATGATAATTGTTGTTGAAAACTCCTTCGGCGATGTTAAGGATTACAACAATTGCGGCGTAACTTACAGCATGGTGCATTGTCAATTCTTGTTGATCCACCAGAAAATACGTTATAAATTTACTTAAGGCGTATGGTTGGAGAATTCTGCAAAAAAAAAAATTACAGGTATTTTAAATTAAATATTTGTCACTTTGCTTACATCACAACTGAAGTAACGGCGAGTTGAGTAAATCCCATCAAAAAATAAGTTTTGCCGTAAGTGCTCCATAGCACCCGAAAAATTGAACTTTGACCAACGCACTTTTGAGTTTTCCAAGCTTTCTCTATCGCGTCGCCTAATTTGCTAGACCTAAAGCTTTCGGGTACTTCGTACAAATCGTCTTCTTGTAATTCCCGTCTGAATCCATTTCTGAACACTGGTAGTATGTGTCTGAAATTGGAATTAGGCGAAAGATAGCACAAAAGTGACACAACTTACATAAAAAATATCTGGGACAATATATTTGCTTTGTCCTTGGGATGGACTTTTCTTCTAATATTTGGCAAATGGTTCATTGTAAACTGTTTTTAAAAATCTGGTCTTTTGGGAAAAAAAATCTACCTGACCCACCCTTCAAAAAAAGCATCTACATTTATGGTTCTGAGGTGTGTCTATATTTTGATCGACTTAAAATAAAAATAAAACAATAAACTTGGACTACTTTAGCTGAATAGTTGACTCAACAAAACTATTGATTTAAGCTGACTGCACAATATTTTAATTCAACGCGGAGGCAACCACATGAAGTGTTAATTTATCAAAATATAGTACCTACTGGTATTATCTAATTATTACTTGCATATCTATTTTCCCTCTCTTCTTTATCGCGTTGTAATTTTTCATGTAGGTAGAGGTAGTAAGAGCTTTTCCTCTCTCTTCCACCATTTGTCTGTCAACTCTCTACAACTTTCAGAAATTCCTTAAAATTTCTGTGAAAAACTAATTTGTTAACCAAAATAAGCAAAATAGACTGTTTTGTTAATATGTAGAGTGTAAGACATTTGTCTATGTAGAATATTATCAAATAAAATTTGTTGTCGGACTTTCCCAAAATTTATAGAATTATATAATATTATATACCGGATGTTCATTTTGAGAGGAAACGGGCATTTTCTGCTAAACTACATGTAAAAAAATTTTAAGTAAAGGTACTGCACAAAAAACAGTCTTGTCAAATATGCTTTTCAACATTTTTATTCACTTGTCATTTAATCAGAAATTATATCAACTTTATTATTTCAAATAGCAACACATTATTTTTTTAGCAATTTCTGGTGAATAATTTAATTCTGAATCCAACGATGTATTACAAAGGGGTTGTTCTATAAGAGAAATTTTGAGAAAAATGACTGAATGTGAAATTACAATTTGCGGCACACCCTTACTTGATAATGTGAAAAGTTCTTACGCCGATCCACAGGTAAAAAATAAGATAGAGGGATTATGGAATTATTGTTGAATGCAAATGACATTGACATTGACAGTGACAAAAAATTGACTTTTTTGCTCGATTTTGAACAATACGACTTCGTGAACGCTGTTTGAAGAAGATGTGCTATGTGCATGGCACAAAATGGAATACAGTTCAAACATTTATTTTAAAGCCATATCATTTGCATTTAACAATAATTCCATAATCGCTCTATCTTATTTCTTACTTGTGTCTCGGCGTGAAAACTTTTCACATTATCAAGTAAGACTATGCCATGAAATGTAATTTCACATTCAGTCATTTTTTTCAGAATTTTTTTTATACAACAATTATCTACCAGAAATTGCTAAAAAAATAATGTGTTGCCATTTGAAATAATAAAGTTGATATCATTTCTGATTAAATGACAAGTGAATAAAAATGTTGAAAAGCATATTTGAGAAGACTGTATTTTGTACAATAGCTTCCATTAAAAACTTTTTTTATAAAGTGTATAGTTAGGAGAAAATGCCCGTTTTTTCTCAAAATGAACATCCGGTATAATTTTTTAAATAGCCATTTAAAAAATTTTATGTTTTACAGAAGTATTTTTAAGCCGTCTGAAATAACATAATCATAATTTTTTTAGGATACAGAAGATTTTTGTTAATGTTATTTGTTATTTTACAAATTTTTACAATTTGATTTTCTGGCCCTTCCACCATTTTTCACATTCCATAATTTGCATAATTTCTCACAATTTGTTAAGAAAATTACTTCGCTACTTTCTATCTATAAATTTGTGTAGCAGAATTTCTTGAACCTGCTTATTATTACACTTCAATATGTTCAGGACAAAAAAATAATGAAAAGTTTACTTTAGTGTCTGTGAACTTATTCACAATAGTAATTATTTACTTTATACTATCAGTATACTAGTCATTACAAGACACAAGGCAGCAAAAGAAATACCTACAAGATTATAACTATTCTTATTGTAAAAAAAAGTTATAGCTGTTTTCTAATAACAAGCTGTCAACAAAGTAGGAGCTTGCTATAAATTTATAAATAGGTAGCAATAGGTATGAATGATATACAAAGTAACTATTTTATATGAGATAATAACTGAACGTTTTGTTAATAAATAGAGAACACATACAACCACATTATGTAAAGTGCCATTAATTTTATGAATTAATTCATCAATAAATGGTATCTCGGAATTCAAGAAACCAGTACCTTACCAGTGGCATTATACAAAATTGAGCGCTAGATGTATTCTATCTACTATAATAAGAGGGCAAAGAAGAAATAGTGAGTTTGACTTAAACAGGTCTGTTTAACTGCCTCCAAGAATAATATAATTGTTGGAGTTTTAATATAATTCTGTATTATTAACGCCGTATCGCCGTATCTTGGGTAAAAAACTTTTGTCCTAATAATACATGATATATCTACTTTAATTTATTTGTAGCTTAGTGCTACAAATACGAATTATCTATTAATAATTACTCTAATCGCTGATACCATGGAAAATGAACTGGTAAGTTAAGTAGGACGTGTCAAATAAAAGTGTAACTTTAATCTAGACTCATTTAACTGGACTAATTAGATGTTTTACAAAAAACGAATTCTTAAACCTTATCACATGTAACACGTTATCGTGAGCTTCATGAGGCCTTGTAACGTTATAAATATTCAAAAAAACGGTGTTTTTTTTAGAAACTGTTAGAAACTCTTTTTGGCCAAGAAGAGATCAGAAATGGGCCTGATCGGCCCGAAGCCGGCAGTGGGCATTTCTCCAAGATAGCTAAAGAGCGCCCCCAAGAAGTGGATGTCTGAAAGGCATTCTAGGGAATGGGAGGCGAGCGTAAGTATACCTCGACAGTCGAGGATCTTTATTTCAGATTCCGATCAGCAAAGAACAGCTGAGTTGCTGAGGATCAACAGGGAAGACCTAAGGAAGGCGGTTGGACTGCTCACGGGACACTGTCTCCTCAGAAGACACCTCTACATCGTGGGGTCTCTTGAAAGCCCTATGTGCAACAGGTGTAAAGAGGAGGAAGAAACGCTTCTTTATGTACTGTGTCACTGTCCGGGTCTTGCTGCACAGAGATCCAGGTACCTAGACTTTCTCCTCCTAGACGTGAGTGAAATCAGGAGAGCTCCTATGAGCAGGCTACTAGGCGTCATCAGTATCACTGGCATGCTCTAAAGGGGTCTCTAGAAACCTAACAGGGGTGCACACAATGAGCCTATTTGGTCTCAGTGTGCGGCTCGGCGATTAGCCGGGCCCCCACGCTCGAAAAAAATTGAAACTTTTTTTAGACAATTTAAAACAATTATTAAAATTGCCATTAATTTCTGTCGTGGTGTTGAATTGACTGCCTAGTTGCGGTCTAGAGAAATTATGGTGGTAGTCGGCCAAATCACAAAGAAACATCCCCAGTTTTCAATGGCATTTTTGTCGAAAATATTTATATTTATATTTAGAACTAACTTTTTAGAAGTTTCTGCCAGCTGCAAGTTTGACTCTTGAAACAAATTCAAACTTGGGTGGCCTTTGCTATTGAGACATTCCCATTTGAAGAAGATAGCAGGCTATAGCAACAGCTAAACGGTATTTGGATACGTAACTAATACTTTCAAAAATTGTATAATTGTCGGAACTGTCCTCCTGCCGGATATCACCGTTCCTTCTTGATTCTTTGTGGAAATAAATTAACTTCGAAGGATTTCAGCAATAAGTCATTTGTGCATTAATTTGTGGATAAAAGATAAGATAAGATAGAAGCTCAAATTATCACAAGGGGGTGAGATTTGCTTATTATTGCTTTTTAAGCAACTTTTCTAAAAAGAATTATGATGTTTAGAAATACAACACACGGTGGAGGAACTAAGTGAAGTGTTTTTAAACATTTATCATAAATTACGACTGTCACAGAAAAACTACCTCCAAAGTCGTGTAGGCGGTTCAAAATCGACAAGAATAAGTCATAAAATTAAAGTCAAAAATTTCTATTTCTTTGATTTATTTTTTACCCCAATCGTTAGAAATTTCAAAAACTTCTATAATTGCTATCGTTTGCCCAAACGTGACGAAATTAGCCTTTTTTCTTGTAATTGACTCTTCTGAATTCAAATTTGAGCTCAATGACTGCACAAAACTGTTTTTTGAAAATTGCCACTTCTGACCTAAATTAACATAAAAGTCTCGTATCTGGATTTAGCTATAGGGGCTGTTGGGTCTCAGAGGAAGCAGTTGTGCCAAAAGCTTCGCGCTCAAGCTGCTTGATCGACCGCCACTATCTCAATCGACTCATAAAAGGCTGTGTAGATAGACCATCAAAGCCTCGGATCAATCCGAGCGTTCCGAGGTCTTTTTGACGGTTCTTTCGACATCACTATTATGATTGGTTGCAATTAAAAATGTTGCCGCAAGAAGTAGTACAAGGTTTGATTTTGCTTCTGCTCGGTCGGTAGGTTACATTTGTAAAATTTAAGAAACCAATAAAAGCTTTATATTTGTAATAAATTCATAAAATGTACTTAAAAAAGGAACAAACAATGAATGTTCCACAGGTAAACTAAAAACCATATAAAATAGATGTCTTCTATTAGCTCCTATAACTCTCGACGCAATAAATGGAGAAATATTTTTCTTTACGTAGAACATTTTCACAGAACCTGTGCAATATGGGTAGTTTTAAGCTTGTGCAGATAAGAGCCCAGCTTTCTTGACCATTTTGTAAAAGTTACCATTCTTATTTTCCAAAAGATTTTTTGGCTCGTCAAACTCGATAATTTCACCCTTATCCAGCACCATCACCTTGTCCGAATGCAAAATTGATTGCAACTTATGAGCAATAGTGAACACGGTACATGAAGCTAAATTCCGCTGAATGGTCTCGTGAATCAAAATATCAGTTTCGTGATCCATGTTAGCAGTGGCTTCGTCCAGCACAATTATCTTATTATTTCGAATAACGGCCCTCGCCAGACAAATCAATTGTCTTTGGCCGATACTGAAATTGGTTCCGTTTTCCTTAATTTCGAAGTCCAGAGCGGGAACTAACTTCTTCAAATTGGCAGTTTCAATTGCCTTCCAAATTTCTTCATCTGAATACTGGCCTATGGGATCAATGTTGTCCCGAATTGTTCCTGTAAACAACACCGGATCTTGGGGAATAATTGAAATTTTTGACCTTAATTGTTTGAGCGAGAGAGTTTTTGTGTCGACGCCATCAACAGTTATTTTCCCTTCGACCTCGTAGAGCCTGAAGAGGGTGGAGATTATCGACGATTTTCCAGCACCAGTCCGCCCTACAATCCCAATTTTTTCTTGAGGTTTTACAATAAACGAGATGTTTTTCAAAACTTTTTCAGGAGAGTTTGTGTAAGTTAACGAAACGTTTTGGTATTGGACTTCCCCTGATTTCGGCCAACTGTTCGTTTCGGAGCCTTGGATGCTCTCTTGCTTAACTTCGGTGTATTCAAGGACTCTCTCCACTGAAGTCATTTGGTTCTCTATCTCCGCCCATTGACGAATCGCCCATTGCAAGCTTCCAATCATCAGGAAAGCTTGCGATATCGCTAGCCCCACGTTGCCAGCCTCAGTTTCTATAAATAAAAAAGTTTCTGCAATTCAACTACATCAATGAGAACGTTACCTTCATTCGCGAGTAAGAAGCGTAGTATGATGCCAGTTATAAAAAACGTGCATAAAGCATCCATGTAAAATCCAAAAGCTCTCATACTGCACTGAAAAGTGTAAGTGGCGGAAGTGTAAAGGTCTTGGTGCTTGTCGTACTCATCTCTGAGAATATTCTCGGCCTTGAAAGCTCTAATGGTAGTGAGTCCTTCCAATGTAGCGTTGAGATGCCCAACTACAGGACTCCTTGCTGAAACATTTAGAGTTAAGGGCATATTTTTCAAAATTGTCTAATCTTACTAGAAGCATCCAATCTCTTTAAACTTCTGCCAGTCGGAATATAGGCTCTTCGCATAAGCGTCAGCAAAATAAAGAACATTGCTGTTGGTATCAAAAATGTGACGTTTACTGTAGCAATTAGAATTATGATGCCAGCTTGGTACAGAAACGTCTGAAATCAATAAAGAGAAGGTGAAACGTGGTAAATATTTTTTAATTACCAAAAAGAGGTGGTAGAGAACGAAGGGGATTGACTCGTCTATAGTCGCCAAATCTTTTGAAAATCTGTTCAAAATATTGCCAATAAAGTTAGTGTCAAAGAAATACATGGTCGCGTTAACAACGTGAGTCACCATGTATTTGTGTAGTCTAATCGAAGCTTTTCTTGCGAAAACGAAGAGGGCGAATGATCTAGATAAAGAAAAAACAGCTGATCCGACAATAGCAAAAGTGTATAAATGCAATGTAAAATTCCTCTTTGCTACAGTTTCTTCATAATGTTCCGATTCAGTAAAATTGTTGGTGGTGTAATTGGAAAGAATTTGTTCAAGATTTACCCTTCAAAGAATAAATGTTTAGTGTTAGATTACAAATATTTACTATACACTCACCATTTACTGACTAGTTTATCGGCATAGCTGTGAAAGAATTGACCAACTACGAAAATGGAAAACACACAACAAAAGACAAAAATTCCACCTCCAAACTTGATATATTTTTTATAAACCGCCATGGCCACTACACCTTCTTGCTTCTTTTCGTGGTAAATTTTTCTTTCCGTCGTGGTTTCAGTTATTAACTTGCTCTCTTCGTTTGTGTCGTCCTCTTGCACGTCCTCGTCCTCACTTTCAACAAACTTCTTGTTGTCTCCTAAATTTATTTCATTCTCAATGATCTCCGTAGATTTTGCTACCGATTTGATCGTGCCTTTTTTCATAATCACCACTGTATCAACATCTTTGACGTGTTTGGTGTTGTGGGTAACCAACACAACGAGTTTATTTCTCAAGAACTTCATAATACACTCGTTAAAGATAAAATCACTAACGTGGGCGTCAAGAGCCGATAAGCAATCATCCAGCAAATAAATATCGGCGTCTTTGTAAACAGCTCTGGCTAAATTAACCCTAGCCTGTTGACCCTTACTCAAGTTCATGCCTCTATCTTCGACTATTGTCGCGTCTCCGGAAGCCAACAAATCGAAGTCGTAACGTAGAGCGCAAACTGTTAGAACTTGCTGGTATCGTTCTTCGTTGAAAGCTTCGCCGAAGAGGATGTTTTGTTTGATTGATGATGGAAAGAGCCAAGGTTCTTGAGAGGCGTAAGACATTTTGCCTTGAATTTCCACGTTACCGCTGGAAGGTTCGTAGTCTTGAAGAATAGTTTTCAGGAGAAAACTCTTACCGCTACCCACAGGCCCAGCAATTAGCGTTAGACCCATCTCGATGTTTAGGTTGATGTCGTAGAGGACTGTGAGGTCTTTTATTCGAACGTCGACGTTTTTTATTATAATTCTTGGTTTAATCGTCCTGCCTGTAGTGGATTCGGGTGATTGCAGTTCGAGGGCTTTCAAGACATTTCCAATGCGTTTCATGGACGAAAATAATTCTCCAGTTTGGCCAATTCCAATCGGAAATAAAACACTGATGGTGAACGAAAGAATTTGGAAGCAGCTTTGAATGAAATAAACAACTTCCGCTGTTAGATTGTTGCCCAGCCAAACGTGCGTCATCAGCAAAATATAGAAGGCAAGTTTAGCGTTTAAACTACCTATTGTCAATACTATGAACCTTGAGTAGAAAATGTTGTGCATACTCTTGATCTCCTTTCTGAAAACTATAGTCAAATAGGGGAAAAAGTTTGCTTTAACTTACTTTCTCGCCGTCATAGCTTTGTTGGTGAAAAACTTTTCCCAGGTGTACATTTTGATTATTCGAATTGCGGACAGCATTTCTTGGGTGACTTGCAATCTTTCATCGGATCTTTTACACATTTTCATTCTCAATCGCGCAACCAGAGTCCCGAAATAAACTGGAAACTAGAATTATACCTGAACTAAACAAAAAAAAAACTCACCCTGAACTGGCATGAGCAAGAATAGGAAACCAACCCCCGTCACTGCGGCAAGTCCAATTTTGTTGTAGATTATGTAACAAATTATTATGCATTTAAAAATTCCAATCCAAATGCTGTTGGCGAAATGAACAAAAGATTCCAGAGACTGAACGTCTCTTGTGATGTGGGTCACCACTTTGCCTACTGAAATTTCTTCGAGACGAGAGGGGCTCAATTTGAGAGTTTTCCGGTAAATAAATGAGGAGAAGGCTGTTCGCATTCGAATCCCTAATGCTGTGACGATCAAGTAATAATTGTGGGAGTAAATGGTGTTGACTATGTTGAGAATTATTAGGAGACTTGCGTAGTAATAGGCATCGTACGTTGTGAGTTGAGTTTGGCCGGTCACAAAATAAGCGATCAATTTGCCTTGAGCGTGAGGTTGGAGGAAGCTAAAATTTTACTACTTAGTAACCAAGAAGATTAAGAAACTAGTAAACCAACATTATTATCGAGTTGACGATAAGTTGAACGACACCGATTATCAAGTATTTCCATCCGTAACAGGCCCATAACAGTCTGACCATTGACAACTTCTTTACGGCTTTCTGCTTCTCCCATTCCGCCTCGAGTTGGTCGCCCGCTGCCTTAGAAGATAGCGAGGGTAGAACTTCGTATAAATCGTCCTCTTCTAAATCCTTCTTAAATCCCTTTCTGAACAGTTTTAAGGTGTAACTGAAAATTATCGGTTAATTTAACAACGATCATTTTAGGATAACTTACAAGAATGAGAGAACCGAAACTATGTTGGCGGTTTGTTCGGGATGCAGCTTCCGCTTTAGTTTCTCAACGTGATCCATGACGCACCCTAAAGCAGCTTCATATTACTATTTTTGGAACCAGGTTATTGTCTGTAACTGGAAAAAATAATTTTATCTAATCAAAGTAAATACAAATAGTTTTGAAGAGAATTTGCTTTAGACACAAAGAGGTTTAATTTTAAAAAAATCCCTAGGAGTCGGCGGGTCGTAAAAAGTTTTTTTATTGTTAAGTAAGCTTCGACAAATAATGCGAGTTGCTATAGCCTTGCGGGATAGCCATCAAACTTAAAAAAGACAATAGAGTTGTATCAAGGTTTTCAACTCTATTTGTTGAAGGATTGTGCATTTTTAGTTAATTTAAATGTGATTTATGCTCCCTTTTATCTCGATGTTTTAGATTCAAACTTGTTCAGACGCGCCTCAATCTATTGCTGGTCATGCCTCTTAATTCAGAATATGTAATTCTGTTGATTTTTGCATTCAACTATAATAATCTCTATGATTTCTCTTTACTTAGAGTCCAATTTCAAGTTGGACGTTGCGATTAGTTGCAGTAATAGCAAAAAAATTGTACGGAAGCGTCTATGGGTCACGAAATTAAAATAAAATTATTTTTTTCAATATATTGGATTTATTTTTTCAATATATTGAAAAGAAATTTAATATATGTATTGGAAAAATATCTAATATATTAAAAAAATTAATGCAATATATTGAAAAAAAATCCAATATATTGGAAAAAATAATTTTATTTTAATTTTGTGACCCCTAGACGCTTTCGTGAAATTGGGTAAATTTATTTATAATAATAATATTTTTTTTAATATTAAGATTATATTTGCAACTGTTCTCCTTGCCGCAAAGTAACAAGCGGATCTGTTACTTTGCGGTCGGATCTGTCATTTCTCTAAGAGAAAATGTAAAATAGAGAAAATATTAAAATTTATTACTCGGGTAACATTATTGAAGCCAAAATAGTTCACTTTCAATCAAATTTTGAAGCCAATAACTGCAAATGACCTGTAGATGATGAAAAGTTGAAAATATTTTATAGCATCGATCTAAAGTAGTACCTACAAATTTTTAGCAACTTTATAAATTTGTGAGGGGGTGAGTCAAAGCTGACTCGCCGATTTGTCTAGCTAACCTCGCAAACAACGAGGATTGGCTGGATAATCATTGTCGCAACTTATAACATAAAATTGTACTCTTATGGACCAATTTCAACTCGACGGGCGGAGCAGCGCAAATCGGTTGCGTTCAATTTCAACTACTCAATGCAAGTTGCTACGAATTAAATTTAGCGCCGATATTTACAAAATTGAAACGAATTTGACATTTGACAAAAACGTTAAGTTACATCGGCATCGGTCCTATTTGACTTAATTTGATGTAAATCGAGCGGCTCAATAAAATAAGGAGTTAAAATTAAGAGTAAAGGAACGGAGCAAGCTGGCGCAACTGATCGGAGCAGCGTAAATTTTACACCGATATTTTACTCCCGGCGCAACTCGAGTTGAAATTGATCTTTAGAAAATAGCAAAGAATTTTCTACTTATGCCACTAAATCTGGTTTTAACTATTAAATAAAAAAAAAGTTTTGAGTTTACCCTTCTTTATTAATCTCATCTCTTACGCTATTTTTACACTTACAACTGACTAATATAACTACAAGAGAGTACAGCAATTTCTCTAAGCTGGTTCTGGGAGAAGTCCTGCCTTTTGCACCATCTTGTAGAAGGCTCCATTTTTGTTTTCAAGCAGGGTGGCTGGGTCGTCAAACTCAACAATTTCGCCCTTATCCAGAACCATGACCTTATCCGATTGCAAAATCGAATGCAACTTGTGAGCCACACTGAAAACGGTGCAATCGGCGAGGTTCTTTTGGATAGTCTCGTGAATTAAAGCGTCAGTTTCGTGGTCCATATTGGCGGTAGCCTCGTCGAGAACAATAATTTTATTATTACGGACTGCAGCTCTGGCCAAGCAGATCAGTTGTCTCTGTCCAACGCTAAAATTTGAGCCGTTTTCGGTGATTTCATACTCCAAATCCGGCACTAATCGTTTCAAATTTGCGATTTCTATCGCACGCCAAATTTCCTGATCTAAATATTGCCCTATTGGATCAATGTTATCCCGAACTGTTCCTGTGAAGAGCACTGGGTCCTGGGGAATTATCGAAATTTTTCCGCGCAAGAACTCCAACGATAGAGTTTTGGTGTCAGTTCCATCGATGCTGATTGTACCCTCAACCTCGTAAAGTCTGAAAAGAGTTGAGATTATCGAGGATTTCCCAGCACCAGTTCTGCCAACTATCCCAATTTTTTCTCGAGGCTTCACAGTGAAGGTTAAGTTCTTCAGAACTCGCTCTGGGGAGTTGGTGTAGGTTAACGAAACGTTTTTATATTGCACCTCGCCTTGTTTCGGCCAGTTTTCTTTGACTAAACCTTGTTTGTTTTCTTGTTTAACATCGGTGTATTCGAGCACTCTTTCTACTGACGTCATCTGATTCTCTATTTCAGCCCATTGCCGAATTCCCCATTGAAGAGTTCCTGTCATCATAAAAGCCTGGGATATCGCCAAACCTACGTTTCCGGCCAAAGTATCTGGATAATGATTAAGGGTTATTTTCGTTAAAACTTAACACCATTAGACTTACCATGGTCCACAACCAGAAATCTAGCTACTATTACCCCGATGAAACAAGCGCAGATAGTGTCTAAACAATATGCAAAAGCTCTCATGCTGCATTGCATTACGTAAGTGGCGGAACTGTAAAGATCCTGATGCCTATCAAACTCGTCCTTCAATATGGACTCAGCCTTAAAAGCTCTGATTGTAGTTAGGCCTTCCAGAGTGGCGTTCAAGTGGCCGACGACAGGACTACGTGCTACAAAATTTTTGAAATCGATTAACTCTCAACAACTTTCCGGCTTCTCTTACTAATTGCATCAAGTCGTTTCAAGTTTCTTCCTGTCGGGATGTATAACTGTCTTATCACTGCCAATATTACAAAAGTAATAGCAGTTGGAATTAAAAACGTCGCGTTAACAGTAGCTATAAGGGTTATTATGCCCAACAACATTAAAGAAACCTATAGAAAACGTTAGTAAAGTTTTTGAAATTTTAAGTTAAACTCACCCTAAAGACATGGTAGAAAACAAAAGGGAGACTTTCGTCAATGTTTGTGAGATCCTTCGAAAACCTGTTTAAGATATTGCCAATAAAGTTGGTGTCAAAGAAGTGCATGGTAGCGTTAACCACGTTGTCGATCATGCGTCGATGCAGGTTGAGCGAAGCCTTTCTGGCAAAAATAAATAAAGCGAGTGCTCTGCCAAAACTTAAAACTCCAGATGCCACTATTAAGATGGTATACAAGTTTAGCATCCGGTCGCGCTTCTCTACCAGTTCAATGTATTCTGGAAGATCAGTAGTGTTGGTGACTGTGTAGTTGGAAAGACCCTCTTCAAAATTTACCCTAAAACTCGCAAAGTTCAACAGTGTTAGTTCGGAAAGAAAAAAGTTACCATTTCGCCACTAGCTTATCGGTGTAGCTCAAAACGAATTGCGCCACAGCATAAACTGAGAAAACCGCAAAAATTGCAAAGAATCCTCCCCCAAAACCTATGTATTTCTTGTAGACATCCATGTCAACTTCTCCTTTCTTCTTAACTTCTTGGTAAACTTTACGTTCAGTTGTGGTTTCTGTTATCAATTTTTCCTCTTCATCACCTGCGTCGTCATCGTTAATTTCGTCGACGTCTTTTTCCACAACGTCCTTTTGCTTTTCGCCTTCGAGGTCATTCAAAATTTCTTTAACTTCGATTTCTGAAGGCTTAATATTAGACTTGATTCTTCCATTTTTCATTATAATAACATTGTCAACATCTTTCAAATGATTGGTATTGTGCGTTACCAAAACAACTAACTTGTTCCGTAAAAATTTCATGATGCACTCGTTGAAGATGAACTCACTTACGTGGGCGTCCAAAGCCGACAAGCAATCGTCCAGAAGATAAATATCGCTTTCCTTGTAAACAGCCCTAGCTAAATTAACTCTAGCTTGCTGGCCTCTGCTCAAGTTAACTCCACGATCTTCTACTATAGTTTGGTCACCCGCTGAGAGCAAGTCGAGGTCGTAAATTAAAGCACAGACGTGGAGGACTTGTTGGTATCTTTTTTCGTCGTAAGCTTCCCCAAACAAAATATTCTGTTTGATGGAAGAAGGGAAAAGCCAAGGTTCTTGGGGTGCGTATGAGATTCTCCCGTGAGTTTCCAAATTTCCGCTAACTTCGTAATCCTGAAGAATGGTTTTCAGTAGGAAGCTTTTGCCGCTTCCAACAGGTCCTGTCACCAAGTTAACGCCCATGCCTAGATTCAAGTTGATTAGACTCAAAATTTCCTTGTCTTTGAATTCCACGGAAACGCTTCTCAACACTATTTTCGGTTTGAGAGTCATTTGGTCGTTTTGAGGCGGAGCTTGGATCTCCATGGCTTTCATAACGTTTCCGATTCTCTTAACCGAAGCGTAGAGTTCTCCCGTTTGGGAAACACCAAGAGGGAAAAGAACGCTTAAAGTGTGGTTCAAAATTTGGAAGCAACTCGTGATGAAGAAAACAACTTCAGCGGTTATGTGGTTGCCCAACCAAATGTAGGTTATTATCAAAATATAGAACGCCACTTTTCCATTCAGAGCTCCAATAACCAAAACTATGAATTTTAGATAAAAAGTTTTGTGCATGCTTGAGATTTCTTTCCTGAAATTTTAAAGGTTTCAAAATTTGCGACAAAAGCTCTCCTGTTACTTACTCTCTCGCGTCATAAATTTTCTTGTTGAAAAATCTCTCCCAAGTGTACATTTTTATAATTCTAACCGCCGAAAGAGTTTCTTGTGTTATTTGGAGTCTTTCGTCTGTTTTTTTGCACATCTTCATTCTCAATTTCGCTGCCCAACTGCCAAGAAAAACTAAAATCGACAATTAGCTGGCAAAATTGCTCGGCGGGCCCTTACTCTGGAACGGCATAATGATGAAAAAGAATCCGATACCGGCAAAAGCAGCTGGTCCAATTTTGTTGTAGATGATGAAACAAACTATAGCAGTTTTGACCAATCCGATCCATAAATCGTTGGCGAACGTGATAAACTGTTCGAAAGAGTGCACATCTTTGGTCATCAAAGTTACTATTTTTCCAATAGAGATGTCGCCAAGTTTTGAGGGACTCAGCTTGAGAGCTTTCCGGTACATAAAAGAGCAGAAAGCCGTTCGCACTCGAATCCCCAAACTCGTCAGAGCAAAAAAGTAATTGTGGACGTAAACGCAGTGGATCAAGTTGAGTCCTACCACCAAAGACGCGTAGAAGAAGGCGTCACTTCTTGTCAATTCGGTTTGATTGGGAACGAAATAAGCAACCAATTTTCCCAATGCTCTCGGCTTCAAGAGACTGACAAAGAATTAATTGGCAACCAACGCTGCATACTTACATTAGAGTCGTTTTGACGGTAAGTTGCATGGCACCAAGAGCCACATAATACCAGCCGTAACAAGACCATAGCAAGCGAAAAATTGATGGATTTTTCCTCCTGGTCTTTTGCTTCTCCCACTCCGCCTCCAGTTGATCCCCTAGTTTCTTAGATTCCAAGTTGGGGAGAATCTCGTAAAGATCATGCTCGTCTAGGTCTTTCTTGAACCCTTTTCTAAACAATCCCAAGGAGTAGCTGCAAACCGGAAACGTTTCAGTTTAACTGCGAGCCGCTGATGCGCTTCTTACAAAAAAGTGATGACGGAGAGCAGGTTTGCTTTGAGACGGGGATGCTGCTTTCTCTTCTCCTTCTCTAAATGATCCATGCTGCTTCTGTTTGCGCCGCTACTGTGACATTACCGCAACGCCATCGCTGTTGTGAATATAAAAAGAAATCTCGCTATCTTATCTCAACAAACACAAAAACTTTTTCACAAATCTGTTTCCAAATACTAACGTCTCGTCGTTTGGAAAGACTTTAAATAACTTCGTCAGCATCGCGATTATGGACCTAAAACCCATGGCACTCACGAACTGGTTTTGGCCAACACGTGTTGAAACTTCTTAAAGAAACACTAGTACGTCACGAACAATGTTAGATTTACAATTGCATTAAGCAGAAGTAACTTCTATCAACACGCCGTTATAGAGCAATTTATTATTTAAGACGTGCTTTTAACCTTGCGGATGTTGCTTTAATAATATTTATTTGTGCATTTCGGCTTGACAATGGCAGCAGAAACTGTAGGTTCATCATGAGTGTTGTAATTTTGTCCTATTTGTCTTTACACTATGTTTACCGGCGCGTCTATTGGAAAGCTATTTGCTTGGGGTAATATCGAAAAAAATTTTACAGACCAACCTATCGCATTAACAATATTGGTCCCAATTCCGACACGTGCGGTTATCTTCATAAGAAAATTCATTTAATAAAAAAATATTTAATGTTCTAGTAGACTATTGTTAAAAAAAGACTCTTGTTTGGTAATACTTTTTTAGATTCTTTTGATTAAGAGGACTGACCTGGAGGAAGCCTGGACCCAACAATTCTCACCAATGCACCAACAATAGTAATGTTTAACATAATTTCAATTTATCGTACTTGAACCTTAATCCAACAATTTAGATCATCTCAAGTAAACTACTGGTGAGAGTGGGCGCCTTAGTAATTTACCTACAAATTGACCGTAATTGGCTAATGCGTCCATCGTTTAGCGCCAAAAGAAAAAGTGCTAAATTAAATTATCCAATAATTCAATTTATTCACGTCCTTTTAACCATTTCGTGAAACAAACTCGCTGTATTTCCAATCAAATTATCGGGGGCATCGATCTCCACAATTTTGCCGTCGTTGACCACCATCACCAGATCCGAAGACAACACGGACACCAATCGATGAGCAATGACGATCACGGTGGAAGTTGCAAAATTTTTCTCGATGACGTCCCGGATTAAGGCGTCGGTTTCGTAGTCCATATTAGCAGTGGCCTCGTCGAGGATCACTATTTTGTTGTTGCGAGCCATGGCACGTGCCAAACAAATTAGTTGCTTTTGTCCAGCACTCAAATTGCCAATTTTCGCCGTTAAATTGTCCACTACGTTGTCGAGTTTGGCAATTTTGATAATCCTCCATAACTCCTCATCCGGCAACTTTCTCAGCGGGTCGATATTATCCCTGTAAGTTCCCGAAAATATTATCGGATCTTGAGGAATTATCGATAAACTAGAACGTAGAAATTCCAGCGATAACGTCTGGATATCAACATCATCGATCGCTATAACGCCTTGAGTGTCGTAGAGCCGAAACAAAGTTGACACAATTGAGGACTTCCCAGCCCCAGTTCTCCCCACTATTCCTATCTTCTGGTTGGGTTTGATGGTGCAGTTAATGTTGTTCAAAACCGGTTTCGAATTTTGGTCATAAGTCATCGAAACGTTCTTGAAGACAATTTGGCCTTGCTTCGGCCAGGAATCCACGGTTTTGCCTCTCTTGTCTTCCTGCTTGACTTCTGTGTACTCGAGAACTCTCTCCACTGAAGTCATCTGGTTCTCAAATTCCGACCAAATCCTGATGCCATACTGCATAAGACCCGATAAGGCAAACGCTTGAGAAATTGCCAAACCAACATTTCCAACAGTTGTGTCTACATTAAAGAAGCATTAGGCAAAAGTTTTAAAAATTTAACCAATTACCATTGGGAATTATCAAAAATCTTGCAATCACTAACGCGATGAAAAGTGAAGACATCCCATCTAAAACAAAGGCGAGGGCTCGAGAACTGCAATGGAGGGTGTAATTTGCTGAAGTATACAAGTCTTGATGCTTATCAAACTCGTCAATAATAATTCCTTGAGCCTTACCAGCTCTAATTGTCGTCAAACCTTCCAAACTGGCATTCAAATGTCCAATTAGGGGACCTCGTGCTAGAAACGCCACGTTAAGCAAAGGCGAAATTTCTTTGAAGAAACTTACTTGAGGCGTCAAGTCTTTGCAAACTTCTTCCGGTTCTTTGGTACACAAACCTAACGAAATAGGCGATAATGAAGAAGACGACGAATGGTACTAAAAACAAGGGGTTGACTGTCGAAACCAAAAAAATTATTCCGAACAGCATTAACAATAACTGGAAAATTTTAAAAAATTCTTCGAATCGCGTCAATAGTGACTAACGTACCTCGAAGCATTGGTGGATAGTAACAGGAAGATGCTCGTCGATGGTGCATAAGTCTTTGACAAATCTGTTAAGTACGTTGCCCATGAAGTGGGAGTCAAAAAACTGCATTGTAGCGTTAATCATCTTTGTTATCATGGATTTGTGCAGGTTGATCGAGGCTCTCCTGATGAAAGCCATAAAAGTCACTGATCTGACCATCATCAGCACTGAAGTTGTCGCTATGGCTATTGTGTACAGATTAAGTATACTTGATCGTTGTAAGGTAATTTCGTCGAATTGAGTTGAGTTTGTTAAATTTTTTTCTCGAAAACTTGACAAGTTTTGTTCTAGAGTCACCCTGAAAATTACAAAATTAACAAAAGTTGTTGCCAAATTCGAGTAATTACCAATCACTGACTAATTTGTCGCTATAACTCGTTATGCCCTGGGTGAGGGCGAAAACCCCTAGAATTAAACCGAAAATAATGAGGCCTCCGCCATAACTCAAGAACTTCCGATAGACCTGAAACTCGACTTTTCCACTTTTCTTGCTTTCGTAGTAAATGTGATCTTTTGGCGCCTCTTCTGCAAGTTTCACTTCTTCTTCAAAATCTATTTGTTTTTTTGATTCTTTATCTTCCTTTAAAACATCAATTTTTTCTGGCACTTTGCTACGTTTAACAGTACCGTTGTCAATTAAAATTGTTGCATCGGCTTCTTGGATATGGTCAGTGTTATTGGTGACAAAAACGCATAATTTGTTTCTAAGAAAATCTTTGATGCAATTCTTGAATATGTAGTCGGCAACGTGTCCGTCCAAAGCAGAAAGGCAATCGTCCAGGAGATAAATGTCGGAATTTTTGTAAACAGCTCTAGCTAGATTAACTCGGGCTTGTTGTCCTTTACTCAAATTGATGCCCCGATCTCCCACTACCGTTTCATCTCCATGACTTAAGGAGGCTAAATCGTAAGTTAAAGCGCAAATTTCCAAAACTTTCCTGTAACGTTTCTCGACAAATTCTTCTCCGAAAAGAATATTGTTTTTGATCGAAGAGGGAAACAGCCAAGGTTCTTGAGAAGCATAGGAGATCGTTCCAAACACTTCAAGCTCTCCACTAACTTGATACTCTGCCAGAATTGTTTTGATAAAAGTCGTTTTGCCACAACCAACGTAACCGACAACTACGTTGACACCTTTCGAGAATTCCACGTAAATGTTTTTGAAAATTTCGCTTCCATTGAGTAGAATTCCCGCATTTTTAAAAATAATTTTGGGGTTGTTGGTGGTTATTTCAATGTTGGTTCTGGGTCTCGGAATTTCGTCGGCTTCTAGGAGACTGTTGAGGCGGATGGTGGTGGCAAAGAGTTCGGCGATGTAGCCAATTCCAAGGGGGATTAAAAGACTCAGCAAGTGACGTAATTTTCCAAAGCAACTCATGACGAAATAGACTATTTCGGCGGTTATGTTGTGACCCATCCAAACATGGGTCATGATGAGAAGGTAGAAGGCAACTTTTGTCGAGAGATTTCCCAATATTAAAATCACTATCTTGGTGTAGAAGAGTTTTTGTATAGCATTTATCTCCTTTCTGGAACCCACACAATTACTCAAGAAAATTTTAAAGTTTTTAAAAAATAATACCGTCTTGATGTTGAAATCTTTTTTTCGAAAAACTTTTCCCAGGTGTACATTTTGATGATTTTAATTGCGGAAAGGGTTTCCTGGGTGATCTGCAATCTTTCGTCGGTTTTTTTGCTGGTTTTTAGCCGAAACACTGTTGCGAGTTTTCCGACAATAACTGCAATTTGAGTTTTAGTTGCTGATTTTGGAAACGACCGATCTTACTTTGGAAAGGTAGAATCGTCAAGAGGAAGCCGATTCCAGCGAAAGCAGCCACCCCAATTTTTCCGTAAATTAAGTAACATATGAGACAAGTTTGGAAAATTCCTATCCAAATGTCGTTGCCGTAGAGAATTACCATTTCGAAAGCGTGCACGTCTTTGGTTATCAAAGTGATCACTTTGCCCATGCTCAGTTCCGATAGGGACTCGCTGGTCATTTTGAGGCATTTTCTGTAAATTAGGGAGCAAACGGCGGTGCGAATCCGAATTCCCAATTCCGTAATCGCCAGCATGTAATTTTGCGTGTAAATGTAATTAATGATTGTGAATCCGATAACGATGGAAGCGTACAAATAGGCATCTCCTTGAGTGACCGCAGTTTGCTCAGGTGTAAAATACGACACCAATTTGCCTAAAGCTTCTGGTACCAGTAAACTACAACAAATAGTTAAACAAGAGTTACGTGAAAGGAAACACTTAAAAACATTTTGCCTTGATATAGCGCGATTTCTATTTAATACCCCGCGGTAATGATGATAGTTTCGAAATTTCCATTGATAATTAGGTAATAGGTTTTGGCATCCAAATGTCAATAGTCTTTTACTCACACCATAATTGTCCTAAATACTAGCTGCAGCAGTCCCAAAACCATATATTTTTTTCCGAAACAGACCCACAAAGGCCGGTAGATGGAGGGCGATTTGTTCCTCTTCTTCTCGATTTCCCACTGTTTCTCCAGTTGGTCCCCCAATTTCTTCGAGTCGCAACTTTGCAAAACCTGGTACAAGTCGTCGTCGCGCAAAGCATTTCTGAAGCCTCTCTTAAACAAGTCCAACGTATAACTAAAATTTTCCTTTAATAACTACTGACTAAAATAATTTGATATTATTACTCACAAAAATGTTAAGGACGAAAATAGATTCGCGTTATCCTTCGGGTGCTGTGTTCGTTGCACTTTGGCTTCTTTGTCCATCTTCGATTCACAGAACTATCTCGGTGTGCTTGAAACGATAAATTAATCTTGCGTTTGACCGAAGTTCATTTGACGGCGTGCGACGGAAGCTGCCTGAATATGCAGCCGCTAATCTATACATTTACTATGTTCACATAGGCGGAACTTGGAGGAAAAATAGAGGTGAAAACCATAAATTTGCGATTCACCTACTGGTGGCCAATAAAACGAGACAAACGTTTCGCGCAATGGTCGGAGTTATTTGGAATTTGCAAAAAATCGGTAATTGCGCCATAAAAAATTAATTTTGCGGTTTTGTTATTGCAATTACCACAAAGTATTGGATGACTGCAGAAATTTTGATAGCGAAGTTGCATTGGTGCAAATACGCCGCGGTCTGTAAGAGGGCCATAAAAGTGAAGCCAACAAAAAGTTTGTGTGGAACATTGCAACTACAAATTTATCTCAGTAACCTAATTTTGAAACCAGAGCGCAAAATTGGATTTAAATCTGTCAAAATAATAGTCCTCATACTCCTATGACCTTGTCCCTCAACCATATTCTATAATTATAGGACAAATACAGTCAAGGGCAATATGAAAAATTATAGTAATTCGTTTAAGTGGAAGCCAGCAGGATATTAAAAAGATATTAGTAAGTAATCTACCAAAAAGTTGTGTAGTTGATAGTTAATAAATAAATAAATAAGAAACTATATTAAAAAAATTGGAAAAACTTGTCTTTTTTGGAAACACAAGAACTTTGTACTGCCCAGTAAAAAATGGGTAATGGAAGGGGTTACAGGAAATAATATACACTTCTTGTGGTAACTTCGGTGTTTATTGACAAAATCGTTTCACTTGAGGACATAATGCAGAAAGCTGTTTTGGTTCTCCAGCAACTTCGTGGGCTCGCCGAACTCCACGACCTTCCCTCGATCAAGCACGGCGACCTTTTGGCAATTTAGAACCGACAAGAGTCTATGAGCTATGATTATCACAGTACACCTGGCGAAATTTTTCTTGACAGTTTCGTGGATCAAAGTATCAATTTCTTGATCAACATTAGCGGTTGCTTCATCTAAAACCACAATTTTTGCCTTTCCCAGAACAACGCGACCCAAACAAATTAACTGTTTTTGGCCTGAGCTCAAATTTGAGCCTTTGTCCAATTTGAGATCTAAATTCTTGACTAAAGATTCAAGTTGTAGTTGTTGGAGAACCTTCCAGATTTCCGCGTCGTTGTGTTTATGAAATGGATCTAAATTTTCACGGAGTGTTCCAGAGAAAAGAATCGGATCTTGAGGAATAATGCCGATTCTAGAGCGGAGAAAATTCAAGGAAAGTTTCTGGATATCGATGCCATCAATCGAAATTTTGCCATCAATCTGGTATAGGCGAAAGAGACTCGAAATTATTGACGATTTTCCAGCGCCAGTTCTACCAACTATCCCCATTTTCTCTCCAGGTTGAACCAGAAAAGTTACGTTGTTTAACATTTTTGTAGCTTGATTATTGTAGGTTAAGGAAACGTTGTCAAAGTTAATTGAACCGTTTTCCGGCCAATTTTTCTTTATTACTCCGCCGGTACTTTCTCCATCAATGTCGATGTACTCCAAAATGCGTTCAACTGAAGTCATAAGGTTTTCGCAATCCGATAAGCTTCTTAGTCCAAAAATTATGATGTCGCTCAAGACAAACGCTTGACTGATTGCAAGTCCAACATCACCGACAGAAGTGCCTAGAAAACCTCATTAGGTATTACCTTTAAACTTATGTTAACGTACCCAAATCCGCGACCAAAAATCTGATGATGATTGAAGCCACAAAAATTATGCCAAAAAGCTCCAAAACGAAACCCAGAGCCGACAGGTAACAGTTTGAATTGTAATGTGCTGACGTGAACAAGTTTTGGTGTTTGTCGTATTCTTCCTTGACAACGTCTTGAGCTCCGCTCGCCCGAATTGTGGTCAGTCCTTCGAGGGTAGCGTTCAAATGACCAATCATTGGACTCCGTGCTAAAATTTGTTTTTAGAACCAACAAAAATTTAAAACTTACTCACTCAAAGCGTCTAGTCTGTGCAAATTTCTTCCGGTAGGTTGATAGAAAATTCTGATAACACAAGCAATTATGACCAAAATTAACGATTGAACTAGAAATAAAACGTTGACGGAAGTTAGTAGAATCACCCCACTTAGAATTACGAAAACCATCTAAAATTTAGTGTTAATTAACATTGAATTTTGGTCAGATTTTGCTTTGGTACTCTTAAGCACTCGGCGATAAGGAATGGCAAGTATTCGTCGATTGTGGTCAAGTCTTTCGAGAACCTGTTCAAGATGTTCCCGATGAAATTGAGATCGAAGAAACACATGGTGGCGTTAACAATTTTTTGGATCAAAACCTGGTGCATGTTAATAGCAACTCTTCGAATGAAGGTATAGAAAACTGCGGATTTGCCCAGAGTTAATACTGTAGCACTCAATATTACTAGAGTGTAGAGGTTTAAGGTGTAGGTGCGATTCTCGAAAACTTCGTCGTAGTGGCTACTGTTCTTGTCTTTGAAACTAGACAAGTTTTGTTCTAGAGTCACCCTAAAAAGTACCAGAATCAAGTCAGTTAACTATCGACTAACTAACTAACCAATTACTCATTAACTTCTCACTATAACTAGTGGCGGCTTGTTCTATTACAAAAGAAGCTGAAACAAGTGAAAACAAGACCATTCCGCCCCCAAAGCCCACGTAACGTTTGTAAACTCCGATAGAAACTTTCCCACCTTTCTTCACTTCTTCAAAAACTTTCTTTTTGTTTGTTGCTTTAATCTTTTTCGCGTCGAATTTCGTTTCGCTCTTTTTGCCGGGACACGGTAAAAATTCCTCTTCTTTCGGCTTCTCCTTATAACTGATAGTGCCGTGACTAATCGCTATTATCCTGTCGGCTTTTTTGATGTGATTAAAGTTATTGGTGGTAACAACGCAAATTTTGTCTTTCAAAAAATCCACCATGCAGTCTTGAAAAATGTTGCAGCTAACGTTGGCGTCAAGAGCAGCCAATGAATCGTCAAGTAGATAAATGTCGCTTTTTCTGTAAATCGCCCTGGCTAAATTTATTCGAGCTTGCTGGCCCTTACTCAAGTTAACCCCGTGATCGCCAACAATAGCCTCGTCACGACCGGTGATTGAGTCCAAGTCGTAGTTAAGCGCGCAAATTTCCAAAACTTTTTGGTAGCGCTTTGCGCAGAATTCTTCCCCGAAAATAATATTGTTTTTGATTGAGGAAGGAAAGAGCCAAGGTTCTTGAGAAGCGTACGAAATTTTGCCTTCAACAATCAAATTTCCGGTAAAATCGCACTCTTGGAGGATGGTTTTGAAAAATGTTGTTTTGCCACTGCCCACGTGACCAATTAGGATGTTGAGGCCTTTGTCGATGGTGATGCAGACGTTATCAAAAATTTTCGTGGTAATACCTTTGAAAATTATTTTTGGATTTGATGTGGTTTTGTCGCTTTCTTTGAGTGGCTTCAACTCTGTTGCGGTCAAAATGCTTTCGATTCTTTTAACTGCAACTAAGAGTTGGGCGAAGAACGAGATGCCGTAAGGGACCAAACGGCCTAAAGAATACTCTAACCTGTTGAAGCAACTCGTTATAAAGTAAACCAGTTCAGCTGTTATGCTATTGCCCGTCCAAACGTAAGTCATGACAAAAAGAAAAAACGCAATTTTTGAACAGAGACCACCAATCACTAGTGAAACTGCTGTGGAGTAGAAGATTTTTGTCAGTTTACTAAATTCAATTCTAAAACGACTCTTTAAGTTTGTAAAGTAATACTTATTGTTATAATCTTACTTGCGAGCATTGTTGATTTTGTCCACAAAAATTTTCTCCCAAGTGTACATTTTGATCACTTTAATCGCGGACAAAGTTTCTTGGGTCAACTCCAATCGTTCGTCGGTTTTCTTGCTACTTCCCATTCTGAAGGAATACGTGAGTTTTCCAATTATAACTGAAATCGCTGTTGTAAATCTGCCAAATTAGAGGAGTTTGTACCTTGTAGAGGCATTACCACTAGGAAGAATCCCATTCCGGCCATGGCGGCCAGGCCGATTTTGCGATAAATTAAGTAACACGCGATGCCAGTTTGAACCAAACTTATCCAAACCTCATGGCCGAAAAGCACAAACACCTCCAAATTGTCGACATCTTTGGTAATTATCGTCGTAATTTTTCCCATTGTGGCTTGAGACAGTGATTGGCTGCTAAGTCTCACCGATTTCCTGTAAATCAAAGAGCAAACAGCTGTCCTAATCCTAATTCCAATTTCTACAAGAAAGAACTTGAAGTTGTACTCGTACAACAGGTTAACTACATTCAATCCAATTACAACAGTGGCGTAGTAGATGGCGTCGCTCTTAGTCAGTTCAGTCTGATCGGGGCTGAAATACGCAATCAATTTTGACAGCGCCTCCGGAATGCACGCGCTGCAACAGTTCTTTTATAAACTGGACGAGAACATTTGAGGATGTTACGTCATAATTGTCTTCATTACCAGCTGTATGAGTCCTGTTACTACGAAGATCTTGCCGTAACAGCTCCACAAAGCCCGACAAAGCGATCGTTTCTCGCCGATGAGCCACTGATTTTCCAACTGATCGCCCAACTGTTTGGAGTCGCAATTTTTGACCACTTCGTACAAATCATCAGTTTCCAAACTTTGCTTGAAGCCTTTCCGAAAGAGTTTAAGAGTGTAACTGGAACGGTTCTAGGTAATTTCGGACTATTAACAGTGGTACTTACTAGAACGAGAGGAATGATAGCCAATTGGCGGTTTCCCTTGGGTGAGTTTCTTTACTAGTTTTTGCTTCGCGGTCCATCTTTAATGGGTTAAACAAAAATTCGTTTTTTGGCAGCAGGATTGCGCACAAATTTAGGTTTTGCCGTTGCACGTGTAGGCAATTTCTCAAGTGGCTGGGAGGATGCTGCTTAATTTTTCTAATTCGTTTATGTGGTAATTTTCAAAGGCGGGGGAATTATAGGTAGGAAACAGGACCCCGACGGTTTTCCTGTCATTATCTGTTGCCTCATTAACATATTAATAACCATGGATTATTGGTAACAACAGAAAAGCCAATTCTTTCGATCGTGGAGGTTTGAAGATCAATTAAACAGTAAGTTTTTAAAACACCTTATTTTAGATAAATAATAACACTTAGGAATAGGTCAGTATTTTATTTTCAATAAAAAATTGTAATTAAATAAAGGGCACTCAAAATAGTTCGGTATTTTATTCGTATGTAGTCATTTAACAACAGAATAAAGAAAGCTGTTTTTATCCTTCAGCAGCTTGGAGGGATGGCCCAGCTCCACAATTTCTCCCCTGTCAAGCACCGCGACTTGATGGCAATTCAAAACCGACGACAGTCTGTGAGCCACAATAATTACAGTACATTTGGCAAAATTCCTTCCAATTGCTTCACGAATCAGTAGGTCAGTCTCTTGGTCAACGTTAGCTGTTGCTTCGTCTAGAACGACAATTTTGCTCTTTCTTAAGATTGCTCTGGCTAAGCAAATTAACTGCTTTTGGCCAGCACTGAGAGACGAGCTTTTATCAATTCCGAATTCCAAAGTCTTGATAAGAGCATTAAGTCGTAATTCTTGTATAACTTTCCAGATTTCTTCATCAGTGTGTTGCCGAAGAGGATCGAAATTGTCACGAATCGTGCCATAGAAGACAATCGGATCTTGAGGAATAACAGCGATTCGAGATCTGAGAAAATCGAGCGATAATGCTTTGATATCAATTCCATCAATCCATATTCTACCTTCTGCCTCATACAGTCTGAAAATTGTCGAAATAATGGTAGATTTTCCAGCTCCAGTTCTTCCAACTATTCCCATTTTCTCTCCAGGTTCCACTCGAAAATTAATTTTTTTCAACACTTTTGAAGTTTGATTGTTGTAAGTCAAAGAAACGTCCTCAAATTTAATTGCAGCTTCTTTTGGCCAATTTTCTATCGTTTTTCCATTTTTTTCCTCTCCCTCAATCTCGATGTACTCAAGAATTCGCTCAACGGACGTCATCAAGTTTTCAAAAGTTGTTAACCGTCTGAGACCAATTAGTGTTATGTTAGTCAAAACAAAACCTTGAGTTATCGCCAAACCAACATCGCCCACAGAGGTATCTACAACTGATTCTTAGTTCAACAAAAAAAAAATGTTAGAACCTCACCTAATTCCGCAACCAAAAATATGATGATAACTACAGCAACAAAACTTGTGCAAAAAAACTCCAAAGTGATACCCAAAGCCGACGTGCAACAATTGAACTGGTAATTTGCTGAAGTGAATAAGTTTTGATGTTTGTCATACTCGGCTCTGATAATGTCTTGAGCACTGCTTGCTCTAATTGTGGTTAGCCCTTCCAGAGTTGAGTTTATGTGGCCGATCATTGGACCCCGAGCTAAAACAAAATTATTGCAACCCTAAAAATTATCGGTTTAACTTACTCAAAGAATCGAGTCGTTTCAGATTTCTTCCAGTGGGTTGATAGAATATCGCCATGACGCAGGCAATCAAGAAAACTATTATTGCGCCGATCAAGAATAAAACATTAACTGTCGTCAACAGAATAAGGCTGCTTGGAACAACAAATACTAACTAAAATTAAAAATTTTAACCAGTTAGTTCTTCGAAGTTTACTAATTACCTCCAAACAATCCGAAATCACAAATGGAAGATTTTCGTCAATCGCGATCAAGTCTTTTGATAGTCTATTTATGATATTCCCAATGAAATGGGAATCAAAAAAGTGCATGATGGCGTGAACCATGTTTCGAACCAAAGTTTTGTGCATGTTGATTGAAGCTCGTCTAAAGAAAGTGAAGAGAAGAAATGATTTCAACAAAGTTAGCATTGTGAAAGATAACACAACTATTGTGTAGAGATTGAGGACGTTTGTGCGATCTTGAAAGGATTCCTTGTACTCAGTGGTGTTTTTATCCGCAAAACTGGATAAATTTTGCTCTAAAGTCACCCTAAAAGTTTCAATAAAATTTGCTAATTAACTGCGAGTTAGACTTGCCAGTTGCTCATTAATTTATCGCTGTAACTTGTTGCAGCCTGAGTTGCAATGAAAAACGTTAGAATTACTGAAAGCGCTATTACTCCTCCACCGAAACCTATGTAAGTTCGGTAAGTAGCAATAGGAACTTTGCCGGTTTTCTTAGTTTCTTCATAAACTTTTCTTTTTGGCGCTTTCTCCATTTTTTTCTTTACTTCCAACTGCTTTTCATCTTTCCCTATAAAACTCACGTCTAGGGGTGGTTCAACCGATTTTTGTTGGTACTTAATCGTGCCTTGACTTATTGCGATTACTCTATCTGCTTGTTTCACATATTTGTAATTATTGGTGGTAAATATACAAATTTTGTCTTTCAAAAAATCGAGCATGCAATTTTTGAAAATGTTGTAACTGACATTAGCGTCGAGAGCTGCTAACGAGTCATCAAGTAAGTAGATATCGCTTTCTCTGTATATGGCTCGTGCTAAATTAATCCTGGCTTGCTGTCCTTTACTTATGTTAACTCCTCGATCCCCAACTATAGCGTCATCACGATGACGAATTGTTTCCAAGTCGTAGTTCAAAGCGCAAATTTGCAAAACTTTTTGATACCGCTCCTCGCAGTATTTTTCCCCGAAGATAATGTTGTTTTTAATTGAAGAAGGAAACAGCCAAGGTTCTTGAGAAGCATACGAAATGCTGCCTTCGACAATCAAGTTTCCGGTATACTTGCACTCATGAAGAATTGTTTTAAGGAATGTGGTTTTGCCACTACCCACCTGTCCTAGTAAAATATTGAGACCTCTGTTTATGGTAATACTGACATTTTTGAAGGATTGCGTGCTGACTTCTTCTAGGATAATTTTTGGAATTGTTTTTGGTTTATTGGTTGGTTTAGGTGATTGCAACTCTTCGGCTTGGAGAATGCTATCGACTCTTTTAACAGCAGCTAAGACTTGGGCAAAGTAAGAAATTCCGTATGGGACCAAAATGCCCAAAGTAGCTTCTAAATTGTCAAAGCAACTTGTTATGAAGTAAACCAGTTCGGCTGTTACGCTATTTCCCAACCAAACGTGAGTCATGATAAAGAGAAAAAACGCAATTTTGGAGCATAATCCACCAACAACGATTGAAACAACATTGGTGTAAAAAAGTTTCTGAAGCTTCCCCAACTCTGTCCTAGAAAAGAAATTACTGTAAAATCTTTCATAGAACAACTTTACTATTGTACTTTCTTGCTCTATAGATTTTCTCTACAAAATATTTCTCCCAGGTGTACATTTTGATTACCTTTATTGCTGACAAAGTTTCTTGAGTCAGTTCTAGCCTTTCGTCAGTCTTCTTGCTGCCTTCCAACCGAAGAAAATACGTGATTCTTCCAATCAACACTACAACTATTTTTGAAAATCTTTTTTAACTGCATGATGACTCACCTTGAAGTGGGATGATTACCAGAAAGAAGCTGACCCCCGCAACTGCTGCTATTCCAATTTTGTTGTAAATTAAGCAACAAACAATTCCGGTTTGTATTAATCCTATCCACATATCGTTACCGTAATCGATGAACATCTCGAAACTGTCAATATCTTTGCTAACGATAGTTGTAATTTTTCCCATTGTAGCTTGAGACAGGGATTCCGCGCTGAGTTTCAACGATTTCCTGTAAATCAACGAACAAATTGCGTTTCGAACTCTAATTTCTAGTTCAACAATAAAAAACTGATAATTATACGTGTAGACCACGTTAAACATGCTGATACCGATTACAACCACGGCATAATAAATGGCATCGTTCTTTGTCAAATCGGTTTGATCAGGACTGAAATACGAAACCAATTTCGAAACGGCAGTCGGAAACCATAAACTGAAATATTATAGGTATCATTTATTTAATTAAGTTAGTTGAAAATATCACGTCACAATTGTTCGCATCACAAGCTGCACTAATCCCGCTACTATGTAGATTTTGCCAAAGCAAGTCCACAAAGACCAACATATCGACCGATTCCCATCTCTGTCAATTAGCCACTGTTTCTCCAGTTGATCTCCTAGTTTCTCAGATTCGCAACAATTCACCACCTCGTATAAATCGTCGACTTCCAGACTGTGTTTGAAACCTTTCCGGAAGAGTTTGAAAGTGTAGCTGCAGCAGCAGTAAGTAAGTAGTAGTAATCAAACTAGAGAGGTACTTACAAAAACGTCAATAAAGAGAACAAGTTGGCAGTTTGTCTTGGTTGAGTTTCGCTTTTGGATTTCTTTTCGCGATCCATTTTCTACTCTACAAACAATTCGATACCGATAGCACACTATAAGTTTTATCGTGGCACGTGCAGACCAGTTTTTAAAACGAGCCTCAGGAGAGAATGTTATTTAACTTGTCTAATCTAATCCCGTTACTTAATAATTGATGATGGCGGGGGGCTAACGCTGGCTGCGGCTATTTGTCGGAATTCAACAATAGTTAATAATTGAGCTTGGCAAACAGCACGAAATTTTTTATTTTTATTATGAAGGTTGGCGTTGGAAATTTTGGTGAATATGTAATTGATGTTGTTTTTATCAAAGAGAAGAACAATATACAATTAATTATAGATTCAAAAGATTCGCTTGTTTCACAATTTGGTGGGAAAGTCCTTCATTATGTTTTAGCAAGACGGATGGTTGGTCGAATTCAACAATTTGGCTCTTGTCAACGACCAAAACTGTCGGACCCCTCTGGATGGTCGATCTCAAGAAATCAAGCGACAAACGTTTTATATCAGCGCCATCAATCGAGATAACTGCTTTACTATCGTACTAGTACAACTTGAATAGAGTCGCGACGATACACGATTTTTCCAACCTAGTTCTACCAGCAACCTCTATTTTCTTCCGGAGATATCCTTCAAAACTCTTTTTTTGGAATTGTTGTAAGTGAAACTGAGGTTCTTGTAGACGATATCGCCGTTTTCTGGCCAATTTGGGATAATTCTCCCGGTTTTAGTCTCTGCTTTAATATCGGTATATTCCAGAACTCACTCCACTGACGTCACTTGGTTCTCCAGCTTGCCCCATCGACAAATCCTTCCTTCCCAAAGTCCAGTCAACATGTAGGTTTGAGCATCTAAAAAGCAAATGTTAGCAACTATCAAATTTTTAACGCAACCTACCAGTTTTGAACGCCACGAATGCTTTATTATGTTTATAATGAAAAGAGAACAAAGTATTTCCAAGAAGAAGCCGAAAGGTTGAGATGATAACTGCCACATGTGGGAGGCTGAAGTTGACCAATCCTGGTGTTTGTCAAGTTCACTAGGTATCTAAAATCTTTTACCAATCACATCAACCGGTTTGATAGCCAATTGGCGGTTTCTATTGGGAGAATTTTTTTGCTAGTTTTTTCTTCACGGTCCATCTTCAATAGGTTAAATCGTTCTTTTAGCAGCCGGATTATGCACAAAATTAGGTTTTGCCGGCGCACGTGTAGGCAATTTCTCAAGTGGCTGGGAGGATGCTGCTTAATTTTTCTAATATGCTTATGTGGTAATTTAGATAAGAAACAGGACTCCGTCGCTTTTCCTGTCATTATCTGTTGCCTCATTAACATTTTAATAACAATGAATTATTGATAATAATGGAAAAGCCATTTCTTTCAATCATAGATGTTTTAAAGTCAATCGAACTGTAACACTTTAAAACAAATTTCCGATAGGTATCTTATTGTACGGAAATAATGACACTTTGGAATAGGTCAGTATTTTATTTTCAATAACATTTAATAATTTAATAAAGAGCACTTAAAATAGTTCGGTATTTTATTCGCATGTAGTCATTTAACAACAGAATAAAGAAAGCTGTTCTTGTTCTTCAGCAGCTTGGTGGGATGGCCCAGCTCCACAATTTCTCCCCTGTCAAGCACCGCGACTTGATGGCAATTCAAAACCGACGACAGTCTGTGAGCCACAATAATTACAGTACATTTGGCAAAATTCCTTCCAATTGCTTCACGAATTAGTAGGTCGGTCTCTTGGTCAACGTTAGCTGTTGCTTCGTCTAGAACAACGATTTTGCTCTTTCTTAAGATTGCTCTGGCTAAGCAAATTAACTGCTTTTGGCCAGCACTGAGAGATGAGCTTTTATCAATTCCGAATTCCAAAGTCTTGATAAGAGCATTCAGTCCCAGTTCTTGTATAACTTTCCAGATTTCTTCATCAGTGTGTTGCCGAAGAGGATCAAAATTGTCACGAATCGTGCCATAGAAGACAATCGGATCTTGAGGAATAACAGCGATTCGAGATCTGAGAAAATCGAGCGATAATGCCTTGATATCGATTCCATCAATCAATATTCTACCTTCTGCCTCATACAGCCTAAAAATTGTCGAAATAATGGTAGATTTTCCAGCTCCAGTTCTTCCAACTATTCCCATTTTCTCTCCAGATTCCACTCGAAAATTAATTTTATTCAACACTTTCGAAGTTTGATTGTTGTAAGTCAAAGAAACGTCCTCAAATTTAATCGCAGATTCTTTCGGCCAATTTTCTATTGTTTTTCCATTGTTTTCCTCTCCTTCAATCTCGATGTACTCGAGAATTCGCTCAACGGACGTCATTAAGTTTTCACAAATTGATAAGCGCTTAAGACCAATTAGTATCATGTCAGTCAAGACAAAGCCTTGAGTTATCGCCAAACCAACATCGCCCACAGAGGTATCTGAAACTGATTCTTAGTTCCACAAAAATAAATTTTAAAATTTTACCTAATTCTGCAGTCAAAAATCTAATGATAACTGCCGCAACAAAGCTTGTACAGAAAAACTCCATGGTGATACCCAATGCTGACATGCAACAATTGAACTGGTAATTTGCTGAAGTAAATAAGTTTTGGTGTCTGTCATACTCGGCTCTGACAATGCCTTGAGCTCTGCTTGCTCTAATTGTTGTTAAACCTTCCAGAGTTGCGTTTATGTGGCCGATCATTGGACTTCGCGCTAAAACATAATTATTGCAACCCTAAAAATTTTTTGTTTAACTTACTCAAAGAATCGAGTCGTTTCAGATTTCTTCCAGTGGGTTGATAGAATATCGCTATGACGCAAGCAATCAAGAAAACTATTATTGCGCCGATCAAGAATAAAACATTAACTGTCGTCAACAGAATAATGCTGCTTGGAACGACAAATACTAACTAAAGTCAAAAATCTTAACCAATTAGTTCTTCAAAGTTTACTAATTACCTCCAGACAATCCGAAATAATGAATGGAAGATTTTCGTCAATCGTGATCAAGTCTTTTGAGAGTCTATTTATGATATTCCCAATAAAATGGGAATCGAAAAATTGCATGACGGCGTGGGCCATGTTTCGAACCAAAGTTTTGTGCATGTTGATTGAAGCTCGTCTAAAGAAAGTGAAGAGAAGAAATGATTTCAACAAAGTTAGCATTGTGAAAGATAACACAACTATTGTGTAGAGATTGAGGACGTTTGTGCGATCTTGAAAGGATTCCTTGTACTCAGTGGTATTTTTATCCTCAAAACTGGATAAATTTTGCTCTAAAGTTACCCTAAAAATTTAAATAAAATTTACTAATTAACTGCGCGTTAGACTTGCCAGTTGCTCATCAATTTATCGCTGTAACTCGTGGCAGCTTGAGTGGCAATGAAAAACGTTACAATTACTGAAAGCGCTATAACCCCTCCACCGAATCCTATGTACGTTCGGTAAGTAGCAATAGGAACTTTGCCGCTTTTTTTAATTTCTTCATAAACTCTTTTCTTTGGCGCTTTTTCTATTCTTCCTCTTACTTCAAACTGCTTTTCATCTTTCCCTAGAAAACTCACGTCTAGGGGTGGCTCAACCGATTTTTGCTGGTACTTGATCGTGCCTTGACTTATTGCGATTACTCTATCTGCTTGTTTGACATATTTGTAATTATTGGTCGTAAATATACAAATTTTGTCTTTTAAAAAATCGAGCATGCAATTTTTGAAAATGTTGTAACTGACATTAGCGTCGAGAGCTGCTAGCGAGTCGTCAAGCAAGTAGATATCGCTTTTTCTGTAAATCGCTCGTGCTAAATTAATCCTGGCTTGCTGGCCTTTACTAAGGTTAACTCCTCGATCCCCGACTATAGCGTCATCACGATGACGAATTGTTTCTAAATCGTAGTTCAGGGCGCAAATTTGTAAAACTTTTTGATATCGCTCCTCGCAGTAAGTTTCTCCGAAGATAATGTTGTTTTTGATTGAAGAAGGAAACAGCCAAGGTTCTTGAGAAGCATAGGAAATGCTGCCTTCGACAATTAAATTTCCGGTATACTTGCATTCATGAAGAATTGTTTTGAGGAAAGTGGTTTTCCCACTACCCACCTGTCCTAGTAGAATGTTGAGACCTCTGTTTACAGTAATACTGACGTGTTCGAAGGATTTTGTGCTGACTTCTTCTAGGATGATTTTTGGAATTGTTGTTGGTTTATCGGTCGGTTTAGGTAATTGCAACTCCTCGGCTTGGAGAATGCTTTCGACTCTTTTAATAGCAGCTAAAACTTGGGCGAAGTAAGAAATTCCATATGGGACCAAAATGCCCAAGGTATGTTCTAAATTGTTGAAGCAGCTCATTATATAGTAAACCAGTTCTGCTGTTACGCTATTTCCCAACCAAACGTGGGTCATGATAAAGAGGAAGAACGCAATTTTGGAGCATAATCCACCAACGACGATTGAAACAACATTGGTGTAAAAAAGTTTCTGAAGCTTCCCCAACTCTGTTCTAAAAAAGAAATTACTATAAAATCTTTCATAGAACAACTTCACTATTGTACTTTCTTGCTCTATTAATTTTCTCTACGAAGTATTTCTCCCAGGTGTACATTTTGATTACCTTTATTGCTGACAAAGTTTCTTGAGTCAGTTCTAGCCTTTCGTCAGTCTTCTTGCTGCCCTCCAACCGAAGGAAATACGTAATTCTTCCAATGAACACTACAACTATTTTTGAAAATCTTTCTTAACTGCATGATGACTCACCTTGAAGTGGGATGATCACCAGAAAGAAGCTGACCCCCGCAATTGCTGCTATTCCAATTTTGTTGTAAATTAAACAACAAACAATTCCGGTTTGTATTAATCCTATCCACACATCGTTACCGAAATCGATAAACAGCTCAAAACTGTCAATATCTTTAGTGATGATAGTTGTAATTTTTCCCATTGTAGCTTGAGACAGGGATTCCGTGCTGAGTTTCAACGATTTTCTGTAAATCAAAGAACAAATTGCGTTCCGAACTCTAATTCCTAGTTCGATAATAAAAAACTGATAGTTATACGTGTAGACCACGTTAAACATGCTGATTCCGATTACAACCACGGCATAATAAATGGCATCGTTTTTCGTCAAATCGGTTTGATTGGGACTGAAATACGAGATTAATTTTGAGACGGCAGTCGGAAACCATAAACTGAAATATTATATCATTTATTTAATTAACATAGTTGAAAATATTACGTCACAATTGTTCGCATCACAAGCTGCACTAATCCCGCTACCATGTAGATTTTGCCAAAGCAAGTCCACAAAGACCAACACATCGACCGATTCCTATCTCTATCAATTAGCCACTCTTTCTCCAGTTGGTTCCCTAGTTTCTTGGATTCGCAACAATCGACCACCTCGTATAGGTCGTCGACTTCTAAGCTGTGTTTGAAACCTTTCCGGAAAAGCTTGAAAGTGTAACTGAAGCAGCAGTAAGTAGTAGTAATCAAGGTAGAGAGGTACTTACAAAAACGTCAACAAGGAGAGCAAATTGGCAGTTTCTCTTGGTTGAGTTTCGCTTTTAGACTTCTCCTCGCGGTCCATTTTCTAATCTAGAACGAATTCCAGGCTAACATCGCACTACAACTTTTATCGTGGCACGTGCAGATCAGTTTCTCAATCGCGTCTCAGGAGAGGATGTTATTTAATTTGTCTAATCCTGTTATTTGATAATTGTTGATGGCGGGGGGCTAACAATGAGAAGCATGACTGCAATGACGGTTTCCGGCATCTATTTGTTTTAATTCAACAATTGTTAATAATTGAGTTTTGGAAACGGGACTAAATTTTTGGTTGCAATTGTAGAGATTGGTGTTGGAAATTTTGGTAAGTAATTATTGTCGTTTTTAGTGATTTATTTCCAAAAACAAAAACAGTGCACAATTACTGATTCAACAAATTTGCTTGTTTCACCATTTGATAGAAAAGTCCTTTCTTATCCTCCAGCAGGACGGAAGGTTGGTCAAATTCGACGATTCGGCCCTTGTCAACGACCATGACTCTGTCGGACCCCAGGACTGTATGCAACCTGTGCGCCACCGTCAAGACGGTGCAATCGGCAAAATTTTCCTGGATCGTGTTGTGGATCAAGTTGTCGGTTTCTGGATCCATGTTGGCAGTGGCTTCGTCCAGAACAATAATCTTGTTCTTGGTAATAGTCGCTCTGGCCAAACAAATCAACTGTCTTTGACCAGAACTAAAATTGGAACCCCCCTCTGTGATTGTTTCATCTAGATTCTCAATAGACCCTTTCAACTTGACCGTTTCTACAGCTTTCCAGATCTCGTCATCAGAGTATTTTCCGGTCGGATCAATGTTGCTACGAATATTTCCGGTAAATAAAACAGGATCTTGAGGAATAATAGCAATAGTCGATCTCAAGAAATCAAGCGACAAACTTTTTATATCAACGCCATCAATCGAGATAACTCCTTCGCTATCATACAACCTGAATAGAGTCGCGACTATAGACGATTTTCCCGCCCCAGTCCTACCAACAACCCCTATTTTTTCCCTTGGATTAATAGTGAAATTAATGTCCTTCAGAACTCTTTTTTTGGAATTGCTGTAAGTGAGACTGACGTTCTTGTAGACAATTTCGCCGTTTTCGGGCCAATTCGGGATGATTCTCCCAGTTTTGGTCTCTGACTCAATATCGGTGTATTCCAGAACTCGCTCCACCGACGTCATTTGGTTCTCCAACTCGGCCCATTGGCGAATCCCCCATTGCAGAAGACCAGTCAACATGTAGGCTTGCGTTATTGCTAGACCAACATTACCTGCGTGAGCATCTAAAAACAAAGGTTAGCAACTATCAATTTTTTAACGTAACCTACCAGTTTTGAACGCCACAAATCTCGTTATTATGGTTGTAATAAAAAGGGAACAAAGTATTTCCAACAGAAAGCCGAAGGCTCGAGATGATAACTGCAACATGTGGGACGCTGAAGTCGACAAATCCTGGTGTTTGTCAAATTCACTTTCTAAAATCTTTTGAGTTCCGTAGGCTCGAATGGTGGTTAGGCCCTCCAACGATGAGTTGAGATGACCAATCACTGGACTTCGAGCTGATTTTTTTGTATTAGAAAGAGATTTTAGAAAAACTACTGTAATATACTTGCGGAATCGAGCCTCTTCAGGCTTCTTCCAGTTGGTATGTAGTATCTTCGAACAAAAGCCAAACCAACAAAAAATAGAGTAGCGGGGATTAGGAAAATGTAGTTGACCGATGCTATCAAGACAATTATTCCCACCAACAAACAAACTAACTAAAAATATTTTTTCAGAAAAATGGTTGCCAGAGTTCGGAACTTACTCTCATGCATTCGTATGTGATGAAGGGCAGGAATTCATCGATAGTTCCTAAATCTTTCGATAAACGGTTCAGAATATTTCCGATGTAGTGCCTGTCGAAGAATTCCATGACGCCGTTGATGATGGAAGTGATCATGAATTTGTGCAGATTAACAGAAGCTTTGCTCGAGAAATTGAAATGGGCTATTGCTCTTGCCAAAACTAATATAGTTGACAGCACCAACATGATTGAGTAGATTTTCAACAGTTTTGCGTGGTCTCTCAAACGTTGATGGTATTCGGGGGTGTGAGTCAAATTTTTTGCGTGGTAATCCGACAAATTCTGTTCGATGTTAGCCCTAAAACCCAAAACATTGATAGCAGGAGGTCATGGTTATTAAAAACATCATTACCAATTGCTTACCAACTTCTCAGTGTAACTAGTAGCAATTTGCGCTACGACGAAAACAACAAAAATCAGGAATGCTATAGGAATTCCTCCTCCAAAATGGTAGTATTTTTTATAGACCTTCATTTCGACTTTTCCTAATTTTTTATCCTCATGGTAAATATTTCCCAATTTTTCCTTACTAATTAGTTCGGTTTCCTCCCCAATCTCTTCTTCCACTTTTTCTTTTTCGGTTTCTATATCGATATTATCGATGATATCTGGACTAGCTTCCACTACCCCCACAATTTTTCCAATATCTTCCTCGGGAATCTCTGAAGGTTTTGCGCAAGAAACCACAGTTCCTCCCTCCATTATTATGACGTTATCGGCTTCTTTGAGGTGATTTTGGCTGTGAGACACCAACAAGACGATTTTGTTCTTGAGAAACTTCTTGATGGACTCCCTGAAAACGTAATCCTGGACGTTGGCGTCCAACGAAGATAAACAATCATCGAGTAAATAAATTTGACTATCTTTGTATAAAGCTCTGGCTAGGTTGATCCTGGCTTGTTGTCCTTTGCTCAAATTGAGGCCGCGATCTCCTACTATAGTGTTATCGCCCTTTTCCAAAACGCTGATGTCCCAAGTTAAGGCGCAAATTTCCAGGACTGTGCGGTACCGTTCTTCGTTGTAGGGTTGGCCAAAAACTATGTTTTGCTTAATCGAAGACGGAAACACCCAAGGTTCTTCGCAAGCATAAGAAATGCTGCCTTGCACGTTCAAGTAACCCTCGCAAATCGGGTAGTCTTCAAGAATAGTTTTCAACAACGAGCTTTTCCCATAGCCGACTCGACCCGTGATCAAGTTGAAACCAGAATCTATTTTCAAGCTGATTTGATTAAGTATTAATTTCTGATCGATCTTCACTGCGACCTTCTCGAGACGTATTACAGGAACTGTCGTGAAATTGTTGCGTTTTGGCTTTTGAACTTCGGGAGCTTTCAAAACTTTATTCATTCGCTTAATAGAAGCCAAAAGTTCAGCTGATTGGGCTATACCCAAAGGAATTGAGATCGTAATCACCGATCTTAAACTGTTGAGGCAACTCAAAACGTAAAACACCAGCTCGGCGGTCAAGTGATTGCCCATCCAAATGTAGGTCATGATGAGAAGGAAAAGCGCGATTTTGGTCACCAGAGATCCGATCACCAAAGCCACCGCTTTAGAAACATAGATTTTTTTTATTTTTCCAATTTCGTTTTGGCGAGCCGTCGATATTTTGTCACCGAAAAATTTCTCCCACGAATACATTTTTATTATCTTGATGGCGGAAAGCGCCTCTTGAGTTACCTGGAGACGCTCGTCAGTGACCTTGCTAGCCTTCACTCTAGTGATGGAAGTGTATTTGCCCACGCCAACTGAAACAACAACCAATTTTGTGATTTTCCATCTTCAGTACTTGAATTCCTTGAAATGGCCATGCTTCTAATAGGCGTATAACTGGTTGCGTCGCGTAAAAATTTATTTATTATATTTATACATAATCGCTAATTACGACCAAATTCATATTTCGATTTTATAGTTGCATTTTTTAGAAGCCACAACAAGTAAGGGGAGGTTGATAAGTTAGATTAAAATGGACGATAAACCCTTTATAGGGCGTTGGGACAATAGTGTCCCACCCCTGGCTCAGCAAGTGTCCTTTGGAATGATATTTTAAAGCCACTCTTTTGCCCTATAAAGGGTTAAAAAAGTGAAACGTTTAACGTTTAGGTTTAGAACTAAACCGCTACTCAATAAGTTAAATGATCAGTATTTAAATTTCATGATTCTTTTGCAATATCTTAACTAATCATTTATGATCTTATACTCTACATAATGGATTCAGTACTGACCAGTTGATTACGACCCTTTACTTACTTTGCAAGAAAATGACCATGGTGACGAAAATTATTGCAGACGTAGTCGCCAACCCCAATTTGCTGTAAATCATGCAGCCGATTACCACCATTTGAATCAGCCCTATCCATATATCATTAAAGAATAGTATGGCAGTGTCGAAACTGTTAACGTCTTTGGAAATTAACGTCATAACCTTCCCTATGGTGATTTCGGAGAGGGATGCTGCGCTAAGTTTCAACGACTTGCGGTAAATCAAGGAACAAAACGCCACTCGAACCCTCATTGCAAACTCGGTGAGGGCCAACTGGTAATTGTGGGAGTAAACGGCGTTGATTGCAATAATTGCAATTAGCACAGAGGCGTAGTAGATGGCGTCAGATTGGGTCAACTTGCTACCTGGAGCAAAGTAGGACACTAATCGGCCCAAAGCCACCGGCTGCAACATCCTGCAAAAAAATAACTTTCTAAGTTCTCTAGCTTAATGTTTTGCCTACAAGCTTTGCGAAAGTTTTTAATAATAAAAATTTTGAAGCGTATTATTTATTATACGAGGCGACCGTAACGTAAATGCTCTAAAAGTTTATTTCATGTTAAAAAAATTTAATAAGTTTATAGTGATGTATTCTTCATCATTGACTTCCATTAAGCAATAATTTTATCTAATGGCTAGGTACTTTATTAAATGTTTGGCAAGTAGCTGAGTTGATAAGTTTACCTCAATTGATTAAAATAATTAAGTTTCTTACACAATTGTCATTCTCATGATGAGTTGCAGCAGTCCCAAGAACGCGTAGTACTTGCCATAGCAAGCCCATAGTAGTCTCAAGATCGAGGGTTCGTCATGTGTCGCCTTTTCTATCATATACTTCCGTTCCAATTCGTCCCCTAACCTGCCAGATGCGAAATTTGGAATGACTTGGTAGATGTCCTGTTCTTCAATGTCATGTTTGAAACCTTTGCTGAACAATTTGCGTGTATAACTAGAATTAACAATAATAAAATTAAACTATTAATATTAATTGATAAAATAAATAAAAATTGACGATAAGTAACTCACAAAAAAGTTATTAACGATAGCAAATTAGCGTTTTCTTTTGGGTTAATTTTCTTTTTCGATTCGCCACCATGATACATCTTGTCACAGTATCTTAGCTAACCCCACACTGATCGCTTACATAGATGATATCTAATCGAAGATAACTGCAAAAACTCCACCACCAATTTTCAACAATGCAAAGATTGTTTATGTTTGTTTAAGTGTTCCATTCGGGGAGATATCGGTTCATAATTATTCATAGGAGGTCTTTAAGTACATACTTGTAATATTATTATTCTACAAACGTAGAAATTATGCATCATCATGATGGATTGTGAGAAGTGGTTAGAAAGGATTATCGATAACAGACATCTCTCTCGAAACGTTATTAACACTAATCGACGTTGCATAGTTGTAACTATGACAAGTTTGCTTTATCGTTATCGGGCAACATAAACGAAAAAAGTGTCTGTCAGGAAAACAAGTGGTTAGTTGGAAGACAAGTCCTTGAAGCTGTTATGCAATTCCTGGTACTTAGAATCCTTATCATACAATTGCCTAAAGCCCAACTGTTTACTTTTGATATACGTTTTTAAGTCTCCGACAAATTTTTATATACGAAGTAGAAAATAATTATGTTTTTTATTTTTTCAATCAGATTTATAAATTTTATACGTAAGTCTCTTACACTTTTCAGATAATTATTTGAAAAAAACTTAAGAAAGAGTTTAGAGCCATTATTTTCTCATTCCAACACCAATGTGATTCATTCCGGGAAAATGTTTGTGAAGGTTGAAATAGCTCTTCTTAAGTAATGCAAAAACTTACTCCGCCACTAAAATCAAACTCTAAAAGAGAATCTGAAACCGAAAATTTGACCATCATTTTTCTTCCAGTTTTGCCAATTTCGTGTTTATGCAGCAAAAACTGGAACCCGAAAGACCTGAAAAAAAAAACCTAGAATAAAATCTAGCTGAAGATAACAGAACTGGTGCCTTAATTTGTAAGAAGTAACACCCTTCAAATTGTAAACTAGACTTTACCAAACAAACTAACTCCAGTCTGCCGAGTCAGCCATTGTTGTTGGAGATAAGACGAAAGAGGGACATTTTTGACTTCCTTTTCTTCTTTCAACTTAACGGGTCCGCAATCCTCCTATTTTCATCAATCCTTTGTCGTCGCCAACCGCCATCAATTTTTCCGGTCCATTTCAAAAGCATTCTCTGTTTTTCTTGAGGCACGCTTCAACGTCGCCGGCAATCCCTGTCGCGTCTCTCTTTTTGGAACAACCTCGTATATCACTTCCAAGTTAAATTATGTCTACACACAACACGATCCCGAGAAAATAAATAGAAACGCTACATCACCAGTCTGTGTCGAAGTAGCGTGGCGTTGGGACGCCCGGCGTCTCTAAATATTTGTGTAAACCGAATAAATTCTTCGAACACCACAAGTGACACAGTGATGCCACAATAGTCGATCAACAATTTTTACCGGACCTCAATACAATCGACCAGGATTTTTTCAGCTTGAGTAATTTAACTTATTTAAATTATCTATAAATACGCGAATTGTTCCTGGATGACTTTGCACTCATTCCCACAGGAACGGTGTGGCGTAATAATTAAAAACTGCAGTGACGTCGAAGGAACAAAATTTGGAAAACTCTTCCGCGTGTTAAATTAGCAGAGGCAACAAGTGCACGATTAATGGCAGAAACAAGAATAGTTTCATCGATGTGGTGATGGCTCTATCCCAACTTGCAGTCGTAAATTGCCAACTCTCGGGCTTTACGATGTTTATCAATGAAATTGATGCACTTCTTAACTTGAGTATCGATTCGCTTCCAATTTTTCAAATAAAATTTAATTCTTTGCCCTTGAACGCTTAGACATAACTTAGAAAGTGAATAATCTTGTTGTTGTTCATTATATTTCCTTAAGGGTTCTAATTTTAAACCACCCCCTTTAATGGGGTCAAGTTCGTACGTTGGGGTCCCGCCATAAACTATAAGCGCCATTTAAGCTTGACACTCGTAAATGATTCGGTGCAGATGTTGCATAGCTTCAAATGGACCGCGCAACTCCCCAACCTTCTTTTTTCCCTCGGCAATCGTGTTAATAAACCCTGTCCTGCACTCTATTTTCAGCACTCGTTGAGTGGTTGTAAATGCTTGCCAGGAATAGTTTTGCAATATTGATCGAGTCCATTAGTGCTAAAACGTGGTCCTTCTAGATTACTATGATGGAAATAGACAGGATGTCATACATTTTCGGGAGCTTCGCGAGAAGAAGGCAGAGTCAAGAGGTGGGCTCTGCGAAGAGGAGATCCATTGAAGCCGCCAAAATCAGCCACGATCGCTCCCAATCCACCCCCCACACGCCCAAGAAAGCCACTCCAGCATCACCGAGAGCCAAGAGCGTCTGTCAGGTCACTTTCGACGAAGCCAAGTTTAAGTGCCCCCTATGTCGAAGACACTTCGTCGAACCCCGAGTCCTGCCCTGCCTTCACACTTTCTGCCTGAGGTGCCTGCAGGAGCTGGAGGCGGCCAACGGCTCAACCTGGCCGGACGACGACTCCGAAGGTATAACATCTTCCTCTAGATAATTTTTGAAAAAAATTTTTTGAGAAATGCATTTTATTGATTTGTTCCGCAATTAAGAGGCTTCCATCAATTGGATGATTAATTTGGCTTCACCAGCTTAGCCTTCACCTGGCTTGATAATACCAATCAATGTCAAAGAAAACGTCTGGTCATTTTCTGGTCTATTGTTCGAAACTATAAAAGAATTATATCCTTAAGAAGATTGAGGACCACTTTAAACCTTTTAACATTTAACCAAATAATTTGTTATTGAAGAGAATAAATCTTCAGTAAAATTAATTAAAATATAATTACTGGTATGAGAAGGTGGTCGATTAAATGGTAAAGATAATTTTGGTCTGTTAAGGCTCTGTCAACACTTCTGAGTCCCGAAAGGGCTCCGGCTCTGGAGGCTCGGGCTACGTCAGCGACAAGAACAACCGTTGTCCTCCCATCAAGCAAATTCAATGTCCTACGTGCGGGGCCTCGTCTGAGCTCCCCCCGGGGGGTGTCGCGGCTTATCCCCCCAACTACGTTTTGCAGCACCGCATGGTCCTGGCAACACTCAACGCCCAACACACTCACCTTCTCTGCGATTTGTGTACATCCGAAGTTTCGGTAAGTGGTGTTCCTGGAATTGGAAGAATTTTAACGATTTCTTCAATTTCTAGGCGACATCCAGATGCATGGAGTGCGCTATCAGTTTTTGTCACCATTGCGAAGAGGTTCATTTGAGGCAGAAAACCTCTGCTGACCATGAGGTTTTGGGACTGGAAGAGGCGAGAAGGAAAGGGATAACGAGAGTGCGGAGACAAATCATGTGCGTTCAGCATCCTGAATTGGAATTGGTCATTTTTTGTTCATCCTGCTATCAAGTGAGTCGATGTTAACGTTTCTGCTAAGTGTCGAGTTTAAATTTGGAACTGTTGGGGTGTTTGAAGGAATTTTGGCAAGTGTGTCGCTAAAGATGGAATTGTGGGTGAGGTCTGCATCTGTTTCCGAATATGACAGGCCATGTGTTGAGGAACATGCCTTCATGAATTTACGAATGATTAGCGCCATATGTTGAAGCTACAACACGAGGTAGTTAATCACGGAGGAGAAGAGAAACTATCTATCAAATCAAATCTAGTTAAAGTTACTTAAGAATTGTGAGTAGATTACCGATTACGGCTCCAACCAAATTCCGATATTATCTTTGATTTCAAAACGGTTTCAACAAAAATATTGACTCAAGTGCACAACAAGATGGCAGTAAAGATAAGTTGACAAATTTTACGCGTTTTTCTAATTAATGTAGCTCAACTCTATTTACTCAAGGCACTAGGCTCTAAAAATAAATTCTCACCTGGACTTGTTGAAATGTCAGAAGGCTGTAAAACTTTAGTATCGTTTCTTTTGATGTGCCAGCTCAAGTTTCTTTATTTATTCTCAAAATCAAGATCTGGCAGAAGATCGTTACGTTACGCTGCTCATCACATCTGGTGTTTATTTTATGGAGATTCCGAAATAATATCGGATGCAATTCAAACATTCCAGTCTTACGCCTTACGACACATTAATTCTATAAAGCAAATATTATAAAAAATTCTCTAAAAAGTGAGGGTAAGTTAACCCCGCAAAAAAGTTCATTAAAGCAAGGGTGAAGGCAAGTCAAGCCCGCAAAGCCACGTCTAAATCTTTCCAACACCTTCATCAGGATTTATCTCTTTTTTTAATCAAAAGCTCCGACACATACACATCCTGCCCGGCTCTTCCAGGTCGTCTGCCGGGAGTGCGTTTCCGTTTCCCACAAGGGCCACCCGTGCGAACCCGTTTCACGCGCCATCAAATCCCACTTATCCAACTTGAGGCTGGCGGCAGAAAAAGCAAAATCTATAGCGGAACAATCCGCCCTAACCGCCAACCGTCTTCACACCACCGCCAAGAAGATCGAAACTCAATGCGGAAAGGTCCAAGCTGACGTCGAAAAGTTCATCGAGAACTACGTGAAAGCCGTCGAGGAGCACCGGAAAAACCTGATCGACCAAATCAACAGAACCAGAAACGAAAAGTTGCAGGAAATCAACAAATACAAAACCAATTTACATAGGAGAGTGCGAGAAGCTAGAGATGTGACGTTCTTTTTAGAGGAACTGTTGAACGAAGGAACCGATGTTGAAGTGATGAGTTTCGTTAAGCCGGTGATGCGCAAGATCGAGTCGTGCAGTAATTTGGAGAAGGTGCACGAGTTGAGTTTGTCGGAGAGTTTGCAGTTTTTGCCCGAGGAAGCGGTGCAGAACTACGGCAATTGCTGCCCTCTGTACGGAGTGGTCACGGCCCAAACCGTGGCGCCGCAACACTGCATCCTCAACACCGAAGGCAAGTTTGCAGTCTCCAAAACGACAGGGTCTTGGAAATCGTAGTTTGAGTCGCAATAATTGTTAACCCAAAATTGACTTCAAAAGGTTTCAATGGGTGTAGAATTAGAACAAGTACCTATCCCCTACTAATAGGAAGTACTTCAAGCAGTCTGCACTATTATGATTAAGTACTAATACTAGTACTAGTTTTACAAAAACTACTAGCATCAGTTCTATCGGTTCTGTTATAGTACTAGATTTGCAAATACTACTAGTACTACCAGTACCTACTAATAGCAGTATACCTAATAATAATAGTAGGTAGTAGTATTAATAGTAGTAGCAGTGGTGGTGTTGGTGGTCTTTGGTGTTGATGTTGGTACTAGAAGTAGTAATACCAATAGTAATACTGCTGTAGTAGTAGTAATAGTGGTGGTGGTGGTGGTGTTGATGATGTTACTAGATGTAGTACCATGAGTGATACTGATACTACTACTAGTACTGCCAGCGCTGTAGATAGTTGCCGGAGGAATTTAGCTCTAAATTTTATTATTGCAAAATCTAGAATCTTAAGAAAGCATGCAAAGATGTTGTAAGTAATTTATCTCGCCCACTTCGGTTTAAATCGTTACCCCTAAATAACGACTTTGTTCATTACATTTCTTTTTAGCTCTATTTGGAGACGTTCCACTAATTTAGAATAGCTGCAATTACATCAATCAGGCGCTGTCTTCACCTAACTACTTTCATGATTGTTTCCTGTTTTTTTCCTCGCGAAGTTGGAAGTGAGGGATTGGTTAGTGTTTAGCTCGATTTTTCCAAATCACCGCACGTTTAAGTCACGTCTAGTAGAATTAGCCGCAATGTCAAAACATGACCGCATGCCGCGGTTGGGGGCTATTTTTGGACCTTGCCTCGACGAAAGCCGCTGCGGCAATGATAAATACCAATTCATTTATACAAATCACGGAAACGGCCGGATTTGAAGACTAAACACGGCCAAGAAACTAGAAACATCCAAATCTTACATAAATTCCGCGATTTGAGTGGCGCTTCAACTAATTGCCTCGACAATTTTTAGGATTAAATAATCTACGAGTGGGGAAAAAAACCGAAATCGTGTTAGAAACGAGAGATCGAAACAACACCAAGATCGAGAGAGGCGGTGAACAAATATCGGCGGAAATCCGCTACAGAGACGCCGGAGTTTCCAAGTTTTTAACAGTTGACGTCGAGGACCGTCGCGACGGCTCTTACTGCGTTTCTTTCGTTCCTGATGTAGCCGGAAAACTCGTCCTCAGCGTAAATTTACGAGGACAACCTATCAAAGTATTTTAAGTTTTATCCTAGACTGTCTTCTAACAATTTTTCTTTTAGGACAGTCCATTTCCTATCGTTGTTCGCACGTTGAAGCCTCATCATGGCACCTTCCACTGTTGCAGTTTTTGTTCTAGTGGTGGAAGTAAAGAAGCGAGTTGCGGGTGCGGAGGGAAGATGCCAGGAGGGTACAAAGGATGTGGACATGGGCATGAGGGACATCCAGGAAGGAGACACTGGTCTTGCTGCGGAAACGTACTAGAACATTCTGAGTGCAATAGAAGCAATCCACACTCCCTCTACCAGTTCACTTTGTGAATTTCCGTCCTCTTTGTATGTACAAAACCGAAAGCTGTAATTATTTATTTTAATATACATAATTTAAACAGGCCCCTATACATTTGAATCTCCTCTAATAATAGGATAATATATTTACGTAATAAATAACATTTTGGTGTTTTTCTTCATAGATAAGAAATAAGTGAATGTATTGTTGGTTGCCTATCATAGTTTTGTCTTGTGTTGATGATTGTTGACGTAACAAATGTCAGTGTCAGTGGGAGGATTAGTTAGGTTATGTTATGATGAATAATCGAAGGGAATGGCCCAGTTCTTGCTCCATTAGGTGGAAACTTGGACGAGGCTTACAAAATGAGTAAAATGTCCGACCACCCTTACGCCTTAAAGTACCAGCAGTTGTTGCGGGAGCTCAAAACCACAATCGAGGGCCTGCTGGTGTCTCAAGTAGCGAACGTATGGTCCATCTATGGGGGCCTCAACCGCCTCCATTGCTCCCTGGAAAAAATCTTCAAGCACGGCTGCAAATCCTCCGGTTTCGTAAGTCCAATAATCCATATGGAGTTGATAATAATCCAGAGATTTTAGGAATCCGCCAGTTACTTCGGTTTTGTCCAAGGCTTGGAATGGTTGCAGCCAGAATCTTCCAAGTCTTACGTTTCGCTTGATTGTGAGTATAAGGCTCACATTCCGCAACACTTGAAGGATGACAAAGCTTCTATTTGGCTGTATAGAAGTCTGGAAAACCATTCACTTTCCCAAAAGTTATCATGGCTGCTCTCTGATAAGTCTCACTTAGCAAAGTGCTACCAAGAATACGGGTTTTTGTGTCAGAAGGAATACGCTGAGGCTACTTTGATTTGTCTGAGGGCGGTTGAGCGAAATCAAGCGAGTTTGATGTCAGAAATTAACCCGTGCCTGTTTCTATTGCGAACTAACGCCAAGGAGTTTCACAAATTGCACAGAAGGTGCTCCTCGTATCCCGATAATCACCTCAAAAGTGTTTGCGGAGGGGAAGACAGGAAACTTGGGAGATCTGTACACAGTTTTGAGGAGACTTTGGAAACCCACAAGGAGGCACTGCCAACAATCAAGCGGATTCAGGGAAAATTCAAGGCGTGGCACAGCATGCCCAACTTGCAAATCGACAGCTCTAAAGTTAAACCGAATAAAATTTTGAACCAAAGCAAAACGACACCGTCCACTCCAATTCATGCTAAGAGAATATCGCCGAGTGCTTTAAAAGTTGACTACAATACGCTACAATGTCCAAAGTTGAGGAAATCTAATCTAAAGAAAGGTGTGGGAAGAAACAAAGAAATTCGACACGTTATTATTAACAATTGCGACATCATCGAACACACGCCGCCTCTAAGTAGTTCTCAAAGCAGCGGTACTGTTATCAACGACGAGTTGACTTGGTCGACGAAATCGCTGCCTGAACCCAAGTTGTCCCATTCCCCTCGACTTGTCGACAGTTTTCTTCCTTTACCGGGCGAAAAGGACTTTACAAAAATTCCGAAGAAGTCGTTTATCGAAGATGGGGGCATGAGCGTCCTTCCTATGGCCACTGGCTACTTCCCTCGACCTAAGAAAGGTCAAAGTTTGCTCTCATTTTTAACTTCGAGTCAGTTTGCCAGAGCGAACGCGGAATTGGACAGGGAAAACGCTCATTTTAGTATTTCCGAAGCCATAATTTCCGCAATGGAACAGATCAAATGCAGGCGAGAATTGAAGTTGGCCGATGAACAATTGGACGACAGCGACCCCGAAATCCTGGATCTCAAACAGAGGATTCGGCTGAGAAGAACCGAGAAACTAGTTGCGAAACAAAGGAAGGCCTGGTCGGAATCTCTCTTAAGCGACGGCAAAACGGACAGTAATTAAACAATTTTGAGTAAATTTCTAGTTTTTAAACATTAAATTGTTGCAGCTGCCACGAGTGCTAGTCCTTGTTCTACAACCCCCGATACAATTTCCGATTACGCAAGTTCCGAGGACGTCGACGATCTGGAAATCGACGAATCAGCGAACCTTTCTGACAAACGCGGACTTTCCGTTTCGATGGCTTCGCTCTACTCCGACGCCGACGTCCTCAAACGGCCTCGCGGCGCTCCTGACGGCGCCTCCGATATTTTTTCAGCCGAAGGCGTGGCTTTGTCGCTAATCAGCAAATTTAGCGAGAAACAGTTGCCGAAAGCGTCAGATCTCGAATGGTTGGTTTCGGAAGAGGACGCTCCGCAGGCGATATTGCCGATGCCCAAGAGTTGGCCCGTCAATCCCGATAACGTTTCAGAAGTAACACCGCTGAGGGGAACTCAAGAATGGGCACCTCCCAGGCCCCAAATCATTTTCACGTTTCATCCGGCACCCTCGTACGTAAAATTTACCGCGTTTCACCGTCCTCTTCGTAATTATTTGAAAAAAAAAATAAAACTACTTTTTGTTTAGGCGGAAAACTTTGATGATGAAGCAGAACTACAGGTGTGCGGGTTGCAGCATGAAGGTGGCGCCCCAGTACGCGTCGAGGTTCCGTTATTGCGACTATTTGGGTCGGTATTTTTGTACCGGTTGCCACACGAACCAGTTGGCGTTGATTCCAGGCCGGGTTCTGCAGAAGTGGGATTTCACTCGGTACCCTTTTGACACTTAATTGTTTTCTTCTTAATTTATTTGTTGTATGTACAGATACCCAGTGTCTTCGTTCTCGTACCGCTTGCTTGAACAAATGTCCGCCGATCCTTTATTTCGGGTGTTTGAACTGAGCAAAAACATCGGAAAAATGTCAAAGAATCTCCAATTTTGTCGAAAATACCGCCTCGGACTATTTTATCTCAAAGACTTCATTTTTACTTGTAGATTTGCAGAAACGTAAGAAGCGCTTTTCGCACGAGTTGGTTGAATTACTAAAGGTTTTGTGTCGGCAGCGTCAAAGAAAGGTTGGAGGAAGAGAAGGCGTACATGCTAACTGATCCAGAAGTTTATTCCATGGAAGATCTAGTCAATGTTCGAAGTGGGGAAATGAAAAGTAGACTCAAATATTTAGTCGAATTGTGCTGTAGGCACACGTCGGAGTGTAAAGTTAGTTTTCGAAAAAATTGTTTGCGTTTTGTCTAACTCTTTTTTTTAGCTGTGTTTAGGTCGAGGTTTTATTTGTGAAATTTGCAACTTAGACGAGGTGATATTTCCGTGGCAAATGCGTAAAGTGAAAAGATGCAACTGTTGCGGAGGGTGTTACCATGGAAAATGTTGGAATCCTGAACAGCAACCGTGTCCCAAATGCACCAGAATTAGTCAAAGAAGACAAAGTGTAGTTGGTAGCTCCAAAGACGACTCTTAGTAAAGCTTTAACAGATGTTTTATATTTATTTCTTAAACCAATTGTATTTTTATAGTTGAAAACTAGAATCTAGCAATTTACAATTCAACCATTATACACTTTTGTAATAAGGTAGTTCTTGTCTTTTAACTCTTTGAAGTTCACAATCGAACATCAAAAGCTACGATTTTAACATTTCTTCTTCTTCTTTGGTGGAGGAGGAAGAGGCCAAGGTCTCAATCAATGTTCAATCGACGAAAGAAGACTGAACAAAATTTCGATATTGTTTCAATAATAGTAGATTACACACCAAGGTGGAAAATGTTTAATTTTTGTCAAGAGCTAAGATAGCTTACCGAGGCCCGTAGGGCCGAGGTGATCTAATGCTTGAGACAGAAGCAAAGTTCCACCGAGGTTTGTATACTATTTTATTCGCAGGCATTTATTTTTGGCACATAAACGAAAATTCGTTTTCTGAAGTTTCACTCTGCGCCATCTACCGGGCCATTTTCGTACTCACAGCAGGTTAGGAATGAGCTCATTCCTAACCTAGAGAAGGAAAGTAAGGTCAGAAATGATCAACTTCCCCACTTCCTAAAAGGTTAGGAATGAACATATTACCTATAAAAACTTTTCAGTAAGCTTGACGGTAATGTGAAATAAGACAATTTTTTATAATCTCGGGTAAATTAAATTTCGGGAAATTACGTATTTACATTCATTTCAAGTAAAAAATTAGAAATTTTTACACCTTGTAGCGAGGTTTCAGCCTCGGTTTCGGGCACCAGGAGAGCAGGAGTGAAAACATTTACCATTGACTAACCACTAACTAGACGAACAGCCTCTATGTCTGCAAGTGTAAGTGCTTCTTAATTAGAAAAAAAGTGTTTACATTTCTTATGGAACTAATACGTAACAACATTATTGAGTGAAGTCACCGGCTGCCAGGGCCGGTCTTCACAATAAGTGATTTGGAAATAGTCAGTAATAATATTGGAGTGAAAAGAGTCTAGGAAGAGGATCCAAAAAATCTTTTTTACAAACAGCATTCCATTCCGCGCTATTGCCCTACTGGTACTTTTTCCCGGAATTTTTGAAATTAGCAACAGACTGCTTCAGACGTACACTCGCCGTCATTGAAGAAGCCCAGGGTAAAGCAAAATTCATTCTAACTTTCGTTACATTTGCAACCTGGCTAAACCACGGGGTACAGTTTGTTTGAGAACCGCACAGGTGAACTAAGATTAGTCGAAATAGAGCGGCACATTTCAGTTTTAAATTATAAAGAGCTTCAAGCACACCGTAAGTTGGAATGAATTTTACTTCACCCTGGGCTTCTTCAATGACGGCGACTGTACATATACGCAATAAAATCTGGCTGCTCCAAACGTATACAGAGTGTTTCCTAAAAAACGTCCCAAGCTGTAATTCCGTTATTTATTATCCGATTTGGATAAACAAGAAACTTTAACAAATTACTATTTAGCCACTACAGGGTCGCTCTAATGGTGATTCTTTTAGTTATTAACTTTAATGTCAAACGATGCTAAACTTTTTATTTTCAAATAAAAACGTATTTTTCTTACCTATAGTTTTATCATTGTTTATACATCTTGTATAAACAATGGTTTTATTTAATGCCAATTTTTTTTCTGAATACAATGATGTCTAAAAAGTTGACTTTGGTATAATACTTATTGGAAGAAACAATTCAAATATTTATAGACAATGTTACATTTTTCTTAAAATTTTCAAACCTGGCCAAACCACAACTGGCCCCGGAAGCTGACCACTCCACAGGTAATTGCACACCGGGGACCAGGGATTAGGGATTATTCTACCTGGGTGGAAAGTACGGGTCTCAATTAGGAGACATTAGAAAAGCACAGGGGATCTCAAATTGTCATCTTTTTCTACGTTATACTGGATGATAATGTGGTAATAGTAGATTACATACCTAGGTAGAAAATGTTTCCTTTCTGTCGAGAGCTAAGATAGCTTACCGAGGCCCGTAGGGCCGTGGTGAGCTAATGCTCGAGACAGAAAGAAATTTCCACCAAGGTTTGTATACTGTTTTATTCGCACTCTTTTATTTTTCAAAATTAAAAATGGGCCCATTTTTAACCAAGAGAAAAAAAAGTGCGAATAAACGTAGATTATTTGTGCATCCCCTGTGCATTACTTAATTGACCGGGTGTACAATTGATGATTGTATACTTAAACCACTTCCAGACAGTTTCCAAGATTTACAAAATTGATCAAATTTTTATTATTATGTAATAATATGAAGATAAAGCGCTATCCTTTAGTCTAGAAGTTTTTTCTGTCTTTTAACTGGTGTAAACAGCAACTTTGTATTCATTATATTGGAGACAACATTTCCTTTGTTAGAAAAACCATTTATGGCGATTAATCTTGTCAAAGATGACATTTTCAAAAAAGGGCAATGTTTTTGTCGATGCTTTTCTAATACCTACGCTACTCTATGATATTCATAAAAAAATTGACAAGTAATGGCGCATTACACTGATTTATTTCAAGTGGGAACTGGGCATGATGACGTATGTATAGTGCTCCAAGTGGTTTTACTATACACAATGGGGTACTTGCCTCATGTTTGGGAAATATAATATTTAGAAAATGTAGGCGATTTCATAAGACCCGTATTTTTTTATTTGGTTCTAGGGTCAATATGACGCCCAGAATTAATTTTTTAATTTTTGGAGTGGGAGATTTGTGACGTAAACGACCCCAGCTCGACGTAGTTCTCAAAGAAATCGTATGATAGCGCTTTACTCAGATTCCATATAAATCGAATGCGGATCCAATGTAAAAAATGTGGCGCCCTCTGTTTGCAGCGCAGCATAGTAGCCAAAAACAAAAGTCTATTCAATATAGGTGTGAGTCTTAGATACGGGGGCCGATGACGTCACCAAAAACAAAAATTGCAAATATCTACAAAAATATAAAATAAAAAAATAGGAAGAAAAATATCTAAGCCTTTTTTAGTTATTTGCATGCATCTAGAGAATAAAAAGTGCAATATTTTTTTTAAGCAAGTACCCCGTTACAGAAACCTGCTTATCGCAGTTTATAAAAACAATATTAGGTACATACTTACTTGCATACTACCGTTGATTAAAGATACTACTATAAGTACTTCTCTAAGCTCTAATTTCCAATCAAGTACAATTCCGTTATGAACTACGCACATATTACAGAAGAAAATAAAATCATGTTCAAATCGCTCTGTGACGTTCGGGCAATATATAAAACTAATTAGAAGCTAGATGTAGCATTAAAAACGGTTGTTTCTGTTCAATTTCAAACTTAACTTTATTAAAAAATTTAAAATGAAAATATTCTAACAAAACACGGAGGCAATGACTGTATAGAGGGCCCTTAAAGCCGTGTTTGCTGTTGTGACGGTAGATGTCGCCCGCAGCGCGCACGCGCGGTAACCGTGGGAACCGTTTTCTACCTAGTGGGCAGCCCACGAAGCAGGGTAATAAAAATGTCACAGCTCTTATTTCCATTCGCCATATTGGACGTTGTGTGTGCGTGAATTCACTGTGTACCCCCTTTTCATGGACCAAAACCCCCATCGGCCCCCTTTCGAGTGCGTTACCGGCTGCGATTCGACCGAATAGACGGATATTGCGTCGTCAGTTAGCTGTGTGGAAAGTTCGTGTTTTGTTGTGGTGAAGTGTCTAATCGGAACTAAAAATGGCGTGCGCTACATTGAAACGGTCATTAGACTGGGAACCCGTGTTGGGGGGCCGCCCGGCGAAGAGACGGCGGTGCATTCCTTTCTGCGAAAGCCCCACACACAGGGATAGGGCTTCGCCCTCGACCTCCGCCCCCCAGACCCCCGCATCGCCCGCCAAGCCCAAGTCCGTCTTTCCCGACGTCGTCACCCAAAAATTGACCCCCGGTAAGTCGAGCAGGTTTGCGGCCAACTGCGCCCCGACAAGTCCCTTCGGGTTGTTGACATTTCCGGACCTATCAGCTGATTGACGACGTTATTGTTTCTGTGAATGGGCAGTTATTGACGGACGCCCCCGACCCCTGCTGGCGCCGCCGTTTTTCCCGAGTATTAATAACAATGCCACCGATTGCTAATTCCGTATCTTCGTTATTTATTGTTAATTTATCGTTGGACCCCGGACGCAACCGCCGCGCCTGAGAAATTGAGGTTATCCGTCCGTGTTATCAAGCGTGCTTAACCGTTACGAAGGGACTTCGACTTTACTTTCTAATTTTGACAGGCAGTCAAAACAATTGCCAAATTATTGGGCTCAAATGGTTCAACCCCATCAGGAATTTACATGTATAGTATTGATTAGCCTTCAATCACGAGAGATCAAAATCAACATAAGCCCTTAAATCGACCGGCCATTGTTATTCTACAGCAAACTTTTACCGGCATTTATTATTTTTGACAAAATATCAACGCCGTCCTTTTTTACCGATCTAATTTCCTTTGCAACAGAAAAGTACGAGTTAGCAAATCAAAAATTATTATTATGTTGTCTTTTACGTGATCACATTACAACAAAGAACGTGCGTTAAAAATTGGTTCCGGATTTTCGTGTCATGGGCCTTAACTTAACCTTAAAAGAACACATTTGACGTAAGGACGAATAAAAATTAATGAACAACGTGGAACCGCCCTCTTGCGGCACATGACAGAAAGTGCTCCAACCTAACCTCAAAAATAACTTTGAAGCAATCTCGTTACGTATGTACAGTCAGTTTCAAAAGTAATGTCCATTCCACACTTTTAAAATTAATTTCTTCTACAGTGATGATGTAAGTACCTACTAGCTAAAGGAAACTCAATGCATCTGTTTCATTATTTCGTATGCTTAACAACATAAATGTGAATTTTAATGTCCGCATTGGTTTTATGTGGAAAATAAACGAGTTTAAAGTTGTAACAAGTGGACATTATCTTTGCTGTCGGTTGTACATACACAGTCCAGGCAGTAGGCACAGTTAGGTAACTATAGCCGCCACAAGTCATGTCATAAATCAGTTATTCACTATGCATGCCATAGATCAGTTATTTACTATGGCATCTAGTTCAAGAAGTAACGATGGCCATACTATGGCATGAATCGTGGCTGCTCTAGTACAAGTTACCTACTGTACATATGTGCCTGTGTATGTACAGTCAGCTTCAAAAGTAATGTCTTTTTCACACTTTTAAAATTTAAATTTTTTCTACAGATGTACTAGCTAAAGGATTATTTCATAATGCTTTGCATAAATATGAATTTTAATGTATGTGTTTGTTTTATGTGGAAAATAAACGAGTTTAACAGATGGACATTACTTTTGAACTCAGCTGTACAATCCGAGACTTTCGCAATGTGTAGTCACATTTAACTTCAAATTACCTACGGATAAGTAGCCCAGCCGTATACGTGGGCACCTACTTATAATGATAAATGAAAAAACGTAAAAAAGCTAGACGGGACTGGACGTCGTTGTTTATTCCACTCTACCAGCTGTACACCCTGATTATCTGAAAGTGAAACACTTGAATTGCTGGTTTGACTGATTTGGCAACATTGTAGACTGCATAGGTCATTTAGTGCCGGCGTACGGTTCGGTTCGGTTAAAGCCCGTTCACAACCACTTAGCATACGTATCATAACATTAAAGCATAACGTAAGAAAAGTTAAAATGCACGGTTTTATATGTATCCATTCATAATAACATAAAACATGATAGACATAACATAACGCACGGAAAAGTTGAGCCAACTTCAACTTTCTATGTTCCCTGCGTTATGTCTCCCATGTTTGGTCAATGAAATGCGGTCTTGAGTGCAATGTCGTGTCTAGCCGTCTGGTCCCCGATAGTCATGTCGTGTCCTTGTCTATAGTGTCAGCTGAATAATAGCAAAACGTTCTTCTCTCTGCATATTTCACAAAATTTTTCTTTTATCCCAATGATAAACTTTTAACTTTAACCTCAAACCACGCTCACACTGACAGCTGCTGTCACTGTCCTGTCACACATCTGTCATATTTGAGGTTAATCCACACTGCGCATGTGCAAGTCTTGTTTCCCATATCTTCGATCTTGCTATGCAGTCTACAATGTTGTCAAATCAGTCAAACCAGCAATTCAAGTGTTTCATTTTTAAATAATCAGGGTGTACAGCTGATAGAGTGGAATAAACAATGACACTTTTACCCAGCATGAAGCTACTTTTGCCTAGAGCTTTGGCTACGGAATAATTATTTAGGGATCCAGGATGAGAAGTAAAATTTTTGTTCAAGTAGTTTAGCGACCTTCCGGGCGGTTTAGTGGTTTGACGGCCCGCCGGGCGGCAAACTGATTTTACGGCCCGCCAGTTTTAAAGTCGAAGCTACTGTCGTTTGCAGCTCAAAAATAACTTTATTGTAATCGTCATAAACGTGTTCGTGACTTTTCTCTAAATTTTCTGATCCTTTAGAGTACATGGCGGAAAACATCAAGGCCGAACTGAGGAGGTTACATCGCCGCAAACAGCTACAGTACAGCATGGAAAATTCAGATGGCAGCAGTTCGGGTGGTGAGAACACCGAATCTCCTTCGCGCTCGGAACGGGCGTTATTCACGTTCAAACAGGTACGAGTGACGTTGAAATGACATTTTTTTTCTTTTAAACGTGGCTTTTCAGGTCGGGCTGATCTGCGAACGGATGCTCAGGGAACTCGAGTCTGAAATTAGAGAAGAATATGACAGTGTCTTGACGGGCAAACTTGCGGAACAATATGATGCCTTTGTTAAGTTCACCTATGATCAGATACAGAAGAATTACAGTGCAGCTCCGCCCAGTTGTTAGTATTAATTGTTTTTTTTTCGTAGTCGCGATCTAACATTTTTTTTTTTTTTGCTTTTAGATTTATCGTAAGGGAGGACCTGACGGTGACAGCGCCTGGCGATGTCGAAACTAGAAACTAAGCAGTCGTTAACTATCGGTTCTATACACAACAATATACTATGAAGCCGCCAGTTTGCAGGATGCCTTAGAACATAGCCCGCTCTCCTTGCCGGCATTTTTTCTATAATTTTGTAAATAACTACCTTTATAAACATATATCATCTGTATTATTGGAATTGATACACAGTTATGTTGTCTGTATATAATTATGTATGAGTTATCGTTTTTAGAGTGCTAAATGAGGTGTTCTGTTATAATTGGTAAATGTCACATTGACTGGTCGCGCCCGTTACAAACCGACACCAATTGCAAAATATCATAGACTAACGTTACGTTCATCACTCAGTTCCCGATATCGATATAGCCTCTTGCAACGTTTTATTTTAAGTACTGATACACAAACTCTCATCAAATTGCCTTAAGAAATAAACCGGTTGCGTTTCCGTTTAGGTTAGTGCGAGCTCGAACGGATGTAAGTTTGTGTGTTTGAAGTTTAGGTTAAGTTCCGAGTTAAAGACCACATTTTGCCATAATTGTGATGGTGTTGATATATTTTTTCTATAGTTACGTTCAAAACTATTGTAAGTGCTTCAAATGTATCAACGTAAATACCAGGATTTAGATTTAAGTATTGACATGTCCCGTTGCCAGTTAACACTCGGAACGATATGTTCGATGTCAATTTAATGAGATGCGCGGCTTTTTTACGGTGGCCGATCTGCGCGTGCGCTGCGGTGTTATCGCTACTAGTCAATACTTCAGTTGCAAATACCGCCCTGACTTTGTTAATTAATTCTATCCATTGTTTAGTTTGTTGTATTTGTTATAAGTTTAAGAACAATTATCGGTTTAATCATTAATTGTAATTAGAATAATTAGCTTGTAGATTTTATATGAATTGCACGGATATTAGTAGCGAGTTGTAAATACAGCGATGTAACAAAGGCGCTTCAAATACAACTAATCGAGCTGAGGCGTTTTGAACTATTCAGCTGTACATATTCCTAACCGTGGATCGGAACAAGTACAATGGATGGAATTGTTGGCTGCGATTCTCGTTAAATTGACCTACTCATTATTTTGAGACGTTTTTTTTTTGTTATCAACTTTTATTGCAGTTTATTTCGTTAGTTTAATTTAAGCAACATTACGGTTAAGTAGTTTTCTTCAACTTGCATCGTTTCTGGAAATTTCTTATATTAATAGCCTAGTTGTCGTTATTTATTTTAGGTTATCGTCAATGTTCAAGACCATTCGAATCCTTGAGGTAAAATTCATCTTACTCTAAAGTTCTTATGTTATAGGATGATAAGGTTTAATAAAAAATATGGGCCATTTTTTTCTTGTTTTTATTCATAGTGCATATTGTACAGATTTTTGTGGTTGCATTTTACTCGCAGTAACCCTTAAATGCATTTTTTAAGTAATCACTGGGGTACTATAATGGTCTGTTAGTACAGCCAAAATACCATTTTCGGCTGTTGTCCTCACGTTTTACCCGCCATTTATCTGCAGGCGCAAGCAGCATTGCCAGGGTCATTAAAATACAATGAAAATTTCTTTGCCACCTTAACCACTCTGGTTTTGAATGGGTTAGGAACTATGTTCATGTCCACCGGTGGTCCTCTTTCCCTCTTCTTTTTCCTAATGAGTCCGCATCAGAGTCATCTATTATTTGGTTTATTGCCACAGTTCTGTAACCAACTATAATCATATATTTAGTATTGAATAACTTTAAGCACTGAAGGTTCAAATAGTACAAAAAAATATACTTACATTCATACAGCAATTTAATGGTGTGTTCATAATTGTCTTCTACACAACTAAGAGGAATGTTATAGTCAAAATATGAACTAGCTTCAAACATTTCGACCCAGGAATAGGATTCTTATTAGGTCAGGCATAGATAGTGGCGGACCGATGTTTGCCAAATAATCTTACTACTTTGTGAATTGTTTCAGATGTTGCAAAGACAATTGTGATTCGATTTAAAAATTTCATATCTTCACAACCCTAAAAGGAAATTACCATAATTAAAAATACAATAAAAATTTCTTTTTGTCACCTTAACCATTTCGGTTTTAAATGGGTTAGGAAATATGTCCATGTCCACCCGTGGGTCTCCATTCCTCTTCTTTTTCCTAATTGGGTCCGCATCCCAGTGATCTATTATTTGGTTTATTGCCACGGTCCAATAACCAACTATAATAATTCATTTAGTGTTGAATAACTTTAAGCACTGAATGTTCAAATAGTACAAAAAAAAACATGCTTACATTTGTACAGCAATTTAATGGTATCTTCATAATTGTCTTCTACACAACGAAGAAGAATATTACAGTCAAAATATGAAGTAGCTTCAAACATTTCGACCGAGGAATAGGATTCATATTAGTTCAAGCATAGATAGTGGCGGACTGGTGTTTGCCAAATAATTTTACAACTTTGTGAATTGTTTCAGATTTTGCGAACATAATTGTGATTCGGTTTACAATTTTCATATCTTCACAACCCTAAAAGGAATTTACCATAATTAAAATACACTGAAAATTTCTTTGTGTCACCTTAACTATTCTGGTTTTGAATGGGTTAGAAACTATGTCCATGTCCACCCGTGGGCCTCCTTTCCTCCTCTTTTTCCTAATTGAGTCCGCATCCCAGTAATCTATTATTTGGTTTATTGCCACGGTCCAATAACCAACTATAATAATTCATTTAGTATTGAATAACTTTAAGCACTAAATGTTCGAATAGTACAAAAAAAAACATACTTACATTTGTACAGCAATTTAATGGTGTCTTCATAATTGTCTTCTACACAACGAAGAAGAATATTATAGTCAAAATATGAAGTAGCTTCAAACATTTAGACCGAGGAATAGGATTCTTATTAGTTCAAGCATAGATAGTGGCGGACTGCTGTTTGCCAAATAATCTTACAACTTTGTGAATTGTTTCAGATTTTGCAAACATAATTGTGATTCGGTTTACAATTTTCATATCTTCACAACCCTAAAACGAATTTACCATAATTAAAATACAATGAAAATTTCTTTGTGTCACCTTAACCAGTCTTGTCTTGAATGGGTTAGGAACTATGTCAATGTCCACCCCTGGTCCTCCTTCCCTCTTCTTTTTCCTAATTGAGTCCGCATCAGAGTCATCTATTATTTGGTTTATTGCCACAATCCTATAATCAACTATAATAATTCATTTAGTATTGAATAACTTTAGCACTGAAGGTTCAAATAGTACAAAAAGATATGCTTACATTCGCACAGCAATTTAATGGTGTCTTCATAATTGTCTTCTACACAACTAAGAGAAATATTGTAGTCAAAATATGAACTAGCTTCAAACATTATTTAGGTACTCTTAACGGGGGCGTACTTACAGCTTGCAATGCGCTTGACGACTACTGATCACCATAGGTATCTATAAATTAAAAGAAAGTGAAAATATGCAAACTGCTCATTCAATGTAACTTACCACCAGGGGGCAACGTTTTTTTACAACTGCCCCTAGTTATTGATTCCGGGGGCGAGCTGGGCAAAAATGACACCCCTTCCACCAACGGAAAGTCACTCGGAGCTGCCGAAGACGTGGAGGGGACAGCATCATTTGTAGTATAACAAAAAGTCAATTATTGTAGTTAAAATAATGAGTTACATATAACTACCAAGGCAATGTAGGATTCTTTTCTTGTGGGAATAGTCCACCTTCGGCTTTTCCACTGCTAGAACATCATCGCTTTCAAACAAACTCTACTCGTGCATTGGGATTGCCGGAATTTTTCTCTTCAAGATTTCTAAAAAGAAACAATGTAGTATATTATAAACTCTCACAACTGTACAACTCTAACAAACCTCTAACTTTTTCTGGTGTGACATATCTAACAGGGCCTGGTGGGTAACTAAAACAATCTTGCATATTCGGTGCACCATATCCTGTAAATTATTGTAGGTATATTTCATTTGTAAAAGGAACAATCATTCCATCAAAAATGTAACAACAATAACAAACCTACCCGGTAATCTTAAGGTAGGCAATGAAAACTTCAGCAATCGTCCACTCTCCTGTTTGCACCTATCCTCAAAGTGTTGCTCACAAACAGCGTAAGTGTGGATCAATTTTGGGTTCTCCTCCAGTATACGGCACAACTTTGGATTACCCACACGCTGTATCTAAATGTCCCTTATGCGCGGGTCTCTTGGAATATAATGCCTGTGAATGTAAAACCATAGAAATCAAAGCCCGAAATTTCACCTGTTGCTTATTTTAGGGTCGGTTTTACAATCGGTGTTAAAGGAAAACTAGGAACTAGTTGTTTATTGTCATAGAAACGATTGTTGCAGCAGCTGAAACCATACCGATTATCGGTTAGTTATCGCAAGAGATGTTATTGCTAACTTTCTGTTAATTATTGTAACACCGGCCATTAATAATTAATAACAAATGTTAACGTAGATACAAAACTTACCTAGGAACAGTTTTGTCGGTACAACCGGGCACACAACACGTTTTCATTATGTTAATTGCTTCCGAACACTTTTACTTATGTTAACGAGGATGACACAGGATTTAACGTTATTCAAACCACGGTTCAAATTGTGAACACAACACAACTGGCGGGAACAATGGCTGACCAGGGTGACTTTACCTCTAAGATTTCCTAGTATCTGTACACTAACTTCCTGAGCGGTTTCCCCCTCGGGTCGGAACTATGAAATGAATAAGGAGAAAGTTACAGGTTACCAGATTGATAGCAAATTCTGGCAGGCGTTCACCATATTACATAAGTAACAGGACTTGGTCTAATTTTCAAGAATACCGTAGTACAGTACTTACAAAGTTTTTATTTTTTCGATTCAGATTGAAGAACGAAGCGAGAGAATCGAGGGTGGAGGCAAAGTTATTAGTGCTCGGTATAGAGATTTTTTTATTAAATACTTTTTATCCAAATATGATACCAATATGCCTCAACAATAAATCACATAATCTTAAACCTTAACATAAAATAGACTATACAATTTATATACTTAGCTCTTACTCAGTAATATTTGGCATATATATTAAAATTTATAGAGCTGATATTTTGGTTAGCGTAGGACTTTGCCAGATCTCCCGAAAACGGTTCAACTTGGAAAAGAAAAGTGACCAAACGTAATCCTTGTGTTGGATGGGTTGACTGGTACTAAACTTAACAGGCACTTAATTAAACGACGATAAGTGATAAGACCGTGACTAAATCTGCACAAAACCCTGTTCAACACGAACACAGCTCAAAAGCGTATTTAGATATCATAAGTCGTAGTCTACATTCCTCGCTCGACCATTGAGAATATCCCGCTTGCACTGACTTACAGTTACTAAAATTTAGAAATTTTAACAAGAAATCACAAGTATATCGTTTATAAACTATCAACAATTGAAAGCGCCCCAGAATTTGTCCCGCGAACAGGCGGGAATTGGCCCAATGATCCATCAATTGATCGCACAAATTCCCATGAAACTTAACAAAACAAATCCGGAGTGAAAGAAAACACTTTGCACTCCGTCTAGCAACATAAAAAAAATTTCTTCAGCCAATTCCACATTTTAAAAATAAAGCATCAATTTTCTACTTAAAATTTTTCACTGGCTTCAAAGTGATGTAACGTACATCTCCCCAACAAGTCTTTTAAAATTATCACTGGTATTTCAGTAACTGGGAAAAATCAACGTCCAACATATTGGTGGAGTAACTGGAAAAAATGGAAATTCACTGCTAATCCCGTACACTGAGTAAATACTTGATTAAAGGGCAAGTGCAAATCGTTTGCTCTAGCATTGTAAATTTGTGGAATGTCTGGTTGAGTGCCGTGATGCCGGCCCTGCGAAGGGCCGATGGCGACAAATTCTGCAGCGCTTCAACGCAATGGAGCCTACGGCTCGAAATTCAACAAATAATCCTTAAGCTGATTGGGCAGATTCAATTTGTTAATACAACGACCCGGCTTCCTCCCTATACTATTATGTATTCTAACACGACAAATCTGCTTTAAACTCCTCGGCCGCTTATACAAATCCCTTATGATACAAGTCAAGGGCTCGGTCATTTTTCCCGGCACCAAACTCAACTGTTGAGTATGCAAAATCTTCAAACATTCAAACAGAGGCCTGTGTTGCATCACTAAATAAAACAACATGACTATTTTCGAAAAACTCATGTTGGGGTCCGTGATGAGATTCTCCTTCCTCGAAATCAGCATAATGTAATAATAAAGAATGTAGTTTTTGGTCTTCCAAATCGACTGCAAGTGTAAAGGATGGTTTTTTATTGCTTCGGACATGTTCAGGCTCAAATCGGGATTGGCTCCGTACTGTACCAAAGTAAGCGTAAGATCGTAAACGTAATGGATGTCTTTGCAGTCGCGGACGTTCTGAATCATGTCCATGCACGACTGCAGAATGTGCTGCGTCCGATTGCTGACTCTAACGTTAGGATCCAAACCGTGGGTCAACAGCAAAATCAACAAGTTTTTGATAAATTCGAAATTCAGCTCCTTCTGGACGTCGCAGTTCAAAGTGATGTTTTCCGAAACAGTGAACACCAACACGTGCAGAGGAGTCAAGTTCGCCCTGTAGCTGCAGTTCGGGTTCGCGCCCTCCTTCAGCAAAATCCTAATGCAGTTCAGGTAGCAAACCTGAAAACCTTCGCTCATTTCAAGCGGTCAAAGCGCCAACGAGCCTTACCTTCATGCTGTGCGTGAAGTGGTGGAGAGGATCCTTGTTGATTAGAGGAACTAAACAAACCATCAAAGGCACGGAGCCGTCCCGCCCCACCATGTTGGGGTCCCCTGCAAAATTACAACATTAACAACCCGACGCCCTCTGGGATTTTATTCATTCAATTAGTGTTTGGTCAAGAGTCTTCTAAACCATAATTTGAGTTTGATGAAGCGGTCTCCAGAATCAACATCCAATGGTGGTACACCTAGTTTTAAAAGAAACTGGACAAGCTCTCCGTGCTGCCACTCTTATGTAGAAAGAACACGCGGTCGAGGGGAGGGTTTTTCCGGTTTCTCTTGCAACTAGCTGTACAAGGAAAAAATAAAACGCAACAAAAATGGTTTTTAAATGCCCAACCGGCAAGTTGTCGATCGCTTGAAGATCAAGGACGATACTGGTGCATTAAGTCCATTTCCCACTTTATTGAACATTTTTAAGATAATATAAGGTTTGGAAAAAAAATCCTTCGTTTCTATCATGGAAAAGACTTATGAATCAATTTCAACTCGACTTACGCCTGGCATAAATGAACGGAGCAGCGCAAATCGGTTGCGCTCAATTTCAACTGCAAAATGCAAGTTGCCACAGATTAAATTTAGCGCCAATATTTACAAAATTCCGTTGCAACGGAATGGGAATTGGGAGTGATTTAACAATTGGTCATAGTTACAAGAATTTAGTACCTCCTTCGTGTAGCAGCATGTTGAGGAGCTCGTAGCACACGTCCCAATCGCGAACGTGCCGCAACACGCACGCCACAGCCGAGTTTCCCGCGTGGTTGATCGACTGTCGGGCCCCTGCCTGTATCAGGTACCGCACCAGATGCAGGACGTCCCACTTGTTCCACTTATCGTAACCGTATTGGGCCTCCTCCAGGGCATATCTGACAATAAGAGCGTGCAGAGGGGTGTTGCCTAGGCTGTCCGGCGTGTTAATCAGCTCCTTGCAGCCGTGATCTAACAATAACCTAATAGTGGATATCGTGTCCTCAGCTGATTTATGAGCCACGAGCAACACTGCAACGCAAAACGTTACTCCCCAAAAACTATTTTGAAACGAGAAACTTACCGACGTGCAATAGAGTCATTTGCTGAGTGCACGTCCGCACTGTTGTGTCGGCGCCGGCGTTGATTAAAAGTTCTAAAAATTTACTATCGTGAAGTACAGCGTAATGGATTGGATAATATTCATCCTTTAGAATATGGATTTCATCAGTCCTTTCGGTAACTAAGAATTGGGTGCAACGCCAAGCGCCCCGTTCACAAGCGGCGTGCAGAAGTGGCTTCCTCGCCCGGAAAATTCCGTTCTGGGAAGGTTCAATCAAACATTTCCGCTCGTTTCAGATGAAAGACCAAACTTACCCACGGATCCTCGCTTCTCTGCGCTAACATCGTCAAAATCGTGACCTGATCGCCATCGAGGGCGTAATAAATGGCCGACTGCAGCTTCGTGGAGGGCCGGTCCCTGCTGTCCCGCTCTATACAAGGCTCTTCCTGTTGGATCGCCGATGCTAAAAGGGTTAATTTCCCATCATTTAACTAACAAAGAAAGTTGAACAAATGATAGAGCTATTTGTATACCAGATAGGGCAATAAAAAAGGTATGTTTGCATTTAAAAATCAAAAGTTGGTCTACTTCCGGTCCAAACCGGAAGCGCCAGCATTAGTTTCTTAAACGTCGATCATAAAGATTCTTCTAATCAACGAGGATTCGGAGTTTTTTCTTTACGTTTTCAAATATGTCAGCTAAAATTCTGTCCGTTCTTGATGAAACAGTCTATAGTAAGAACCACGAATGTTATCAATTTATGCACGAATAAAAGATGCGTCGAGTTGCTGCAAGTTCATCTGAGCGCTTCAGCAGAAGTGTAGCCAGTAGGGTAAGATGAGGGGTTCTGGCAAGAGAAATTTTGGAGTGGGGGGTGGAAGGTCAGCGCTTCTGTCCCAGAGGAGGGTGTAGTTATTTTTCATGTTCTAAACAACTTTACACAAGTTCTAAACAACTTTAAACATGTTCTAAACAGTTTTGGTTAAAGTGGTTTAGAACATGTTTAATGTTGTTTAGAATTTGTGTAAAGTTGTTTAGAACATGAAAAATAACTACGCCCTCCTCTGGGACAGAAGCGCATGATCTTCCACCCCCACTCCAAAATTTCTCTTGCCAGAACCACTCATCTTACTCTACTGTAGCCCCCTTCTTAAACTACATGGGAGAAGAGAGGTTTGTGTGAGCTTGCGTTGACTGATTCAGAAGTTTCAAATGACTAACTACGTGTACGCCAACATTTGCGGTTCCAACTATATCATCTATCATCCTACAACTACAAAACAGTCACTACAGTTGTCTACTTTGAACTTTCTATCAAAAAATATAAAAATGAGGTGAATTCATTTTCAGAAGCGCTTGCGCGCCCTCATGACCTAGTTGTATTAAAAAAACAAGATGCGCGCGCCGATTTAGTCAGTTGTGCTTCAACGCAGAGCAAGTTCTTGCTGTAAATCGGCGCGCGCACCTTGTTTTTAGTATAATCCTTTTCAAAACTTATTTTAGTACAAAAATTATTGTAGTGGCCAACGGCTCTAAGACAGTGGCATCCAAGGTGAAAAAAATATTGCAAAACGTGTAAATAATCTTCGGCCGCAAATGGGAGGCCAAAAAGCCTACTTTGCGACAAAATGTAGAAAGAACTCCATTGCAATGGAGAATTGCTTACAGTATTTGCCACTCTCTTCGCAGTTACTGTTATGGGCCCCTGGCCAGCACATTCGCGCCTCAACGTCGATTTTGGCCCCATGTTTCAACAAGAGGTCCACACAGTCATCATGTCTAAAACAACTGAACTCAAAAATTTGTTTTGACAAATTAATCAAGTTACCCTTTTAAGCAAGCGATGTGGAGAGGAAGACTGCAAGGAAACCGATTAACGTCAGCTGCGGTATGGCGAGCCAACAACCACCGAACCAATTCGACGTTGTTCGCCCCCACGCACTTCTGCAACAAGTTGTACCCCGCTTCATCATGAATAACCAAAATATTTTCATTCTACAACAAATTTTTGTTATTGTGGTTCGAGTGTTGTTGTTAAAGACTCGCTTTAGGTATTTGCTGAAGCAGCCCCTCCAACCTTTGCACCCCAATTTTGGGGTTCGCTCTCAACGCATCAAATATGGTTTGAACCTTCTGCCTGGTCGAATCCGACACTTTGTGGCCGTGACCGTTCGATAACAGCGCACTGCCCGACTGAAACACTTGACTAACGGAGCCCCCCATCGCCGTCTATCAGTTACCTGACATGACTGGTTTGCGCCTAAAACACCTGGAACTCGAAACTAATATTAAGAGAAATCGCCTGTTGGTCTTGTGTTAGCGTTAACTCACTGTTGAGGGAATCAGCGGGGTTTTTACGTTAAGTCCATTTTCGAGCCGATCGGATCAAAATCTGTCAATTTGGAGTCATGTTAGGTTAGATCCAGGAGGCTGGGCACAGAGATAAGGTGCGAGGTGAACGGCCCCCTTGATCGACAATATGGCTGCTGGTGGAGCCGTTTATTGGTGGCGTTGTCATCATTCACATGATTAACTCAATTTATTTTAGAGCACGCAGAACGAAAACATTTTTTCAGTATTTTATAATGCGCACAAGATCAACTGCATTAATCTAACTAAATCAATAGATCGGCGCGAGCGCCATCTAATGTCGAAGTCAAAAACCATCTCCAATCAACTGACCAAAAATACTTCATTTCTGGGCCGGAAGATGGACTCAAATCGCTCTAACCTCAAATAATCCAAAAAATAAAAAGTAAATACAGAGGAAGGACCTTTCGAGTTCTGCCTTATACCTGTTTGCCTGGCTTGCCATAGCTTGTTACTTGTTGCAATTTATTTATTGTCTACAATTCTAAATAGCGCCACAATTAAGCAAACCCCATTTGGTGAATTTACTACCTTCCTTGGGTGAGTTCTAAACAATTAGAAAACCCGTTAAGTTCTCATTCTGCAAATTTCAGTTCAACATGGAAGTTCAGCGATATTTTGCGGAATTAATTGAGGACGTGGGCGTATCAGAGGACCAAATAATGGGGAAGACTTGCAACATGCGACTCCTTGAAGAAGGGGTAGTTAAATTGGAGAACCATTGCTAAACATTCGCTCTCTTTATAGGTGCTTGTCCAGCTGTTGATGCTGAGAAACTTCGCACTTTAAGCAGAATTTATGAAATACTTTGGAACTTATATTACACTGGCGAAAATAAACTGAAAGGTAGCTCAATGAACTAGCTGATTTACAACTTTTTATGACTTTTTCTAGAGAAGGAGTCACCCAGTTTCTTTCAACCGACCATTGTACCTTTGGGATCTGAAGGAAGACCGATCTACGATATTACATATGATCAAGTGGTTTTCTTGAGGAATTTAGGCATGTCTTGGTCCGGAATGTCAAAAGCCTTTGGTATTTCAACTCGCACTATTTATAGAAGGAAGAGTCAATGGAATTATGAAACAATTAAACCTTACATGTCTAACGACGTTTTGATGGAATTGATACAAGAAATTTTGAGCCACACACCAAATGCAGATGAGGTAGATGTTTTCGGGAGCTTGAGGGCTAAAAAAGTATGCGTATCAAGGTGGAGAATTCAGGAGTGTTTACAAGTTCTTGATTCTCTTGGACGAGCTTTGCCACAACACTGCAAAATCCAAAGACGTAAATACCAAGTTAAAGGCGCTAATTATTTGTGGTATGTCTTAATTTTTTACTATTACTCGCCTGAGATATTAATTATTGATTAAAACTTTTAGGCATATTGATTCAAACTATAACCTGATGCCGTATAGACTAGTGTTACATGGTTGTATTGATGGACACAGCCGCACTATTATATACTTAAAATGTGTTACAAATAATAAAACCGGCAGTGTATTAAAATTATTCCAAGATGGCATAAGTGAATTCGGAATCCCCAGTCGGGTGAGAGGCGACAGGGGAGTTGAAAATACCGATGTTGCTCAATTCATACTAGATCAACAAGGAGTCGATAGAGGCAGTTTTATTGTTGGTCATTCAGTTCATAATCAAAGAATTGAACGGTTGTGGACTGAAGTTAATCGAGTAGTGACCAAACCTTTTAAAGATTTATTTCTTTTTATGAAACAGTGGAATTGTCTGGACGAGCATAATGAAATAGACATAAGGTGCTTGCATATGGTGTATATTCCAAGGATTGCAAAACGCTTGAACGAATTCATAGCCCAGTGGAATCATAATGGACTGTGTTCAGTGAGATCAAAATCTCCAGTTCAACAATGGACTGCTGCGCGTTTGAAGGGAACCTTTTATGAAAAGACAGTCACCTTAGAAGATGACTCTTACTTGGACAATCCAGATATGTATGGCGTTGATGAATTAGGGCCGCCTCCAGAAATAGAGACTGACCACAATGTGATACTACCCGCATTAGAGTTGAATTTGTCAACAGAGCAGATTCAAAGGATAAATGTAGCTGTTGCTAACCCTCTGTCGGATGATGATCTTTGCGGTATGGACCACTATCTTAAAATTCGTCAAATATTGCTTGATGATTAATTATACAAATAACTTGTATTTATGTATTCATCCATGTTATTGTTTAAAACAGTTGCTCTGACAAAGTTGATAACATCCCTTCCATTGTTATAAAAAAATCATTACAAATATCAAAGTTAAAGGTATTGATGCTACTCACTGACCATTTGCCATAGAGTAGCATGGATCAGTTAGAACAGTTAAATAGTAGGGGACGATAATGTTTAATAACAAATTATACGTAATGTTCTAAAATAGCTATGGGACGCCATAAATACGTTCTTTTAAAAATAAAATTGCAATTGAAAAATAAAGATATAAATCCAAAATAATATAAAATTATTTTGAATCAAGAAGTCCTAAAAATATAATTTGTTTTAAAATAATAATAATTATTTATTATTTGTTATTTAAATACTTATTTATATATTTTAGTTGGTGCCAAAATATATTGAGGGTTGCATAACCACCAGGGTAATGTTTTCTTCATGGCTTGTAAGGGAATCATTGATGACGCTGCAAACTTGTTGGCTGGTTAAAATTTCTATCAAAGCACATTATTTCACTATTATTCCATATGTAATTATGATTTCTAGTAATGATTTAGGCTAAAATGACCAAATAACTTGTAAAGAAAAATCTCATAAAGTTTACCGTTTACAAATTTGTAATCACTACCTCAGATCATGCACTAATCTCTCCAAACTTGAGGTTAGTTTAGAAAATTTCTCCAAAATTGTCCGACTATCCAGATCTATATTTTTATAGTTTTTTTTATGATTTTTTTAGTATCAATATATTTTTTTTATTAAAAGAATGTTTATGTATTTATTATTATTTTACCAGTGTAAAACCAAAACTAAGAAGACAACATAAAATCGAAAATGCTTCCCTTAAAATTGAGCTCAATTTAGAGGGTGTTAAACTTTAAAAGTGCCATTATTTTTGTGAATTATTTGTGGGGATCGATCTAGACAACTGATATCTCTAATTTTTGTTCCTGCTGCTTTTTATTTTGTTTCAAAATTTTTGTTAGTTGTTTGATGATTCACATTGTTATTTAATAGTTCACCATTCCATTCGCCCCTAGTTTACTTGTTTCTTAGTTTTTTGCAGAAAAGGAGCATTTTTTATTCCGAAAGTTAATTAATGTAGGTATAATTTTTTTCAACTTCTGACCATATAGCAATATATTGACCGCCTTACAGCTAAAATAACTTCCCGTTGTTGTTGATAAGGTGAAGATAAGAAGTTCTGTTTTGTTATTTTTAAACCTGCTAAGAAAAGTTGAACCTCGGCCTGCCCGCGGTTAGTAAGATTGAAATAGGTTTCCGAAATGATTGGGAAAATTTTTATGCAAACACCAAAAGAATCCTCGAAGAACCAGACAACAATGTGGCTTGAACGATTAACATATTTTTTGCTTTACCTCGGCCCATCCGTTAATTACCCGTTGATAATTTATGCTTCATGATTACTCAAGGATCCGCATCGATAACAAGATTAATTTAAAGACTTTTTTCCGCGATGTTTGAGTGTTTTACGTTGTTCCTTCATTCAGACACGATACAGTAATTTTGAACCTTTCTTAGATAAGTGGCTATACATTTGCTCTCGGGGGCAGTCTTAATTATTGGATCAACATCTGCGGTGGATGTGGGCAAACTGGACATCTTTTCTTCCTACCAAAATTGTAACTTTACTACACTACGTCCATAAACGCTCGGAAATGATTTTACCAGCAACCAGTACCAGTTCATAATAGCTCTTTATAAAAGGAGTCCGCTGATGGTAGTGACTCAAGCCGTTAAAAGGTGCCTTCGAGATAATGGCTTTTATTATATCAAATTTTTCAAGAATCACGAAGGTAGTTAATAATTGTTGTCTTGACTCGCAAAATCGTATGTGGACTGAAGTGCATAAGTTATTGTAATCTTTTGTACTTTTGCGACCAGACGTAAACGCTTGAAGAACATAAATTACTCTTTGCATCTAAAATGACGTACAACAAGGTCGCTGAACTACATAAATGTCTTTGCTGCGGTTTGTGGTCTAAATGCCATTGTGAACTATTGTTTTATGAAATTTTAGCCAGAACAGGTGTGTGGAAACTAGCATAACTGGCACCTAATTTAAATGCAACTTTAAAACAAAATTTCTTGTTTTACAAGTGTTAACGCACTAGAAGACGAACTATTAAAAAGTCGTAAAAATTTAACTCAACATTTTTGCAGCTCAAAACTGGCTAAAATATATGTCGAAAGAAGCACCAAAACATCTACAAGACTTTGGGGTTTCTTTGCTAACTTCTGGGGGCAATCAAGAGTGGTGATGGAGGATTACGTGGAAGTCGCGACGCGGTGTTTTTCAGAGAAACATAAATAATTAATAACTGATGGCGATTGCCATGGAAAAGTGATAAATATTTTTGATATAATAACATCTCAATAAGGATTTCGGGCGAAAATTAATGATGCTTACCTTTGAAATATGTCGATATTTTAAATTAACGTTTTAATTGGTGGTCGAAACAGGTAGTCATCATTTAATTAATCAATTACCAATAATTAACTCCCTGCTTGTTTTTTTCCTGAAAATGTCGAAGGTCCTGTCCAATTTGGACCGTTCTAAATTATGGGGTCCCCGCCCCGATATTTTTTTGCCCTTATTAATCCCATTGCCATTAATATTTATGAAAAAACTCTCGACGATGAATTAAAAATAAATGTCATACTATACTACTCGGATCACGCGGGCACAGTTTCATTGTCTAGACAAGTTTTCCTGTTGACATTTCGGTCTTCACTTAATTCTGATCTAGTTCACCTTAATTTTTTTTTCGACAGAGTCAATAATCGAAAATTTCGTTTGCTATCTCGCAAGCCTCAAGGATGGAAATTTCGTTATTGACTATTAGCGATGATAAATAAATAATAATCGAAATTCGAATGCCGTTTCCTACGCAGTCCTAGGCGATGTTGCATTGTCATTGCCCCTTGTAGCACACACCCAAACCAATAAAATCCGCTGCGAATTTAAATAATAAGCCAATTTAACAATGGCAGGGCTTCGGTTTTTTATGATTACCTACCTGGGGACCCAGCTGACCGAAAATTAATAACGGCTTGAACGGGAATTACCGTGGACGGTATGGTAAATTGTTATAAATCAGGTTTCAGTTCCGACGTGTCCGGGTGGCGGGGTCCAGTGATATATCGTTACCTCGCATCTTCTTGCAGGACGCAGGATTTTATGGGTTGGCGTGCAGTGGATTCATAAATCAGCGACGCCAAAAAGTCGCGTTTCTTGCCTTTTTTGAACACGGCCCAATCTTTCCATCGACGTATTGTCATTAAGTTATTACGAAGACACGCCACTTTGGTGGTCTTCTTAATGAACTTCACGGAAACCAGGTGAATGGCATTCCGACTCTTATCACGGCCTTAAAAAATTTCAAACGGCACACCAATGACGCGATAAGTGCACGACAATCAGTCCTTGTAACACCGCGTGAAAACAAAATTTATCAACGCAAGTACAGTGGCGAGCAAAAAATTAGCCACGACTGGTGAAGCAAAATCGGCGATTTTGAGGGTGTGTTATCGGGCTGTATTGCACCCCAGGAAATTTTTATCGTCCAATGGTGCTACGGGTGATCAATATTTATGGGAACAAATATAATGTACACCAAATTAAATCATACATCCCTTGCACTGTCCACCAGAAAATTTAATGAGCATCAAAAAATCTAAATAAAACCCAAATTATTATACATCAGAAAATGAGAACATTACCACTAAAATAACTATGCTCCGTATTGTTTTACAATTGCTTACATTTTTAAATTCTATCAATTTTACTCAATGTTCACCAAATTTAGAACGCTCAAGTACTCAAGTGCTGTACATAATAAATATTTGCGCTATCCGTTTATATTTAGTGTTTTTAAAAAAAACTATTTGTGCGTCAAAGAATTATTCTATTACTCCAAAAATGAAATATGCTCGCGCATCTCTCCTTGCCGCTTGCGCTTCCAGAGAAGAGGCACGCGAAAATGTTTTGTACAAGGTCACTTCAGGGCCCTGTAATTTTTTGTTTAAAAAGCACGATTATAAATTACCACTAAAAGAAGTTTTACGTTTTACATAATGCAAGCCAATTACAACAAAGCATTTATATATTACGGAAATCAATAGCTTTTTTTGTGCAAACCACTTCTATTTTTACTCTTATTTTCCTTGCCTTAGCACATCTGCATCTATAATTTTGCAAAAAATTATTTATCATTTGCACAAAATTTTATTGCTTGTGTATTTTTGATCAACAAATAGTATTTTTAACTGCTAAATAATATAAGACACTGTCGACAATTAAATATCTGGGTATTATGTTAGAATTAAATGCGGAATAAAATTTGGTAAACATTCAGTATTTATGGTCAACAAAAGTTATTTTGGCGAACAAAATATATAAGAGGTCAGCATTATGTCAATATTTGGTTGTCCCTTTAAGATTATATATTTTCTTAATTTTGGTAAGCATTTAGTATTTTTGGTAAATAAAAGTATTTTTTTCTATGAAAATATTGGGTAAGTTTGGTAGACTGTTAAATACGACCCAATATTTATTCCGTTTGTTTATACCTACCTCAAAGGCTACCTATCTCTCTCGACCGGCAGTGAATCACCTGGAAATGGGTAGGTTGCAATTGCCTGCTCATCCCACCGAATGGAGTTGGTTTACACTGGGAATTCTAATTTTTTGCTTGCCACTGTACCCAGCGAGGAGCAGCAATTTTCGCGTTTTCTCAATGAGTTTTCAAAAAAGGATCAGGGGCTAGAACTCGTGTCTGATTGATGAAGATCAAGGTGGATACTTAACATTATCACTTCTTTTTTGACCCAAATTCGTGTTGTTCGTTTTTGGTGGTATTTTCCCCAAATTGCGAGTGTCACAATCTAATCAAAACAACCGGTCGGGCACCTTATTTCACAAGTTAGCGCCGAATTTTCGAAAATGGTATTGGGTGCGTCCTCGATGGGCGAACGTTGAAAGTTGGGTCCCGGTCCAATTATCGGAGGAAAATAGTGGGACACTTCCAGATTTATCGCTTAGGTAACCACGAGTTAACGAACTACTTGTGGACGTACTTGAAGTTATCTTTAATAAATAATAATTTAAATTATGCAAATCGGGCCGTATGCATAAAATAGAGCCGTAATGTAAAAACTGGTTCCTAATGCTACATTCTGTTGTTGTTCTTTCTTTAAGTTGCGGTCACTCGAAATTTTGCATCAATTCCGATAATTGACGTTAATGCATCATCTCGACAAGGAATGTGCTTACTGCTTACAACTCGCTTCCTAATAGGGGCTTAACCCATGCGCAATTCCAAGGCTGCGTCAAATAATTAATAAACTAAGTCCGAAAATGTGTTTTTACTAAGTAAATCAAAAAGCATTAGTGTCCGATTTTTGTGAAAGCCCCCTCAAGGTTATCTTGTCTTCAGCAAGAGACCAATATCGGACAATTGTCGGATGTCCAATGAATTGTCGAGCGGCCGATCAATCGGCTACTGTTGAGAACGTTACCATTCTTGACCTATAACTCGATGGCGTTTTGGCGGACTGTCGGAGGAGCCTTGCGCTCGACGAAGAGCTGCATTTTGGTTCCTGCGAGTGGGGTGTGGGTCTGGTGGTCCGTATAAATCCTGAGAATTGGAATCTTGTATTCTCAGTCTGCTGGTTTGCTGAAGTGTTTGTGCCCAACGAATTAGTCAGTGACAGCGAAGGAAACATGGAGTTTACCGTGAGTGATTTATCCAATTCACTTGTCTCGCTGCCAATTAATTAACTCGCGCGAATTACAACTGGAACGACAACTCGACAAATTCTTACGCGTTATTTATCGCGTGTCTATGCAAATATCGACTGAAAATTTTAATTAATCCGGCCTGATTTCCAGATTTCAGCGACTAAACTGCGATTAAGGCTGGGGGGTATCCGAGTTGAATTTAGGAAAATAACTGCGACTTCTGTGCACGTTTGTTGCTGGGGTCTTATAAATTATTTATGGGGTTAACAGAATGGTGTTTGGCGGGTTTTTCATATTCCAATCGCGCTCGGCCGGGTTAAAAATTCGCAAAACCAATAAAATTTTAATGTTGCCAAATGTGACGATCGGCAAAGGTTTAACCAGCCTGTATTTAAATTTATGCATTGTTGTGGTTGATCCGGGTTCTTTAACTTATAAGCGGCTCGTTAATGTTCAATTAAATCCAAAACTGGGCGATAAAGTTTTTGTGCAATTGCTAGCAGGAAGAATCATGAAGTTTAACCCAGTTTTGCTGCCTAAAGAAATTTAACGACATTTTTTGCGGTTGCAAACACGTAATTCTCAACGTGAATGGCCTTACGTCAAAACTAGCTCCCAAAAAACCCACTCTTGGATGTCATCTCAACTTCCCCGTCTGTTTTACATGCCCGCAACAACTGGAAAACACCTCGTCTTCTTTAAATAATTTTCATGGTTGGTCATAAATTGCAGTGTTAATTTTTTTCGTTTCATATTAATGACTTGCGTAATTTATGGACTTTAAATGGCTGATAACTTAATCAAACAATTAGCTAAAAATTTGTAAAATGCGGTTAGCCTTTTCCGGCCACTTATATCTATTGACTGTCATCAGTGTTGTAGTTCTTAATATTTTTTTAAATGTTAACATCAATTGGGAAAATATTTTCGTGTTAATCGTTGAAAAATTGTGGAATTTATTTTTTTTACGAATTGATTTTTTTTACGAAAAATAAATTAAGCTAAAAAAGATATCGTAATAAATTAACACCCTCAAAATGTAAACTTGCCATATCAACTTTTTGTTTATGTCTTCGTTGGAATAGATATGCAAATTTAAGTCCTGGCCATCTCTTCGTTTTTTGGTTCTGCATTTTTGAAGCAACAAGTTCTTCGAGGTCGGCACCAACCAAATGGTCTCAGAACATGCTTAGGTCAAATCGCATAGTGAACGGTGTTTAATTTCCTAACACATTTCTCCTAATCGGAATAAAATTGTACCTACTGATAACATTTTTGTCCTAATTTCTTGGTTTTCTTCAATTTGTGCAGTAATCTATAGAAGTTTGTATAGTGAGGGTTGTGTGATTTGCTAATAAATTTTACCTAGTAAAATTAAATTATGTGAATAATACTAGAATATTGCTACTAGGAAAACTACTTTAAAATAATTTTATCTACTTTATTACTTTGTTCAATTTTATATTTTTTACGGTAATCTATAGAAGCTTCTGATCTAGTCAAAGTTGTAGGATTAGGTAATGGCCGAATTAAATTCCTATGATAACACAGTTACCTAATAGGTAAATTATTTTCAAAATATATTATTAACCTTATTTTCAAAAAAAATTACAACTTATCTTTATAGAAGTTAGTCGTATAGTCTATGATTTAAATATAAATAAAACTATATTAATAAAACTGCTAGTAGGTGAGTTACCTTAAAAATTATTTCAAGAAATCTGTTAATTTTTTTTTTAAATATTCTATAGAAGTAAATAGCATAGTGAACGCTGTCATAACTGTATTATAAAAGCCGATAGTGCTCTTTGCTCGCGCCACTGTAATAAAAATGGGACGGCCACTTTTCGTCGAAGTTGGAAGGAATTGAAAGAAACGGATGGGTTGAGAGTAGAGAAGAAAAATAAAATTTTATAATGGATCACAAAAATTATTTTGTTACTTTGGAACTGTCGTGAGAAGTTTGCGATCAAACAGTTCGAAATTTTCAGTGTTCTAGGGGTCGGGGTACGGTTTGAGCAGAAAGAATTCGAAAACTTCAATCGTTTGCGCAGGTGCTTTCTGCTCATACTCTACTTAAACCAGGCGGCAACGTAGCTGCCACTCGTCTTTATGAAACGGGGACGAAGGCAGGCATATTAACTTGCGGATTGCAGAGTTTTCTAAGGCTAGCTCCCATTATTATTCTTCAACAAAATAGTCAGCATCAAAGACCACCGTCAATAGAGAGCACCGTTGCTAGTTTTCTAAAAAATTTAATATAATTAATTATATTGACAAATTACATAGGATTTGTTATTTTTTGCTGTAATTTAAGTATAGAAGTTAGTATTTTTAAAATATTAATGTTTATGAATTTGTTGCTGTAAACTACAGCAAAATTGAAGAATTCCTTACGTAATGGTTGAAATTGGATAAACCTGATGTCAATCACGATTCAGGACGCATATCTTGACCCAACTGGCGAGATTCCTAAGTAGCTTCCTTTCAAACTGGACATGCCAAGAACAGGATGAGCTATTACCATACAATTAATATCTCTTTGTAATGAGGACTGCTGGATGCGCATCTGTGGAGAATTTGTAATACGATTTAGGAAATTCCCACAAGTAGGCAGCGACTGAATCTCAATACCGGCGAGGATGGAAGAAACGAAAAAATCTGACAATGCGTTGATGGCATTGATTTTTTACCATCTAGGTGCCACCATGTTTGAGGAAGTCTCTTAACGCCCCTTAACCCATGCCTAACTCGCCATTGTCAATTTTTTTCGTTCGTCTCGATCTTCCCACATAATTCAATTGGTGCTATTTCGGAGGTCGGAATCCTTTTGTATTCTAATGATGGTTCGCCATCGTGATTTAATGTTATTTTGTTGTTTTTTTCGGCAATTTGCACCTCCTTCCCGACTTCAAAAACCGAAAGTTACACTATAATTAACCGTTCAATGCCCAAACTCCGTAAGTGATATACTGTGCGAACGAACGAAATTCGACATTGACACACAACCGGATCTCGAAATCGTAACATCCCGTGCAAATAGAGTCAGTATGATAATTCACCTGATTTAATTAAGTTTATTGGCAATTTCGGTGCAAATTAGTGGGAATTATTAATAATTTCGCGGCATTAAATCTGTTTAGTGGCGAAATGTAGGTAAGCACGTGATGGCGCGTTCAGTTCTGCGACGAAGAGAGAATATTGAACAGGCTGAATCACCCTGAAGTTGAAGCGAGAAATTGTCGAGGAATGTATGTTAATTTTAGCGGTAATAATTGGTTAGAGGTGATGGAAACTTATTGGTTTGTTAGCTGATAACATTAAGAGCATTTGTTGGGCCGATTTTGAAATTGATCTTGACATTTGGATTTTCAAATTCGGGGCGTCGACTACTCGCTGTACCTTGAGCCACCACTCAAAAATTGCCTGTTTACGCTTTGGGAGTAAACCAGAAATTTGGGCCTCCCAAAATTCTTGGCGAGTCAAGGAAGTCCAACACCGCTTGAGCAACTGTACTCGCTACATGAGTGACTCACGTTTTTTTCCTCAACACTTACAAGATTGCGTGTCGCATATCAATTAACAAATAGTCTTGTAAAACATCTATCGCTTCGGCACTATGAATTTTGCTATACAATTTAGGATTAGCAGCAATAATTATAGATGGCTCGAGTAAGTACCTACAATGAAGTTGCATGTCCAAAAATAGAGATCAATGACTCTCTGACCAGGATTTCCCTGCTTCGACATTACTTCCAATAAGGGTGTACCTATGCAGTTTTTCCAAGGCAAACTGCCTTAGCACTCATTCAAATTATCTTCAGGATCTTCGGCCAGGCCACTTAATCGTTGCCGCAGCACGCATACTAACAATTTTTGTCAACCTCCAAGGACCTCCTGGGGTGCGGCCGCATCTCCCTCATAACTCGGGTCCTTTGTAGAATTCGTCAATAAAACGCCGGATTAATCGTAAATAACAACACAAAAGGTTGATGGTCGACATTGACATTGGCGGGAACCCTGAACCTTGCTGTGCATTTATCCGAGAGAGCCTGCAAGCCGATTAGTGAAAGTGGGCGCCATCGTAGGCGAACCTAGCGGTTCCTGCGATTCTCCTTTTTCAACTAATGGTTCTCCGACACGTCTTACGTAACATCGATCGAACCGTCGACAGCTGTGCCTTATTACATCAACCGGCGACCCGAGATGCTCTTAAAAGGTGCAGATCTGTAGGTGGCAAGAGATAATTGCTCTTGGAAGCTGCGCGGCGCCCAATCGGAATGACGGCTTAAGAGGCCAAATTTAATGGGCTCCTTGATTGATTCACAATCGGAGCAGCTCCGCGGCCCACTCGCCGGTTCCGTAGTTTCCGAACAATAGCTTGAGTCAACAACCAAACCACGGATGGTGAAGCAAATGCCCGAAAAGGGGGTGGTTTAGAATTGTCTTGTTTTTCATCCTCCTAGTCAAAGAGTGAAAAAGAGCGACATGTTCATTACTTCTTGGTTTCCACCTTCTTGGTCAAAGAGTCAAAAAGCTGCTTGGTTGTCATCGTCATAGTGGAAAAGAAGAAAGACTTATTTACCTTCCTGGGCAAGACGCTCAAAAGGAGAAAAGCGTTCTTACTGCTGCTTGGTTTTCACTTTCATAGTCAAAGAGAAAAAAGGTACTTTCGGCTTCCTGATCATCTTTATCTTCTCCATATGACTAAAAATAAATGCTCTTTGAAGTGAGCCAAAAGATGGTAGCTCTTCAAGGCCCGGCAAGACGGCTGTCTATAATATTATAATATTGTCACTTCTTCCCCAACTAAGTTAAAAATTAATTATTAATGATAAATTGGCACTTTGCTGGCCCAGGCTCTCCTGACAATTAGTAACGTTGCATCGTGGGTAGTGCGCCTTGTCGGGTCGTGGTGAATTAAATAATGTAGCAACATTAGCATACTGTCTCAAACAACAGTTGTTACAACATAAGTGGTTGTCCATTATCGATGGCCCGGACTCGCCCACGGGGATTATTGCCTTTCCTATTGTCGCTTCAATTACTAATTACCTGGCATTAATGTTTCTTTGCTTTCATCATAATGAAGGCCGTGCACTCTCAACCAGACGAATTTCCTGAATCAATTCGACAAGGCCACATCTCCAGGCGTTGAATTATTATGCGAAAACTTATTCAGCAACATCAAGTCGAGAACCGACACTGGAAAATTTCAATGCATTAAACTTGACAGCCGTTAATTATAACGCAGCAAGTAGTGGTAAATGCCAAAAAGCGGATTTGCCATTTTTGCGACGCATTGCAGGCTCCTGTCAGAACTTCCACTTGTCTTGTTAATTGTGAAATTTTATGCTGTCGTATTGAATTTAACTGCACCTCAAATGTAACTGAAGGAAGCTTCTGGTTTGGAGTGTAAGCCGTTACGGGAAAAATGTTGGTCGTAAAACAAATTTGCATACTCAAGCTGTTACCTTCACCCGTTCAACCGCGAAACAATCAATTCTGAAAGCAGTTTGTAGATTAACTGTATTCAAAAAAAGTTATGGTGTTGTTGAATTAACTGTTCTTCCTAACCTGATTAGAGCAATATGGTTAACGGTTTCCTTTGGTTTCAGGTACTGGTCTCTTTAGTAATTTTGGGACTGTCCGCAGTAGGGAGCCACCCCCACCTCTACAACCCTTATTACAAATTCTTCAGATACAATTCGCCTTATAACAGTTTTGGCAATTACGCAGACCAACTACCAAACTACTCACCTTTCATCCCTTCTTACTCTGACGGTTTCATCGACGATCCTGCTGTTACTTCGTACTTAGCAACCCCTGACGTCTTACCGACCCTCAACGTTTTGGCAGAAATTCCATATTCAATCACCAACAGGTTCACAGTGGTACCGATGTTGGTGGTGTCTCAAGACAACATGAACATGGTTTCCAACGTCCACATCACAAGCGTTTCCAAGAACAGACCCCTAATGACCGTTAAAACAAACTCGGATTCCTTGTTGCAATGCACCCCCGCTGTCAAGATCGTCCTAGAAAGACCCATAACAGTTTTCAGTTTGAAAACGAGCGTTTTGTTCCCATCAGAAGTGCAGATTGTACACGAAGGATTTAGGATTCCGATCAGAATTGGGGCCATTATCGCCCCAGTTGCTCACAACACTTACGTTTCGACGGAAACCCCAATTGCGGTTAGGGTCGTTTACGCCGTACCCACGAGACCGGTCACCATTGATTACGTCAACAACAACAACGTTTTCGAATTTTCGGATAACCAAGCAGTGGTGGTGGAGAGCGAGGCAGTTTCACCCCCGCCCATCAACGTTACCATCATCGACTTTCCGGACAAGGAGGCCGAACCACAACTGCAAGTCGACGAAGACGACGCAGAACTAAGTAAGTATTATTTTAAAATGTAACTCTCAAAAAAAGAAATTGTTAGGACTTCATTCCTACTCTCAGTTTTGCTCAAAAGACCACCAAGTAAATTGGGAGTTGAAACAATTTTTTTCTTGCAGTCAACCGCAACCCCCCGACGTTCTTGGCGCCCGCAGGTATAGTGCAGTCGACGCAGCCCCTGTCTCACGTGGAGCCTTTCACGAACTCGAAGGAGTCGCCTGTCCTGATCGCGCTAAGGGAGGAGGCCAAGAAGCGCATATGAACCAGAACCGCTTGAGCAATGTTGTATCGATAATCACGAGTCTTCCATGTTTTATTGGAAGTGCTCCCTAAAAACTAGAGGCTAGGTTTTTATTTAATAAATAATTTTTTCTGTAGGTACTGCGTATCGAAAAGTTGTCCATACTGTATACGTACGTTTTTGTTAACACTGCCACTAAAATTTAAAGTGTCGTTGCAAATTTTGGAGCATTTATTGAAATAAAATCGAATTGGTCCTTATCGAGTTTTTGGCCACGGCCTAGAATTTATTTCTTTAATACTAGAACACTATACAAACATAAGAATTAATTAGATTTGTCTTCAACGTTAGGATCTTCCTGTAGAATATTGGAATCGGGATGCATGTCAAGCATGTGTCTTGATTTGAGGTGCCTCTCCAGATCTCTCCTTCTTACTAGAACTTTTCCGCATAAATCGCACCTAAAATCAAGTGGTTAGATCTGCATTACAAGAAATCAAAAGTGACTTACTTATACGGGGTGTTACCCTCTGCGTGCAGCCTCACGTGTTTGTTCAAATTGCTGGGATCCCCGAAAGGCCTCATGCAAAATTTGCACTTCAACGGCTTATATCCTGTATGCGTCCTTATATGAATCTTCAATCCGTATTTTCTCGAATAACATTTTCCGCAATATAAACAAACATGGCCTTGTTTGGACTTGCCCAAACTACTCACTAAGGTCTCAATATGAGCCTCTTCCTCGTTATTTGCGATTGGTGGCAATTGGTACGAATTACGATCGAAAGGAATTATTGGCCACATACTAACATTATCAACAGGTGCTAGAAGGTGGTTATCCTCAAATTTTCTAAAAGGCTTAAACGCCGATGGCTCAGTATATGGCCTATAGAGCCTTTTCTGAATACTTTCTGGCCTAATAGTTTGAGTACTGCTCGACATCGAAAGGTCCATAGCGCTACGTTGCCGAACCCCTGGATGTTCGGGAGACAATTTAAAGTCGAAAACATCTTCGTCGACGATGACCGTTTCTTTGACGGAATTTGACAGTTTTTCCCATAACGAGGAGATGGTGTAGCGCCCACAGGATAAAGAGATGTGCAGTTTCAGGGGGTTGGGAGATTCGTAGAGAGCGGAACACTTGGTGCAAACGTACCTCTTTTGTCCTGAAAAAAAAAACTTTACTGAGTATAAAGTTGGTTAACGAATAAAAGGAAAAAAACAGTTTAGAATTGGGTGCTAAAAGAAAAAAAACTGCGCAGCCGGTAGGATTCGAACCTACGCTCCCAAAGGGAATCTGATTTCGAGTCAGACGCCTTAACCACTCGGCCACGACTGCTTAAGAACAATTTTTGCTTAGATCTATAATAAAGGACACTATTGAAGCGCTGATGGTATTTTTTATTATATTCATTTTTGATGTTAAATGTTATTAATTTTTAAAAACAAATATAACATTGAAGAAAGAAATAAATTTTTGAACAAATTACTATTAAATTGTCACTTTCAGCTAAAAGGGCCATTTTAGCCCTTTTATGTCAATATTTTAATTTTTGATAAATTTGAAAAAAAAATTGTGAGCCAAAAATAATAGAACAACTTGAGAAGTTTCCACAACCCTACCTTGTATGTTAGCTGGTGTCAGGAAGGCGATTTGCAAGATGGCCAAGATGTCTTCTGAGAACCAGAGAAGCAGCTCCTGGCCAGGGTCAATAGGTCGCACAACATAAAGAACTAATTTTGATGCTCCGCTTCTACTTAAATTATGCTCAGGATTTTGGGCAGATTGAAATTTCAACTGAACATTGTAACTGTGGCAGTCATCAGACAACCTCAGCGCCCTAGCCCAATGGACCTCCCCACACCAAACTTCTTTGCACTTTTCCACCAGCTCTAACTTGCCAGAAGAGTTGACTTCAGCCGATATCTAAGAACAAAAAAATATATAAACAAACTCGCAATTAAAAAAATGGCTGTTTTATGTTAACTTCAGAGATAATACAAGATACCTACCAACCAAAGAAACTTGTTCTTTAGCACCCTTTTTATTAGTTGCTAAAAGCATTTAAACTTTAATGTTAGATAATACTAAGTATTAAGATAAAACTGACAAGTTACTACAGATATTTTTCACAAAAAAAAAATACCTACAAGTTCTAATACTCCATTACAATGCAATATCATTATCATAGGTCATTGAATTATGATAAAATATAAATAAATATGTATAAACAACTTACAAAAAATTTTACAAGAAAAAAATTTAGCGGAAAAAGTGGTTAGACTTATTATTGTGAACTCACTTGGACGACGTCTGTGCGCCCCGCCAGGCTCGCCGCCTCCAAGGGCTCCGATTCGGTGCCTTGGGGGATGGTGGTGGCAGCGGTAACTTTTCCGGGCACCAGCAACTTGGAGGATCCGGTGACGAAGCTGGCGATGGACTCCGGCGAGAGACTGTTGCGTGAACAAAAATTCTGTGGCACTATCGAAAACATACCGATAAACCACCCGAAATCACCACCGATTTGGCACTTTTTTGATAACTGTTTACGTGTTGACGTCCAAAGCTTGCGTGATTTGATTATTAGGGCTGGTAATTGTTTGGTAGTTAAAAATAAACTAAGGGCAGTTTGGCAATGCGAAACCGGGGACGCCCACCACCCGAGGGTTGGTTGCTGGACCCACCCCGGAAGATTCGTCCCCGCGTCGGGACGCATACAGGGGAGGAGCGCCCGTATTCAGGATAGCATCAACATTATTTTACAAAAGCAACCAGCAGGTGGGGCGGTTTCAATAAAGAAAGCAACAATTAGAGAAACGTTATTTTATTGTTAACAAAGTGTCTGAAAATAATATCATTTTTGATAAAATCGAGGATAAAATAAAAGTTGGGTGCATATAAGTATGTGCAGGTTGCAGGGAAAAATTAATAAAGTCTTTGGTTAAAAGGCAAACTTGCAGCTGCCACTGTTTGTCTTCTATCAAATTGCAAAATAAACTTTAAACATCCCCACCTCTATGTTAATGTGCCCTTAATGCGCGGTGTGCACACTTGTCCTCCCTAGGGGTGGAGTTATATACAAACTCTTGTTACGTGATACCAAAGCTTTTGGTTCAGGCACACGTCACACTCCAAAACAGCAGTATTATTATTGTTAATGTGGTAATCTTAGAAAATTGGCTCTTTAAGTAAGAAAACTCTTAATAATTAAACCACAAGGAACTCTTATCTATACATAATAATGAACGTTTTCAAAGAGGACGAGTGGAAGGAGTTCTAGAACTTAAATCTTATATCATTAAAGATATTAATCCCTTTACCATGAAAGTACATAATATGTAGGTACTAAATGTGCTGCTTTCATAGAACAAACTTGATTATTACATGGGGAGTTTTTAGGGAAAGATTTTGATTCCGGAAAGTCGTGAAGCTGGAGTGGAAGGTCACGAATCTGAATCTGTGCCAATAGCGTGCTCTTGCACTTGTTCCGGGTGTCAGCACCTTGCGGTGTTTGCGGCACGTGCGATCTTTCCCTAACACGTGTCATTTCCCAGACCACTCTTGCAACAGCCCTCGACACCCAGTGGTCCGCGCAGATTGGAGGGTGATATTAACTGATATTACCATTACTCTTGTTTGTGTATGTACCGATGACAGATGCCAGATGCACCGCCCCCCGAACTCGGAACCTACAGGTGCAGCCTATCCCGGTGACATCTTCATGCCTAGCCGGCTCCAGATAATCTCAATCGACCACTATTGTTACCTCGCCTCCATGTTGCAACAATAAAGATAACTTCTGCAGTATCCATAACTTGATTGAATCTATTCTTTAAAAAAAGCTATTTTACTTACATGCTTACTCTCTACTCAAGACTCTAGTTGTAGTACAGACGTTTTTTCTGATGGTATAAACGCTTTCCACGTGACGTCATTGCAATAACTTTATTTATTTGGGTGTTTTTTTTTTTAATTCGAATTGATGAAGATGTGATGCAAATTATTGAATGACGATATTGGAAAATCCTAAAGCAAACAGCCGCTAATCCGCCGGTACACATGCAAGCTGCCTGCCATAAATAAATCGCATTAAGATTAAAATTAGGAATCAATCGAGCCTGAACTAGTTACGCTGACTGGACGCGGGGTTGGAGGGTTAGGCGATTCAGTCACCGGACAAAGACTCGTCGGCATGAAGTGTGGCTAAATGAACATTTAATATGGGGTGAATTACAAAGGCAAGTGATCGCACGCGCACCCAGAATGGGACACTGTATATCAAACCGCAGGGTGTCGACCAAATGCGGTGATGATAGCAAATTGACGATATTAAAAGAGAAAGGAACTATTGAGGCTCGACGGGGGCTGACATCAGTTACGAATCTTTGAAACTGGCGGGCGCGAAGAGCAAAAAATTTCAACGATGCATCGGGACAGGTACCCAAGTTACGAAAATCACCCCAGACTGAAATAAATGTATTATCAAATCTTAAAAAGCAGCTTTTGATAGAATTTTATTTTTTGTAGCTCATTCAGTTCGAGAAACTTTTGACCAAATTTGCCTAGTGGTTTAAAAAAATTTGAGAAATAATTCCAACATCCAAAACTTCTGCGTTGGTCGCAAACTTTTGATTAGGCATTAAGATTTAGAAATAATTTATGGAATGCAAATATATAACTTTATTGATTGGAGGTCAAAGAAACGAAGTAAAAAAATTGACATTCTTTATTTTAATCAATCATCGACAAGTAGATAATTTATACAACTTTTAGCAGTTAGCCCTTGAATATGTCACAAGCACTTTCTTTGAATCTTTATGGGATTTAACTGTCACATAATTTGACAACACACATATCAACAAAAACTACTCAATAGAACTACACTAGCAATGAGTTATAAATCAACTTCCAAAGTGCTGGCAGACACCTGTCCCGAAAAGGGGATTGAACCTGCTTTTCGTTAGCTTCTACTGCTTAAAATAAACATAATTTTAGCCCAAGCTCTTAAAGAATAGAAAGCAAAAGCTTTTCAAAAAGTCAATAAACTTCAGGTAAAAAGAAATAAATTAGAAGCAATTAAATATGAATAAATAATAAATGACCAGCAATCAGGAACTTAAAATTATCTTAAAGTCACTAAAGGCACATCAAAGTTCAAAAACCACGTAAGACTTGTGCCATTTGAACATATATTTGGTTATGAACAATTGTTAGGTACTGACTTATCCAGACTTATCACTATGACTCTCACTATTTCTGTTTATTAACACCTATGTTAAATTAAGTTACAAAAGACAAATTAATGTCTTTTTCAGGTTAATTAGGAACCCATTGGATCGGTTGACTGGAATAACTACGCAAATTTGGAATAGTTAATTACTTCAGCACTGACAAATTCAATGGGGCTGCTAAATTATCTGCAAGATGTGGTTAGAATTTAATCAGTGCCAAAGTATTTTTGTCCGAAATGGTTTGGGGCCACTGGATGCACTTCTGAAGTTAACATTTTCAGCTGAAAAATACCATTAATGGGGAAAAATATCCAGAAAGTTCCTCACCTTTGGAAATGAATCTAAAACAGTTTGCACCGCAACAGGTGTACAAAACAAATTACTTATAATTATATTGTCTTCCTTAACTTTGTGTTCTTTGAGGACGGTGACAGCTTTGCTCACAGTATTGCCAGTGGACATGATTGGATACATCAACAGCACCTTTAGCAAAAATATAATTGGGGGCTTAGTAAATTTTTCCCCGACTTACGTGTCTCTGGGCGATATCCTCGGGAAATCTGGCATAAACAACTTTAGCTTCGTGAGTGTCAGCATCTGATTCAATCAAAATTTTCCCAATTCTAATACTGCGACAACAATCCCTCAATCCCTGTTCCATTGATTCCCCCGACCTCACTATTGAAACTCCGCAATTACCCGACTTATACTTCAAACCTTCATAGGTTGAATTCGTTGGTGTTATAACTTTACAATCAGTAAAAGGTAATTGGTTTAAACTGCCCTCGATGACTAGACGAATCAGCCGGTCAGCTGAAAATTTAAAATCACTCCTGGACGTCTCCCTGTCTCGCAGTATCGTATGTAACTCCTTAATTTGATTGTTGCAATCGAGAATTTTCAAATTCCTGTACTGTTTGCTGTGTTCAGTGTCTGCGTAGTAGTCCAAGTCGGAATTTCCCATAATGTGACAGCACAATTGTAGGTTAGGAAAAGTGCCTGAACAACCAGTTTTTAACGCTAGAATTTGGTCAGAAACTGCTGAAAATTAACGCTTCTTACCTGGAATAAATCGACGGAGAAGAATTTCCCGTTTTTTGGAGAAAGGAGCTAAAAGCGGGACAGCGAGGAATTTGTGAGGTTATGGTGCACGTCGCCGAAACGTCAGAAAATCGATAGTTGGACAGTGGCGTCGCACCGATACGCGATACACTGCGACAAATACAGTGGCGTCCATAACTAACAGGGTGAGTCACCGGAAATCTTCAGTTAAAACGAAATTATTGCCAGAATTATTCATATTGGTAGACAACTTAAATGAGAAAATTTGGCCCTTTCACACAGTATTTTGAGAATGGTGAGAAAAAAAATTGGTAATTTCTCCTTGTCTTAAGAAGCTTTAAGGAAAGAAAGTACATAAGTGGGTCAATATAGTGTAAATCTGTTTTTAAAGCTTTCCAATGGGTCGCACCAAGAGGAGACGCCGCAATAGAAGACGCAATCCACCTTCTCAGGCCTTGGACCATGAAGAGGCCGCCGTAAATCTTCTAAAATTCATGACTGGCCCAACCTGGAAACCCAAGAAGACTCTGAAGCTGCGTAACTTTCCAGAAACTGGCCGCGGGGTTGCCACCACAATTCCGATCCACCCAAACGACATTTTAATTAGCATTCCTTACGAATTAATGGTAACTTACACCACCCTCCAGTCAATGAACTACCCTCAATTAATCTCTCCTTCCTCGGAGTTAAAAATTCACGACTTTCTGGCTGTGTTTCTTGCCTTAGAAAGCCACAAAAACACCTCTCCTTGGACAAGCTACATAAACTCCCTCCCTGTCTCTTTGCCTCCTTTACCATGGTTGCTGCCGTTGGAACAAATTGAATTACTTCCGTCCACGTTACGGTCGGCCGCAATGAAATCACGAAGACTTCTCGAAGAAAGCTGGGAGAGGGTGAAGAAATCGATACGGAGAAGTTGCGTGTTGGACATGGACACGTTTACTTGGGCTTTCGTTATGGTCAATACTAGGGGTGTGTACGTCAATTCGGGGGTTGTTCGCGAAATGTGCGATGTTATCGATAGAAAGTTATCAGATGAACCTTGTATGGCTCTTTGTCCATATTTAGATATGTTTAATCACAGTCACGAGGCTAGAACTGAAGCCGAATTGATATACTTTGAAGGGCAGCTTTTCTACCAACTTACCACTTTAACTAGCACCCAGGCACACGGACAAGTCTTTATTTCTTACGGAGCGCATGATAATTTAAAGCTTGTTAATGATTATGGGTTTTTTATACCTCGAAATTCGTTGGATTGTGCCTATTTTAGAATGGAGAGACTCGTGGCTGTTTTGGGGTTGAATTTAAACACTTACCAATATAAATTTATTGTTGAGCACGGGCTCGACCGCACTTCCGAAGTGTATATTGCTGAAAGTGGACCGTCGTTTAACTTAAAAGCTATTTTACACGTGGCCTCAGAAGCAGAGTGCAAGAAATTAGCTTCACTTGTATATGGCGAAAGCTGCTATCCGAAGGGGTTTCAGAAGAAACTAACAGATATTTGCAAAAAATTGCTCCAGTATAAAATTGACCGCAATGGAGTTCATTTGAGAAGCTTTGAACACTTGGAGGAGTTTAGCGATCGCTTGGTTCTAGTCGATAATTACTTCAAATATAGAAAGCAATTTCTCACATTTTTGTTTGACTGTAACTGTAAATAAAGAAAGCAATTTTTTAGTAAGTAATGCATTGGTTTAATTTTTCTTTACTTTTAGTATTCACTTTTTGATATATTGGCATATTTGGAATAAATCACGTGATTTGCCCTTTGGTTTGCCTCTTGACTAATGTTGGTAAAACATACTTAGCAATCAGAAGTGCCAATGTAAAAGTTACTAGACAAAGTCACTAGAAATTACTGGTCAAAATTGGTCATTGCCTAAGTTTTTAAACTTTTCTAGCTTTCTGAAAAATAAATAGAATACCACGCTAAGCCAACTTCACGCATTTTTAATAATCAGACCCAGTTTTTTCTAAAATTTACCTAAATATCATCAAAGTTTGCGTGCAGAGGTAGCTACTAAAAATTAGAAGTTCTGAAGTAATTGTCACACTCGAATAGTTCCAAGCTGCCTGAAATGAGCTGTTAAGGCTCTCCGTAAGAAAAATTTGGGCCAGGAGGAAAATCGATGATTAATCCTTTTGCTCATAATTATAAACAATAGATTTATTGATTTCAACATGTACAATAATAATATTTTATACAATAAGTAATAAACAAAAGTGTAAAGTGCACCTAGTAAATTGAGAAAGGTCGAGGCTCCTCTAATCCAATTTCTCCTGCTATTGCATCAACCCTGCAACAACCCGATTTCAATAACAAAACCGAAATATACTCTCCTCATTTCAATGTTATCAAGCGACGGTCCAAATTAAAACTAGCAGATCAGAAGAATTTAATAATGAAACCCTCGACAGTCAAACGGGGCATGAATGTTTTCAATCAGATCAAGGGTGGTTGTGCGGATCACCGCGTGACTGAAACGGGTGTGCATCATGGGGTGGATACGGGTCTCTGGATGGGGCGATTAGACGCGCCAACACAGGTGTTCCTTTCCGACCCAGCGCCACCCAATCCTCCACCCTTCGTTTATTTAGGACCGCCAAATTTTGGGAACCGCTGCCCCAAACACTTGCTCGAAAAAGGCGTCACGGTCGGGGAAAATCGCGAAATTGACGCTGCGTTATTGAAGTATAATTTGTTTTGAATAAGGTTTATTAGCGAACACTTGGCCGTTCTAAATTTGCGGAGGGGTCGCAATTTGGTCCATGTCGCATCACTTGTGAAATAATTTGCGTTCAGAAGATTGTTGAAAACTCACCGGATGTTTGATTCTAAAATTGATCCTAAAATTTCTCTAAACGGGCCCAGCTGGGTACTTTTCAACTTTTCCGGATTCCATCTCTGCAATTTCGTTCTGCAACTTCAAGTGGTCTTGGAGGATGATGTCTTCTTGAGTGGGCCCTTCCTCTTCGCTCTCCTCGGATTTCGGCTCGCGGTTCAGAGCCCTGTATATCTCAGCTCGGTTTTCCAAAATTTCCCTCACGATATCTAAAAATTAACCTCATTTCAAAAAAAATATTTTTTTTTTTAAGAATTATACCTGTGAGAACGTCCCTGCTGCTCACCATGTCTTTGAGCTCGTTCGTGACTTCCTTCATCAGCCACGGCATGAAAGTGTCGTCGATATCTAAGAACACAAAAAATCAACCCTCGCTAACGTTAGATAGTCTAAAATACCCTCTTTGATGGCGTCGGTGAGATAACATTCAGCCTCCAAACCTTCGAGAACTGACGGTAACAAGTCAGCCATGTAGCCTTGCATCAAAACAGCGGCCGCTATTCTTTCTTCAAGTTCCTTCTGCAACACGGACCCTTGTTCGTGTTCTTTCATTCTACGTTCCTTTTCTTTATTCAACCGCCGCTCCCTCTCTTCCAGCCTTTGAGCTTCGCAAGTTTCCACGGCTCTCAGCTCGAGAAACCTGCGTTGTTGTTCTCGCAACGCCGCCAACTCCTCTTCTTCCAAAACCTCAATCAGCGCCTGTTCTATAGTTTTCCCAACCAACACCTCCAAAATGGGTTGGACTTCCATATCAAAATCGAAAAGCTGCAAAGTGGTTGAATCAGTTTCTAGTTAGCTCTTGTCGAGAAAAATTTTGAGCTTACATCTCCTGGATAAATTTGAGTTTCGGCATCTTGACCGGTTTTCGCCGGCACGTAGAAGGGTGAAACTGGCCGTTCTAGGAACAGGTCGGTTTGGGTGCAAATATCCGACGTTGGGGGATTGCTGAAGATCTCTTCGAGGTAGTCGTCGGTTTGGACGGGTTCGTGTTTCCTGCCTTTGACCGGTGGCGGTGATCCGAGACGAAGTTGAGCGGCCCGGACTTGCTGACTTTTGGCTTTTCTTCGGGCCAAGGCGCGTCTACGGGCCTCAGCAGCACGAGCCGCCGCCGACTCGCCATCGCCCTACCGCAAAACAACCACTTCAACCCCGATTCCAGGAAGTTGGTCGAAATTGTGCGAGGATACACGCGGAACTTTCGGACAATTACAACCAAGAACAAGAAAGAAGAGAGGAGAAATCGCAAGAATTGGAAATTAAACTTTAGCAATTTTTTGTTCTGTTAAAGATTATTAGCTTCAAGTTATAGCTTAGAATAGCCAAGAGGGAATGTAGTTTCCGACTCTTCTCCGCATGAGTAGGAAACGTTGGACAAATGCAGGAAGGGAGCGCCCAAAACCAACCCCATAAAATTTTGGGAACGGTCATATTAACAACATACATACCTCGTCATGCGACAGAAGCTTCGCGTATGCGAAATTCGGGTTCCATTTGGGCTGCGTTAATCATTGCACGTAAGAAAACCAGTGTTTATTTGGCTAACCTATATACGGAGTGTTCCAAGAAAAATAATTTTTTTTACTTCTCATCAATAAATTTCTTTTTTCAACATTTTTTGCTGTCCACCATCGATGTTGTTCGTTGGTCGAAGCAAGGAACATTCCGTATACTTATATCTATTAAGGTACTATGGAAGAAGCTAAAAAAAATATATTTGGATTCAAAAATCAAAAGCCAACTGGTGCTTTCACTCAATAAGTTTCTAAGTTTCAAAAAATTGCGGCAAAGAGGTTCTCGATGATTTTACTAACCATGTGTCCGGTCAATGTGGGGGCGAAGTTGCTGCCTCTGTGGACCCGTTTCTCGAACATGAGGTTGGCATAGGGTAAGGGCACGTCTCTGGAAACGAAAAGAGTTGTGAGTAAACATGATGACTCCACTGATTGAGGGTCGACAAATAAATCAAATATGAATAATGGGGAAGTCAAGGGTAAGCAACTGGAATCAAAGAGAATTGGATCAACACGCAACTTTGTTGATCATGTGGGTTGAGCTGAAACGTACATCATTCATTTAGGTAGTTAGTTGTAATTTGACATGAGCGTCCGAGCAAGAAGCTATTTTTGTTGTCACTACCTGTAACATAAGCAGTAAATGAGTCAACTTATGTTGTACGTGTTTATAATAATTAAAATTACAGTTCCAAAATTGGAAAAAACACATAATCAGAAAGGAGGTCATGTTGCAACCAAACTGTGCCTTCTTTGTTAGTGAAGAATTAAACAACCCTCAACATACGAGAAGCCGGGCATTATTCTCTACACAAGCGTTTTTTTTTCCCTACATCAAGCCGTTTATTTTTAAATAAATAAAAAAATCGCGTTTTAGCTAATAAGTAAAGGTGGGCACCTTGTCCTTAATCTCCGCCCATTTCGAGCTACCTGAAACAGAGGGCTGGATGCCAACACAATATACAATCAATAACACCATTGTGTATTGTGTCGGAACTCACTCTAATCTTTTATGTACCCCGAATGGATCGACCTTAACAGCAAAGGTCCACCCGGGTCCACCTTTCAAAGAGCTGAAATAATAAAACGCAAATTTTATTTATTTAAATATAAGACAACTGATGTAAGAAAAAAGTTTTTCCACAATTGTATGGAGAATAATTCTCTACGTCAGGCTAAACACAAAAATATTAATACGTTCCAATTTAAAAGAAGAAAACCAATTTTCTCAGTTAAACTTTGGTTCCATACTTGTGACTAGCCCTTTGTTCTGTATACGTGTTTGAAGAGTTACCTTGATCAAATGGCATTGTAGATAATTTTATTTTTTGTCATATAGATACATTTTTGAATCGAATTCAATTGATGGACTTAATTTTGTCATTTTCTCATACAATTATTATAATATCAGGGTATAAGAAAAAAAATTGTAAGACTTTGCCAAAATGTCGTATCAAAACTTTTTATACTATTCTACGTAGAGTGTAAGATTCTCTTTCAGGCAAAAAATGGTCGTTGGTCAAAGTTTATTCGTTTATTTTTTTATAATTTTTTTAAATCAATGTTCAAGTTTCTAGTTTATCGAAGATATAACATATGAAGTCTAATTAATAAGGAACGTTGATAAAATGCACCAAAACTAGTAAATTAATGTTATTTCCGGTCATATACATACGTTTTTGAATCAAATTTTATTGATAGAGTCAATTTTTGGGGTTTGTCATTTTGTCATGCAATTAATAGGATGTCAGGGTACAAGAAAAAAATTTGTAACTTTCTGTCAAAATACAGTATCAAAATTTTCTATATCTATACCTATACCTTGCTATGTAGAGTATAAAATTCTTCTTTAAAAAAAAATTGTTGTTGTTTAAATTTCCTTCGTTAGTTTTTTATGATTTTTCCTTTAATCAAGTTTTGAGTTTCTAGTTTTTCGTAGATATGAAACCAAATTATTAAGAAAAATTGTTTAAAATGCACCAAAACTAGTAAATTAAAGTTTTTTTGACGTTTGTGAAGCAAGCTCCGTTGATGGAGTTAATTTTGGGACTTGGCATAAAATTATGGGGTTTGGGGTACACTGTCGAGCAAAAAATTAGACACGACTCAAAAATGGTCGATATTGAAGTTGTGTAAAATGGGCTGTAGGAATTGCAGATCTACCATTCTGCCGTATTGGTCCCTAGCAAATTCTTATCGTACAATGGTGCTACGGGTAATAAATATTTATTTCGTTTAGAGTTTATATCTACCCCAAAAGTTTCTCACATCTCTCTCCCAGCCCGAATCACCTGGAAATAGGTGGGTACCATTCTACCGAATGGAGTTGGTTTACACTGGGAAGAAACGACTTGCCTAATTTTTTGCTTGCCAGTGTACAAGGAAGGAATTTCTAACACTTAACAAATTGTTAAATTAAAACGTTTTATACCATTCTACGTAGCGTATAGCATTTTTTTAGTTATTTTTTTATAATTTCTCTTTTAATAGCGTTTCCACCATTTTTCCAGTTTTTAGGTTTTTGAATACATGAGTCCTAATGCTTAAGAAAATGGGTTAAAATATTCCGTCCAAAATTTTTGTCACCAAATTTTGAGGTTGTTACGTTTGAAAGTTTTACACAGAAATATGTCCAATAAAATTGAATTGAATGAAGAAAAATAATATAATTAATTGTAATGAAAAGCAGAAAATTACAGATTTTGGATACTCTAAAATAGTAGTCTATAGAGATCTTTCTCAACCTATCAATTGACATTTACTAAAAATTTTGGTAATTGCTATTTTGTGTGTGAGAAAAAGAATGTTTCGCAGTCGGTAGGATTCGAACCTACGCTCCCAGAGGGAATCTGATTTCTAGTCAGACGCCTTAACCGCTCGGCCACGACTGCTTTTATTTATATTTACACCTGAACTTTAGTCAATATTTTTTTGTCCTATTTAGTCGATACCTTGTTGCCAATTAACAAGAAATCATTAACTAGCCAATTACCGTTGATTATCTACAAAAATTAGAGTTGTTTCTGACAAATAATCTAGTTTTACAACACTAAAAAGTTATTTGACATTTCAGATTTGCAG